>JARYHS010011408.1:177782228-178484906 GCA_031002005.1 Vandiemenella viatica
GAAACTTGAGATATGTTTTATCAAAGTGGTTCACTATGCAAAATTTTAAGATACTTAGAAGAGATAAAGACAAAGATCTTGCATGGACAAGTCTATGAACTACATAATAAAAGGGTCAAACGTCATGATCACATGAGCCGATATGGCTAGGATGCAACGTTGACTTGCTTTTCACCATTTGGATTCATGCTGCAAAATTTGAAGAGACTTAGAACGCATAAAGACATGTTTCATTTATAAATTCAGTGAGGTTGTGGCAATACAGTAATATGCAAATGTAATGTGCAGAAAAGTTTGTAACAGTAGACTTGCAACCATTAAGCTTACATATTTCTAATTTATTCAGGACCGAAGTAAAGCATTTTTATAGTTTAAGTAAATCAAATAAGTATTTTCAGTGAGATTAATTGTTTAATAAGTCTTGGGTTTCGGGGAGCATTGTTGCATGCAGAGCTGTATGCTAAAGGACGGTTTGGCAATTGTTGTAAGTAGTATGAATTTGACGGGCAGCGAGTGAATGTTAAGTTGCCGTATTGCAGTATCTTAGGCAATGGTAGCAAGTCTGCTCTAATTTTGAGCACAAAGTTGTAAAGGGAATGTTTTGCAGAGTATATTTCTAATAACTCGGGCTAAAGTTTCTGCAAGAACTGAGAATGTGTTGGCATGGTGTTGGACAGACCAGAGTGTGGTGTGAATATGTGATCATCGGAAATGAAGTCATGGCATTGCCTTATCTATGGTCAGATTTACTAATTTAAATGTTGGTGGTGATGGCGAACATGTAAATGGCCAGCTAATAAAATCAAGAGAACTTTAAGGTGGCACATGAAATTATTCAGTAGTATAGATGAACCTGCAATGTGAGCAATGAACCATGTATTAAGTTCCAATGTCCAGTGCTTATGAGCCTCGCAACAAGTTCACAAACCAAACCCAAAAAGTTCAAGAAGGGACCATCAACTTGACAATCCATTGCCATTGTCTTCCACTCATTAGTTTCTCACCTCAATGTGCTGCCACTAACACTAATGCATATGGTAAACTTAAACGAAATCGTGGCAGGCAATTCAATGGCGGTATCTTTCTGAAGGAGTCATGATTTTCCACAACAATGCTGGAAAAACAGCACTTCTCAACCAGTTTAAATGGGAAGTTTTCAACCACCCACTTTACAGCCCAACTCTGGCTCCTTGTGATTTTTTTTACAAAACTTAAAAAAAAATTCATAAAAAAAAAATGTTTTCAAAGTGCTGAAAATCTGAAACAGTTTAATGGAGGAATAAGAACTCATTATATGGAGCGCCAAGTGTTTGAACTTACATGGGAATATAGGAAAGTAGTGAAAGTTATGTTTATACAAAATAATAAAAATTCTTTTAAAAATCTTTAATCTTTGTTTTTTAATTATTACATGGGTACTACTTCCCAGACTCTCACACCTTATATGTACACTCCCAACATCTATTCATCTGCCTCCTGAAATGAATCCCAACATTGCTCCTTGTCATATTGGCCATTGATTTTGTTTATGGTATTTTGCAAAAACAAATACAAGTGGCATCCGTTACACCTTATAATCAACTACTGTAACTGGTATCTGCGATGTGTGTCCCATGCTTACCAACCCTACTCAACAATGGTCTAACCAAGGTTCTGTTTCCCAATTCCCTCATATTCTACTCTCTAAAGCAAATTCAGGGCCTTTGAAACCTCTGCCCAATTGATTTTACTATCAAATCCAGACAAATGCAAGTTAAGCCTTGAACAACCAATTTCTTTTCCACCTTGCGAGAAACAGGTTTCTTTCTAAGTGATGGGTGGAAAACAGTGCTTACACTCCTAAAATAGAAACCTAAGGGAGCAGATCACATATAGAGCAACAATGCAAATGGGCCCTGCTGGCATATGCCATTATTCTTCTTTGTCTTTGTGCACACCTTGACCTTCCTGCCACCTGTTGCACCACAGTCAACTACCGAGCTATGTTCTGATTGGGTAAACTGGTACTCATTTCTAGACGGGGTCTCGACCCAGCTGTGCTGCCACCTGTTGCATCATCTTCAGCTACTACCTGTTCCTCGACACAATGATTGGGCGACCTAGTAACGTCTCTGGACAGATTATGGTAAGGATTTGTTGGACCCATATTGAAACTTTGGGAAGCTGTCTCATAACCATGGTGCTGCAATCTGAAGTTGGATTCTTATGTAACTAGACAAATTGAAAGTGAAGAGTAAAATTTTCTGATTACCAATTAATTCCCGAGATATCAACATTCAAAAATTAGTCATAGGTACAGTTCCTCATGCCTTTCACAAAGTTTTCATTCTGATTCAGGCCACATTTCGGTTTAATTCTAGACTGCTTTACAGCTATGCCACTAGCACTACAAAATTAATACAAATCTCTTGAAACATTGGTTAATTCCTTTATTGGGATTTGTTTTTGACATAGGCCTATCAGCTTGTCTCGGTTGAAAAAAGTCAAAAGAAATTTATGATAGCAAAATATTTTCTATGGCTTAATGATAAATATGTTCCACCACATTGAATCAAAAGGATGCCAATACCACATTTCTATGCCTTTTATGAAATTTTTCTCATGGTCGAGGCATTTCAACATTGATTCCATACCTATACGACGAATGGTATTGGCAGCACTGTAGAAGTATCCTAATAGAGAATTAAACCCACATTTCAACCTATCACAGCTACTAAGAAGAAAATAAAAGACCCACTGTGAATGACCAGGGTGTACTTCCTTTGGCAAATTTTTACTGGTCCAGGCAAATTTCAACCTAACCACCTCAATTTTGGGACGGTACATCTTAAGGCTTACACGATTTATCACAAAAAAATTATTCTTAAATTTTGATTTTTTTTCCTATCAAGCAACATAAGAATCCATCTTCAAACTGCAGTGCCATAATTACTGTAGAACCCCCAAATTACTGAAGGATGTAATGATTTATTTCTCAAACTGTGCAAGGTTTTAAAGTAAAAACTATGCATGAATCATAAGTATGTAAGGATGGAGACTGCCGACAGTGCTTTAAGTCAATCAAATTTAATAATAATAAATTTTAAAATAATTTGAACTCACTCTGCTATGCCACCCTCCATATTGAGATCAACACCACTATCCAAAAGTTGACCTGACTCTGCATATTTTGGTCTTGCCATAAATGCCATGAACTGGTAGCTTCCAATATAAGCAGCTGAAGCCAGCAAAAAGAACAGCTGCTTGGAAAAACAAGACGAAGTTAGTTATGACTTAAAGCCACAGAAAAATTTATTTTTATATTATCAAATATTGACAAACTCACAATATTAGCGACAGTGAAAGTGTCTGAAACAACACACTAATTGTCAAGTACACTCCACTCGCTATAAACACCATTTTTCTGTAGAAAAGAAGCGTTTCTAAATTTTTCTTCTACTATTTGCTTTTGGCCCTTTGTAGCTTGTTTACCTTTCTGCAGCTGAAAAATTAAACAGTTTGATAAAATAATCATCGCTTTTTAAAAAGTATCATGTAATACTCGAGTCTCTTTATTAGAACATACAGCCATTCTTTAAAATAGTTTTGTCAATATTTCAGCAGACAAACTCCTTCGAATTTGATTCAAACAAACAGTAGTCACCGAGGAAGTCGAAAGAAAAGAAAATAACAGCAAATACTCCTGATATTTATATTTGAATGACAAGGCAAAACGATTCCATACGCGCTAGCAGACGAAACTTCCACGTTTTCCCTCTTCCAAAACAATACATTGTGACCAACTGCTAAGCTTCGGTGAGGATATCATCCAAGAGAAGAACTCAAGATATTTCGCTACGTATTTTCCATATCCATTATTGGTGACGTTAGAAGTCAAAAACATTGGCAATGTTGCATTATAGGTCCATCTAATCTCAGATAATCTTGATATATTTTGCTATCTGCATATTAGCTGTTTCAAAATGTAAGAAGAGTGTGTACATCAATCAATTTTAACGATTAAGTTATCACAATTCCACAAACATTTAATAATACCAAATTTCCTCAGTTTCTTTCCTTCAACACATCATAAAATAAATTCCACATACTGTCCCTTTGTGCTATGAATGATTCTAAGAGACAAAAGGAAAATTAAATAAACAACAATCTCAGTAAATTTTTGTATAATTATATACAAATTCACTGAGATTGTTATTTATTTCAGTAATAACAGGCAAAAATGTGAAAATTTGTATTCGCTATACAACTGTGAGTAAGGTCATAATATAATACAATCACTTCAATCCGCAAGCATACTACGTTAGGAAAAATTCTTTTATCATGTTGGTATTTCTGCTGAAAAATTGTGATCGTAATAGCAGAAAAGCGAAGGAAGTGAGTAGTGAGTGAATAGTGAAATTAAAGTGTGATAATGGGAATTAGTGTCAAGTTTCTATTATACTATCCTTTAACTGCGGTAAAAAGTATGTGCCAGCGTCGGTTAGCTATAATGTAACATGACAAATTATGCTAAACCCATCATAGGGCCATACAAGAGGTTGTTACATTTGATTTCTAGCAAAATTATTAAAGATTTTCGTACCTTAATCTTTGTATATCAAGCAGGTTAACTATGAAGTTATGTTCAGTTCGTACTGGATAAATGAATAGCTGTATTTGAAATAATTTTATTGATATACGTTCTTGTAAGTAGGTTCGGATATTACTACCGCTGTGGGTAATTAGGTTTTTTTTAGTCTATTATTAGTCTTATAACCACATAGGATCACTTAGTCAATTATTTAAATCTCTTCGAAGGAACTGTTCCAGCCCTTACGGTCATGTCAGTACGTCTTCATGCCTTCCTATCTTCCTGCCCTTTCTTGTGTTGAAAAATGGGTTAAGTTTACATCGCGATACAGTGAGTAGTACACGTGTGCGTTAGTCCAACTGCAGTTCATACTGAAGGTGTATGAAATTAATTGTAATAATTTATGTGATGCGAACTAGGGTTCTTTGGAAGAACCAAGGAAAAGTCCATTCGAATTAGGAGTAGCAACAGAGATGGACATCACGTCGAGAAACATATTTTTTTCTTTTGAGTGAACTGTCAAAACACCAATGTAATGGTAGTTTTTGTTGGCACTATTTAGAAGTGCACAGTACTATTCGTAGGTAATGGCTGCTTGGGATCAGTCCTGACGTATGGCAGTCAGTAGCTTATTGGCTAGGTATTTTATTTATTAATACATTTATTGTATGTAATCGTAGGCTTTCCGCGGCCAGAGTCAGTTGATTCTTGGCTGTCCGGGTGGCGCCGCGTCATGTTTCTTGAAACCGACGTTTCGACCCTCATTCTGGGGTCTTCTTCCAGGGCAGAACTGGAAGAAGACCCAAGAATGAGGGTCGAAACGTCCGTTTCAAGAAACATGACGCGGCGCCGCCCGGACAGCAAAGAATCCACATTTATTGTAGTTAGTTATTGTTACTTGGCCTGGAAACGCACTCGATTTAATGAGAAAGTCCTAGTAACTATCTCTTCAGTCTGTTAGTCCCTTATCCATTGATTATATTTCATTCCGTTCTTCTGTATTCCTAGTGCAGCTGGAGTTGCTATTACAATCATGCATATGGGGGTTCTATCATTACCGTGGCGCCACAATCTGATGATTGGTTCTTATAGAACTCGACGAGACAAATTGAAAGTAAAGAATAAAGGTTTTTGATATCTCGCTTAGTTCTCGAGATATCGTATCTCAAAATTGACGTAATTAGGTTGAAATACGGCCTGGACCAGAAGAAAAATTTCTGTCTAGCCAAATTTGATGATGAATTCGTATGTAACTCGATGAGACAAATGGAAAATAAAGAATAAAGTTTTTTGATATCTCACTTAGTTCTCGAGATATTGTAACTCAAAAGTGAGGAGGTAAGGGTGAGATCCGGCCTGGACCAGAAATTTTTTTTTCACCAAAACCACCATATCTACACGGTGGAAATGCACCATAGGTATTTTATTTTATTCCTAGTGATTGTTGCTAGGTTAAAATATGGCCTGGACCAGAAGAAAAAACACCAAAAGCAGAAGGAATTATATCTATGACTGATATTTAACATGCTATATCTCGAAAATCAAGCGAGATATCAAAAAATTTTATTCTTTATTTTCGATTTGTTTCGTCGAGTTCTACATGAATTCATCCTCAGATTTTGGCGCCACGGTAATGATAGAACTGTCTGCATATGAAATATTTATTTAAAAAACCGTTTGCGTTTAGCTTATAATGCAGCCTCGACCACAGTAACAGTGATATACGACATGAAAATCATGTGAAATGGTTACTTTTCACTGTGGTCCAGGCTGCAATAAGACCTATACACTAATCAATTCATTCCTGTACTCCTAGTGCGAAATTAATGACTCCACCATATGAGACTTATTACCAGTAGTGGAAAATTAATGCTCTGATATAGAACATCTCAAAATTGACTATTGTAATTAAAAATATAAGATTTTTCACATCAAAAATTGAGCAACGAGTTATACAAGTTAAAAAGTGTATTTTCACAACAAAAAAATTTACAATGTAAAATAAATGTATTTAAGTGTTAAATCTAGTGGCTTCTCCTACAAAATTTATTAGAGATTGTTGCATTAATGTGCAGCCAATAAGACATTGGCACAGATGTGTTATTACCAATCACAAGTGGCCATTAGCCACGAATAGTACTGCGCACCTCTAAATAGTGCCAAAAAAACTACTGCTACTGCATATGTTTCTGGACCGTTCACCCAAAAGAAAATATGTTTCTTGGTGTGATATCTGATTTCAGTTGCTACCGAAATGAACTCTCAATCTGAATGAACATCTCCCTGGTACTACCCAGAATCTTGTAGGCAACATTTTTAATACCTGACATAGTGCACGATGCATTTCATGCAAATAGGTGTGTGTGCATAGTTTGATTTTGTAGCGACAACATTAGTATAGATTGAGGTTAGGTTGTAGTGTAACAGATGTTTCAGAAGTCTTGGATCTTGTATTCTCACTGTGTGCCAAAAGAATCCCAGACATATCTTATGCATTGTGTCAGCAATGGGATCCAGTAGGATAATTTGGGTAATTGCACTCACAATAAAAAACAGTATAATACATTCATTTTCCATTGATCCCAATATAAGAAACTGGCTCTGTTGGATGTGGGAAGTTGTCAGTTTACAGATAAACAATTGCATAACAAAATACATGAACCAGAATATGTAGTCACAGCATACAAGTTACATTAATTACATCAACTACATTTACACAAACTATTACTTTTGTAGATACCATAGAAATAAATTATTTGAAACAAGAGGAGTTTTTAAAAATTATTTTAATTTTTTCCTGAATCCAATCTTATCTACTAGACATTTAAGATGTGTTGGGAGCTTACTGCAGATAGGTATCCCTGAATATCAGGCCCCTTTCTGAACAAATGAAAAGAACTTTTGATCCTTGTGAAGATTTTTACCACCAAGCCTGGTGGTGTAACAGTTAGCGTTCTCGCCTTGCATTCGGGAGGGCAGGCGGTTCAAATCCCCGTGCGGGCATACAGATTTGGGTATTCCATGGTTTCCCAAATCACTCCAGGCAAATGCCAGGATGCTTCCTTCAAAAGGCCATGGTCGAATTCCTTTCCCATTCCTTGCCCCCCATCCTCCCGTCCCTAAAGACCTTGCTGTTAAGAGACTTTAAGCAGTTAAAAAAAAAGATTTTTACTTCTAGTTTACTGTTTGTTTCAGAATATAATTTGTGACTACAAACGACATTAATGTGTATGTTCACTCAGCCATCAATGTTAAAATTCCTAACTTCTTGAATAAATATCTGCATGAAGTTCTACAGCTAACCCCACATATAATTCTTATTACTTGCTTCTAGACTCTGAACACTTTCTCTCTGTGTAGAATTGCCCCAGAATATTATTCCATATGATATTCATGACTGAAAATAAGCAGAATAAACTAGTTCCCTCGTGTGAAGATCACCTGTAGCTGAAATTGTACAAATTGTAAATTTGGCTGCACCCAATTGCTTTGGTAAATCCAATTTAAATTATGATCAATATGCAAACCCATAAATTTCATGCATACAACCTCTTAAAAGCTCAAGACTGCTCAAGTTTTACCTGAATTCATGACTTTGAGACCACATCAGTAAATGATTAAACTGGGTGATGATGATGAATATATATATATATAAAGTGCCCCCAATATAGAACCCTTTATCTGATAAATACCCACTCAGAAAACCGTAGACCACATAACTCAGCATAAATGTTTTCCTGTGACACTTTTTGTTTTCCATTCAGAAGGTAAGAACTAAGCTGTCTATACCATAACACTTTAATTTCTGTATCAGAGTTTCATGATCAACACAGTTACTTTTTGGGTTTTGCGCTGTGTTTTTCTTGTCGGTGATGATACCGTTTCGGTCCCAACTTGGAGCCTTCATTAACGTGTCCCCTTCATTTTGGTTATATTCTCTAGCAGAAGTTTAAAAAAAAAATGTGTGTGTGTCATCTCTGCCAGAGAATATAAACAATTTATCTAGTCTACCAGGGGGAAAAAAAGCAGTTGCATTAACTTGAAGCAGCTTGGGATGGAAAAAATTCCACACCATCAAGAAAAACACAATGCAGAAACCAGTAAGTGCAATTTACCAAAATGATGCCTGCGAAAAATGTGAACTTTTATATTTGTTGTTATAATAGGAAGATCAAACGGTATTTTGGTGAAATGAAGTAAAAAGCTTTAAATATGGAAGCTGTCAATGGGAAACCTCTTCTAAGCTCAGAAGATAGAGCTAACCAATGTAATGAATACATAGAGAAACTGTTAAGGGTTTGGGAGAGACATATACTAGCCTTTTCCGACCAAATGTCAACCTCTCCTTCACATAGTGCACCCTGTTTGCACGGACGAGGCTCTGGCGACTGAAAGATTCCCAGTATAAGGAGTCACCCACTGCTTCCCAACGGCCTCCGAAAGGAGGGCGGAAGAGCGGGGAGCGGTTCAGGGCACCCTCTTGAGATTGGGGTTGGAAACGGCCCCTAAAGGCGGATGAATCAGAACTTATCAATGGCATGGGGATGCAGAAGGCAACGGGAAACCACTGCATTAAAGACCCAAGGGTATACCGAGGACATATAATCCTGTCAAATTACATACATCATGATAGCTTCTTCCTGGGTAAAATATTCCGGAGGTAAAATAGTCCCCCAATGAGATCTCCAGGTGGGGACTGCTCAGGGAGGAGTCATCAGAATGGATAGAAACATTCTACGAGTTGTAGCGTAGAATGTTAGAAGTCTGAATAGGGCAGGTAGGTTAGAAAACTTGAAAAGGGAGATAGAACAACTTAAGTTAGATGTTGTTGGGATTAGTGAGATTAAATGGAAGGACGTGCAGGATTTCTGGTCTGAGTAACACAGGATAATTAGCACACAAGCTGTCAATGGAGTCACTGGTGTAGGATTTGTAATGAACAAGAAAGTAGGGAAATGGGCGAGTTATTATGAACAGTTTAATGACTGGATTATTTTGATGAGGTTAGAAACTAAGCCGTCTCTACCACATTAGATCAAGTGTGTATGCCAACGTCACATGAAGATGATGAAGAAATAGAAAAAATATATGCTGAAATTGAAGAATTAGTCCAATATGTGAAGGGGGAGGAAAATTTAATAATCATGGGTGATTGGAATGCAATAGTGGGAGAAGGAAAAGAGGGGAATACTGTTGGAAATTATGGTCTAGGCGAAAGAAATGAGCGAGGGAGCAGGTTGCTAGAATTTTGTGAAAGATATAAGATAGTTGGGGTAAACACACTGTTTAAGAAACATGCAAGAAGGATACACCTGGAAACGTCCAGTGGATACAGGCAGATATCAGCTAGATTATATCATGGTCTAACAGAGATTCAGGAATCAAGTTCTAGACCAGTGTTTCCCAACCTTTTTTGGGTCATGTCCCACTTTCAACATTTTTTTGCCCCCATATATAATTTTTAATAAAAAAATTATTTGTTATTAAAGAAACTGATATAGGATGGTTTTTGAAAGAAAACACTTTAATATTATCATAAAACACAGTAAGTAAAATTAAAAAACATATAATGAAATACTAAAATTCAAAAGATTTATAATAAACATTTATTATGGCAATTTAGTGTGATCCTTTTAATAATGTGCTTTTTTGCTATATTTTGTAACCATATCTGGCATTGCGTTTAAATAACCCAAAGAGAAAGCGGTATAGTCGTATCAAGTCAATTTCTAAATTGCCCCCCTAAAAAAACCAAATTGCCCCCCAGTGGGGCGTGGGCCCCACGTTGGGAAACACTGTTCTAGACTGTAATGCATACCCAGGAGCAGACATAGACTCTGACCATAATTTGATAGTAATGACATGCAGGCTGAAAATCAAGCGAATAAGAAAGCAGTATAAGCAGAATAGACTGGAAGTGTATAAACTGAAACAATCTAGCACGAGAGAAAATTTTGCAGAAATGGTAGAACTAGGTATAAGAAGTAATTCTGAAATGAGCTCAGCCGAGGATGAATGGAATGCTTTAAAGACTGAAATGATGAAAGCTCGTAAAGAAACATTAGGCTTTAGGGAACAAGCCGCCCGAAAACCCTGGATGACAGAAAATTTTTTGAGCTGATGGATCAGAGGAGAAGGTACAAAAATGCTCAGGATGAAGCAGGAAGAGAGCAGTACAGGCAATTTAGAAATCAAATAAATAGGAAATAGCAAAAGAAAAATGGCTACAAGATAAGTGCGAAGAAGTAGAAAAGGAGATGGTCATAGGAAAAGTAGATGTTGCATATAGAAATATCAAACAGAATTTTGTAGAAATGAAGAAAAGAGGTATGAACATTAAAGCTGCCGATGTGAAACCTCTTTTAAGCTCAGAAGATAGAGCTAACCGATGGAAGGAATACATCGAGAAACTGTATGTTGGGGACGACTTGAACAATAGTGTAATGGAAAAGGAATGCGATGTCGACATTGATGACTGTTGATCCTGTTTTGAGAACAGATTTTAATAAAGCTCTGAATGACTTGAAAGCAAATAGGGCAGTTGGAAGTCATGAGTTCCCTGCAGAACTTCTTAAGGAATTGAAAGATTATTCAAGCTCATATCAAAAAGTTATGAAACAGGAGAAATTCCAACTGATTTTAATAAAAATATCATCTTCACACTTCCAAAGAAAGCACAAGCCAACAAATGTGAGAATTATCGCACCATTAGTCTAACATTACATGCTTCGAAATTACTGACCAGAATAATATACAGAAGGATGGAAAGGGTAGTAGAAGAGATAGTAGGTGAAGATCAGTTTGGGTTTTGGAAAAATCTCAGTACTAGGGAAGCAATTCTGGCTTTAAGATTAATACTTGAAGAGCGGATCAAGAAAAACAAAGATACTTTTATGGCATTTCTTGATTTAGAAAAAGCTTTTGATAATGTTAGGTGTGACAAGATGTTCAAAATTTTAAACTCTATAAACTATATGAGAATCGAGTGGCTATAATAAAAGTAGAGAATCACAAGAGACATGCATCAGTTAAAAAGGGTGTGAAACAAGGTTGTAGTCTATCCCCGTTAATATTCAACTTGTATGTAGAAGAAGCAGTGAAGAAAGTCAAAGAAAAATTTCCATGTGGCATAAGTTTTCAGGGAGAAAAAATCAGTATGCTACAATTTGCTGATGACATTGTCTTGTTAGCAGAGAGGGCTGAGGATATTGAGAAGTTACTGAATGGCATGAATAAAATACTGAAGGAAGATTTTGGACTGAATATAAATCAAAGCAAGACAAAAGTGATGAAATGTAGCAGAAATGATACCAATACTACTAGATTAAATATAAAAATAGGATTGGATGCAATAGGAGATGTAAGTGAATTCTGTTTCTTGGGAAGTAAAATTACAACCGATTGCCGAAGCAGGATTAATGTTAAAAGCAGAATAGCACTAGCAAAAAGAGCCTTCATGAAAAAGAGAAACCCTTTAGTTTCAAATATTGATCTAGGAATTGGAAAGAACTTTTTTAAATCTCTTATGTGTGGAGCACAGCACTTCACAGTAGCAAAACATGTACTTTAGAAATGCCGGAAAGAAATAAAATTGAAGCATTTGATATGTGGTGCTACAGAAGAATGCTAAAATTAGGTGGACAGACAAAGTAAGAAATGAACGAGTTTTGGAAATGATGGGTGAGAAAAAAAGTTTATGGAAGAAGCTTACAGAAAGAAGAGACAGGCTGGTAGGTCATATTTTGAGACATGCTGGATTGGTTAATTTGTTAGTGGAGGGAACAGTTAAAGGTAAGGACTGTAGAGGAAGACAGAGATTATAATATATATAGCAGATAATTGAGGACATGGGTTGTAAGGGGTATGTAGAAATGAAGAGGTTAGCACAGGACAGGAAGGGATGGAGGATTGCATCAAACCAGTTTAAAGACTAACAAAAAAAAAATATATGATGGAGATGATTTGAACAACAGTGTATTGGAAAAACAAGTTGATGTCAACATTGGTGACTTAAGTGATCCTGTTTTGAGTGCAGAATTTGATAGAGCTTTGAATGATTTGAAATTAAATAAAGCAGTTGGAATTTATGAGATTCCTGCAGAACTTCTAAAATCGCTAGGGGAAGAAGAAATCCAAAGATATTTCAAACATGTATCAGAAAGTTAGGAAACAGTAGAAATTCCTAATGATTTTAATAAAACTATCATCTTCACACCTTCAAAGAAAGCACAAGCTGACAAATGTGGGAATTATCACACTGTAAGTCTAACATCACATGCATCAAGATTACTGACCAGAACAATTTACAGAAGAATGAAAAGGGATAGTAGGTGATGTTCAATTTGGGATTATGAAAAATCATGGTACTAGAGAAGCTATTCTTGCATTAAGGTTAATACTTGAAGGATGGTTCAATACAAACAGATACTTTTATGGCATTTTTTGATTTAGAAAAAGTTTTTGACAATGTTTGGTGGGACAAGATGTTCAAAATTTTAAAGAAATCAGCTCTAAAGTACCAAGATAGGATGAGACCAGAGGTATGTCTGGTGTTTAGCCTATCAACACGTCCTTAACACCAACGTACCGATGGCCTCAACCTGCAGTAACATCACAACTGTAAACCTGTCACTTTTTTTGCTGTTGTCAGTCTCTTGACTGGTTTGACGCAATTCTCCATCCCTAACCTCCCCATCTCAACAAACCCTTTACAACCCACCCTCAGTTATCTGCTTCATAACACACATTGGATTTAATCTCTGTACTCCTCTACAGTTCTTACCACCGACTTACCTTCACTTACAAATTAACCAATCCCACAATTCTCAAAATATAGCCCCTGTCCTATCTCTCTTCCTGTTAGACTCTTCCACAAACTTGTTTCCTCAACCACAATTTCCAATACACTTTCAATTCACACAATTAGTTCACTTAATTTTTAGTGTCCTCCTCATTTCAAATCCTTCCATTTTCCTTCTTTCTGGGATTCCTAAATTCCATGCTTCGCTGCCATAAAGTGCTGTGGTTCACTCATATAGTTTTAGAAAGTTCTTTCTGAGTCCTAGACCAATATTTGAAACTGAAAGATTTCTCTTTTCCATGAAGCCTCTTTTTGCTGGTGCTATTCTGCTTTTAACATCATTCCTGCTTCAACCATCAATTGTAACTTTTACATCCTAACTAGCAGAATTCACTTCTTCTATCGCTGCCGATCCTACTTTTATATTTAATCTACTATTATTGCTGTCATTTCTACTACATCTCATCATTTTTGTCTTGCTTTGGTTTATGTTTAGTCCAGTCTTCATTCAGGATTTTGTTTGTGACATTCAGTAACTTCCCAGTACCATCAGTTCTTTCTGCTAACAGGACAATGTCATCAGCAAATTGTAACATTCAATTTTTTTCTCCTAGAACGCTTATGCCAAACTCAATTTTTTTTCACTTTCTTTATTACTTTCTTGACATAAAAGTTTAATATTAATGGATGTTGTTATTCAGGCTTTAGGGTGCATCAACATCGAGGTTATTAGCGCCCTGACTAATACCTGGAGTGGAAATGTGACATGTCTGACTGACTGTAAAGGGTTTGGTCACACAGACAGCAGAAGAAAATAAAATATTGACTGAAATATCGTCTGCATGGACGACTGTAAAGAGTTCGGCCTCACAGACTGCAGAATAAAATATAAAACTACCTTGTATAGTGGCCATAAAAGAGAAAAAAACAAACATTAACTGGTTGGCTATAAAATGGCCAACCAGATTAAAACAGCGAGCTAACTGGCTGGCTGTAAAAGGGCCAGCCAGATATAAAAAGTCAAACATAAAAACGTACACATAAATTCATTAAAAAAAATAAGAATGGTTCTTGAATTGATGGTTGTAAAAGGCCATCAATGCAATATAAAACCTAGGCCAGTCTGCCCAAAATTTTATGCCTCTTCCATGCCTCAAAAACATTTCTCTTCGCCGCCGAGGCAAGGTCTGACTTTGGGACCAGAGCAAAGTCAGTTCTGACCTCGTTGCAGGCTATCTTGGCAGCTTCATCGGCTGCCTCATTCCCCTATTCCAACATGGCCTGGTACCCAGCAGAATAAAACTACCTTTTTCACTGCATTGGAGGGAAAGGAGGATGTCCTGTACCGAATGGTCTGCTGGGCACGTTTCCTAGTGACTGAATAAGGCTGAGGGAGTCATAGCGTCTGATGAACCTTCTATTGCTCATTACTCTAATATGCTGGAGTAACCTTAACAAAGCGTAACACTCTGAGGTGTATTCGCTGCACATTAAATTCAGCTTACCAGGGGTATTAGTTAAAGTTTACCGGTTGTACTTATAGATATCGCTAGCAATATGTATACATTTCTATGATTTGGCACGTATGTCTTTTCTTTCTATTGACATTAACCTTCAACAATACACAAGTCACATTCCGCGACAATAATAGCATCAGTGTTGTTTTCCGCAGTGAATAGGTCGGGTTTTGTTCCAAGTAAATCGCATTTGCGGCATTCGTTGCTTTTCCTATTTCATCAAAAGAAAAAAGCAGCTGAAGTTCATCAGTTACTGGTAGAAACTTATGGTGAACATGCTCCAGTGATTAAAACATGCGATACATGGATTCGTTATTTTAAAAGTGGAAATTTCGATTTGACAGACAATTAACATCCTGATGCAGCGAAAAAGTTCGAAGACGAGCAATTGCAGGTATTACTGGATAAAGACCCAACCCAATCGCAACAAAAATTGGAACAAACACCTAATGTGACCCAAGGAGCAATTTGCCAACTCTTAAAAGCCATGGGAAAGATCCGGAAGTATGGAAAATGGGTGTCACACCAACTGACCGACAGACAAATGGAAAATCGAAAAACTCTTTGTGAAATGCTGCTTGATTGGTTCGGAAGAAAATATTTTCTGCACCGAATTGTCACACCGGACGAAAAATAGATTTATTTTGAGTACCCAAAATGAAGGAAATCACGGCTTTTACCTGGTGAGGCCGGCCCATCGACTGCAAGGCCAAATCGCTTTGGCCATAAGACAATGCTCTGTGTTTGATGTGACCAGTGTGGTGTCGTGTACTATGAGTTATTAAAACCTGGTGAATATGGATTGCTACCGACAACAAATTATCAACTTAAACCATGCATTGATCGAAAAAACGGCCGGAATGGGCCGAAGACATGGAAAAGTTATTTTGCAACATGACAACGCACCGTCTCATACCGCTAAACTGGTGAAGGACACATTGAAAGCACTTAATTGGGAAATATTATCGCACCCGCCATATTCTCCGGACCTCGCCCCTATCACCTTTTTGCATCGATGGGACACTCACTTGCAGAGCAGCGCTTCGCCAATCTTGAGGAAATCGAAAAATGGCTCGTCAAATGGTTTGCCTCGAAAGAGAAAAAGTTTTTTTGGGATGGTATCCATAACTTGCCTAAAAGATGGGTGAAATGTGTAGAATGCAATGGTCAATACTTTGAATATTTTTTTTTATATATATATATATATTTTGAGATTCCTCTCAAATTGTATGTTTTTTTTATCAAAAAAGCTGCCAAAGTTCAACTAATACCCCTGGTATACCTATAGGTCGCTTGGGGGAACACTACGGAGCATCCCACTCTGTTTACCTGCTTAGACTCATACTGGAGTAAAATCGTGATATTGGTTTAAAAGTCACTAAATATCCTTTTAAAAACACTGTCAGCGGTAAACAGCTTGTTGTGTCACGACATTTCTAAAAGCGTTCTGGGCCTCCTTAAAAGCCAGGGAGGAGATTTTCCTCAACCCTGGTGATAAAACGAGGGCAGCTCAAACCCATACTCATCTAAAATAGCCCTTGTAAGGCAGCCAAACAGTTTGGTTGCTCATGGGTGATTATTATATAGCTGTTAAAAGTTTTAGCAAATAACTTCATCGAACATAGGACTGCCAGGTGTTGTGGCAATGTGCAGGTAGTGTCGCACCGTGATGAGGTGCCAGTGGATAGAAAGCTCACCAGACTCAGCACAAATGCTGGGTATCAGGCTGGTGCAGTAGGCACCCATGGTGAGTCTAATTTGTGCGTGGTGGACACTTTCCAGTATTCGTAGATAACTGTCCCATGCTGAACTGTATACTATGCAACCATACTCGAACCGCGACCGTACAAATGCTCTATATAATTGTAGCAGTTAGGAGTGTTCAGCACCCCATGACGTGCCACACAGACATTTAAAAACATTCAAATCTTTTAGGGCTCTGGCTTTCACATCTTTAAGATGTGGAAGCCAAGTTAGCTCACTGTCTAAAATAAGGCCCATAAACCAGATAGTATCAGTAAAACTTAAAACAGTGTTCCTCAAGTAAAGATGGGGCACTGGTAAAAGACTTCTTCTATGAGTAAGAAGTACACACCAGGTTTTTTCAGCAGAGAATCGAAAACCGGTGTGCACTGACCATTCATCCAGCCTGTTCAGTGCAAGTTGCAGCTGCTACTCGGCGCTTCTCAGGCTGGACGATGCACAAAAAATTTAAAAAATCATCCACGTATAAGGAGTACTGTATGGGACTCCTTATTACACCTGAAATGCTATTAATAGCAATGGCAGAAGGGGTTACACTTAAAACTGATCCTTGAGGAACACTGTTTTCCTGAATAAAAAGATCTGACATTTCACTACCATCTCGGTACCGAAAGCAATGAGCTGAAAAAAACGATTTTAAGAAATGGGGGAGATTTCCCAAAAATTCCCAAAACTTGTGATAGGCTCCTTCTGTCGCCCACCCGATGCAAGCGTAAATATTGCCGAGGCCTTGAGAAATAATGTAAATAATATAGCACGGCAATTTCCGGACCATACAATAATGCTAGGAGGTGACTTTAACTTACCAGATATCGACTGGACTAATTACGTTCACGTTGCTGGGGGCAGGGATAAAGCAGCTTGCGAAATCATCCTAGACCTCTTCTCAGATCACAATCTTGAACAGCTCGTAACTGAACCAACGCAATGCCTCAATGGTAACGAAAATATTTTAGATATAATTGTTACAAATAGGCCTGAACTATTCACGGATATTTCTACCACCGCAGGAATAAGTGATCACAAAGCTGTAATTGCTACAGTAAAACTAACAACCACGCGCAGAAAGAGAAAAGAGAGGATCGTTTACAGATTCGAAAAGGCTTCAAAAGAGTGTTTTAGAGTGTATTTGAGGCATAATTACCACACTTTCTTAGTAGCAGGAGGCACCGTTGAAGAGAGGTGGCATCGATTCCTACATATACTCGGGGAAGGTATGAACTTGCATATACCGAAACGGACAATCAGGGAAGAGAACGATCCCACATGGTACACACAGGAGGTTAAAAGGTTACTCAAGAAGCAAAGGAAGATACATGCACGATCAAAAAGGACGATGCATCAGACTGATTTAGATAAGTTAGAGGAGATAAGGGGACTTGTTAAGAGTGTGATGCGTGAGGCCTTTAATAACTTTTGTGAAAATTCTCTCTCTAAGAGCCTCACTGAAAACCCTGAGAAATTGTGGTCGTGTGTAAAAAAAAGTTAGTTGTAGTGGGAACAATAAGCCAGTTCTAATAAAAGACGGACGGGAAGTTGAAGACAGCCGCGACTAGGCTACCATATTTAACACCTAATTCAAAAATTCGTTCACGCAAGAAAACATCCCCACTTTACCACATCATGTGGAATTAGAGATGGATCCGATAGAAATTGATAGCGTAGGAATTGTAAAGCAATTAAAACTCCTGAAGTGGGGTAAAGAGCCGGGTCCCGATGGTATACCAGTAAGAGTATTTTCTGCATACGTGGAGGATATTGAACCATTTCTGTCAGATATATTCCGTAAATCACTAGAAGAGAGAAAAGTTCCTTCTAGCTGGAAAATAGCCCAGGTATTTCCCGTTTTTAAGAAAGGAGATTGGAGTGATCCTAGGAATTATCGACCCATATCTCTAACATCGGTCTGCAGCAGAATTCTGGAACATGTCATATGCTCGAACATAATGAAGTTTCTAGATGAGAACGAGTTACTTACACCATGTCAACACGGATTTCGGAAGAAGAGATCGTGTGAAACACAATTGGCCCTATTTTCCCACGACATAATGAAAGTTATCGATGCAGATTCGCAAGTTGATGCAGTTTTTTTGGATTTTCAGAAAGCTTTTGATTCTGTGCCACACAACCGACTTTTAGCGAAGATTCGAGCTTACGGTATTTCGGCTCAGATTTGCGAGTGGATACTTGATTTTCTAACTGGTCGATCACAGTATGTCGTTGTTGACGGGGAAGCTTCTTCTAAGATAAATGTTACTTCAGGCGTTCCTCAAGGAAGTGTAATAGGTCTACTTCTTTTCTTAATATTTATAAACGATCTAGGTGACAACGTCAAATGCTGGTTGCGATTGTTTGTCGACGATGCGGTTATCTATAGGGAAATAAGGTGCTCTGACAATTGCTTAGAAATTCAGCGTGATTTGGATGCTATTTTCGATTGGTGCAGTAAATGGCAGCTTACACTTAATTGCAAAAAGTGCAAGGCAATGCGGATAAGTAACAAGAAGAATCAGTTTGTTCACGAGTACAAAATAAACAATTCAGCTGTTGACATGGTTGATTCCGTGAAGTATCTGAGGATGATAGTACAAAGCAACATGAAATGGGACATGCACATAACTTCCGTCGTAGGCAAGGCTAATTCTAAATTACGATTCATAGGTCGTATTTTGAGGAATTGCAATGCTCAAACAAAGGAGATAGCGTATAAAACACTAGTGCGTCCGCATCTGGATTACTGTTGTGGGGTTTGGGATCCATATCACAAGATTCTGATTGACTCAGTTGAGAGGGTGCAGTGGAGAGCTGCTAGATTCATGACTTGTTGTTACAGCCCTTATGAAAGCGTCACAGAATTGATACATAGATTGGGCTGGGATAGTTTGGAAGACAGACGACGTAGCTTACGTTCGAATTTATTGGAGAATATGCGAAAAAATTTAAATTTCGAGTACAATGAAATACTTCTTCCGCCAACCTATTTAGGTCGCAATGACCGGAGGGATAAGATTAGAGAAATAAGATGCCGTACTGATACTTATATGTATTCCTTCTTTCCTCACACTATTTGGGATTGGAATGGGCGGGTTTAGGATTGGTGCTTAACACCCTCTGCCACCCACAATGTTTGTTATTTGCAGAGTATGAATGTAGATGTAGATTCATGTAACTGCTTTAAAATAACATTCCGCCTAGTACTGTAGTATCTTACTCCTTTTCAATGTCGAAAAATATACCCGCAAGCAAGATCAGGTTGTCCAAGGTGGTATGGAACTTCCTGAATCCACTCTGAAAGCGGCAGAGAAGGTTTTGGGATTCTAGACACCAGATGAGGCGGCGATTTACCATCGTCTCCAGTGTCTTTCCTTCGCAGCTTATCAGGGCGATGCTACAATAACTACATGGCAACAACTTATCCTTTACAAGTTTTAAAGTAGGGATCAAAGTTGCTTCTTTCCACGAGTCAGGGAAGTGTCCTCCAGTCCAGATATCATTAAAAATATCTAGAAGGTACTCTTTAGTATCTTTACTAAGATGCCTCAGCATCTGGTACTGGATAATATCAGGCCCTGGAGTGGTGTCATTGGCACTGTTTAATGCCGACTCCAACTTCCAGGATGAAAACTGTCTATTATACGCCTCTGTATTCGACGAATCAAAGCACAGCATGCACCCTTCGGCAGCAATTCTACGTTGCTGGCCCAGAAGGTCCAAATTACCAGATGAAGTGATGACAGCAAAATACTCTGCCATCAGCTGTGCTATGTTTTCTTCATCGGTAATTACACGTCCGCGATCCAGTAATCCAGATACTGGTGGGTGGGAGATCCTTCCAGATATGTGGTGGATAGACTCCCATACTTTTGATGACATAGTGGAACGATTAATTGTACTCACAAAGTTCTGCCAGACCTTTTCTTGCTCTTCTTAATAATTGCTATACGGAATGCTGCCAGGTTGTCAGATGTTGGGCACAACCTAAAACAACGCAATGCCCGTCTGCGACCCTGTACAGTGGAATGACATTTGTCATTCCACCAGGTGATGGGCGTCCTTCGCAGCATTCCTGAGCTTTTTTGCATGGAAACTTCAGCTGCATGCTGAAACACTTCTCACCTTCTGCTGTATACTGTCACGGGACTGTAGTACAACAGAACAGTGGAAAAGCTGCCAATCTGCATTTCTGTTGTTCTATTTGTGTCGGGTGTTTCCCCCTCCTTGCTCATCCCCTATGTGCATCCATATAGAGAAGTGGTTGCTTCCATGGAGGTTGCGATCCACTTCGCACTGCACGGAGTCCGCAGTTGAAGGAGAGCATGACAAAACGTCAATGGCAGAAGACGAACCAGAAGTAGTGGTGAAGTGGGTCATTTGTCCTGTATTTAGGATAGATACCTCCTCTTGCTCCAATAATCTACCAATTACTCGGCATCTAGGGCAATTGCTGTTGGAACTCCACAACGCTCTGTGTGCATTAAAATCTCCTACGATGAGGAATGGCTGAATAAGCTGCTGAAATATATCAGAAAGGTTGTCATAATCGACAGACATATTCTGTGGTAGATAAATGGAGCATGTGGTCAGCTTAATGGGACCATGTATCCTCATTGCCACTGCTTGTAGATCAGAGGTGAGAGTGATAGGTTCGGAGCGGACAGTGTTACGAATAAACACAGCCACTCCACCCCTCAATTAATCACCCTCGTTATCGTCCTTCTTGTATATGACTTGCTCTCTTACCATTGGATAGGTGTTGGTCAAAACTGTGTCTCTTGGAGGCAGAGACACGATGGATTAGACCATAGGTGTCAAACTCAATTTTGCAGAGGGCCGTATATTAAATTTAGAATGTGTAGGCGGGCCAGATTTTAAAACTTCCGTAGAGGAATCGAGTGAAGTCTAAAAGCTCTAAAAAAAAAACATGATTCTTCTTTCTGTGTCACATAGCGATTGTAGGTCGTATTGATAGGGCCCGGGGGCCGCATGCGGCACGCGGGCCGTATCCTTGACATCACTGGATTTGACCGTGCTAAGAGTTGGACTTCCTCTTTGTGAGCCTGAAAGCCGTTGATGTTCCACTGAAGTATGGGAGCCATCCTACCTATTTTACATCCGCCCCGGTTCGGGTGGATCCTCCGGTGGCGATTGCTGAGGAAAGGGACCAGGTACGTGCACCAGCATTCCTTTGTCTTCGTTTTCTGGATCTGAAGACTGATCAGATTTTGAGAAGGCCTCAAAAACTTATGGATTTTTTTCTGCCAAGGCCTTCGCCCCCTTCTCTCCCTGCCAGTTGAGGATCTTGGGGGAGAAGAAGGGGACATCACAAACATAGTTGGGTCCAAATGTATTAAATTTTTACCCAAAACTTTCTGCACAGTTTGCCATCCACTGCTAGCGGTGGATGTTGCTGTCATTGGTTCTGCTGCAGGTACTGCTGCTGCTGCTGCTGTTGCAGTAGTAGATTCTGTAACAGATGGTTATGCTTCTGCTGGTGGAACCGGTAAACCTGCTGTCCTTGTGGTCGGGGTTGCAGACGTATTGTTACCGACGTCTGCGGTCTTCGGTGTTATGAACTTAGTGGACATGGGGCCACATTTGCATTGACATGAGCATGTTGTACTTGTGCCCATGTCTGCAAAGGACATATGTGTAGCAACATTTTCCTTCCTGATAGGAATTTACAATGTTTTGATGAAGGTAGTGGTGAAGACTGATGATGCAAGTGCCTTAAACCATGAGATAGTTATTCATTGGTTTTCAACTCCTGTCTCTTCTTTTCATCGAGATATACCTGACACTCCCTGATTCAGGCTGCATGATACACAGAGCAGTTGATACACACCTGTGAGAGAGTACAACCACTGCCTGGGTCGTGTGCAGCCTTTCCACATTTCCCACAGGTGGGGTTGCCATTACAGGTCACTGTCATATGCCAGAACCGCTGGCACTTAAAACAGCGCATGGGTTATGGGACATACAGACGAATATTCAGGTTCAAATAGCCGGCTTTGGGCAACATCGGGGTGTCGAATGTCAGGGCGAAGGTGGCTGTCTTCTCAAGACTGCTATTAACCCTCCGTGTGATCTGACGAACCTCAACCACATGTTCTGTTGGCCACTCCTTAAGGAATTCCTCGGTTTCTAAATTGATTAGGTCCTGACAGGTAACAACGCCTTTACTCGAATTTAGAGTTTTGCGGACACCCCAAGCTCCTCAGACTTGAGGAGGGCAGCCTGCTTGTGGGTGGATGTTTCCAAAAGCAGACTCCCATTCCTCAGCATTTTGACTGATTCAGTAGTTCCGACAAGACCCTCTAACCCTTTCTGAATAAAGAAGGGGGACACCTTCTCAAAGGATCCCTCCTTTCTAGACATTATGACAAAGACATCATTATCTATCAGATAGTCCTTTGTTACTACATTGTATGCTCTCAAGTGGAGGACTTTCAACCCTCACCCACTTATCACCTCTTTGCACATTATGTTTTGCCTGTGGCATGCCCAAGCCACAGGTAGAAATAGAGAATTTTGTTGTTTTGGAAATTTTGTTCAAAGAGTTCGGAGGAACTACATACCGAGTGATGTGGAGCCCCCGTATCATGCCACCAAGCCCAATACAACAGGAGTGCAGCAGGTGCCCCTGAGGTTGTACGTTAATGGGTGGTTTGCCTCACCACCCATCCACCTCCTCGGCACGTTACTCATCTTGAGGTTGAGGGGGATTTTTTTTTATAGAGGTTTGTACCATTCTCGTGATCCGGGTGATGAAGCCTAGATGCCCGTTATCTTAGACGCACAACATTCTACCGTCACTCCCTCCGGTGGTCGTTAAAGCATGGTAGGAGCTCACAAGTTTCCAGCTCTGGCACCATGGGTTCGCTAAACCTGTAGCTGGCACTCGCATACCAGGCGGGGAATATTAATTGAGATAGTCTCATACCATTGTGAACTGATGTATGTCTCTCGTGGTTTGCTACTTTCACTATAGCCACTTGATTCTTACATAGAATATAAAATATTATTCTGTCTCGGTATTTTAGGCCTGACTTCTTAAAAATTTGACACCTAACATTACCAAAAAAAAAATCTAAATCAATGAATTCCCTAACTGTTGTTTTTCTTGATCTGCCATTCAGGTATTAATGTTAAGACCAAAACTGCTTCTCTTGTAGCACAGCAACGTCGTGAAGCCAAATTCACATAAATATGTAGTTGGAAATGGCAATACCACATTCATTGCCACGTCAGAGGTAGCCAGAAATTAATTCCTTGTTGTTAGCCAAAACGTATCTAAAAGAAATTCTAGAAGTTTTAATTTCAAAATTCTGTCAGTTTTTAAATCTGCGAGTTCCTTTTCAATATTAATTGGAAGATGTTCCAAATTTGCAATGAATGGATCACGAAACCAGTCAAAATCTTCAACACTCTCTCCAAAGTACTTTTTGAATCTCTGCTGCAGGACTTCTAAATGTTCTTTAATTAAGTCCTTCACCATTTTATTACCATACTCAAGTGACCATACAGTCGTAAAAACAACTCATTATCAATTCTCTGCAACCACAAATACAGCTTACTCTCAAATCCTTTAATTGTATCCATACTAATAAGAATATTTTCATTCCTACCTTGCATTTTGATGTTCAGCTCTTTCAAGTGTACAGAAATGTCGGAAAGTTATGCCAGCTTACATACCCATTCGCCATCTGCTATTAAATCTGCATACTTATGTCTTTCAACAGTAAAAAAAATGCCTGGACCTCTTCTCTAAGTTCAAATATTTGCGTAAAGACCTTTCTTTGTGACAGCCAGCTTACTTCTGTTTGTAGCAGAAGTGTAGTGTGTTCTGAATCCATTTCCTGACAAAATAGAAAAAAGTTGCGAGTTTAGGGGGTAGCAATTTTATGAAGTTCACAACTTTTACTGCTTCGTCCAACACATCTTTTAGAAAAGATGGCAGTGAATGAGACAATGATCACATCATACGTTGGGATTTCCTTCGCATACTTCAGCTGCAATTCCTTGCACTGGGCCTGTCGTAGCAGCCGCTCCGTCTGTACAAACACTAATGCAATCCTTCCATGGTAATTCATTACGGAGCAAATATTCATCACTCAAATTTTATATTTCTACACCGGAAGTATCCTCAAAAAGTTCTTTGCAAAAGAAGAAATTACTTAGTTATTCCTCCATCGATGTAGAGAATGCAGGCCAGAAGTTGTGTGTGGCGCCTATATCTGTGGACTCGTCAATTTGAAATGAGAACTTCTGACTGTTGTTGATTTTCTCCTTCATAATGTCTTCAATATCATGAGCCGTAACAATAACTCGTCGACTGATGGTGTGAGCAGAGAGAGGAATTTTTTAAGTTTCACTAGCAGATTCTAAACCCAGAACTATCCTCAGCATCTTTACAAACAGGCTTTAACAGCGTTTCATCTATTTTATGTGGTGTCTTGACCTTTACTATAAGTTCGGCTGCCTTATAACTAGCTTCCTGTACTATTTCTGAAATGCGTACTGTATTGGTCATGAACGTTCTTTGTTTTCTTCTTATTTTCCAACAACCAATGAAAATAATTGACACTTTGCTTGACAGAGAAGAATGTTTTGTTAACAAGTGTCATTTCAGTTTACTGGAAACCACAGCAACGTTACTGAGTTTTTCACTATAAACGATACACTCTGGAATTGGGCACATTTTTTCACCACACCAAAAAAAAAATGAGGGATAAGTAATTATTACTATATTTCCACTGCATCGACTTTTGTTTCTTTCTTTCTGGCACAACGCTTCCACCAGTTGCACTCATAGACGGAACATTCCATTCAAGGAATTTGTCCATCTTGAAGAAATAAAATAGTTTGCTAATTGTAATAGAAAATATCTAGACTAGCTACTAACACTGTTTTCGGACCATTTCAGAGCACAGTTATGATAGAACGAAAGTAATTGTAAGAAGCGGTATTTATAAACTTCAAAGAATTCACATATAAGGTGCCAATTGTCGGTGCAGTAACAAAGTAGTATTGTTGGAAAAGCACTGACATGGACATCTTAATAATATAAGGCGTAGAAAGTTCTTCTAATCTCAGCAGTTTAGACTGAGGGAAAGCACATACACAGAACATGCGGTAAATATAACAGAACCTCAAAACGCAGCAGTAGAGGCGATGAATAAAAATATTTAAAAAAACACAGCAACTGTGAGTAAATAAATAACATTTAATTTCTTAGAATATGACAATATATAACAATTCACGGCACATGAAACTAAAATATAATTAATAAAAAAAAAACAATTAATTCCTTATAATGGGTAAAATTTTGTGGCATACCTTTCACCTTGTTGCGGCACTACGGTTGCAGACCACTGACATAGATTGTGCCGTCCCACAATTATCAATTCACTGCTTGTGCAATTCCTACCCTTCCATCTTGTTTCATCTTTAGTTTATTCATGGTAGGTTTGGATGTGGACACATTTTTCGCCCTGCCTTATGTATCACTTACTTGAATGTGGTTACTAAACTAAATATTGTAAATTGTATTTGTGTGGTTTTTTTGTGTTCTTCTGTCCTTCCTGCCTTCATATGTGATAAGTGATGGGCTATTTTCCCTAATTTCTCCTTGGCTTCAGCTCTTTCTGTGAAATTAAGCAATTAGTAACTGTATATAAATAAAGTTCTCGGGTGACTAGCTGAGTTATAGGAGTGTTATAATTACACAATATTTCGGCGCTCTCAATCGTTGGCGCCATCTTCTGGTGAAGTGAGGTCAGGAACGTGTGAAGTCTGCTCTAGCTCAGCAGACTTTGCACGTTCCTGACCTCACTTCACCAGAAGATGGCGCCAACGATTGATAGCGCCGAAATATTGTGTAATTATAACACTCCTATAACTCGGCTAGTCACCCGAGAACATTATTTATATTCTCAACGCCGAGAAAGACTACGTAATTATGTAATTAGTAACTGGTGTACAAGTAAGCTGGCCTCAGTCTGAAACAGCTCTCCTCCCCATTCTTTGCCCCTATTTCATCTTACTTTCTCCACTTTTCCTTGTTCTCAGCTGGAGGAACCACTATGTTTGTACTTTTATTGACATTTGTATTTCAGTTTGGAAACACAAGTATTTTTTTGTGAATTTATATTTCTCCCTTCTTCTTCTTCTTTTCTTTTAATGTCTAAATTTCTGCCACAAACCTCCCTATATTTCGCGCAGTTACTTACTCTATTCTACTGATGAGGAACGACTTAAACCCGGGCTTTTCAAAACTATTCCGTTCAGGATTTTTTCCTGTGCTGTAATCTGTGGTAATATTAATGATTCCTCTCTCTTTACTTTATTTTTTTCTCTTTTTTTATCCTGTTTATTTTGGGTTGTTATATTGTGATATCCTTTAAAAGATAATTTTAAATCATCCAAGACCCATATTTCACTTGATAATTTTTTGCTAATGACATAAGAATTAGTTTTCAGATCTTGTTAAGAACATTCACTATCCATTGCTGTTAAAAACCTTTTGTGTGTATTTTCAGTCTTATGAATGTTAATGTATTTCCAACTTTGTTGCAGGTTGTGAGGCTGTAATCATGATTGGCTGTGGAAATTATTTATGGAGAAGGAAGTACACAACTGGTGTGTACTTTTGATGAGAGAAAGAACCTCATCAGCCCTATGTGCGTAACAGTAGTCCATATTAAAATACTATTTTTTAAAGGAAGGTACATATAACAGAAACAATAGTCAAATTAGTCTTCAAATATACTAGTAATCCTTAGAATTTGAATGATACATGATTTTTTTTTATTAATCATTCATTTACATTTTGTATTATAAATTGTACAGCTGTACTTATTCACACATAAGTGGAAAATAATTAGGAAACATTTGCTGTAATTCACAAGAAATATATAGGCTTACACCAGAAAGTGGAAAGCTTTGTACATTATATGAAGGTTTCTGATACTTGTTAGTGTCATTTCAGCCAGTAATACACCACATCATTTTGACTCTTGTATTAACTGCTCTGTTTATTATTTTATTTAAAATGGTTATAATGCTGTATACATATGATAAAATGCTATTGCTGTCATAGTAATGTTAATCTGACTATATCATTGCAGTTACTTATAAAGCATATGCCTATGGTGTGATATGAATCGGCACTGAAAAGAAGTTTGTGTAAGAATTAGTACCATAAATTAGCACTTGATTTGAGGCAAAAGTGAGTGGGTAAAAGATTTCATTTGTGAATAATTTGGTCAGGAATTGGAGCTATTGGGAGATGCTGTGGAATGTACCACAAACAGTGAAAGAATTTACCGGAAAATATCTATAAACTGGCAAGGTCAACAGTGTTTTAATTCTGTTGCAGTTAGGAATATCTTCTTTGTTAAAAGATTTGTATCCACTTTCCTAACCTTATATTGTGATGAAGTGGACTATGTTTGCAGAGGCAGTTGTATTGGAATATGTGTTACTTTCCACTTACGGATATCCACTTGTATTGAATCATGGTTTTAGTTTTCTACCAAAGTGAAATAAATAAATGATTAAAAATTATACTTGTACCTCCATATTTTAATTTATAAATACAATTCAAAAACCAGAATGGAAAATATGCGCCAAAGTTAGTCCAATCGTATTGTGCATGAGGGAAATTGATTTCAGTGCTCAGTATTTTTCAGTTCAAATTATATGATACTCATTGAGTAATGGTATCACAAGCATATTTATGTAAGAACGAAGGCTTTCATGGCGTATCGATGATATGAAGTCTTCACAGGTTCTCCACGGTGTAGTGTATCCGTGAAGACTTCATATCATATTTATGTAATGGATTATCTGTTTTAACCGAATTAGTATAATGGTTGAGGAATTAAATCCATAACTTAAAGAAAAAATATGGAGGTGTAGGACTGTGGCAATTAAAATACAACAAACAAAAACATTTAATTTTTTTTTGGATGGCCCATAAATCACCTAAAAACATGACAAACAAGGCAAATAGTAAATTCAG
The DNA here is from genome assembly GCA_031002005.1 of Vandiemenella viatica. Taxonomy (NCBI): domain Eukaryota; kingdom Metazoa; phylum Arthropoda; class Insecta; order Orthoptera; family Morabidae; genus Vandiemenella; species Vandiemenella viatica. The sequence goes on from JARYHS010011408.1 coordinate 177,810,902, forward strand.
CACAGCTTGGTGAGTGTGTGGTAATGCTAAAGCACTCAAGGCAAATACCAGGATGGTTCCTTCAAAAAGGCCATGGGCAAATTTCTTCACCCAGTCATTTCCTCCTGCCTCTAAATATTTGGTCTCTCGTCTTGGCACTCAATGACTTCCTCAAATCCTTGATTAATTCACACATCCCATTTCCTGCCTATTCTGTATACCTAGTACTTAATCAAAATCAACAATGTATATATTTACAGCTAATAGGTTTCTCAATGAATTCATTTACCTTATATCCACAAACTACTATCACATGCTAGATGTCCTTTCCTTCCATTTGAAGTGACCAAAACAGTGCCTCAAAATCACTTGACTGAACATGGCTATCGCAGGGCTAGGCGGTGCCAAGCAGTGGGGCCTCAGCTCAGGTGGGGGGGGGGGGGGGGGGCCTAAAGCTCAGGGAGCCCCTGCCAGCTAAACCTCACAAAACTTGGTAGAGCTAAAAAAAAAGGGGAAGGTTGCCTAAGTTCCAAAAATATTTTTTTGCACCTGGGCCCTTGTTAACCTATCTACGCCACTGTCCCTAGTTGCCAATATTTTCCTGGGAAGACTGAAAGGCATGGGCGCTTGAATGGCAGCATTGCTTCCTTCTGTGCCAACTTCTTCATGAATATACTTGCCTGGAGCATTTGTTGATGAAAATTTTTCAAACCACTGGTTTTCTTCAGGTGAATATATGTGAATATATTATGGATTAAAGAAAAAATAAAGATACTTATATGGCATTCATTGATTTTAGAAAAAGCTTTTGATAATGTTAAGTGGGACAAGATGTTCAAAAGTGTAAGGAAGTTTTGTCTAAAATACAAAGATAGAAGAATATAATCTAAAGAATCAAGTGGCTATAAGAAAAGTGGAGTCACGAGAGAAATGCATCAGTTAAAAGGGGCATGAAACAAGGTTGTAGTCTATTCCCTTTAATATTCAACTTGTATACAGAGGAAGTGATAAAGGAAGTGAAAGAAAACTTTGTGGCATAAGTGTTCAAGGAAAAAAAATCAATATGTTATATTTTGCTGATCAAATTGTCTTGACAACAGAACAGGCTGAGGATGTTGTGAAGTTACTGAATGGTATGAAGAAAATACTGAAGGAAGGTTTTGGACTAATATAAACTGAAGCAAGACAAAAGTGGTGAAATGTAGCAGAAATGATAACCTCTTCAGTCCCGTGGTATCATATATGATACCTCCAGGAATTATTTTTTTCTTGGGCCACTGCACAGCTGAACCTTTTCTGGCCTATCGTATCATCTACAATATACGTCACGCTTCTCACAGCTCATATGTTCGATCATCTGCTTTTGGCAGCCCTGTTTGGAAACTTGGGGTCCTGCAGCTGTACAATATGGCTCGTCAAAATAAAGGTAAAGACATATATTTTTTCCATGAAATAAAGTAACATGAAGCAGTAAAGTTGTGTGTATAATTTTCCTGCTTGACTCCCGAGGTATCATATATATACCATCTATAAAAAATTAATTATTGTTTCAAAAAAAAATTATGGTCATTCATTGTTAACTAGCATTAACAAAAAGTAAATAACACAATACTAGTTCTCATGCACTTTTATTATGAGCTCGGGACTGAAGAGGATATAACAACAGTAGATTAAATAAAAAAGTGGGATCAGCTGTGATGGGAGAAGTGAATTCTATTACTTAGGAAGTAAAAGTTACAATTGATGGTCGAAATAGGAATGACATTAAAAGCAGTACAGCACTAGCAAAAGAACGTTCATGAAAAAAGAGAAATCTTTTATTTTCAAATATTGTTCAAGGGCTCAAAGAGAACTTTTTAAAACTTTATGAATAAAACATGGACTTTAGGAATCCCAGAAAGAAGGAAAATTGAAGCATTTGAAATGTAATGATGTGAAATGCACATATATTGGATATTTTGGGTGAGGAAAGAAGTTTGTGGAAGAGAGTAACAGAAAGAGAGACAGGATGAGTTTTATTATTATGAGACATGCGGGACTGGTTAATTTGTTAGTGAAGGGAACAGTCGGTGGTAAGAACTGTAGAGGAAGACAGAGATTAATCTCTGTCTTATGAAACAGATAGTTGATATGGGGAGGGAGGGTTGTAAAGGGTATGTTGAGATGAGGTGGTTAGCACAAGATAGGAAGGGATGGAGAATTGCTTCAAACCAGCCGAGAGACTGATGACAGCAAAAAATAAAAATCATCAATGAGGTCCTCCTGGCCCCAATTCATCATCTGAATAACCCCCATGACTAGATCCTGTAACAACAGTAAATTTTACAGAATGCTTACTTTCCTAACGACATCTTAGAAAATACTTCGTATCCAAACAACACCCTAGCAAATACTGAAGCAGCCAACGTGGCTGTCTTCTTTTTTGATCTCTTCAGCCAATCACAAGAGCTTCTCTTGTCACGTGTTCTCTCTCTTACCCTATATGAATTTTCTTTATATTATCTGCGTTTGAAAGTATCCTCTGTTTTCTGGTTTGGTAATCTCTCAGCTTTGTCACCACCCAGACCAAAACAACTTACCATTTAGCTGGCATTTCAACTCTTGCATTACAACTTCTTGTCATGTGTCATGAGCTTCTCCTTTTACTTTCGTTTTTTCATCTCTCCAGTATTCATAACTTACTATTACTGTTATTATTACTCTGCAAGTTACTAAAATTTGCTTCAATCTTGCCTCCAATTCACTGTAGATCTCCTTATGCTCTTTACTTAGCTCATTACTTCCAGGTCCCTTCCAGTATTTCCACATTGTTGCTACTATTACTATTTCTGAACAATTTTATAATAAATGTTTTATTTTAATTGTGAAGTATTCTCTTATCTCATTCGTCTAGGATCTAAAACTATTTTGCAATCCTTGCTTGATCAACTAATGACAAATCTATATTTGTTGCTTGTTCTGTAGTATACAATAACTCGCAACACACTATCCTGCTCTTCTCCCTTATGTCTAGTTCATTTCCATTATCTTTCTTACTCCTCGCAATTCAATGTTTTTCTTTTCCTCACTTCTGTAATCACCTACTATCATTCATGACAAATAAAAGTTTTAGAAATTATTAATTACACATTTCATTCTCTTTCTGCAAACAATGAAGATACAATCTTGAAAAATGTGAAGTTAATCTATTTCATTTCCAATGATATTTATATTTTATACCCCAGTAGAATTTTTGCCTCTCATGTGTCATATTAATCCAGCATGTCAAACACTTAAAATAATTCCACACTAAATCAACTTATAAATATTTTTAGATTATGATTCCAATAAATATTCTTAGGATCCATATCAAACAGAAAACAATTTGCCCATTTTTAAAATTCAATTCTTCATGCTAAATTGAGCTAGAGATATGTAACACACACACCTCCAACCTCATGTACCTCCTATCAGAAAAATTCTCTCATGAAAATTTTATAAAATGTAATTTTTTTGTTATATCCAAGAATAATTCTGTTTTCGTCTTATTGGCACCAATAAATTTACTTATCTGTGGCAATGAGCTATCTGTAAACAGTTTGTCCTAAAGTTCCATCAGATTTCTTTTCAGTAAGAATATCCAGAAAAGGCAGGCGGCCTTTCTTTTCCACCTTGATCTTAAATTGGATATATGAGTTGACACTGTTCAAGTGAAGGAGAAACCTATCAAGGTTGTGTCTGCCATGGGGACAAAGAACCAATATATCATCCGCTTACTGGTAAACGGTACTGGGCTTTGTGGGAACACTTCCAAATCTTCCACAAAGAAATTAGGTATCACAGGTGACAAAAGACTGCTCATTGCTACTCCATCACTTTGTTGATAGTAGTGCCCATCATACAAAAAGTACAAAGATTGTGGAGTGTGGCAGGACAACTCAACTAATCTGGGCTCGAAGTGCTATTGTAGTAGAGACAGCATATCAGACAGAGGTATCCTTGGTTAAGAGGAAAACCACATCAAAGCTCACCATCAAATCCTGTTGATACAGGCAAAGATCTTTAATGATGTTAATAAATCCCACCAAGTTCATCACATGGTGAGGTAATCTGGCACTACAACATCATAGGTTGGAAGGGTTCTAGCAAGAAATAGTATTAAGACCATTTTCCTACCACCACCAAAACTAGGGAACATTTTGTGCCCTCCAAAAGATGTCCTTATTTGCAGTAGTCGAACATAGTTCGGAATTAGGATGGATTCAATTTCGAATCAACCAAGTTGCTGACACATACCAGAAGCTTCTGGAACAGTGTCATTACAGAAGCATTTGAAATTCACCTCACATGGTTGACTGGGATAGTGATTTCCAACTAAGTGATGTGTGGAACCCGGTTGTTGAGGCTGCTCGTCAGCTACACTCTGTGTTTTGTGCTTCGTGGGCATCTAATGAAGTCTGAGATGCTGCTAGGTAATGTAACAAGATCTGCCGTTGCCATGCCAGTTTTTCAACAACATGCTCTGGGGAAACTTCAAGTCTTGTGGGTACACCTGAAGATGGTTACAGAGATTTATGTCACGGAAATAGTGTGTTTAAATAATAGTATTACTCGGTTGGTTTCCCAAGAAACATTTATAAACCTTGTATGTGGCCTATTCTTTTAGGTCATAGATTCCCAACAATTTTTGGCTAACCACCCTCTTTCAAAAAAAAAAAATAATAGTAAATAATGTAAGCCATAGTGCTCCATCAATCTTGCTCATTCTCTTTGAAACAGTGATTCGATGATGCCCCCCATGTGAAATGTGCAATGTCATATCTATAATAACAGGATCATCTATAAAATTACTTGATTAAAAGATATTAACAATATTGATGTATTGTTCAGTTTGATTAACAAATACATATTATGGAAAAAATATTATTAATTAGTGGGCTGAATTTGTTGTGATGACAGATTTTTCAATATTTGGTGCCTTATTTGTTATCAGCAATCTTAAATCATTTCTCTATCGACAATCTGTTTCTTTTCTGAGCTAATAAATTGTTGACTATGCTAAATCTTCTTTTGGCCACATATAATTATGGGCGTGCAATTAAAACCTATTTGATGCAGCTCTTAAATCTGGATATAATACTGGAAATTAACCTTGGACCAGAAAAGCTGTTTATGATTTCTTCGACACCCACCTTTGGGCAGTACCACTTCCGTTGTAAACTATTGTTTTAGGCCATTGTGTACATTTCTATGTCGGTCTCTGATACCAATCCTCCGTGTGCTATTTGTCAATCTTCTTGTTATTCTTTCGTAAATAAAATATTTATCCTGATATTTTTCAGTATAGTACACTTTTTTTTAATAGTGATTTAACCAGGAATCATTTATGGTCAATTCATTTATTAATCTGTTTTACAATCTTCAACTCGCAACTCATAATGTTTATATAACACACTTTATAACAAGCATTGTCTCAGCCAAACATCATACAAGATTACAACCCATCTGTTTGTAAGTAGTTTACTATGTATGACTATCTTGACTCATCCATTTCATTCAATCCATCATAAACAACTCTACTGCAAACTCTTCCTCCTGTGTTTTTTTTTTTTTAATTATTTATTCTCTTTGCTGCAGTTTTCTCTGTTCTGCCCCTATTATTCATTACCTATGCTCAAATATATACTGCAGTATTAGTCAATTTACAATAAATATGAACTTACTACAATACATTCAGTATGTCGAAGACAACAGCATTTTCAGTCATTATAAAAACATGTAGGTTATAATTATTGGTTCATGCAAGACTGGGCTTAAGTCCATGTTTGGGTGACTTTGAGTTAAAAGTTGATTTTAGGTTTTGGAAGGTGTTTACATTGATTGGTGTGGGAAAAGATCTTCTGCAATCAATCCCTGAGACTGTAAAAGAAATCAAATTTCATCGTGGTGTGCACAAAATATAGTGCCATTGTTACTACAGTGAAGTACTAGAGTAGTCAGTTAGTTAGCTATCATTTAAGTTGAAGTAGATGTATTACTTTGTGGAATAAATTGTTGTTTTGAATCAACTGAAGAACAAATTCTTAAAATTGGTCTTGTGTTCAGAAAGTTCGTTATGTCAGTTTGTTTCAATTATTAATTATGATTCGGCCACATTTTGGTATGAACAAATCTTTCATGACTATTATTTGAGAGCAATAAAAAATAGTTTCTGATATTCAGTTTGAAACTTACTATGTAAGGTAAAGTTTTTGTACATTTTGTGTTAAATTCTAAAAAAAAAATAATAATAATAATAATAATAATTTCAAATAATGAACAGAATTTTTATTGATACTTTGCTCATTATATATGCAACAGTTGGTAGCATTTGTTTTTACTATTTGAGCAATTGATTACAGTCATTTCAACCTTAACTAACCAAATATTGTTAATTATTTTTATTGCAGTTTCCTGTTAACAATGTCATCCTAAGACTACTTGACCAATGAAGGATGGAATATGAGTATTCAACATTCAGAAGAGAAGTTGACACTCACAACAGATGTTGCGGTGGTCTTGTCTGGTGTATTAAGGTATTGAGGTTTCACATTTAAACTCGTCATTTATACTAATTTTTGTTTCATAAATTTGTCAACACTGTGTACGATAATTTATATTCTTAGTGCTTTTCAAAGTGTATTTCACTCTTTTCATATTACCATCCCTTTATGTGATAAATCTTTTTCTGAATTCATTAAGTAAAAGTAAAGTAAGGTAAAGTAAAAGTTAACAACATTGTCCAGATAGCCTCTTGCAATGGTGAGACATGGCTTATATATTATTATTTTTAAATGTTAAATTGTTTGTGAAATTGCTACACCTAGAAGGAGACCTGATATTCTAGTGAAATTTTTTGCATACATTAGGGACACAACAATGTACGACTGATTAGCATTACAGGACTGTGCATGCACATTGCCTGTGAGAATTCAGAACACTGTGAAGCAAATGGGCGGAGGCAGAATAATGAAGATACAATTAAATAACACTCATTTGGAGGATTCAAAAGTATCAAAATAGATCAAGTAATTTATATATAAGGGAAAGACTAGGAAGTACAGAAACGCTTTTGGACTCTGTTCGGGAAGGGTCAACAAAAGTGATTGTGCCATGTGGTTTGAGGCTCAGTCGCTCAGTGTTGTGCAGTCTTGCACAGTGGGGGGGGGGGGGGGGGGGGATGTATTATTTGTCTTTGTGCAGTAGTGCTTTAAGTGGTGAGCTCTGGTGCACAGAAGGAAACAGAGATGGTCAAGCTTAGTGAGCAGTGATTTTAATACCCTTTTTTGGACTTTTTTGTAACATGTTGTAGCCACTTAAGTGAAAAATGTAAACTTTTGAGACCAGAATATGAAGTGTTTAATCATTTGACTGAACATTTTAGCGAATTTCCAATTGAAGATAAATCAACAGTGTTTTAGTTAAACCTTTACAAACTGCTAATTTTCATGGGGGTAAATCAACCTATTGTTGGTTGTCATCCAATCAGTGGAGCTTGCAATTTTTAGTACAGATTGGAACCAATATTTGAGGGTCATTCAATAAGTCCTTAGAAAATCCAAGAGATGGTGCACACAGTGTCGAAAACTATTTATTAGTAAGTATCATTACTCACTAAATGGCAGATAAAATCTCAGCTACCTCTGTCACGTGGTTTCATTGTTATTATCAATTGAAGCAGACATTGTTGATTACACAATTTTATCTAAAAGGCTTAAAACTGAAAGAGATCAAAGCTGAGCTGGATGAAGTTCATGGTACATCTGCTCCTGTGTCTGCAATTGTTTACAATTGGGTACTGGCGATGAGGCATGGAAAGATATTGCAATAGGTATGAAAAGTAGTGCATGGAAGGGAAAAGATGACCATGACCACAAGCTGGCACTTGATTTCAGGCACAAGGGTGTAGGAAGATTCTCTTTTTTAGGTAAGGGTGTCAGGGATTGGAATGAGTTACCAAGAGAAATGATGAATAATTTACCGAAAACTTTGAAAGAATTTAAAGATAAAATTTGTAGAGGGCAAATGTAGGTAGGTGCAGGATAGGGGGAAGATGGGTGTGTAGGGAAATTGCCACCGGAGCCTGTGCTCCATTGCAATTAAATTAAATTAAATTAAAATGAGTTTAAACTTGGCCAAACATCCACACAAAATGAACAATGTTCGGGATGTCCAGTGGAAGTGGCTATGCCCAAAATCATTGCCAAAATCCACAATATGGTTTTAAGTAATTGACGAACCAAAGTGTACAAAATAGTAAACACCACAGGCATATTACAACATTTGGTATATTCAATGATGCACAGAAAATTAGGTGTAAAAAAAATTCAGTTATGTGCTGCTCCAAAAAGTGTACACCTCAAGTGAATCAAAGAATGTGTTGAACACAGCTAACATAATAGGAGGTTTGCAACAGTCAGTAACAGTGCAGGCAGTTGACAGCGCGGGGCTGCGTGACAATGAATCGGCTGATAGCACCGGTGAGTTTGAAGTTACACCGGCAACTGTTTGCTTACAACAGCGTAAGATGGATGAGGTGGCAAAGATCTTTGGTTACAACATTAGGGAGCAACTTCTTCTCAAGATCTCTTTTAGGAAATGTGGAGAAGAAGCAAAGTATATAATGGGCAGACTGAGGAGGACACAATTAGAGCTACATAATGAATGCAAGAACATAAGGAACCATAATAAAAGTGAGAAGATATTTGTGGTTAAATTATTTGGAGAAGGAAGAAATTTGTTAAAGTTCAAGACAAATAGATGCTGAAGCCATATAGCCAACCAACAAATGTGGTGTTTGGGGATGGTGGAGACATGGCCTTTCAGAACTCTGAACATGCTGTGTCCACAGGAAATTCAAAGTTTCATTTTTCCCAGACTTGGAAACCATTTTACTTGCTACTGCAAGAATATTTACCTTATTCATATCCTTTTCTCCGCTGCATTAGTCAAGAGGAAGTGAAGACAACAGTGTTGTGTGTGAAGGAAATGTTTGATGCAATGAGAGTGAATTGCAAACCATGTCTTGTGGAACACTATTTATATAATATGGTGTAGGTGTTTTTTTGGCAAGCTGAATGAACTGTTGACTCATTCCAAACTAAAATTATTATGTCTTGGTTGAAATGGTCCATAGTTTGACCATTTTTATCATATTTAACATGCTATTATGTAATGTCTATTAGTTTTGTAATTTTGTAAGATGTTTTGGTTAGAAATTCCTGGAAAATGAATAGAGTATTTGGGAAATTGTGGTGACCAACACTTGGAGAATAGCTTTGCATATGAAGTTACAAAAATAAGTTGGTAATGTAATTGTAAGAAAGTAAGTTTGCTGCAACCTGTTAAATCTAGGGTATGCTTTTATAAAATCATCTATTAATGTCTGTTTGCTGTAATTTTAATTATGATAATGAGTTAGTTTGTACTGGAATTGTCTTGGGCATTTTTTTTGTGTATTTGTGTGTTTCTGATGCGTAATTTCATGTTTAGAATAGTTTACTTTGCGATGAATGCTATGAATATTTACATGTAGTGACCACTATAAGTATTTATTGGCTTATTGTAACTCGATTTTCCTCGTGAATCCCATTTCTTTAGCTTTATTTTTATTATGACATAAAGACTCCATTTATTTACGGATCCCTCGTCGCACAGTTTTTTTTGAGGGGGGGGGGGGTAATGATACAGTGGTAAACATCCATTATATCTATGCCACTGTATAGTCATGTGACCAGCTTCAGCCAATGAGGGAGAGTCAGGGACAAGATGTGTTATGGGCTGCTCCGATAAAAACGAGAATTGTGGTTTAATTTGTGTGAGATGTATGATAGTGATGTTTCTGCGTGGTACAGTGTTGTTAAAATAGTTCAGAACAGTGAAAGTAGACTGCTAACAAGAAAAGACAGCTTCTTCATTGTAGTGAACTTTGGAAAAATCGTTATCAACTTGTGGTGTTGACAAATGCAGGAGAATGTACCTCTGAAATACGAGGTACCAGTATAAAATACACGGTCATATTATAAAGGTGGTGGTCACAGATTTAACCTGTGAGACAATTAAAAGATGTTGCTACCTCGCAACTGCTTCAGACTTCTCATTTAGAAAACCCAACTATGTCCCAACTTTACGTTGGGTGGCAACCGGGTCTGAGCTTTTAATTTTCACCAGTGAGTGTTTACTGTAATCTAATGAACACAATTACATTCATTATGTCTTACACAGTGCCTACTTTCTTTGAATGTTGAGAGCAAAGTTTATATTTCTGTATTTGGAAAAGAGGGGTTTTGAATAAAATTATAGTGGCATTTGAAGCATCTATTATATAGTTTTCTTCATGATTAAGTTCTTTGGTTTAAGCTGATTGCTAATTTCAATACAGGTTTAGAGCGATCATCAGTTACTATAAATGATGACAATATATAATTACGAAGTCTTTCTCGGCATTGACAATACAAGTAATGCTCTCGGGTGACTAGCCGAGTTATAGAAGTGTCATAATAATCACACAATATTTCGGCACTCTGAATCGTTGGCGCCATCTTCCGGTGAAGTGAGGTCAGGAACATGCGAAGCTGCTGAGCTAGACCAGATTCCGCTGCTAACCTCTGATTGGTCGGCTGTGGAACCAGTCGTAGCAGGGGTCAAATCTCGTTGCGGCTTGAATCGATGCCAAGGTGGAGTTACGGCTAGATTTGATGTCCTTTTTCACATGACATATAGCGGATGGGCTTAAAATCACCGCTCCTTCGAAGAAGATATCCGAAAACAAAGCCTTCACGATAAATTGTTTGTCCAACTGATGGGTCAACACGAATCCGTTGCGGGCCTCATATTGAGCCATGCTGCCACGTGATTGGTCAGATTTGTAACCAATGGTAGCCGGGGTCCTGCCTCATAGTAACTCATCGTTCGGTAGAAGGAAAAGTCAGAAGGCAAAAACTTACACATAATCTGATCATTAATGCCTGAGCAACAAATTGCTCGCTTATGTTACTACCGAACTTTCCATTGATCTGGACGCGCCGTGTAATGCGTCTCGGTCACGCTGTCGACGTATAGTATTTATGATTGGCGTCCAGGCTTCACTCAGCTGGTACCCGCTGTCGCGGTTGACGAGGTTAGACACGAGACGAATTTCTACTTCTTCTGTAAGTTTGCTATTCCAGAAGCTACCAGTATGCGCCAGTACTCTGGTATTTTCGAAATCAAAACCATGGCCATGTTCTAGACTGTGTTCCGCCACCGCAGACTTTTCTTTCTGCCCCAGACGAACGTGTTGTGCATGTTCTAGACAACGTTGGTGAACACACCGCACCGTCTGGCCAATGTAGCTCTTTCCACACTCGCAACTAATGCTATATACCCCAGGTATCCGCAAAACAAGGTCATCCTTGGGGGAGCGCAAGATGTTCTTCACCTTCGGTGGTGGCAGGAAAATGGTCTTGATTCCACTTTTTGCTCGAATCCGTCCTATCTTGGACGTTGTGGCGCCAGAGTACGGCAAGAAGGCGAGACGATCAGGTGGCTCTTTCTTGGTGTTGTTGATACTACGTGTCGGCTCTCGGAATGCCTGTCTTATCTGATAATCAGTGTACCCGTTGCGTCGAAAGGTCTGACGCAGATGACTCAATTCATCGGGTAGACTGTCCGAATCGCATATCGCTCGCGCCCTATGTACAAGCGTGCTGAGTACCGTCTTGCGCTGTGCCGGATGGTGATGGCTACGCGCGTTCAGGTATAGATCTGTGTGCGTAGGTTTTCTGTACACAGAATGTCCTAGAGACCCGTCAGGTTTCTTTTCTATTAGAATGTCTAAGAAAGGCAGCCGGCCTTCTTCTTCCACCTCCATCGTAAACTTGATGTTTTCGTTTCTGCTGTTAAGATGATGGAGAAAGGCTTCAAGGTTGTCTCTGCCGTGTTGCCAGACCACAAAGGTATCATCTACGTATCGGAAGAAAGCGGTGGGCTTCATAGGAGAACTTTGAAGACAAGGCACTAGCAAGCGCTCCTATGAAGCCCACCGCTTTCTTCCGATACGTAGATGATACCTTTGTGGTCTGGCAACACGGCAGAGACAACCTTGAAGCCTTTCTCCATCATCTTAACAGCAGAAACGAAAACATCAAGTTTACGATGGAGGTGGAAGAAGAAGGCCGGCTGCCTTTCTTAGACATTCTAATAGAAAAGAAACCTGACTGGTCTCTAGGACATTCTGTGTACAGAAAACCTACACACACAGATCTATACCTGAACGCGCGTAGCCATCACCATCCGGCACAGCGCAAGACGGTACTCAGCACGCTTGTACATAGGGCGCGAGCGATATGCGATTCGGACAGTCTACCCGATGAATTGAGTCATCTGCGTCAGACCTTTCGACGCAACGGGTACACTGATTATCAGATAAGACAGGCATTCCGAGAGCCGACACGTAGTATCAACAACACCAAGAAAGAGCCACCTGATCGTCTCGCCTTCTTGCCGTACTCTGGCGCCACAACGTCCAAGATAGGACGGATTCGAGCAAAAAGTGGAATCAAGACAATTTTCCTGCCACCACCGAAGGTGAAGAACATCTTGCGCTCCCCCAAGGATGACCTTGTTTTGCGGACACCTGGGGTATATAGCATTAGTTGCGAGTGTGGAAAGAGCTACATTGGCCAAACGGTGCGGTGTGTTCACCAACGTTGTCTAGAACATGCACGACACGTTCGTCTGGGGCAGAAAGAAAAGTCTGCGGTGGCGGAACACAGTCTAGAACATGGCCATGGTTTTGATTTCGAAAATACCAGAGTACTGGCGCATACTGGTAGCTTCTGGAATAGCATCCTTACAGAAGCAGTAGAAATTCGTCTCGCGTCTAACCTCGTCAACCGCGACAGCGGGTACCAGCTGAGTGAAGCCTGGACGCCAATCATAAATACTATACGTCGACAGCGCGACCGAGACGCATTACACGGCGCGTCCAGATCAACGGAAAGTTCGGTAGTAACATAAGCGAGCAATTTGTTGCTCAGGCATTAATGATCAGCTTATGTGTAAGTTTTTGCCTTCTGACTTTTCCTTCTACCGAACGATGAGTTACTACGAGGCAGGACCCCGGCTACCATTGGTTACAAATCTGACCAATCACGTGGCAGCATGGCTCAATATGAGGCCCGCAACGGATTCGTGTTGACCCATCAGTTGGACAAACAATTTATCGTGAAGGCTTTGTTTTCGGATATCTTCTTCGAAGGAGCGGTGATTTTAAGCCCATCCACTATATGTCATGTGAAAAAGGACATCAAATCTAGCCGTAACTCCGCCTTGGCATCGATTCAAGCCGCAACGAGATTTGACCCCTGCTACGACTGGTTCCACAGCCGACCAATCAGAGGTTAGCAGCGGGAATCTGGTCTAGCTCAGCAGCTTCGCATGTTCCTGACCTCACTTCACCGGAAGATGGCGCCAACGATTCAGAGTGCCGAAATATTGTGTGATTATTATGACACTTCTATAACTCGGCTAGTCACCCGAGAGCATTACTTGTAATGATGACAATATTTGAATACATTTATTTATTTGTTAATTGTGAAGTAGCATTTTACTTTTCTCAAACTTTTAACTTTTCTAATTATTTTTCCTTCAGGACATATGTGGAATCATTTGTGCAATACTTACTTGGCTTCTCATACTGTATGCAGAGTTTGTAGTTGTGATGGTCATGCTGTTGCCGAGCCCATATCCTGTATACAGCACTATCAACATGATCATCTTCCAGACTTTTGCCTTTTTAGCATTTGCTTCCCATCTGAGAGCTATGTTTACAGACCCAGTAAGTACTTTTCTGAACAATATTAGAAACTTTTTTTGTTAAAAAATTATTAGGATTAAATTTGTGAAAAATTATCTGTGAATTAGATTAATCAGAATGAAATGTAAGTTATTATGTGTTGCAATAAAATAACAACAGAAGAAAGGTCCATCACTTGCTAAAGATTACAGGAGGACAGAATAGACACACACAAAAAAAATAAAAACTTACACACTCAATTGAAAGTTTCTGATCTAAATCCTTTTGTCAGAAAAGAACACATTGGGAATCCAAAATGAACTGCCACATACAGTAGCAGTAAAGAGTGGAGGGGTTGGAGATAATTTAAAGATTAAATGTCAAGATAATATAAGTAACATTTTTAACACATTTAACTAAGAAACTAATTTACAACTAATCTTACATATATATTACCCCCACCATTTTCCTGGCCAACAGTCTTTCTGTGAGACAGTCTCCCACAATACCCACCTCCCATAATTTTCTACTGTTGACAAAGGGCTCATCCTGAAACTTTCTGTATCCTGGTGTTTTTTTGTCTTTTCTGGGTGTTCACACTGCACATCCATCATCTAAAGGTAAGTGGTGATTCATTTCCCTATCCTAACTTAATTCCTTTTCACTACTTAGCATCTTTGATTTAATTGTTTACTATATATATATAAAATAGACTTGTGTGTCCTTATATCTCGCTCTGCAGCCATCACTATGTAGCACAGATCACTGGTGTTTGTGTGTGGTAGATGCATGGAGTTTTCCATCATGTGCAATGTTGGCCAAATTCCAGTAGCTGTAAGGGTGTGGGAGGTATGGTGGTTGAAAGTGGTCAATCTGGAACATTTTCATATTTCAACCAAAGACATTTGTCCCTTTTTCCTTTTTGCCCTAGATTGCACAGACCACTGGTGTTTGTGTGTGGTAGTAGCATGAAGTCTCACATTGTGCACTATGGTGGTTGAATGTTGGTAGCTATGGGATGTGGGAGATATGGTGGTTAAAAGTGGTCGAACTGGGGCACTTTCATATTTCGACCAAAGACGTTTGTGTCTCTATATTTCAGTTTTCAGCCACAATTTAATAGTGCAGACCACTGGTGTATGTGGTTAGTAGGATGGAGTCATATGTTCTGCTCAAGGTTGGCCAAAAGTCGGTAGCTGTGAGGGTGTGGGAGATATGGTGGTTGAAAGTGGTCTTTCAGGGACATTTCAACCAAAGACGTGTGTCAGTATATTTCACTTTGCTGTCACAACTACATTTCACAGACCCTGGTGTTTGTGTGTGGTAGTAACCTCAAGTCTCTCATCATACACTTTGTTGGATGCATGTGAGTAGTTGTGGGGATGTGGGAGGTATGAAAATGGTCAACCAAGGATTTTTGTTTTTTTTTACCAAAGACGTGTGTGTCCTTATATTTCACTTTGCAAAAACAACTACATAGCACAGATCACTGATGTTTGTGTGTAGTAGGAGCCTCGAGTCTCCCATTGTGCACTATGGTGGTTGTATGTTGGTAGTTGTGGGGGTGTGGAAAATATGAAGTTTGAAATTAGCTGACCGAGAGCATTTTCATATTTCGCCCAAAGACATGTGTGTCCCTATATTTAACTTTACAGCCATAAATACCTTGTGCAGATTACTTGTGTTTGTGTGTGGTATTAGCCTCACGTCTCCCATCGTGCACGAAGTTGATCGCATGTCGGTAGCTATCAGTCAAAATTCTTTACAAATGAAGTTATGGGCATCAGCTAGTATAATTAAATAATCATAATCAATATTGGTAATGGCATTTAACAGTGTAAGCCATAAAATGGTAGTAAATAAGGTAAAAACCATTGGAGTGGATGAGAAAGTGATTTTCTGGGTAGAAGAATTTTTAAAAGGTAGAAAACAGAAAGTTAGGGTAGGAAATATAGTATCAAAAGAAGTGGAAGTAAAAATGGGTGTGCCACACGGTAGCATATTGGGACCATTGCTATTCATTATTCTAATGAATAATTGTGTTGATTGTTTACTATCTGAAATTAGATTGTTTGCAGATGACATAATGCTATATAAAAGAATCAAAACAATAGAGGATTGTAAACAGTTGCAGGGTGATCTGGACAGGATATCTAGTTGGGTTGGTAAACATGGAATGAAGATAAATGCAAAGAAGAGTCAACTTATTAGATATACAAATAAAAAACAAAAGGTTAATTATGAATATAAGGTGAGGAAAGAATTGCTTGCTGAAGACTTGAAATGTAAATATCTTGGCATTAATTTTGATAACAAGCTTAACTGGGCAGGACACATTGGACAGGTGGTAGGAAAAGGTTTCAAAGTTCTGCAGTTGTTAGAGAGAGTGATGAGGGGATGTACGAGGGAAATAAAGGAATTGGGTTACAAAACTTTGGTCAGACCATTGCTCGAATATGGTAGTGTAGTATGGGACCTTCATTTTACGTATCAAATACAATAGTTGGAGAGGGTGCAAAAAAGGGCTGCTAGATTTGTTTCTGGAAATTATCGCAGAATGCAATCAGTGACGCATATGATAAAGGAGCTGGAATGGGATTCATTACAAGACAGGAGGAGGATGAGGAGGGTAATTGGAGTGTACAGGGCATATACTGGCGATGAGGCATGGAAAGATATTGCAATAGGTATGAAAAGTAGTGCATGGAAGGGAAAAGATGACCATGACCACAAGCTGGCACTCGATCTCAGGCACAAGGGTGTGGGAAGATTCTCTTTTTTAGGTAAGGGTGTCAGGGATTGGAATGAGTTACCAAGAGAAATGATGAATAATTTACCAAAAACTTTGAAAGAATTTAAAGATAAAATTTGTAGAGGGCAAATGTAGGTGGGTGCAGGATGGGGGAAGATGGGTGTGTAGAGAAATTGCCACCAGAGTGTGTGCTCCATTGCAATTGAATTAAATTAAGTCAGCATAAGAAAATTAGAATTTTCATAAAGCAAGTTTTTTTTACTTTAGTTCCATCACAACTCCTGTTGACTGAAGAAGTCGACAAAAACAGGACAGTTGCTTGGTAGCTCCTGATTGAAGCCCAGTGGTTGGCTGCTAGCTGGATTGTATTGGTAAGAATGTTTGTACTCTCTGAACTACAAGGACCTGCCACTGTTATGGAGAGTTCTGATTGCACAGACTATGAAGCAGGTATAGAAAGAAGTTAGTGGTATCATGTAGAGTGACATGAGTAATTAGAGGAGAGTCGGGATTTCAGTTGAATACAGTTTGTCCATGGGCATGATTTTTGATTCATGTTCAGAACTATACAGACTTATTGCAAGTTAGTTGGAAAATTACAGTGAAGGTTTCAGAATTTCCACACCTTGTTTTCGGAATTTTTTCCTAAGTAATGGTGTTAACAGAAGTGATGGAAGCATGGTGCTCTTCGCATGTTATGGAATCACTTGTTACATGGAAAGTTTCTTTAGGATTGTTTAACCAGAAAAGGAGATGGATATTCGTGAACCAGGACTCATGTTCTGAGATGAGCAGGGAGGGTTTTGGAAAGAAGAGATCTCTATTCAGGACAGGTTGAAAGGAAATCAATACTCTTTTGTAGGATGCACTCATAGACTGCAAAGAACTGTGTGAGCAAATCTGGACTGTGGTTGGCCTTCTGGACTGTACTGTTTATGTTGTGACATGGAATGATTGTCTATGTACTAGATCTGGTGAGTAATTGAAGGATATTAAAGCTTGAGAGATGTTACTGGAATATTAGGTGGTAAGAGTAGTTGTAACTGAAATCCAGGCTATGAGAGAGGGAGCTTTGACCAGCCATGTGTTGCCCAGTATTACTAAAATATCTCTCAAGCCTTAATGTTCCACAATTCGTACCATATTCTGTAGGCAAAATACTCTTATGCCACATCCCTATCAGTGCAGCCCAATAACTCTCCAGACCTACTAAGATCTACTTCAGTCAAGTTCTGTTCACACAATTTTTCATTAATATTGAGTCCATTAATTATAATTTATGACAGGGCTATGATTTCCTTCACACTTGCTCCAAAATGAGAACCCTCTTCCCAAAAACCCTCCCTGTTCTTAACAGAACGCACTTTAGTTGATGCCCTAATCTAGCAAAATGGTCCTATGGCTCCTTTTCATGCAACAGTCCATGCTATAACATGAATCAGTGCTTCAACTACTTCATTTCCTCACCCCCCCCCCCCCCTCTCAAAGAAAACTAAGGTGGTGTGGAAACTACATTTTCATATATTAAGTAGCTTGAAATAATTTCATGCTCCTATGACAGTTAGTAACTATGGGTGCAAATAATAATTAATGAATGTATAGGAAACAATTTAGATCAAGAAAAGGTGCCCTTCCAAAAAAGATGAAGGAGAAAGAGATATTTATTGTTGGAATACAGTAGTAACTAAAAAAAGATAATCATCGCTTACCACAGTTTAAGGCAGGATGGCATTGAAACATGGACATACATACACACATTGAGCACTGACATTTTTTGATTTGTCTTCTTTCATCAGCAATTGAGCAAGATAGCTGCATGATGGAGGCTGGTAGCTAACTGTAGACTCAGGCCATTGGTCAGTGGCTCTTGGTGGAGTAAAGTAGAACTTTTGAAGATATATATAAACAAAACTAACAGTGATACTGGAAAATCTTGAAGCTTATTGCAAAGAAAACCAGCTAAGGCCAAATCCAGGTAAAACAAAGGTCTGTGCCTTCCACATGCACAGTTGGCAAGCAAGAAGACAGCTTAATATAACATGGAGACAGGAGAGACTACAATATTGCACAAACCCAAGTTATCTGGGAATGACGCTGGATCAAACCCTATCCTTTAAACAGAAATGTCAAAAGCTAAAAGGAAAGGTAAGTGCAAGGAATAACCTCATTTGTAAACCCATAGGAACAGCTTGGGTAGCACACCCAGAAGTGTTGCACTCAGCAGCCTTAGTGCTTTGTTTCTCGGTAGGAGAATATGCAGCACCAGTTTGGAAAGCAGGCAGGTAGACATAGCCCCAAATGAAAGTGACAATTGTGATCAGGTGCCTCAGGCCAACATGCATAAAAAAGTTCTACTCCCTAACTGGCATAGCTCCACCAGATATCAGACAAATAATAATAGTAGAGAAAGAAAGAACAAAACAAATGTTCAACACTAGATGCACGGCCAAGAAATTCCTGTACCTCACCTGAAAGCTAGGAATCATTTCCTTAAAAGAACAGCACCTGTTCAACACTAGATGCACGGCCAAGAAATTCCTGTACTTCGCCTGAAATCTAGGAATCATTTCCTTAAAAGAACAGCACCTTTGGAGAACCAACTCGAGATGTGCCTTATGGAATTGTGGAGGGGCACTCTTGACCACCAGAATGATTTCCCCAAGGAAGAACTACCAGCAGGGGACAAATTAAAATATACCACATGGCGGACACTGAACCGATTGTGATCTGGGGTCTCCAAATATAAATCTAATATGGTGAAATGGGGATATGAAGAAGATGACAGATGTGACTGCTGGGAGGTGCAGGATCATGAACACCTGCTCAGATGCAACATCATGGGAACAGTCTGATTTAAGCAAAAGACAAGGCAATTAAAGCCGCTGAATTTTGGGAGAGGAGAATCTGAGGTCATTTTTTCTGGGCACAGAAGTAATATCAACATGGTGAGAAGTATGGGTAGCAATTGAAAAGCATACATCTGAGCATTGTAAAATAAGAAACTATATTGCAGGAACAAGTCATAGGCAGGAGGAAAGAGTTGGCAAAAATATATTCCAGTAAAATTTTTGTATAAATATAAAATAAAGACAAACTTAAACAATAACTCAAAGATATTACACACTTTTTCTTGTGTATATTACACACTACTTTAAAATCATCTCTGTTAAGTGTCAAAGAGAGAGAGAGGGAGAAAGATAGGATGGTAACTGGATGGAAAAGAAGGAAGATAACTCGGTGTTGTCAAGTTAATAGCTGGTGCCTGTGTGGTGCCCAGTTTGTACCAGTCAGCCATTTCCCACATACTGAGTTCACAAAAACTGCTTCTGTTTGGAAGGACTCAAATATTAGAGATAGTGAAGCAAGAGTTAAAATTGTTGGTACCATGTATGGTGGCATGAAAAGATGTTGATTTTGGTAAATACTGTCAGTGGCCATTCATTCTTATAGCAATTTGATTGGTAGTCAAACCTATTTACAAATCCAGACAATAGTTGCAAGTGAGCTGGTATATTCCATGGGATGTTTCAGAAGTGGCATGTCCTGTGATGTGGAAGTTTCCCCAGTGACTTTGTTGGCTAAGGTAAGTAGAGGCATGGTGTATGTGGCACATTTTTACACTGGTATCTGTTGCATGGGGAAAAGCCTTGTCGGCTGTCTGTTGGGACAAGAAAGACCATGTTTATGGACAAAGAGTTGGCTGAGGTTAGGGAGTCCACTGAAGCATGTCCTAGGAGGAGTGGGGAAGATTTTTTGGAGGAGTTATCTCATTTCCAGGCAAGCTGAAGGAAATCATACCTTGCCGAAGGATTTGGTTGATACTGTTCTGGAAAGTGCTGACTACCCAGGACTGTACTATGGCTAGTTTTTTAGTGCTTGGGGTGGTTTATAGGCTTTGCAAGTTGTGGTATGGCACATGAAAGTGGTTTGTCTACTAAAATCGGTAGGTAACAATGGAATGAAAGAACTATTTTATCCCCCACCACCTCCAATAGTCAATTTTATTCTGTGTGTGGCTGTGCTCACCACAAGACTAGCATGAGCTCATCCACTTGTTTCTCTCACCTTGATAAAGGGTTAACCCCAAAATATTGTACTGTTTTGTGTTGCTGCAGCCCTCCTTCCTTCAAATTTGGTGTGTGTTGTGTGTAATTTATCTATCCTTTCCACACAAATTCAGTGGGTAGTTGCAGAATTTCAGAGCTTGGGAGTTGTTGGAATTCCAAATGAAAGTTGCTGTTTGGAGTCCAATGAATGTTAAGGCTGTAGGGAAGGGAGTGTTTAGTGTGATAAGAGTGGCAACTGTCAAAATGGAAATACTGTTGTGGGCTGGTGTTGATGGAAAAGCAAAGGTGATTGTTAGAGATGGACAACTCCACATCCAGAAATGTGGCTTCGGTGTGAGAGTAGGCCCATATAAAGTTAAGGGCATTGATGGCATTGAGACTGTTAAGGAAACAGAGAAGGAAGTTTTCCAGATCATAAAGATATCATCTATGACTCCAAGCCACATGAGGAGTTTCAGGCGGACTTTACCCTAAAGGTGGCCATACATGATCGCTCCATCCGTCCAAATGGAGCGATGTCACTCCATTATCGCGTCGTGTGTGGGGAAACTGATGTGGATGACATGGAGTGACAGGATTATTTGGATATCTGGTCAGTCCAATATCCATCAGTTTCATCCATCATGCCATCAAGCCAACTGACGGTGTGTGGGGAAAACCACGTGGAGCGACACCAAGCCATCACTTCAGTCGGCTCGTGTATGGTGAAACCGCCGTCCAAACACTTCTCATTCTGTCGCCGACCACCGAGCAGACAACATCAGTGCCTTGAGTGGACTATGCAACATTGTACCATTTCTTTTTTGTTTTGAATCTGTTATAGAAATATTTGTTTTGCTACTAGTTAAATATTATTTTGAATGAAGAATTGAAAAAATACTGTTTTAAATATTATTAAGTAACAATTATAACAATATTACTTACATTTTATTTAAAAAAATAATATGTCGTCTCACTAAGACTTTGTGCTGGAGATTATTGAGAAGTATAAGGACTTACCATGCTTGTAGGATCTCTTATCCTGACTACCTTGACAAAATATAAATAAATGTGGCAATAGCTCACTTGCTAATATTATTTAAAAATAAAGACAAAAACCCAACAGAGAAACCATGTTGGAAATAAAAAGATAATTCTTTGCAGTCTTCTTTTTAAAAAGATCATAGTATGATAAGATTAATTTTATATGAGCCTACTTGTTTAACTATGTTGTTTTACAACATGTGACATACCTGTAGGATCGTAATTTTTCACGGCGTTGAATATTAATATATTTTTCTCGGGCTTCCAGCCGTGTTAATGTATCATATTTGAGAATGGAGGCAGAGATGGACGCCTTCGAAACGTCCCGCAAATATGATATATTAACACGGCTGGAAGCCCGAGAAAAATATATTAATGTGACATACCTGTCACTATTTTCGGCCTGGTAAAGTACTTAAATTTACTAAATCTGTTTTATAATAATTTTGTAGTATTTTTAAATGTTTTCGTAATATCACAGAACTTACTTTTTGTAATTTAGCACTTTTTTGACATTTATTTAATTTTCAGCATTTGTATTCAGTATTCGATAGTTTGAATATCCTTTAAAATTAATTCAGGCTCATTTTATTTAGTAGCCTACTTGGCATAACTAGATTGTTGTATTGCAAATTGACAACCTATTGTTGTTTGCTTTGCCTAGTTTTTCATTGTCGTGGCTGACTGGAGTGATGGAATGATGGTGTACTACGCTTTTGGATGTCACCCGCATGGATGTCATCCAAATAGAGCGATCGTGTATGGCCACCTTAAAATGTCTAGGCAGTGTAAGTAGTAGTTTGCATAGGAGTTGGCCGTAGGGGTATCCGTTGTGGTGCCACAAATCTGTTGGTAAATTTTACCTTCCAAGGAGGAAAGGGTTGTAAGGAATGATTGCTGGGAAGGCTGTTGGGAGGGCGCTGATCTAGAAAATGTTCCATGGCAAGAGGAATGTTATTGAATCATTACCAGAGTTGAGTCGGGAGGAAGAGATGTGTTTGAGGGGTTGTAGATATTGATCTACTAAAGCAGAGCTGTGCTCCATTGGTGAACCATAAGCAACAACTATGGGGCATGCAGTGCTTATTGACTTTGGGGATGCAGATATAGTGTAGAAGTGCACAGATTTTTGGTACTGAGAAATTTGATTAACTGCAAGGTGAGACCTTGTAGGGACCAATTGAGCAGGATGAACGCCTCTAGTTTTTTTGTTGACCATGTGTATGTGGTCACTGCTTAGGGGGCAGTAGGTGTTGGAATCAATCAGCCAACGAAGCTCACAGCAATTCATGACCACCATGGTTAAGCCATTGTCTGCCAGGAGGATGGTCATGTTTGGGTTGATGGAGAGATCCCTCCTTGCTTGGGTTTCATCTGGGTTAAGATTAGTGCTATTGACTAGGGATTTCAGGAAACTAGGTGACATCATGGTGGTGGATAAGAGATCTTGAAACATTTGCAGAGCATAGTTCTGAAAAGGGGTGGCGAGTTTAGTGTTGATGGTGGCTGGTATTTCCTGAGATTAGGGTCAAGGACATCTCCTGGATGGGCACACAGCTCCCTTCATTTTTTTCGGCTTTCACATGCCTTCTAGAATGCTACTTTTCAAATGCTCTATAATTCCTTGGTTCACTTTTTTATGTCATCAAATCAGTATAATTTCAGTCATCTTCTACTATCGTCAATGAAAAGTCTTCTGGAGTCACATGTGGGGTGTAAGGTGGTAAGGGACCAGTAAAATCTTGTTTTTACCCAAAAATTCACTCGTGTCCAGAAACATGTGAGACGTGGTGCAGCATCCACCCTTGCTTCCACAAAGCTTAAGTCTTTTCAACATCCTTGCATGTTTAACAACCCATCACTGATTTTAACCTATTCAGCTATCTTCCTGTATGGAAACCAAGGATTTTCATGCTCTAATTCACACACTTTGTTGACATGGAATGTCACCCACTCTGAGGAGTCAAAATTCTTGTATTGGATGTACCAGTCAATCACTGTGACCATCTAATTAATTCATCCCCAAGATTTGTGAAGTATTTGGAACATCTTTGTGGCACTTTTCCCAAACTTGAAACCAAATTTAATGCATACACAGTGCTCCTCCAAATCTTTGACTTTGGCCTAGGAAAAATTTACCATAGGCTGCTGCAGGCTCTTAAAACGATTGCTGTTGCCTGTTGATGACTCAAAGCAAAACAACACATCTTAAACCAATGCAGTATTCAAGGATGCCACTAGATTGTGAGATTCATTTCATTCTGTCAAGTGGTTCGTGCAAAGCATGCTCAGTCCAGTCTTTTTTGAACAGCCCTTTTATTTGTGAAGCAAGATGTTCTTAAGATTTGTTGGTCAGCTTATCATAAAGGGTGAAAAACATGGCATGGTGTTTACTCTCTCATGTTTTTAAAATGATAGTAACGGTAAATAATAGTGATAATATGAAATTTGGTCGGTGCAGTGTAAGTAAACATGTTTGTGTACATGTAAGTAAATTTAATCTCACCTGAACTTTATGTTGTTTTTAAACCAAATGTAACTAACTAAATGTATAATACCAAACAGATGTCGCTGATGATGCTCTGGAAATAGAGCGAAATGCATACAACACAAAAATAAAACAAAATTCAATTGCATTGGCGTGTTATTCACCTTTATAAAAATTGATTAACTTATTAATTGGTTGAATACGGCTGAGAGTCAAAATTTGCAAACATTTCTAGAATCTTTTGTAACTAATTTTAATACAGACTTTGATAGCAAATTCTCTGAAATCAACAGTAATTTTCTTAAATTAATTCTCAATTTTCTGAATTTAAAAATGCGTTGATTCTTGATAGTAAATTTTCTGAATTTAGAAATGAGTTAAAGCAGGATAGTTAAAATATATTTTTTGAAATTAATAAGAAATTTTAAGATTTCATTGGTCAGTTAGCATTAATGATAAGTTTTATGAACTGAAACAAAACAATGATAACAAATTCTTTGAATTAGCTAAATGTTTTGATGACAAAGTCAATAGTCAATTCCAGGGTTTTAGTTCTCTAATCAAAGAGAACATTAACCAATTAAACTTGAGATTAGAGGAACTAGTGGGGCAATGTATTGAAAAATACCAGGAGGTATTGCAGAAAGTATATCAGTGTGAAAGGAAAGGTAGGGGCAATGTTCAAAAGGTAATTCTAGTTTGTGAAGAGAAAGATTGAATGTTTTAATTTGATTGGTAAGGATATAAAATAATTCAATAAGATGAGGGATGAGTATGTGGGTGTATTCCAAGGTAGTGAGAGTAAAAATGTTCGAAGAGTAGATGAGTTGAGACAGGAAGTGTCTAGGATGGGAAAAAATGTGAACACATTGGTGAAGCATCAGGAACAGCTTACGTATGGATTCAGTTGAAGAAAAATGATGTTGGGTTACAGGTTCAACTAAGTCAAAGTGTTGTCCCTTTAACTAGTAATCTAGTGATCAGTGTTTATTTAAAGGAAGAATTTGACTATTATGATGATACTGGAAAGCTGCACCCAGTAGAATGTATTGATAATTTTGAGAGATCAGACTATTTTGACATATTACCAGAAAAATTGCACTTCAGTTCATATGCCAGAACTTGGGGAGACACAGATTTGTGAGTTAAGTGATTATAAGTTGTTCAAAGAAAATTTTCTTAAACATTTCTAGTCAATAAGCAGGAAAATTCAGGAGAAGCGAGAATTGATGACAAGTAGGCTTTACAGACCTGGTGGCAATACACTGAATGATTTCTTTCATAAATGTTGAATCCGGTGCAAGCATTTAGACCATTCGTATGGAGAAGAGGATTCCTCAAACTAGGAATCTAATAGCTGCTATGTAGGTGACTAATGTGGAGAGAGTTTCAGAGTTATTGGGGTGCCTGGATACACAGGAGTCATTCTCTGATAAAGGTTACAACCATAACTATAGGAGGGAAAGCAGGTGTCGTCCTAGAAGGAGTCGAGGGATTGTAGGTCCAGGGGAAGAGGTTGTGGTGATTATGGAAGGAGAAAAAATAATTTCTTGGGGGGAAGGGGGGAGGAGTGAGAGAACAAAACCCTTAGCCTGTGAGGGAAATACAGTATGAGGTGTGGGGGGGGGGGGGCAGGCAAACTAAAAACTGCCAGTGTATCGGGCTCCGCAGCAGTGAAAAAGAATGTGGGCCTAGGTAAAATCAATACAAGTTTTATGAATAATGCCAGAAATGATTTATTGGAAGAGATAGAAGATAAGGGAAAAGTTTTAGATAAAAGTACTTATAGTACAGCTTAATGCTTTTAACAGACAAACGCTCTTATTGACACTGGATCTGAGATTTCATGGCTGGCAGAGGGAATGTTTAATGAAACTGAGAATACTAACCAAGTAGAAGTGTTACCAGTTAATAGTACTGCTACTGGCTCTTGAAGTAAGATAATTTAACAAGAAATGTTGATGGAAGGGAGTATGGGAGCAGTCTATGCAGAAATATCCATATATGTAATTCCTAGTTTGAATGTTAATTGAATTCTTGGGATGGATTGGCTAACAAAAGTAAGAGCTGATGTAGACTCGGGAAAAGGTAACTTGCAGATCAAGTTAAATATCGTGAAATGCTGACTTAATTTTATGAAGTCTGTTTGGAAAGGGATCCAAGAAGTGACTCATGTGAAAGTTAGATATAAGAATGCCAGTGTAGTTAGGGTTCAAGAGCAAACCTTACCGCAAATTTGTATGGATGTGCTAAGACAAGAGTAGTGAGAGTAATGGACTGGTTGCTAGTCATGAAATAAGTGAAGAGTAGGATTTAGAATAAATAATCCTAACAATATTAGGGATTGCTGTCAGACCAGCAGGAGAAGCTGAAATATCTAATTGAGAAATAAAGGGATATCTTCTCTGACAAGCCGGGTTTGATCAAAAATTACCAGTGCAAGCTTACTGTAAAATCTGAATATCCTAGCAATGTAGTCTTCACAGGTGTGCAGCCGGATGGTGTTTTGAAAACACGACGTTTCGACAACCAGCTCGGTTGTCTTCATCAGGTTTCCGGTGTCTACAGGCTGACGAAAGCTGGCAGTCACCGCGTAGACTGGCTTAGCCTCCCAGACAGACCTCCTAATATACCTGTCGGCGTGGCGGAAGACCCGCTCTGATTGGCCGGAAGCGGTGGCTTCATACGCGGTCCGCTACGGCGCTCGACTAGTGCGGTCTCCGCCTCCCCACCCAGCAGTGCTGGCAGTCCGTGGTACTGGTAGGCCCACTCTGGAAACTCATTCTGCGGTCCGCTGCGGCCCCCGACCGGCACCATTTGCTCCCTCCACGCCGCGCTGCGCCGATCCGTTCCGCTCCAGTCGGAGATCCCTAATAATAGGATTCCAGGCTTGACTCAGATGGAGCCCTCCATCCCGGTTAATGTTGTTGTTATTAAGCCTGATTTCTAGTGCCTCACTTATGACTGACTCCCAGAAGGAGGAGGCCCTGGCCAACATTACAGTCTTGTCGAACTCGATTCTATGCTCCTCGTCGAAAGCGTGCTCAGCAATTGCAGACTTTTCAAGTTGCATCAGCCTTAGGTTTCGTCTGTGCTCGGTGAGGCGTTCTTGGATCGTTCTGGTTGTCTGGCCGATATACACCTTACCGCATTCGCACGGTATGGAATAAATTACCGGTGTTCTTAGGCCCACGTCATCTTTTACCGATCGCAGCAAATTGCGTATCTTGGCGGGAGGTCGGAAGATACTTTTAATCCCGTGCCGCGCCAGAAGTCTCCCAATCTTGCCCGACGTGTTCCCGGCATATGGGAGAAAAGCAAGGCTAAGCCAGTCTACGCGGTGACTGCCAGCTTTCGTCAGCCTCTAGACACCGGAAACCTGATGAAGACAACCGAGCTGGTTGTCGAAACGTCGTGTTTTCAAAACACCATCCGGCTGCACACCCGTGAAGACTACATTGCTTCAGTACGCCGGGAAAGTCTCCACGCACACTCTGAATATCCTTTCTTTATTAAGCTTTATCCGATCCCTTTGGCGAAGAGAGATGAAGTAAATAAATTGATTGTAAGAGTGGGGGGTTATAGAGTGGTCAAGGGGCCCCTAGAACAGTCCTTTTGTAGTTGTTATTAAAGAAGACAATTCGGTGTGACTAGTGTTGGATGCGCACACCATAAACATCTAGCTATGGAATGGGATCATCCTCCACCTATCAGTGAATTATCACACAGATTTAAATGTAAAAGATACATCTCTTCTATTGATTTGACTGTGTCCTATTGGCAAGTCCCGTTTTCAGAAGAATTGCGTAAGTATACTGCCTTTCTATTCAATGGCCATTATAATTTTCATGTTTTACTATTTGTTTTAAACATTTCAGTGGCTACATTTTTTTCATGCTTTGGATATTGTATTAGGAAAGGAACTGCTTGAGCAGGTAGAGATATATGTGGATGATATTCTTTTAATGTCAGAGATGCTTGAAGAACATTGGATGCTACTTCAGAAAGTTTTAGAAGCACTGAAAAATGGAGCTATGACTGTCAAGTTAAAGAAATGTACATTTTGAAAAGGGAGGTTGAATCTTTGGGCTATCGTATTACACCACAGGGAATCTTGCCTAGTAATGATTAAATTAAAACCTTTAAGAAGTTTCCCCAACCTAGAGGTAGGAAGCACCTAAAGAGTTTCTTGGGATTGTTCAAATATTGTAAGCAATTTCTTCAGGGCAAGCTTTAAATGGCCTAGCTTTAAGAAATGTAAAGTTGGTGTGGTCGAAAGAATGTGAAAGAGATTTCCAGAAAATCAAAGATGAATTATCTCAAGAAAATATCCTGTAATATCCAGACTAGAATTTGGATTTTTATCTTGCCACAGTTAGCTCAAATTACGGTCTAGGTGTACACTTTCAGGAGGTGGAAAGTAATGGAAAGTGGAGTCTAAGACTATCGCTTTTGCCAGTAGGAAATTGTAACCAGCTGAAACTATTTACACAATTACTGAAGAGGAAACCTTATTTATTGTATTGGGATTTAACCGTGTTTAGATACCTACTTTCAGGCAGAAAGATTGTTGTGTTTAGCTATCATGAAGCTCTTTCATTGCTGTTGAAGTGTAAATTGGTTCACAGTTGGTTAACCTTTTGACCCTTGGTTTTGCTGGAATATTATTTGGAGACTCGGTATAGGCTTGCTAGGCAAAATCAAGTTGCAGATACTTTGTAATGTTTACCATTGGGTCTTGATTCAGAAAAAAAGGTGCCTGGTATCACACACTGAAACTAGGATTGCTTATCTAAAAGTAGTGTCATTTGAGACTGAAGTTAATCATTACTTGAGACGAATCAAAGATGAACAGGCCCAGAAGTAAAGACTAATTGTGATAACTCAAACCATAAAGTTAAGCTTCATAAATACTGTACTTTGTATGAACGGCTTTTATTTAGAAGAACTAGTGAAGATGATGAAAGTTGGAAGTTGTGGCTTCCAAAAAGTCTGGTCGAAAATGTTGTTGGCTCCACCAATATATTTATGGGCATTATGAGCCATACAAGTGTTACCTTAGTGTTAAGGGAGGATATCTATTTCAGTAACATGAGGAGAAAAATTTTGATGCTTTAGTCTTGTCAAAGAAGAGGCTAAAATAGATAATGTTAAGCAAGCAGAAAAATTCCAGAATATTATTCCAAGTGGAGTGCTAGACTTGTTTTTTGCTGATGTGTTTAGCCCTCTACCTATGTCTCGGGGAGGGGTGACCCAGATTTTAGTTTTATTTGATGTTTTCTCCAAGTATATTAAACTTATCCAATAAAGAAATCCACTAGTTTGGTTAGGAAAGTAATTGATGAATACTGTGAGAAAGTAGGTAAGCTGATGAAGATACTGTCTGACAATGCCCCACAATTTACTAGTAAAGCTTGGATAGGGAAACTCAAACAGGAAGGGATAGAAGTTGTACCTACTTCGTATTATCTTCTGGCAGTAAATCCCGTAGAGTGCCTGATGAGATAAATTGGATGTTGGTTTAGGACATATTGTACACACCAACATAGTAAGTGGGCTTATGAAGTGGAAAATTTTAAGAATTCTAATGACACACTATTGAACTGATGTTTAAGAAACCAGCTGACAGGTTAATACAAAATTACATTAGTTTTCCAAATAGAAAGAATTTTAGTTATGAGGAAAACATAGCTTTAGCTCTTAAAAATATGATGAGGGGTCAAAGGTTCACAGAGTATAAAGTGGGGAATTTATTGTTAGTTGAAGTCCAATGGAAATCATCAGCTCTTTGCCAAGAGATTCATAAGCTTAATCGTTTGAAGGCCCTTTCAAGGTCTATACCTCAAGGTAACTCTTATGAACTAGTAGATCCAGTGAGTGGTAAATGTAATGGTGTATATAATGTTGAAGCCCTCAAACCATATTATGAAGAAAATCGCAAAATGTAAAGAAGATTTTTCAACAGAATATACTTAGATGACTAGTTTGTGTACTATTGATAAAGTTTAATGATAGTGATATAGAATGATAAAATTAAATGATTTAGATGTCTGAAAGAACTAAAAAGTTTTGTCTAGTAACTTTTGGAAGTTTTCGTCATGTTTGGGTTGGCTGTACTGTGCCGACAGCTGATAATCAGCTATTGTAAAAATGTAAATAAACTGTTGGTATTAACAGGCTGACAGACTATGCACAGCTTTGTATTTTAGACTTAAGACAATGTAATCAAATATTTATTTAATAAAAAAGGAATTAGAAAAATGAAAACAATTTTGTCTGTAAATAGATAAATATTTCTTGTGATTGGTATAAGAGGTGTAAGCGGTGTTTAGATGTTGTATGTGATGAATAATTGTGTATTTGTATTGTATGAGTGTAATAAATATTCTAATTGATTAGTCATTATTTGTGTGCTAAGCTTCTATGTTCATACCATGTTTCTAACTTGATGAAGGATTCAGTCAATTTTAATTATGTAAAATCAAATTAATCCTGGGAAGGAATTATAACAGCCCTCAGACATAGCCATTATATGAAATGTTATTTGAAGAACTACGTATAGCAAGCTGGGAGTTGATTAATTAGGGATTTGTATATGTTTTGTGAGATTGTGAATTTGTTTATATTTGTCATGTAAATTATCATTGTTTTGTGGAGAGAAACTAAGTAAATGATACGTAGTGTTAAGGACAGTATTATGTATGAAACACTAATTAAATGTTAGTAAGTTTGTGTGAACTATGATGTTTGGAGGACAATTTTCGACAGTTTGAACTGGTTTTTGTCGATAATTTTGTGTGTAAATGCATCTAAACAGTGTTAACTTTCATTTCATGATGTTTTCTGATGATTGTGAGTGAGTTTGTACAATTTGTAATTATTTTTGTATGGATTTAATTGTGAAAAGTATTGTTAGAATTCGAGAAATGTCGTTCGGAACTATTTAAATTATTCTGTAACATCTGTATAAACAACCTGCAGAAACGAGTTAATTAGTTGAGCGGTGAGTTGCAAGTTAATTGAAAGTTAGAATCGCTGGGAATATTTATATGATTGTGCTTAGTATCTTTGGTTGAGTTGATGGCTATTCTGTGTGTACTGTGTAAGGTTATTGTAGAGCTCAAGGAAAAAATAAACCTAAGTGAAAAGTGATTCTTCAAAGTAGTTATTTCATACAAATAAATGCTTATCAAAGTGTCTGAGTAAAATTGTTGCCTAGATGTAAGTTACATAGTAAATTAATAATTAGAAAATCTGAATTCTGAACTTATTTCTTTTTTAAAAAGTCTAGTGTGGAAAAAATTGTACATTTACTAGAACACACTACTGGTTCACTTGCTATAAAGTTGTCTCCAATCATTCTGTGTGTAATTAAGATAATAATAATAATTTATTATAAGCTCTGAATATGTTATATATTATTTTATTGAGTGGATAGCATGTCTTCTGGAAAGAAGAATTCCATAAACTTCTGTTGTAGTAATTTAACATATAATTTATCTGGAGTTAATTGTTTACAGGGAGCGGTGCCCAAAGGAAATGCAACAAAAGAGATGATCCAACAAATGGGATTTCGAGAAGGCCAAGTAATATTCAAATGCCCAAAGTGCTGCAGTATTAAACCTGAAAGAGCACATCATTGTTCAGTGTGTCAAAGGTAAGTTTTAAACTATTGGGCACTGATTTTTTTTTTTCTGTTTATATTGGTCAATTATATACTGTCTCTTCCTGTTGCAGGTGCATTAGAAAAATGGACCATCATTGTCCTTGGGTTAATAATTGTGTAGGTGAAAATAACCAAAAATATTTTGTTCTGTTCACAGTAAGTATTTTTTTAGTCATGCCCAGATATGTTAATCGATATTAAAATAACTGGAATTTGTTGCAAGTTGAAATGTTACTTCAGACACTTATTCTTGCAGAAATGTTTCTGTGAGTGTAATGTCCAGATAGTAACACGTTTTGATATAAAAACAATGAATTTGAACACAAAGTAGTTTTATTAGATAAAACCACATTTTAATGAAATTATGTTACCTACATAGAAGTATTTCTTTATTCTTTCATAAAATTTGACCACCTTAGATTCCAACACTCTATGATGCCCACCTGCAGCTCGTCATCATTGTCAAAGTATTTGGTTCCCAACAATTTCTTCACATTTGTCAACATAATCAAAAACATTCCATCCAGATTGTTCCTGAATGTTTTTGGCATGAGTAGTTGTGTGAGGCACGAATTGTTATATATGAGAAAGTTGTAGGAGTTCAATAGCGGAAATGATAATTTCAGAAAGAGGTGTGTAAAAGTCTAAAAATTAGTTTAAAAATTAAACTTTGAAACAAAGTCTACATTTATGTATATAAATTAACTATACTAGGAAGTGATGAGTATACCAGGGAGAGGAATGCGAGTATTGTCAGAGATTAACGCTCGAGGGGTGTCTGGTATCCAGAATGCAGTGGTAGTCTAAATGCCACCTCTGGGGTTCAGATGGGAATGTGGATTCTTGGAGTACTCTGATGGCTCTAGCTGTGAAACGGTTATTAATAAGGTTCGGATCTTTAGGAAAAGTCATATTTTTTGCTGTCTTCTTTTGAGCTGTAATGCTGAATTAAATATTGGTTTTATGTAGATATATTTTATATAGCATATAAATGCATATTTAGGTTATTTTCCCAGTTATGGTAATATTACGATAATATTTATGGTCATATTGTCATATTTTGAAGGAAAATAACACCAGAAATTCAATAGATGAGAAGAAATTAAGATAATTATTGATGAACTGTACTCCTGTTATACATTGGAGGAAAAACTAAACTAATTTTCGCTGACTAGGTCAGAATTCACCAGTTAAGAATTAGAGTTACGCATTATTGTTACTCTCTAAACTTTAATTTTCCACACTCCTTTTAATCTCAACAATTCAGCAGCAGTATGGCTTTGTCGATCTGCTTCAATCAATATCTCAATGAAAAACTTTTAAAAATAATCCTAAGTCTGTGTTAAATATGTAGTTTATCAATGAGTATCGACATGCCGAAAACAAACATTTTTAAAAGTGGGATGTTACAGAGTTGCATAAGGGAATTTAGAGAGGAGTATTTTAGTACAGATTATGTAAATTATGTGAAATTAAAATGGCTTAAAATTTAATTTCCAATAGTGCAGTAAATGCACGGGAGCAAACTATGCTGTCTACGTGAAAACGACACTTCTAGATAAAATAAATTATGTGTAATTGAGCATGTTTAGATTTATAGTAAATTTAAATATTTGTTCATATTTTATAATTTTTAGGTCATATTTACCCGTTTTTAAGGTCATATTTGCCTTTTTTTTTTTTTTTTGTCCTAAAGATCAGAATCCTAGTTATTAAGGTCAAAAGAGTTGTGAAAGTAAGGGCATGATTAGCAATAAATTTTTGGAGCAAACTTTTTCTGTGTCCATTTAGTCTGATGGATAACTGTTACATTGTGAGAACTCTGCGAAAGGATGTAGGCGAGCTGATAAATAAGATGGAATGTAGTACAGGAGGCATAGCCTGTGATGGGATGGGTTTTCACCAGTGGCAAGGTTACTATAGATTGTGGTGGATGGATGCATATTTCATGATTTACAATGGGGCCCGTTACAAAGGAAGGTGCAGTAGGGTGGTTGAAGAGCTTTACAAGATTGATGTTTTGCACCAGTATATAGTGTGGTGTTGTAGGAAGGATATTGTAGACAATGCAATCATTTTAGGGAAAGGAGAAAGTCATAGGAGTGATGGAGGATCTGGTCCAGGAATTCCAGGCCAGGTGAGAACTGGTAAGAAAGACGGGATTACGATTTGTTTGGGTTGTGTGTTTGTCTGTCCATCTTACACAAGGTGGGCAATCATGGACAAGCCACAGTCTGTGGGTCTCCCCATGGAGCCCATGGGAACAGTTTCCATCCTCCTATATGCAGATTTTTTCCTGGTTGCCTTTGACATTGTATACTAACACACCCCTTTACCTTAGTGCCCTTGAACACTGTCTAAATTTGTACCCTCTACACACACTCCCTAACTGCCTTCCTCATTTCACTTGCCTATTTAATCCTAACCAAAAATTTCTTCACCTTCCTTTCCCGTTTACCACATGTATGACTCACTTGTATGTGCACTCTCAGTGCACCTTCCTATGCCATTCATTTCTTGTGCAGATTAGAGAAAGCTTTTCTTCAAACCACCTTTTGGTTCAGAAATATAGTTGACATTTTTATGATCTGGACCAATAATGAATACCTCCTCCTTGAATTTCTTAACAGTCTGAACAACATCCACTCCCTAAACTTCACATCATTTTTCTCTTATATCCACAACCTGATACAAACTCTTATATACCATAATTATGCTCTAGAAATGTTCCACAAACAGATATATGAGCTAAAAACTGGCCACCCAACTGAATCACACAACCCGAAACCAATTTTAATCCTGCCATTCTCACCCAGTTCTCTCCTGGCCAGGAATCTCAGAAACAGATTCTTTGTCATGGCTACAACTTTCTCAGATCTTTCCCTTAAATGCTTCACATTCTCCGCACTATCTTTTCTACAACACCCATGTCACCTTCAGCAGGCCACCCAACTTAAAAAAAAATTCTTGTGCACAAATACCAACCCTCTAATGCTCCTAAACCACCCATGGCTTCTTCCATTGAAACAGGCCTCATTGCAAATCCTGCAGTACGCATCAATTTTCCACAACTTATTGCAACCCTGCCATTGGTGACACCTACTCCTTTCACATTCTAGCTCAACTGCCTCCAGTGCCAGAATTACTATGGCCTCACTAAGAAGCAGTCATCTATCAGAATGAATTGGTCACAGACAGATATTCTCAAATCTTCACCACCCCTTTGCTAATTATGCCGGTTCCCACAAATCTTGTGGCATCAGTAACTGTTTTACTTGTATAGTTAGAGCCATTTGAATACATCCTGAAATCACATCCCCCATTCAAATTCTGGAGGTGGAAATTTGGATATCAGACATCTGCTGGCGCTGGGTCTTAATCTCAAATAATACTCACTTTCCTCACCCTGGTATCAGTTCCAGATCTAGGGGAGTGGGGAGGAGAACCAAGACACTAGCACCATGCAGGTAACTTCAGGGGGGTGGCAAAATCATGTATGAAGGGTAGGGTCTCCCAAGATATAAAAGGTTTTTTTTTTTTTTTAATCAAATACATCCCCTAATTTTTTTATTTTTTTTCTGTTTGACGTTAATAGCCCACATAATATTATTGTGGTTTAATTATGATAACCTGTGCCAACTTGATGCCAAACATGAGACATGCAAATTTGTACTGAGTTAGTATGGAAGAATTCTAGAACTTAATGTTTATTTGGTCAGTAAAAAGCCATATTTATTTAGTGTTCAACATGTAAAACGTTATTCTTTAAATTTTCTTTTCAAAGTTTTCTTTCTTTCTTTTTTTTTTTTTTTTTTTTTTTGCAGTTAGGATAAATCTTCCATTGTTCTTGTATGGAAGTGACAAAAATTGCTTTTGTTCCTCTTCAACCATGAAAGTCTTGCATCAACCTGAGCATCCTTCTAATGTATCATTCACTGCCCTCAGAATTAAAACTTTCTTTCTGGCTTATTGAAACAAAGTGTTACTTGACCCCTTTAAGGTTATCCAACCATGACTTGCCTGAAATTAAGTTTTGGATTTTTTCCCTGAAATTAAAAACAGAGAAAGTCAGTTAACAAAATCGTGATCTAGAAAGAAAATTAAAGAAGCAACTTCTATATGCACTTATTTCACATACCATGCCACGAACCGAAAAGTTCTTCCTTTGACAGGATGTAATGTTTAAAATGAGTTGATAAATTCTCTTTGGTTAAATTTCCAACCATTTTTACTTAAATTTCTTGGTCCACATCATCAAATACTGACAAAACCAAAACTTTATTAGTCAAATACCATATATGCTGAATTATATTATTTAAAGCTGCTTTTGAGATGTTTTTATCAATTTGTTTGTAACTTCAAAAATCACAAATCTTGGTAGTGGCTTTTACTTCCAAAATACATTGGAGCCATGGCTTGACATAGGATGCCACGATGAATAGGCAAACGTATAAAGTGCTGCCTTATCGTTGCTCGTAATTTTTAATTGAGCACTATGTAGTGATATTTTTAGGGAATAAATTGCTTTTGCTATCCATTGTGCTTGGTTCATGGCACCTGGAGACCGAATTTGAAATTATCTCCACCAAAAAATGTCACAGAAAGCTCTATCACCTGTCGATACTCATCTCTGACTGTTTCTTGAATCGAGCAGATTGTCAATGGAAACCGTTAGGTGCAATGCGAGCTATTCTTTATAGCACTGTATTTTATCTGGATTGGCACTCTTCCTCTTATCTCGGAATGTTTTGAAGAGTGGAATATTAATTTTGTAGTCACTTCACTGATTCTTACTTTGAGTACACTTTTTGACACCAATATATGAAATGGCAGCCAGCAAAAATAAGCGTTATGACCATTAAATTTTTGTTCAAGAAGCATGCAAGTTCAGTTGATACGACGTACAGTATCACAGCAAAGCATTTGCACTTTAGCTTCGAGATTCCAGTATCCGATCACGTTCCAAACAGCCTGCTCTGAAGATTGCAATGTTCTTTGAGGGTGAAGCACTTTTACTTTCAACACATCTGTTTATAGTTCACTGTCCCCGCTACCACTGTGGCACCGGCCACACACACACAGACATCGCCCGGCTCACAGCAGGGGTGCCAACTGTCGCACACGCAATACTACCAGTCACTTATACTGTTACAAAGTCCAATGCTTATGAAATTTAATTTACAATTGTTTTGACATCAGATTAAATAAAATTAAGATGGTCAATTTTTTTTGGACATCCTAATTAAGGGTGCTTTTCTTTCTCTCTCTTTTTTTTTTTTTTAAAAAAAAGGCTCTACTACTGTCCCGGGTGACAAAATAATATTTGAAGGAGTGGCAATCTCCCAGTTTTTTCCCTGGCTCAGAAAATTCCTAGATCCACCACTGCCCGATATTGCTAGTATGGTTAATGTATGTATATAGATTTTATTTCAAAATTATGTTTATATATATATATATATATATATTTCTTAAACCATTTTCAAAAAAATAATAATAATAATTCTTCACCTCTTTTACTTGCCTTCTTTAGATTTTATTTTGAATACTTTCTTTCCGTGATTTCCCCCCATAGTGTTGTTGGATTCTTATATTTCTGAAAACATAATCATTAAAATTTTCCATTTATTTACATACTAGCTGGTACCCACGACTTCGTTAGTGTTTGTAAAGAATTTGGATTGACAGCTACCGACATCTAACAGCCATAGTGCACGATGGGAGACTCGATGCTTTTACCACACACAAATGCCAGTCATCTGTGCTATGTAGTTCAGACAGCAAAGTAATACTTACGGACACACGTCTTTGGACGAAATACGAAAATATCCGTGATCGACCACTTTCAACCACCATATCTCCCACACTCCCAAAGTTACCGAAATTTAGCGAACGTTGTGATCGATGGGTGACTCTGTGTTACTGCCACACATAAAGACCAGTGATCTGCGCTTCATAGTTTTGGCTGAAAAGTGATACACATGGACACATACATTCTGGTAGAAATTAGAAAGTGCCGCAGGTCGACCACTTTCAACCCCCATATCTCCCACACCCCCCATAGCTACCAACATCTAACAACCATAGTACACGATAGGAGACAAGATTCTACTACCACACACAAACACCAATGGTCTATGCTATGTAGTTGTGGCAGGTAAGAGAAGTATAAGGAGACACAAATTTTTGGTCGAAATATGAAAGCGCTCTGCATTGACCAACTTTAATCATCATACTCCCACATCCCCACAGCTATCAGCATTCGGCCAATGTTGTGCATGACAGGAAACTTCATGCTACTACCACACACAAACTGTGCTAGCTTCTGGTGGTTGAAAAATGAAATATAGGAAAACCCACGTCTATTTTTTCATATATATATAACAACAATGAAAAAAAGACGCTAAGTAGTGGAAAGGAATCAAATTAGGATAGGGAAATGAGCCACCACTTACCTTTAGATGATGGATGTGGGGCGTGAACACACAGAAAAGACACAAACACAAATAATAAAGAAATTTTCAGGAAAAAAAACCCTTCGTCAACAAGAGAACATTATGAGAGGTGGGTGCAGCCGGAGATTGCCTCACAGAAAGACCGCCGGTATATATATATATATATATAAGATGAAAATCCAGTTTTCGTGGCAAGACATTTTAGTTTATTTGATGATTTTACTCCGCTTTTTTTTATCCATTCAGTTAATTCATTCATGACCTCAGTATGAATCTAGGACATTCTTAGCAGTCATCAGCATTTCAGAAGCTTCAATTTTCAGTTTGAATCCATTCACTGTATTTCAAATCTGTATAATGGCACTGCAAAAACTATTGAGTTTCAATACTTGCTTGGAATTCTTGGAGTAAGAGGCAATTTTATCAAGACCTTTTATATGCATTTATGTCATCGGGTGACCACCGTTGTAAAATAAAAATTAACTTGGTGTTCATTATACCTGTATGTGAATTCAACTTTTATTCTTTACTCAAATTCCCAAATTGATCCATATTACCAGAAGATTTAAAGGTTAGTAATGAGGGGCATTGTGCCATCTGATGAGGGAGTACTTTCCATTGTTCCTGTAATCAGTAGTGATGTGCAAGCCTTGGTGTGCTCCGGAGAAGATTTTCCTTTAGAATATGTGAAATGTTGAGGAAAACTTGCAGCCTCTTTCTGAGGATCTTTTCTTCATTAAGATTTTTCATTTTTCATTTCTGGTTTGAGTTTTTTGATGTCAATAAAAGTGAGTAATTATTAATTTCCCTGTTGCTTACATCTGCCATATTATATATTACGAAATTATCATTCAGTATTTGTCTTGAGCTTCCGTATAACTCATTCACATTGTACATTTGAATGAGGATTTGCAATAATTTTTTCCTAATTCTTTTTTCATGTATATTCTGAAGTTGATTAAGAGGTACTTGGAAAAGTGTTTGGAGTATTGCTGTTTTCTGTCCTTTTCGACAGAATTTGATACCTTAATCAAATTGAAGATTGACACTAACCATTTTCTGGAAATTTGTTTAGGAGATTACTCTGTGCACATATCTTACACCTTCGTTTTAGACCAATAATTTTCCTTGTTCTGTTGTAAGCCACATTTACTTTCAAATGTTTGTATCTTTTGTCTAGCTCTTACAACCTCACTTCCAAATAAATACTTCTTACATGGCAATGTTGTTCATTACTGGACATTTCATGCCACTGTTACTGAACAGTACATGTACATATTCCTTTAATTTCTGTTCTTCTGTATTTTAGTCAAATGATTCCTCTTCTTGGCCACAAATGGTACTCCATTTAATTTAATTGTGATGGAGTGCACGCTCAGGTGGCAATTCCCCTACAGACTCATTTCTCCCCTTTTCTTGGAACTGTCTATTACTTTCTTCTATGAATTTTAAATTATTTCAGCATTTTTGGTAAATTATTCATCACTTCCCTTGGAAATTTTATAATTACCTGACTCCTTTGCCTAAGAAAGACAACTTTCCCATATGCTTATGGCTAAAATCAACTGCCAACTTGTGATCATGGTCATTTTTTCTCTTTCATACACTACTCTTATTTCTTCCTTCAATATCTTTCCACATCTTATCACCAACATACACCTCTTACACTCCCAGGACTTCACCCTCCTCCTGTCTTCCAATGAATACCATTCCAGCTCCTTTGTCATATCAGTGATAGTGTTCTGCAATAATTTCCAGAAACAAATCTAGCAGTCCTTCTTTCCACCCCTTCCATATCCTGTATTTGATATCCTAAATGTGGGTCCCATAATCAAGCAACAGTCTGACCAAAGTTTTGTAACCAGTTTCCCTCACTTCTGTAGTAGATTCCATCATTACTCTCCAATAAACCTTTTCCTACCACCTGCCCAATGTGGCCAGCCCAGTTGAATTTATTATCAAATGTTATGCCAAGATATTTACATTTCAAATATTCAAAAAGCAATTCCCACCCTATAATCATAATCATCCTGTGGTACTTTGTATTTGTAATAAGCTGATTTCTTTGCATTTATCTTCATCCCATGTTGACTTACCCAACTAGATATACTGTCTAGGTCACCCAGCAGTTGTTCAGCCTTCTCCAGGTTCAATCTTGCTATATAACGTTGTATCATCTGTAAACAATGTACACACTTTAACAATAAATTTGGCCGCCGCTGAAAAATTCTATCACTCTTAATTTGCAAAATCTGACATCAATGTCATCCCAGGAAACAGTAATGTAATACTGGCAAGCCAGTATTGTGTTATTGTTTCTTAGGATGACATTGATTTCAGATTGTGCAAAATAAGAGTGATAGAATTTTTCAGCGGCGGCCAAATTTATTGTTAAAGTGTGTACATACTAAACTGTAAACCATTAACAAAATCATTTACTAGAATAATTAATAGCATTAGTCCCCATACACTACCCTCTCCATTTCACTTCCACTTCTTTTGTTACTGCATTTGCTGCCCTAACTTTTTGCTTTTTGCCTTTAAGAATTCTTCTATCAAGCAAATTACTTTTTCAGCCACTCCAATGATTTTTATCTTATTTATCACTATTTTACAGCTCATTCTGTTGAATGTCTTAGAGAGACCTACAGACACCAAATTAGTCCTGCCAAGGTCACACAGTATTGCCTCCATCCCCTGCCCACACTGTCCCCTTTGCCCTCAGTTGTGACGAAGGGGTTATCAAATGTTCCTCCACTGCCAGTCAGTAGTTTCGCTGTGGTCGGTTTGTTTTGCTAGTGTCAAGGTTAATTAGTTTGTCTTTATGATGAATGATGCTGTGGAACAGAATCCTACATGCAGTGCGTTACCGGAAAGAAGTAATATCGGTGTACGTGCAGGCCATCCAGATACTAGTAAGCAAAGTTGTCATGGCAAATGTTTTCAAGTATTTTAGGAACCTTTCCCACAGCAAAGAAGCCAGGAGAAACATTAACATTGCTCAAGTACAAGCATTGACAGCGGAGGCTTGTGGTATTTCCATGTCGGTACAACGTATCGCTGATATTTTAAGTTCAGCAAAAACCGAAGGTATGAGCCCTGTTTTTGAATCACCATGAAAGAAGTATAGACGGTAGCACAAATGCACTGAACTGGATGATTTTAATGAAGAAGTAGTACACAGTACTACGACACAGCAAAATACCCAACTGCTATGAAAATACAGTCTGATCACTGCTATAAAATCAGCTATTCAGGCTCAGAGAGATTCACTCTTCATATCCTGAAATGGCTTGGTTTTAAATTTAGGAAGTTCATTCTTATGTGTATTTTGTCATATAATTCTCTGTTACGATAATATTTCTTAGATGTGATTGAATTTTAATATTTTGAGAAGGTACAGGAACTAAGAGTGTCTTGCTCATCGAAAGAGACGGAAGCCGTCGGCCAGTGTAGGACACAAGTGCAGCACGGCAACATTCGCGCAGATAAATTATTAAATAAACCAGAAGGATTCGTTTAAAGATGCTGTTGTGTTTTCTAAAATAATTTCAATATTTTCTCACAAACTTTCTCGCTGGAAGTTACTGCGTGAACAAATAGAACGGCAGTTAGTCAGCGACAACTTTCTACATTACACAATAGGAACAAACAAGCGATTTGTATAAATTTTTTCATAACATTCTTCGCTATATAATGAATATAATATATTCTGTATTAATGTGTTAACTTTCGGAAAGCCGCATAATTTTTCTGAGCTATTTTTTATCATTGGTTTAACTTTTTCGGTTGGTTGAAGCGAAGCAAGTAATTTTACTCATAACTTTCATGGGAACTAGTTCTTATTATTTTAAAAATAGTCATGTAAATATTTTGGTTTAAAAAACATATCAACTTGCTTCACAAATTCGGTTTTATTTTTTTACAATTTTTCCGCACATATTACTGAAAGTTGGTTTTTCCGAGGATTTATAACATTGTATGGAGATGCACTGACCATCACAGGTCTATTTTGGTGGTGGCTACTACTAACCACCCATGTATATTCCATCCAAAATATCTTTCATATAACCCACTAATTGAGGTTCACATGAATAGCTCTGCCAAAAACCACATTTTCGATTTGAAAAAGTCTCTTGCCTTGCAGATATTTCTGATGTGGTTCCATATCAATCTCTCCATTAATTTACATACCACTGATGTCAAACTGGTTAACCCCAATTTTCCACACTATTTTTTACCTTTCTGGAACAGTAGACTACTATTATCATCCTTTTCCAGTCCTCTGGTAAGCAGCAAGTATCCAGACTATATCTAAATAAGATTTCAAGGTATTGTATCCTGCTGTATTTTAGAGATCTATAGTAATATTATATATGCCAGCCCCTTTGTGCTTTTTTTCAGCTTTCTTAGTTCCTTCACATATCTCAGGATGCATTTCAGATATCTTAGCCTTCTCATTTCTAGATAAGCTCCTTCTCTGATTTATATCCTATCATACCTGACTCACAGTCCCTAATGGTTGAACCAGACCAGTTACTTCAAGTCTCTGCTTATTTCAAATCCTCAGTTTCTTCTTTGCCATCCATATCTATAGTTGTCTGGATGCTTTCCCTTCCCCTCAGTTTTATAACATAACTTGGAGAAATTTATATATGCATCATTCAACACGTCTGCACCAATAATATTCTTCTTATACCTATCTTTAACTTCCTTTGTTGCTGCTATTAATTCCCTATTTAGTTTTCCAATCAATTGCTACTGCCTTGCTGTCACTTAACTCTTTTGTTCTCTTCATATAAGCACCTTTAACCTCCTAGCTCCTTTTTTTTGTGTAAACATTTCTTGTCCATATATGTTTATATTCTTGAACTGTACTTGTGCCTTCCATCCATATACTGAACCTTGCCCTGAAAAATGTGTTCAGTTCTGAAATATGTGTCTTTTTATAACTATTCCTGTTACTACCTTGACCACTAGCTTACTGAACCCTCTAATGCTTCATGATCACTTATTCCTTCATTTACTGGAGACCCCACAAGATTAACTTAAGGCTTTATTGGGAATATGATGGGTCCCTTTGTGTTCTTCTCTACCACTTCACTTCACAAAGAATTTGCAAATTTCTGTTCCGTTTTGTTAGTAATCTTACTTCCTTCTAAGTTGACACCTAGTAAATTTAAATCCCCAGAAATAATAACCATTATATGCTCATCTCTAAAACCTAAATCTTTTATTTAATTTCTCCCATAGAGCCCTCATCATTCGTTCTTCCTTTGTGGTAAGCAGCCAACATCCTATTTTTTTCTTCTTTTTTATCACCCCACAAATCTACCACTAGCTGATCTATGAATAACAGTGAACTAAGGCAGTTTTTTCAAACCAGTATGAATACCCCTCCGTCAATCGCTCATTTATCACTTCAGTACACTTTACAACCATTAAACCTAATTTTCTAGCTACTCTTTCCTTCAACCAAGATTCTACTCCTGTAGCTACTTGTGGCTTGTGTTACGTTACTGAACTCTGTTACTTCACAATTAAGTCTCGTAATTGGTTTTGCGATATTTTCAGTGTTAATCTTCTCCTTCCCAGTTTTGACCCTGTCTCTAATTGTTTCATCAGCTTCATCTTCTCATCATACATCTGCATTCAGTGTCCCTTTGGTCACATATTTTTAGACCCTTACTGGCAGCGTCTATCCTTAAAAAAAAGTTATAATCCTAATCCCATCATAACTGCAAGTGAGCTCCCTCTTAGCTTAAGCTAAAATTTCAAAAAGTATCCTCTTGCCTCTTCTATATTGGTATAGCACATGGCTGGTGAAAGATAGAACTAAATACTTTTGCCAAGTATCACATCCATTTTCATGTTTTTCACATCTATAACCTGCCCTAATGT
Source organism: Vandiemenella viatica (assembly GCA_031002005.1). Lineage (NCBI taxonomy): Eukaryota > Metazoa > Arthropoda > Insecta > Orthoptera > Morabidae > Vandiemenella > Vandiemenella viatica. The sequence continues at coordinate 177,855,025 of JARYHS010011408.1, forward strand.
TGCACTAGGCTTTAAAAAACTAGTGACCTGGTTTTCTGTGCCTAACTGATCCTACAGAAGAGGGCCTCTCCCATGGCTACTCCCTATCATCTGAACCTTTTTTCCTTGGATGCCCTTATCCCTAAAAGCCTACTGTACCTTACCTACACCCTTTAGTGACAAATCAAACTTACATCTTCCCAAAATTTCTAAAGAGTCTGGCTTATTCATCCTGTTTACCATATTTTACCTATGGCCTGTTTACAACTCCCAACCAGCCTTCTTATCCTTCCCAATAAATCCATCATCCGTCCTTTCAATCTCTATATGCTGTGCCTGAACAGCCCTAATCCTTTCACACAACTTCCTTATTACTTTGCCAACCTCCCTGATCTTTTTTTCCTGCTCTAAAACTTTCATATCTCTCATACAAAGCAGACAAAGCCATAGAGAGCCTCATTTAGCTCCAGTGTTCCCTGTCCATTACATACCTAGTGGAACCACTTCTTATACCCACTCAGCACCCACCATTCACCACAAACCTGTGACAGGCATCATACTTTTCAGGCATAATTTCTCCCAAATACTTCTAGTGTCTTTTCATCAAAATCTTAATAATTAAAAACAATATAGTCCTAAATTTAGTTTATAGAGTTCTAGTAAAATTTATACTATGTGGTTAACTTTTGTCTTTTTCTTCTTCCTACCCAGTGTTAGGCCTATTGGCCTGTTATGGTCTCAATCAATCTTCTTGGTGGTCTGCCTACATCTCTACTGCCTCTGGGATGGTATTTGAGAATTTTCCGTGGGATCCAGTCTGTCTTCATGCTTAGTACATGGTCTGTCCAAGATGTTCTGTAGGTTTGTACAGTTTGGAGAATTGGTTTGACTTTTAGTGCTTTAAGGATTTCATCAGATCTCTTTCTGTCTCATAATGTGTATCCAGCTGTTCTCATGAATCGCATCTCAGCCGCCATTAGTATCTGCTCATCACCTTTGCATAGTGTCCAGGCCTCGCTGCCATACAATCGTGTAGGTTTAGCCACGATGTTACATAGCCTGAATCTTGTGTGCCATTGAACAAGAGATGGTCTGAAGGTGTTATTTATTATTGCTGTAACTTTCATAAAATTTGTGATTTTTTTGTTGCATATTGGTTTCTAGGGTGTAGCTGAGGTTGTAACCTAGGTATTAAAATTCTGCCATTGGTTCTATGGGTGTGTTGTCTATTGAGATTTTGGTTCTTTTGTGGTTTTTTCTGACTAAGGCTATAACCTTAGTTTTATTGAGTGAAATCTCCATGCTGTACCCTTTTGCTGTCTTATGGAGGTTATATACCGATCTCTGCAGGTCATGTCTACCTGTCTGTTCTGATGCTGCCATGGGGTTTTTGTCACCAGTTACTAATGATTTTGTTTATATATATGCTGAATAATAGTGGCGATAGGCAACACCCTTGTCTCACTCCTCGATTAATGGGTTTCCATTCCGACAGCTGCTGTCCGGTTCTGACTGTGATTACATTGTGGCTGTAGTTGTTTTGAATTGCTTTTATGATCTGGTGCGGGGCATTACTTTCCGCCAGAATTTGCCAAAGTTTTCTTCTGTCGATTGTATCGAAAGCTTTTTTTGAAATCAATAAATGCCAGGTGTGTTTCCAGATTAAACTATTTCCTTTTCTCAATTAGCATCTTGAGTTTGAAATGACCATCTGCACATGATCTACCCTTCCGAAACCCATTTTGTTCTTCTCCAAAAAGTGGTTCATAAAATTTTTGCAATTCTGATTTAATAATGCTGGAGTAAATTTTATAACCAACATTGAGCAAGCTTCTATAGTTATTGCAATGTTTGACGTCGCCTTTTTTATGAATTATGATGACAATTGCCCACTCCCAGCTCTGAGGTGGGTATTCTCCTCTCCAGATCCTGTTGATAAAGTTCAACAGCCGTTCTTTGAATGTCCTGGCACAAAAGTTCCATGTGAATGCCATCCTCTCCTGGAGCTCTGTTACTTTTACAGGCTTTCAGCACCGAGCGTGGTGGTGTAACGGATAGCGTTCTGGCCTCGCATTCGGGAGGACGGCGGTTCGAATCCCCGTCCGGGCATCCAGATTTGGGTTTTCCATGGTTTCCCCAAATCACTCCAGGTGAATTCCGGGATGCTTCCTTCAAAAGGCCATGGCCGAATTCCTTCCCATTCCTTGCCCCCATCCTTTCCCGTCTCTAAAGACCACGTTGTTAAAAAGGGACGTTAAACTGTTACAAAAAAAAAAAAAAAAAAAAAAAAAAGCTTTCAGCACTGATTCTAACGCTTTGTAGTGAATGTCCTCTGGGCTGTTAGTCTCTGGTAGTGTCATTGCCTCCAGTTCATTGTCTGCTTGATTTTGGGTCCATAACTTGAAAATATTTTATCATGTCTCTTTGTTTATTACTTGAATGTGAGTCACATCTTACCTCTCTGTTTAACTTTTTAATAATTTTTAATGTTGTGAGTGAAGGTCTTGTTACATCTCTTTCCAGATTGTTGATGAAGCGGTCCCATTGTTCTCTGTGCCTTTTTCAAGTTTCTCTTTTAGCAATCGCTCTTTTCCTCTTATATTCAGTAAGTTCCTTTACTTTCTTTGTTGCTAAATATCTCTTATAAGCTTTTCTCTTATCTTCAATATCACTCTTGATTTCTTCATCCCAGGCTCTTAATCTTTGTTTTCTATTCCAGAGTTTCTTCATTCCTATACTCTTGTTTGCCGCTTCTTTCAGAATTTTGGTTAGGTTTTCCCATTCTAATTCAATATTTTCCTCTACTTTATACTTCTGTTTGCTTTCACTTAATCTTCTCTGATACAGCCATTTGATGCTTTGATCTTGTTAGAGTTCAACTCTGTAGGACATGGGTTTGACTTATGTATTTCTCGTTTCTTAACGTCGCTGTTAAGCCAGCGGTGTGGAAATCTTGCTGTACCTTCCAAGAGGTGGTGGTCTGATTCAATCTCATAGCCTCTAAACACTCTTGTGTCAAGTATCAGTTTTCTCAGTTTTTCATTGGATATCACGTAATCTATGACTGATGTTTGGACTCTTGCGGACCAAGTGTATTTGTGCAAGTCTTTGTGTGGAAATAGTGTGTTGCATATGTAGAGCTTATTGTAGATTACTGCATCAATCAGTTTTTGTCCATTGCTATTTTTTGCTGGTTCTCCATGTGGTCTTATGATTGTGTTATTGTGTTTCCAACCCTTGCATTGAAGTCGCCCATTAAAATAAGGTAGTCTTGTCTATTGATCTTATCTAGGATTTCTTGAAGTTTTGTGTATAGCTTATCAGTTTCTTCCTTTCTACCTTGTTCTGAAGCGTACACACCCACAACTGTCAGGAAATCACGTTGTATTTTTAGTCTTATTTCTATTATCCATTCATTCCAGAATGTGTTGTGATCTGTCTTTGACTTTAGTGATTTATGTACCATGACCATGACTCCTGATTGTGCTCTTACATTTAACTCCACTGAAGATTTGAACATAGTTGTTTGTGTCCTTTGTACCTTTCAATTTGCGCTTGGTTTCTGTTATGACTGCTATCTTAACACCTTTCTTGTTTAAGTTATCATCCGGTTGCTCATCTTTGTGTGCTAGTGCTTGCACATTCAGTGTACCAAAGAAGGTTTTATCATTTTTCCAACTCTTGTCCTTTTTCTTGATGTTGTCGTCATTATTGTTACCCGTCCTGCTATTTCTTGTTTGAAACTTGAAAGCAAAACAAATTAGTCCTACCAACTGGTTGCTAGCGAAGAGGTAGCAAGTCTGGCTGTGGGGCTGCTACATTGATGCTTCCAGACCAGCGTCTGATTTTCTGTCAGGGTCGACTCCCTTAGCCTTCGATAGTCTGCTATAAAACCTGCAAGGCAGCAGGTTCCCCTTACCTGGTTTAGCCAGTGGACCAACACTGTTGCCCGGGTTATAGCTCATGGAGCTACCAAGTGAGAGTTGGATGTCTGGTGTGGACTTTTGTCCTTGTTATTATTATTTAGTTGTAGATTAGAGCTTTATTCCTCAATCACCTTACCATAATATATATAGAAAAATATTTCATTTATACTTTTTCTTTGTAACTACTAAACTCTTTAAACCTATTTCTTAAGATTACCAAAAAATGATGTAAAAGTTACTGTCATTAAACTGTCTACAGGACGTTTACTCAGTGATTTCCTCAAATAAATTATAAATGTAACCATTTATTATTAGCTTAGTTTATTAATTTCAATGCTTGTGGCAAAAATGATTCCAAAAGAACAAGGACAATTGTAATTCCTTTCTATAAACAATACCTTGTGCTTCATTTGGAACTATTGAGAGTTTGTTTAATGCTTCTACATACTAAAAAATTTTTTTTATCTCAATTGTAGTTGTTTTATATGAGACCAGGAAAAATGTGAGAAACTCTCTGTGAGCACAACGTGAATTATACGGGATAAAAACAAAAATATTTTATTGTGATATATATATATATATAAGAAGAAAGTATTTACCTGATTTGTTTTTGGTTACAGTTTTACATAGCTGCAATATCAATCCATGCCTTATTCCTGTCAGTGAACCAGTTTATCATATGTGTACGACATGAGTGGAAGGATTGTTCAACCTATTCTCCACCTGCCACTGTTGTACTTCTACTGTTTTTAGTGTTTGAGGCTCTACTGTTTGCTATATTTACAGCTGTTATGCTAGGAACACAGCTCCAAGCCATATGGAATGATGAAACAGTAAGTAAAAAGAGTACTAAATTCATTTCACTGTGTTATTCCTGAAAATATTTGGAATTATTTTGCTTGATAAATAATTATTTCCCTCCCCCTTCCCCACCCCCTTGAAGTTGGGATAAGGTAGAACTAATATATAGTTCATCATAAAATTTGCAACAATAATTTCTAATATTGTCAGCCATATTTGCCTAACATTACTTCAATTATTAAGAATATTAGAAGTATTTTTACCAAATTGCTTTTGCTACAGACTAACTCAGCAGTGTGCTCTGTACAAAACAATTTAAATAATAAACAAACACCAACCAAACATGGCTATAGTACTTCAACCTAATACTGCTACAAGCACTCTTCTTTTCAGGCAAGGATTGTAATTGGCAAGTTTGATTTGAAAATGGCTTTTAAAGAAATAAAATTACTTAAGTAGCATTCATTGGTTTAATTGTGGTATACAACACAATCTTAACATGTAAAACTTTAAGGTTACCAACAAGACAAATAACTTACTCCGAAATAATACAATGTACATGAATTGCCAAGAACCTTACAGCAGATGAAGAAGTAAAAGGGTTGCTAGAGGGGTGCTCACTTGTTCCCATTCTTTTCATTTGGTATATGAGCAATCATACCAGTCAGTGTGGATGCACATATTAAAGTGTCAACACACTGGATTGGGGTGACACAATGAGACCAGGTTTGAGTCCTGGACCTTTCATACTGGCCATCCTGATTGTGGTGTTTAGATCGGTTTTCACAATCACCTAGGCAAATTCATTAACTAAAATTTCCTCTTCTTCACTTGAAGGATTAGGCATTAATGCCTTTTCCAGCTTCACTTTGTACTTTAACATCATGTCTGCCTAGTTTTACAGATGTGTCTGCTTCCCACTGGTTTGTACTGTATCATCAGAAGTGGAATCCTTTCTTCGTCCATTCTTTCAGTATGCTGCATCCATGATTCTCTGTGTTCTCTTTCATTTGTATTGTATATACCAAGTTTTACCTGCCTAAAAAAATCCCATTTCTGCCACCTGAATTTTACTCCTATCTCTTGCTTTACTTATCGTAGATTCACTTCCACACATCAGAGTTAAGGCAGCCATTGTCTTATAGAATTAATTTTTGTGTCTGTTCTTGTTTTGTTCTGAAGTGCTCTACTTATACTAATTGAATTTTTCTTATCTTTTTCTCCATACTTTTATCTGGGTCATAACTAATTCACAACCTATGTAACTAAAATCCATTACCTGTTCTATCACTGTGTCACCAGTTACTATTTTTGATTAAATGATGTGTTTACTGTAATGGGCCATCTCTTTTTTGTATGTCTGGAGGCTATATTTTTTTCCTAGCAATGGATGTAATTTATTCATTGGCAAAAATTAAAAGTTCAACACCCAGACAGAGTTGTGATAAATGAATGAAATTTTGCCACAAGTATCCCCTTATGAAGAGTAATAAATGATTACAAATCGAAAGTTTTACATGTAATACTATGAGAATTACAGGGCTGTTTACTATGAAAGCTGCTATACTTTTTAGCAGCGTATAAGGGATGAGCAGCGATACATAACATGACCCTTGTTTGTCCACAAGTTCTTGTTGACCAAGTATGCCAAGGTGAAGAGTGATGACCCTCTACACTTTGGTTTTAAATGGGTGCATCATATCATGAAATCTCCCGTAGGATTGGCCATAATGCAATGTCAATATACAGACTTTTTACACAGTGAATGAAAGAAGGCTCTAGTATTCCTAGACGAGGCATACGAGGTGCGGCTAGAAAAAAAAACAGGACTGGTTTTCTGTGAGATAAACCGTGTGAGCCTCAAGGTCAAACGTCATATTGCCGAGTCGCCTGACATCCCCCCTCCACATTCCTGCCAGTTGGACGAGCTTAGCTTGCTCAGTCGAGTCTCAGCCTTCGTTCATGTTGGACCGTGTGTATGCCGCTCGTCGGAAAAATGGTAGGCGTCTTAATTGAGCAACGTGTCAGCGTGAAATTTTTAGTGAAGCTGGGTAAATCCGCAGCAGAGATTTATTCTCTCTTACAACAAGTGTATAGGGAAGAATGTATGTCATGTTCACGCGTTTTTGAATGGTGTAAGCGTTTCAAAGAAGGGAGAGAAGAGATTGAAGATGATCCGCGCCCAGGACGTCCTTCAACCTCGAAGACGGATGAAAACATCGAGAAAATAGGCAAAGTAATCCGTCAAGATCGCCTGTTGAGTATCCGTGCAGTTGCCGAGATTGTGGGAATTGACAAAGAATCGGTTCGGCAAATATTACATGAAAATTTTAATATGAGAAAAGTGTGTTCCAAAATGGTGCCAAGAATCCTCACGCCGGAACAAAAGGAGTTACGGATGGGAATCTGTTCTGACATGTTAAAAAACATTAGGGAAGATCCTGAACTGTTGGAAAGAGTTATTACGTGTGACGAATCATGGTTTTTTACCTATGACCCAGAAACTAAGCGACAATCAATGCACTGGAAGAGTCCGAATTCACCACGAAAGAAGAAAGCTCGAATGTCCAAATCAAAATTCAAGGCCATGATGATAGTTTTTTTGACATCCATGGAATTCTGTATGTAAATTGGGTTCCTGAAGGTCAAACCGTGAATAAAGAATACTACCTTGGGGTTTTGGCCACCCTCCGTGTGCGAGTGCGAAGAAAGCGACCAGAGTTGTTGAAGAACAAGTCGTGGATTCTTCATCAGGACAACGCCCCAGCCCACACTGCACTGGTGGTTAAGACATTTTTGGCCAAGCATGGGATCCCTGTGTTGGATTATCCACCCTACTCACCAGACCTAGCTCCATGTGATTTTTTTATGTTCCCAAAAGTGAAGGAAGTGTTGAAGGGGACCAGATTCGAGAATGTGGAAGCTGTGAAGCAAAAAGCGACGGAGACTATGAACATGCTAACAGAAAATGACTTCAAACACTGTTTTGAACAGTGGAAAATTCGAATGGAAAAGTGTAGGGATAGTGGAGGGGAGCATATTGAAGGTGATAAGGTAAAAGTTGTAAAGGAAACAAAATAAAAAGAGTTACACTAAAAAGCCCGTTTTTTTCTAGCCGCACCTCGCATACAGGACAACAGCACATCAAGAGCGCCAGATGGTGTGGGTGGCTGTTGCTGTCCTTGCATGACGATCCCTTCCAGAACCCTGCTTGTTTCTCTTGTATGTTGACTTCTTCTATGATCTTCAGACTGGCATTTATTATTGTTGTGAATATTTTGCAAATGGCATTTGTCAGACTAATGCCTCAATAATATTGACATTCATTCCTCTGTCATTTTCTAGCTGCTTGTTATTTTGCAGCTTTTCCAACACTCATTATATTAATGTAATATTCTAAATTCACACAGAGGGCATGCATATTTTAATAATTCCTTGTTGATGCCATCAGGGCAACATGCTTCACTATTTTTCATATTTCTCAACACTAATTGTATTTATTCTAAGGAGATGGGATTCATGGTGCTATTATACTGAAGTAGTTCCTCTTGGGGATCTATCTGGGCTTCCTTTGTATGACAAGTTTCTATGGTAATCCTTCCATTGTGTTTCAGTAATCAACTTTATATCTGCAACATCTTTCTTTTTTTTTCTAAAATTATTTTAATTAAATTAAGTTGCAATGGAGCACACGCTCTGGTGGCAATTTCCCTAAACACCCATCTTCCCCTTTTCCTGCACCCGCCTATATTTGTCCTCTACAAATTTTAACTTTAAATTTATTCAACATTTGTGGTAAATTATTCATCATTTCCCTTGGTAACTTATTCTAATCCCTTGTCTTCCATGTATGTCATTTCCTATATTAGCTATAAATATGTTCCATGAATCACAATGCACAGATCTTATTACCTGTTTGGCATTATTTGTTTTCTTTTGCTTCTTGCATTTTATTTTGAAGGAATTTCTTGTGTGCTGTTTCTGTATCATTTACTGGCTTCACTATACAATCATCACATATTCTTAACACCTTCATTTTCCTATACTTCATTTTCTTCCCTACAGCTTTATAAGCTGCCCTCTCTTTGTATTCCTTTACATTCTGTCATTTCATTCCAAAGTCATCCATTAATAGAAACTCTTGTGATCAAGTTTGATATAGTCTTTTTCACTTTCTTGTTCTAGTAACTACACTTTAAAAACTTCTTGATGTGTATCTGCCTTTGGCTTTACTTCCATTTTGTAATCATTGCAACCACTAAATAGTTGTCTGAGTAGATATTACTTTATCGATGTACATGAACATTTTCTATGTGGTTACAGATTTTATCATTTGTGATTATGTAATCTGATAATAATCAGTGGCCTCTGGCATATCAAGTGTACTTGTGAATATCTTTCTTCCTGAAACAAAAATGTGTTAGTGATCTTTAGCTGGTTAAAACTCACAAATTGTCGAAGTTCCTCCCCATTTCTGTTTATATGCTACTCTCCAAATTCGCCAACTACTCCTGAAATTGGAGTGTTTCCTACCCTGGAATTTTGGTCACCGCATATAAGAATATGATTGCTTTTATTGATTTTACTGAGGTGGTGTTGAAGCTTATCATAAAATATATTTGAGTCATCTTTCTTCCTATTCAATGGGTCATATACAACAATTAGTATTAAGTGTCTTCTATATAATTCAAATTTAAATATCACTATTATTTTGTTTATGTGTATTCTATTATCTTGCTTTTCCACTTTTTATCGATCAACTAGCCCCAAAGCCCGTCAAAAATGATGTGTTGAACAGAGTGTTATGGTAATTTATTATTCTCCAGTTGCTTAACTAAATAGAATTGTTATAAAATAAAGTTCATTGTTGTTGATTCTTGGCTGTCCGGGTGGCGCCGCGTCATGTTCATCGTAGCCGACGTTTCGACCCTCATTGTGGGGTCTTCTTCCAGGGCAGAACTGCGTCCTCGATCAGTGAGTGGTCTTGTTATATAGGCGAGGCAATGTTCATTGTAATTTATCGTCCCTTGTGCTGTAGCAAAAAGCTTCAGTTGTCAACTTGGTCCAGGTTGCATTTCAGCCTAACCACAATCTCCGCTAATATTGCCGCTCCAAAAGCAAAGCTTCAATCACAAGTGAATTGATACATTCCCTGTTTCACATGTCAGTGTCATCATGCATTGCAATATAAACTTGATCCCAAATCTTCACAGGTTCTCACACCTTTCTTTCTTATTACCTGTGTTGAAGATCGTTATTTTAACGGCTGAGACAGCTTACATTGGCTGAAATAATGACCCCAGTGAAAACGAAGAATGCTAAAAATAAATCTTCAACAACTTGCGCTCTGCCACGTAATATTTAATTGTGGTTTAGGCTATGTATATCCTGATCAATCTGGAACTTATTTCATTCAAACCATGTAATGTTTTCAGTAAAAAAAAAAAAAAAAAAAAAAAAAAAAAAAAAAAAAAAAAAAAAAAAAAAACTGATAATTAATATGCCAATTTAAACGAAATACATACTTTTCTTTCAGTGTTCTGACAATTCATATCTTAGCAATTGCAGAACTAAATAGAACTGTTACCTAAAATAAAATTCAATGTAATTGCTCGTGCCTTGTGCTGTAGCAAAAGGTTTCTTATTCCATCCTAGTCCAGGTTCCATTTCAACGTAACCACATACTAAGCTAAACTTGCCGCCAGAAGAACAGTACTTCAATTTCATGCATATTAATACATGTACAGTATCACATTTTAATGGCAATAATGCATCACGATATAAATTTGATCAAAAATCTTCAAGTGTTTTTCCACATTTCTTTTTTGTTATCCATGATTCAGACAGATATTACGACGTATGAATGGCTGACACAGTTACTTGTTGCTAAATAATAACCCCAGTAATATTGCTCATTGAAAGCAAAGGAAATTAAAATAAATCTTCTAAACTTACATTATGCCACATAATACTGTATTTGTTTTAATCAATCAGTGTGCAACTATTTCTGTTAATAATTTCAATAATTGGACACAGTTTAAAATATTTAAAATATATATATATATATTCACGCCCTCTGCTGTAACGTCAAATGCCAGTCGTAATTCTGTCCCATACTAAGTAACAATCTAATCAGATCTTTTGCTAGCATTGATGCTCAAAATTTAAAGCTTTTATTTTACATATCTATGTACAAAGAATTTAAGGAATACTTCTATATGTCAAAAGTGTAAGCATTTAATGATTGATATGTCAATTTAAACGCAATACATACTTTTATTTCAGTGTTCCGACAGTTAATTTATTCGTGGATGCTTAGGAATGTTTTTAATTAATGAGCATAACCAAGAACAATGGCATAAAGCATGATGTTATTGCGCAACATCATGGAGTGGTGTCAGGGCGTGACAGATGTTGTCATAGATACCCAGAGTTGCTTATTATAATATTAGATATTGCCACATTCACGTCTATTCTGGAGTACTCTAAAATATATTGTAGTATCTTGAGCATAGCTGCGTGTCAGCAACGGTAAAAAAATTTTATATTAGGATAAAACCACGAAAACGCCACCAGTTGCTTAAAAGTTTTTATTCTTTAAAACTTTACTGCAGTTTCGACAAATACATGTTTGTCTTCTTCAGAAGTACACGTTAAAATTGCATAGGCGGAAGCATTATCACTAATCAGTCCTTTCGTGCGAAGTTGCACATCGTCACGGTTCTTCCTTCCGTCAACCGGACAACATCTGTACAAGGCGCCCGCCTCGTACAGATGTAGACGGAAGGAAGAACCGTGACGATGTGCAACTTCGCACGAAAGGACTGATTAGTGATAATGCTTCCGCCTATGCAATTTTAACGTGTACTTCTGAAGAAGACAAACATGTATTTGTCGAAACTGCAGTAAAGTTTTAAAGAATAAAAACTTTTAAGCAACTGGTGGCGTTTTCGTGGTTTTATCCTAATATAAAAAATATATTGTAGTGTTATAGCAGAGCTCTTTTGTTCATTTTAATTTTTTCTTTATTTTAGTTATGATGGCAATATAAATTCTTTCTAATGTAATTTATTTTCCAAATCCATTTCCTTACTACCAAGTCCCCTGATATTCCAAGTAACTAATTTTATGTGATCTACAATACCTAATCATTTGTCCTTGTGTTGCTTAAGTCATTTCTGTGGTCCGTCTGGTTGTAAATCGAGAAGAGAGCCAGTAGTATTTCACTCCCCTGGCCACATTATGAGCATTGTGTGGGTTAATCTTGGTGTAGGAGCTGCCAACTTACAGCTTCCATGCATGCTGAATAATATTTTGGGCTATCGTTTGTTGCAACAAACATACTTGTTGCAATGAGTAATAAGTAGATTTTATACAAGAATGAACGTTGTATGTCGTGCCATTTCCCCTCACTTCTTTTTTCAGAGATACTATATTTTCCAACATATTCATCAAAGCAAATAATCTCTATTAAACCTGCTATTCTTTTTCTATTTATTTATTCCATAAACTTTTATTTTCCTAATATTACAGCCTTCATCTGTCAAAATATGTAATTTTATTTAAGGAATTGCTATTTTACACATTCCTGAGGTGGATTGCCTTTGCTGGATGAGAATTCAGCCAACCCTTAGATTTCTGTCATAATACCTTACCCTTAACCTGAAGTCTTTGTTTTTCTTGATCTGCCCCTCAAGTATCAATCTTAATGCCAGAATTTCTTCTCTTGTACCGTTGTTTTTTCTAAACCCAAACTGATCTCCATCTACTATCCCTTCTGCTACACTTTCCATTCTTCTGTACATTATTCTGATCAGTAATTTTGAGGCATGTGATGTTAGACTTATAGTGCGATAATTCTCACATCCATACCAATACAGGAAAGGGGGTTACCTTCAGCCTCAGAAGTTTTTGAGTTTAACAGATGTTAAATTTCAACAAAAGGGAAAAACCCGTATATTTTTGTTTTGCCCAAAAAAACTGCTGGTGCCAAAGATGGCCTCCTGTTTCTTCGCCAGCCTGAATTGACATGGACTATACCACACATCTAACAGAAGGATCGCACATATGCTCCACAGACAATAAGTGCACAATCATGTACAAGATTTATAAGACAACTGCTGCTCATGATTATTTCTTAAAGATGCAAATGATCAAAAGAATGATTGCTGAGAATCTTCTACAAAATGATCCTGCCATTAGTGTATCATTCTTATAACCAACACATATATCACATATATGATATTCAACAATACGGGACTAACTTTTGCAAACCTGAACTTATGTTTTAGTTATGTGGGGGGGAGGGGGGGGGGTAATTATGTTACAGATACAAAATGATGGTGTGGAGTATTGGCAGCTCTTGGGTAGGCACTGTGGAACAGCATACCCTATACACCCAATCAAAATTCCAAATACTTATTTGGTTGTCTGCCAAAATTTCCAATCATTTGAACTTCTGGAAGATACCATGTCATGTTGCCATAAGCATCTGGCTGTATGGAATATCTTTTGATGTTCTTTAATTAATACTTGATAAAGCTTGCATACATTGAATTTCTCCCAATTTTCTTTGCTTTTATTATTATAGATGATGGCTTGCTCAGTATCATTCCAAAACTGTTGTTGTTTTCCAAATAATTAATAAACTAATCCATTGAGTTTGAATTTCTGTTGAAAAGTAGTGAATGGTTTAATTTACATAGTTTTTCTAGATGTAAATTCTCTTCTCAAATTCCTGAAAAGCTGTATTGATACTGTAAGGTGTCAGTGGATTAAAACACAATAATTATTATTGTATGTATGAGCTAAATACTCCCTAATGGTTTACTTAAATGAATAATTAAACAATTGTAATTCACAAGAAAAATATTAAAACGTACAGATGCAGCTTCTAGAAGAATCAGTGGGGCTACACTCTTCTCACATCATATATATTTCGATAAGGTGTTTTTTGTCACAAGCAGTTATCTCCCTTCATACTTATCCGAAATCTATTAATGAGGTGGTCTCCACTTTTGTCACATCATATTTTAATAAATTAATTTTGGGGAATTAGATCCTTAAAGAGCAAAAATGTCAATATTTCTAAAATTCTGTTTTTTGTGTCATGAGCCATTTATCTCTCTGGATACCTAAATGAAATCTTTAAATGAAGTACCATTTTAAAGATTAGGATCTCCGCTTTTGTGTCATTATATATTTAGACGTGAATTTTTCTGAATTTGACCTTTAAAGGGCAAAAGTATCAGTCTACAACGCATTTTTGTGTTCCAAGCCATTTATCTCCTTCGATTTCTAACTGATATAGAAAAATAATAAAAAAACTTTTTAATGTACCGTGTTTTTATAAAGGACTAAAAAGTGTAAAATAATTTATCTAATCCTTAAGAAGGATAAACCCACATACAGATTTCTAACTTCTTCTAAATTGTCCTGAAAATTTATACTTAGAAATTTTTGATAGCTATTAAAATACTTGTAAGCTTGGTGATGAAAAACATTGGGTGCTTGGAATACATAATTATAGGAAATATAGAGAGTAGTTATCAATGAAAGAACTTACTTATCAGTTCACATTATTTGCCCAATGTTTTTCATCATCAATCTTACTAATATTTTAATAGCTATCAAAAATTTCAAAGTATAAATTTACTTTATAAATTTTCAGGGTAATTTAGAAGAAGTTAGAAATCTGTATATGGTTTTATCCTTCTTAAGCATTAGAGAAATTATTTTATACTTTTTAGTCCATTATAAAAACATAGTACATTAAAAAGTTTTTATTTCTTATTATTTTCTGCTTTTTAGGATCATGTGAGAGAAAATTTGGAATTGGTTTTAAATACTTTGATGACATAATCACAGAGACATGTGACACGCAACAAATTCCAGTTTTTTTAAATAGAAAACATTTGAGTTATTTCCCTCCCGAAGAAATAAGGAACAAAACAAAAAAAAGAATTATGTATATCCATTGTTTGAATCATAAGTTATGGTCTTGAATTCAAACAAAAATCCAATAGAAAAAAACACTTTTGTACTTCCAAAATTTTTCAGGAAGCATTTCCAATTTTTTCCCCCCTAAAAATCTTATTCAGACTATTACAAATATTAAAAACTTAGTCAAATTGGTACATAGAAAAAAGCACTTTTCATATTTCTAAATATTTCCGGGCAACATTTCAATTTTTTTCTCTAAAAATCTTATTCAAGTATTACAGCCATTTAAAAAAAAAAAAAAAAAAAAAAAACAGGCAAAGTGGTCCATAAAAAAAAAAACTTTGTTTCCATAATTTTCCAATTTTATGGGCTACATTAGCAAATTTTATTCTCTGAAAGCTTATTTGGACTATTACGAACATTTATAAAAAGTTAGCCAAATCAGTCCATAGAAAAAAATACATTGTTTCTCTCAAATTTTCCACAACACTTTTCCATTTTTTCATTCTCTAAAAACATTATTCAGACTACTGCAAACATTTAAAAAATAGCCTAATCGTTCCATAGAAAATGTACTTTCAGTTATTACCAAATTTACCAGGCAACTTTTCCATTTTTCTTTCTCTAAAAACGATATTCAGACTATTAGACATTTAAAAAATAGCTAAATTGGTCCATAGGAAAAAGTACTTTCAGTTTTTCCCAAATTTTCCAATTTTTCTTTCATTAAAAACCTTATTCGGACTATTATGAACATTTTTTTTAAAAAAAATAGCCATATTGGTACACTGAAATTAAGTGTTTGTTTGTTCCGAATTTTCCAGGAAACTTTTCCAATTTTTCATTAACTAAAAACTTTATTCGAACTATTGTGAAATTTTCATGCATTGTCATCCACTTCTGAGTTATCGTCAAAATTTCAAGTCTCTAGATTGTCGAGAAGTTAGTTTAAAATCAATTACAAAATTACCCGGACAGACAAAGCCTAAAACAAGTTAATAAAAACATTTTAATGAGGTCTCAGTTTAAAGATTAAGGTCTTCGTCATGGTCACATCATTTGTTAAGAAAGGAATTACTCGGAATTCCACCCTTAAAGGACAAAATTATCATTATTTTCATCACGCATTTTTTTGTCAGCAGCTATTTATCTCCCTTGATATCTAACCAAAATCAAGAAACGAGATATTATTTTAGAGATTAAGGTCTTCGCTTTGGTCAAGTCATATTAAAAAAGTATTTTTTCTGAATTCGAATCTTAAAGGGCAAAAGTAACAATATTTATGCAATCCATTTTTGTGTCACAAGCTATTTATTTCCCTTGATATCTAACCAATATATATAAATGAGGTATCATTTTAAAGATTAAGATCTTCTCCACGGTCACATCAAATTTTAAGAAAGGAATTTTCCAGAATTTGGTTCTTAAAGGGCAGAGTTTTATTTCCATAATGTATTTTTTTGTTACGAGCTTTTATCTCCCTTGATATCTCATCGAAATCAATTTGTTAAAAACCTCTAATAACTTCTTTCATTGTTTGTGAATATTTTTGTAGGTTTAAGAAATTACTTATGAAGCTCCAGCAAGTTTCTGTCAGATTGTATACTGATTTCTTGTTTAATGTAAATCTCAGGGAATAGAACAACTGAAGAAAGAAGAAGCTCGCTGGGTTAAAAAGTCTCGTTGGAAAAGCATACAAGCTGTTTTTGGAAGGTTTTCTCTTGCTTGGTTTTCACCCTTCACGCGCCCACCATTGAAGACTAAACTTGAAAACTACCTCTATTCAGTGTGATTTTATGCATTGTGTTGTTCATCATATTTGCCTGGTTATTTCATCAGTATCTAATGAAAGCTGCTTACCTGCATCAGTCAAGGAATGTGGACAATCGCTGATTTGTACAATTCTGCTGTTTTAATGGCATGGAAATACTGTGTATTGTTGATGTCTTGTATACATATGTATTGCACACTGCAAACTTTATATTTTGTGATGACTTTGAACATTCCAACTAGTATTAGTTGTTGAGCTGAGCTACAGTGGAAAGAACAATTTGACCAAAACATTTCATTGTTACAAGATGTACATGAAGTTGTATTATGAGACTTGTTTCCTTTTTTACTGTGTCAGTAAATAGTGTTGTATATTTTTATTGTATCATTAGTGAGAAATGCATTATAACTAACAGTATGAAAGTTGTTAAATTTGAATATTATTTGGTTTTTAAGATGTTATTTATTGTCTTAAGAGCTTTCTGTTCAGATAATCTGATTGTAATAATTGTCAATATACAGACGAATTAGTTCAAAAAATGTATTATCCTGAAAACTTTGGTATGATTTTAGAGAATAAATTTGTAATGCCCTGAAGCCTACCTGAAGAATTAAACCTATTTCTGGGATTAGTGTTATAAATTTATCGGTTCATAACTTTGCATTCATTTATATATAATAACTGCAGCTCTATATTTTGTGATAACACTATACTTGTATAAAATTGGATTTTAGGATAGTGTTAATTGTCATGTTAGTTCCATTTCATGTAGTGACATCGCAGTTTTTCTCTGATTCCAGTGTGATTAATATAATTTTATGCCAGTAAATGGTTGATCCAAATTTCCATTACAGTGGGTTGCATTTTTATGAATTTGTGGATCTGTTAATAGTGATGGTTTTTCCTTCATAGTCAGGTCATTGGTTTGCCATCATAATCATTTATTTGTATCACGTTAATCAGGAAATTCAGTTTATATGTATTTTAAAAAGAACTTCATACTCTGTAGCACACGCAAGAAATGAACATGTTTTTGTAAACTCCCCCCCCCCTCCCCTTTTGCATGTCACATTCCACAGCTATTTACATGGATCCAACTTCTTGTGATCAGCTCATTCTATAAGCTCTAAGCTGAAGAATCTGCAGAAAACAGAAACAGTGATGATAAAGAAGCATTTGGAATATATAAATCTTCACAAATGTTAAAGTGTTTGCACAATTATGAGATGTTTCTAAGTGGATATACCCTGCAATAGCAGATACTTGGTTATAGCAACTGTTGTCTTGACAATATTCTTTCATTATGTTAGAGCATTAGTTCTCTTGATGTAGTAAGATAAATTTGGTATCTGCAGTACAGAAGTTAACAACAGTGTTTAGAGAACCCTGAAATGGAATAAATGAGACTGCATATGCAATAATTGAAATTCATTGTTTCAGAAAAGTATTATGATCAATTAAGGTAAATATGATTTTATTAATAACAATTCAGAAATGGAGAAATGTTCAATCTCCATAGTTAAATTTTTAAGTTGTTCAGTATGTTTCAAATTTAAAGAAGATAAATGAGATGCATTAAAGTAATTCATGGTACTGTAAATAAGAAAAGTGAAGAAGCAATTGCTTCCATAGTTAATGACTGGATTGTGCAGACACACAGAAAAATATTAATAACATGGGAACACTAAAATTTTTTGGCGTAAACAGTTCATCAGCAGAAACTTAACATGTCATAGGAGTGAGTAGTCCTTCCTCCCCCCCCCCCTTTTTCTCTTAAATCAACCTGTATTTCTTTAATTTCTCCTAGAAAGAATAGTTTTACTACAATCAAATCTACACACGACAAAGTAGCTCTGAGCTTGTAGTGTGTCATTAAATAGAGAATATATAGTTGTGATAGAAGAAATAGAAGCCCATATATAATCTTCAAAGCATATCACTATACATTGTGCATTGATTGCCTGTATACTGTAATTACTGAATTTTGTCAGGAAAAGTTATTATGCAACCGAGTGCAGTGATATTCAGTTTTATAATACATAAGTAACTTTCTCTCTCTCTCTCTCTCTCTCTCACACACACACACACACACACACACAAAAGCCTTGAACTGAACAATGATGTCTTGCCATTGCAGTATTTGACTAATTTTCTTATATATAATTTAAGAATTTCTGCTAGAGTTTAGAATTAGTGTTTCTGGGGTGACAGAATTTTGTAATAAATTTCATAGAGTTGAAAGCATTATCAAATATCCTGCTCTGTGGTCATCATGAATGTATCTGTCCACTCTGTGTAAATTGGCACTTCTTTCAATTGTAACTGAAAATAAATTTGAAGTCTTAATTTTTTCATTAAATATATATTTAATGGCAGGTATCTATTGTAAAGTGAAGCAAGTGCCACAAAATTGAATGATGAGCTACCATTACAAACACCAAATCACTATATTAATAAATAATTGTGAGCATATATTGAGAATTATGTTCTTTGAAGTATAAATTATTAACCTTTCATTAGGCCATGAAATGTGTGAATAGATAACAGCCTGCACTTTTGATTAGACGCATAGTAGATGGAAAAATAATTAAAGATATTAATATGAAAGAAACAAAAAATTAATATGAAAGACATCTAGTTATTAGCTGAATTTTAAGAGAAACTGACTTTAGAAAGGAATTGAAATACAACTAGCTGCTCATATTCGAGAGCCATTTGCAAATGATTAGTATTTGCATAAATTTACAGTATAATATTGAATGGATGCTAAATGTTAATACATTAAAGAGTTGATTCAGTTGGTGAGAAGTGAGATTTTATAGCTCCTCTTAATTCATAGGTCCTCCACTATGAAGTGGTATACATATACAGGGCTAGTCAAAATGATTGCTACCGAGCGGGGCGGTGTAACGGTTAGCGTTCTCGCCTCGCATTCGGGAGGACGGCGGTTCGAATCCCCGTCCGGGCATCCAGATTTGGGTTTTCCATGGTTTCCCCAAATCACTCCAGGCAAATGCCGGGATGCTTCCTTCAAAAGGCCATGGACGAATTCCTTCCCATTCCTTGCCCCCATCCTTTCCCGCCTCTAAAGACCTCGATGTTAAAAAGAGACGTAAAGCAGTTACAAAAAAAAAAAAAAAAAAAAATTCATTGCAGTGATTTCAGAAAATTACTACAGATATAGTATTTGACATATATTTACAATATTACACAGATATATAAACAAACTGTGAAAGTTTTTTTGAGTGTCTATAGATGCTCAATATGTACACGTTTGGTGACTCTGCACACTTCAAGTATATAATCGAGTTATTCCCATACCCAATGAAGCATTTCTCTGTTGGTGAGAGCAATTTCATTGGTGATGCTAACCCGCAGGTCTGGCAGATCAGTGGCACAAACACTGTGTCTTTTACGAAACCCCCAAACAAAGAAGTTGCAGGGGTTAGGTCGGGGGAACGAGGAGGCCATGACATCAGCTGACCGTCAGCATCCCCAGAACGACCAATCTATCTGTTTGGAATCCTGGTGTTTAGGAAATCACGGACAACTAGAGAAAAAATGGGGTGGAGCACTGTCCTACTGGAAAATGACATCTTCACTGTCTGCTTCCAGAAGTAGCATGAGCCAATTCTGCAACATTTGCAGAGAGATTTTCCCTGTGATCGTCACCTAATTAAAGAAAAAAGGACCATAAAGTTTCTTTCGTCAGATCGCGCAAAACACGTTCACTTGGGAGTCATGAACTTGCTGCACATAAGCATGGGGGTTTTCTGTCCCCCAAATGCGCACAATGTGCCTGTTCACTTTTCCACTCATGTGAAAAATGACCTCATCACTAAACACAAATTATTCTGTGAAGGTTTCATCTTGTTCTAAACATTGGGCACAGAATTGAAAACAACGCACTTCATTGTTGTGCGACAGTGCTTTAGCAACTGTAACCTGTAAGACTTCATACACAGTCACTTCCGTAGGATTCTCCAAACAGACTTCTGTGGAACACCTAATTCCCTGCTCGCTCGAGGAGTAGACTTCTGTGGGCTATAAACGTAACTGGCACGCACATATTCAATGGTTCATTCAGACACAGGAGGGCGACCTGTTGTTTTACCTTTACAAAGGCATCCAGTGGCTTTAAACTGTTGATACCAACGCCTAATGGTGTTAGCATGTAAGGGATCCTTGCCAAACTTTGTTCTAAAGTGTCGCTGAACAGTTACCATAGACTGAGTCGAATGAAATTCTAGAACAACGTACGCTTTCCCCACTTTCAGCCAACTTGCTCTCTAACAGCCACCATGGAAATCTTACGTTTAGTGCAATCGAAACTTGGAGAGCCACATGTCTTTTAACAGCAAACCCCATCATTGTACCTATAATAGGACAGCCAAAAGAAAAATAATGAAATCACTTCGATCATTTTGACTAGCCCTGTATATATATTTAGTTACATCGAATAGTATGATTTTACAGTGTTTATTATCTTATTTACATTTGAAATTTAGTTGCACGAACATAGAGGTAAGATTTCATACAAAAATTTCATAATATCTACTTACTAGTGAACTAATAGAACTCGGCATAGTCAAGCCCATTTTGTGCCTTCTCAGTTTTAAAATATATTAAGAATTGTGGGGCTTCATTTGAGAGCAGTTACTTATTATGACGGGCCAAGTGTCTGCATTTTGACTATCTTCCCATTAGAAAGTCTCATTTGGCAAATGTAAAATGTATTTTCATTTCCAGTCTAGGTGTGTTTAAACAATGCAATTAAGCTAGAAAGACTGTTTACTGCAGTCTTTTTGAGAAGCATCTGATAATTACATGTGCCTTTTGCAAAAACAGCAACAAGAAGAATCCTACATGAAATCAATACAGTAAAATATACTTTTAAAAAATCTGTAACATTGAATATTTCAAAATGCCATTTTATTTTTTCCTTCAGTGTTAATATTAGTGGTATTTTTTACTTCACAGCTTCTGTGACAAAATGTCCTTCGAGATAAAATATGAAATATATGGTACAAATTAAAGGATGTATTATGATAGTGAGAATGCTTTTAGAGAATGAAAATAAAAAAGCAGGAGGGCTATAATGAACATGTAAACACACTTTGCATTACTTTGGTGTAAAACCTTATTCATGTACAGGGATGTGATCCCATTGCCATCCGTTTTGTCCGTTTACATGAAACTTTTGAGTCGTTTGGAGAGTATTGGTGTGTACACACATGGTCCTCTTTGCCAGGAGTCTCATCCCTGCACATTAATGAAACATCTACAAATGGCATTTCCAGATTTATCAAGACAATGGATCTATCAAAACAAGGACAGATAAGGAAAGTTAACACGTCACTTACCAATGATTAAAATTGCAGGAAACAAGCACAAGCAAACGAATACAATTTGCCTAAGGGGAAAATTGCTCAGAAATTTCCTCCAGGTGAAAAGTGTTTCATATCTATTACAATTTTTCTCCTTGCTCCCACCAACTATGATAAATGATTTTGTCCTGTTTAGTCTGCATATAATATGGTAGCTTTTATTGCTGCCATACTTGATCTCACCCCCTCCCCTTTATTCTACATGTGATTAATTTTCTTTCTAATTACTAGCGTTTTTAATTTTGCAGTATAGTAGTGTGTTTTTTTTTTTTGTAATTTGCCTACCTAATATATTTTCACTATAGGTATTTTACTAGTAGATTGTGTTATTTGCTTGTATACTGCTGCTTGTTGGTGTTAGAAATTTTTAAGTTCATGACATGATCTATGAATAGTTGGGAATTTAATAAAATTTGTGAAATTATCTAGTATATATATAAAAAGTATAAATTTGTGTGATTATAAGGATAGAATCATAAAGTGACTGCTTGTAGCCTTTTTTATAATTACTGTGCCTTCAGTTTCCTACATGTCTGATTCTATATTCTCGAAATTATTAGGCTTCAGCCTTTGTACTCTTTGTTATAGCTTATAAATTAATTGTATCTAAATTTTTGATGAATTTATATGTTGGAAAACAGTACCTGTTTCATATTGTAGTTTGTCACTTATGAAACTATATCAATATACAGTCTACTTTTTTAAATATAAAAGTTTTTTCTAAAAATCTATAATGTAGATTAATTGAAGTTTTACTATCAAAAAGTATTGAAATAAAAATTACAGCTTGTATCTTTGTTATTAAAAATGTTTGTTTCTTCCCCACTCTGCAGTTAGAAATGCAGTTTATAATCAAATGGAGAACAGTGATCAATGGTAAGAACATATCCAAAACTGGACTTTTAATGCAACTTTTAACTACCGGTATATCAATATGCATATACTTTCTTCCCTAGAGAAATACTACGCATACAGCGGCGGCCCTAGCAAGTTTCTCAGGTGGTGCGAGATCTCATTGTGGCGCCCCAATTGAGCAATCGCTTATTCGTGATAAATGTGTCCATATAGATAGACTGAAGATAACATACAGTTTTTACATCTTACTAATATCATAAATATAAAAGTTTGTTTTCTTGGATGTTTTTACTGTTTCACGTCGAAACGACTGAACTGCTTAGGATAAATTTGGAATGAGGTATTGGCCACCTACTTTTATCCCAAATAGCAGTTCCCGCGGGATTCAGATACGAATATGTATATGTATATGAAAACTTTATGAATTCCACTCGAGCAAAGCCGCAGGCAAAGGATAGTCTTTATATATGATAATAACTCAAACCTCGGACAGATTAGTAGGCCTATAGGATAGCAGCGGTATGAATGAGAAAGCAACAGTAAAAAGGAATCCTATGAGAAGATTTATTTAAGCTACTGTGGCGAACACAATGCTCACTTCACTTACACGTCAAATTCACAGTTTTTAATATATTTTTTTAAATATATAAAAATAGAAAATATATGAAAATAAAAATTCCCACTTTTAATACCGAAAAATAAGTTTTACCAAAATTTTGCCAGAACCCTTACAGACTAATGTTTAAACAGGTCAAATGCATGTATTTTTTTACCCAGATAATACCATTTTCAACAAGCATTTTTAATTGTTTTTGCCGCACTCTGAAGCTAATCCTGGCTACGCCCTTGGAAAGTTGTGCAAATAGAGTGACCAACGCATTCTCAATTGTATCGATCATATGCTAAAACACTTTAATTGTAAACAATTCTTCTGGATCTGTTGCTATCTCATTTACGGCTCATACTAAATAAAAATCTTTACTTTCTTTCCGCATCTGACTGTGTAAATAATATGAAATGTTCCAGTCTGAGAATCAATTTCTTTAGCTGTATGTTTCAGAGCCGGTACTCTTTCTCAAATTCCGAGCTGTTTTTCAACAACTATGAAGAGTTTGATAAATCCACTTTCAGTCTGTATAGCCTTTGTAATGTTTACTTGAAACAATGTATTATACCACGTCACCACTGTAATTATGAACACAAATTGCTTCATGATCTGGCTAAGTGACAAGGCATCTGTTGCTGCAACTGAATAATTCGTTTAAGAAGGGCGTCACGAACTGAAGAGTGGTGATAACGAACTGTAGCGATGCTAGAAACTCTATTCTTGAAACGAGTTTCGCAAATTGTTTGGCAATAGTGCTTAAATACCACTTCCCATCGCTTTGTTGACTGAGAGAATAAAACAAATATTCTTCTAAAAAATCTGGACAAGGAAACCAATTTAACTGATCTTTTGACGACACTTTCAATTGCCAAATTTAATTACAGTTACATGGATTACAAAATGCTCGAATATACTGGTTCAGAATTTTGCTTTGGACACATTTGTTTCCACCTACCAAATTGGATCCATTGTCATATCTTTGGTCTAGACAATCGTTTATATCCAAATCAAACTTTTGCAAAATATCAGTGATAAACAGGGCAGCGAATCCAGCTCCTAGGTCCCAAAGAACCACTTTCCGGATTGTAAACACATCGAAATACTCACGCACTTAGACTTCGGCTTCATTAGTGTCAACAAAATCAATGTCAAATAAAATTGTTCGACATGACTTAGGCCCTACATCAGGAGTTCAATTCAGTATGACGGAAAAATATTTAGATGACCCAACAAAGTCAAAATTTTATTACGAACTTCATTCGTTTTGAACAAAATTGCCAATATAATAATAAGAAATTAGTTTCGTTATGAGCAATACGGCGGAGATGATCCATCATCGCCGGATCATATTTTCGTAGCAGTTGCAATATACCCAGGCAATAGAAGTATTTAGTATTTCAGATCCAAAACTTCCTTTGAACAAAACGACATTCATTAGAGGATAGCAGCTTACTGTGATTATTCACATTTAAGTTATTTAATGAAATCGACGCTTCTATCGGAACTGAGCATGGCATGATTGTGATCTGTGGAAATTTCATGAGTTTTGAGACGCTCTGGTAAGTAACTACAGTCATCGAATCCTTCTTTTCCCAAATAAAAATGATACCTTCTGTTGAATAAACACCATGTAAACAATATGCTTTATCTGCAGATTTAGATTAAACAAACTATCTACTTTTATATGTTTCTCCATTTGGTGTTACTCTTTGAAAATGCATATTTGAAAAATGACGTCCATGATTTTTATTTTTTCGTTGCTCCAATAATTATTTTAACTCTGCCAGCAGAGTTAATGAGCGACAATTTTGAAATATCGTCATAATTTGTACTTTGAAAAGGCGACGGTGGTGGTATGTCTTGCATTCCCATTTGTAATCTTTTGAACAGCAGACGACGTTCCACCCATAGATAAATCTTCTCGCACATGCTGCTCTTTATCATGAGCCTCGTCTGAATAACGTCCATTAAAAGTTTTCTTCCATATCGTGTTGAACTAATTTTGGTGACGACGATTCAGTTGACTTCTAAGATAAATTTGCTAGAAATTTTGAAGCTTTCTCAGCTTCGTCTTGGTTTTGTTTTCTTTTTAAGTATTGTGCGCCATAAGGATTTTTTTTTTTTTTTTTTTTTTTTGAAAGGTTATCGACATGTCTGTAAAAGACAGATAAGCTTTATAAATATTTACGAAACCACCAACGTTAATTGTAATCACCGAAGATCCAATATGGTAGAAAGAGATAAATAGGTTGAATCTCGTCCCATGCACACGTACCCGCATGCATGAACTTCAAGACTACAGCCGAAAAGGCAGAAAGTGGGGTGCGGGAGGCGCGACGCGGCATCGGAGGGTGCTAACTTTGGAACGAGTTGTGATTTTCATGATTCGAGTAACGCGAACTGACTCGAGTAACAACTCCAATTTACTCAATTCTATGATGAGATACGACTATGTATTAAGCTGAAATTCTTACTTTTATAAACTCTTCTGGATGATGTGTGTTGAAATAATATATGAACAGCAAGTTGGATTATTAAAGAATTTATTTTTCATTTTTTGCGCAGACGATCTTTTGCTCCACTTTCGGCGCCCCCCATATGACGGCGCCCGGTGCGGTCGCACCGCTCGCACCGCCCTAGGGCCGCCCCTGTACGCATAATTATCGAAGTGAAAACTGAAAGCATTGCAAATTTAATAATTACTCACAATATGTCTAAATAGTTCAATTTGTTACTACAATTTTATTTTGTGCGAAAGGAAACATTCCATATAACATGAAACTAACACAAGAGAGACAGATTATACTGACTCGTCCAATTATTAAAATATTTGTACTACATAACAGTATAAGAAATCGTATAAAATGGCTGTAAAAGATACAGATCTGCTATAGCCCATTTGATAGGGGTTTTTTTTTTTTTTTTGGATCCATCATTAATCTTTTGATTGTTTTGATGCAATCCTCCATCCCTTCCTATCTTCTTCATCTCTACATACCCTGTACAACCCACGTCCTCAATTATCTGCTTCATATATTCTAGTCTCTGTCTTACTCTACAGTTCTTACCTTCAACTGTTCCCTCCACTAACAAATTAACCAATCCAGCATGTCTTACATAGGGATTACAACCCAGCAAAGCGGGATTCTGCATCATTAGACAATCTGGCGGATCCTGCACAAAATTAAGCGGATCTGCAAAATGGGGCAAAAACGTGCATCAGTGTGAGAGTTGTGACTCGTTGCCCCATTGTTTTCTGGCCTCACTTGGTCTCTTATCAGATTTATTGCACTATTTGCAGTACCCTTGCCGTTGGCATTTGACTAGTACCGTATTAACAAACATTTGTTCTCGTCAACCATCATTCATAAGTAAATAGATCCACCTTTTCGTATTCATTAAAAAAAAAAAATTAATAGAAATTTCTATAATTTGAGTTATGTTGTGTATTTAGTACAATTTTCTGACAATATAACAAGTACTTTTTATGTTTTGCACACATCACCTGAGCTACAAACTTAAAACTTTTTATTCACAGTTTCATCATTCCCATTTTCTGGATTTCCAAATAAAGTAATTGTGACAACTTCCTGTATTTGCATATCCTTTGACTTATTGTTGTTTCAACCACTGTCTCAATGTGTTTGAAACACATGTTCTTTGATGAAAGCCAGCTGCTTACATATGCCGCTCTGGCTTTCGATTAATCCGTCTTAGGATGATTTGGTCACTCACCACAATACATTATTTTTGAGTGAATAACATGTGTCCTTTCAACTTCTTGTTATTATTTTAACTAAAGGCAAAAAAAAAATTTTAATGATGTCTTCACCGGTGTATCGCCAAATTATGTTGAAAAATCACTGTACACTGACAGCTGCCTCAACCGTTTTCCTCACGTGTGAAATTTCATGTTTTACAACGCAATCTGGCGATACACCTGTGGGGTATTCATTGCATTCATATGATGAGAAAGTCTCCTTTCTTACATAAAAAACGATAATTTCCACTCTAAAACAGTCGTTATACCACTTACAGTAAAACTGAAATACTTGACATTTCACATCATGTTTCTTTTAATAACAATGAATCAGCTATAAGATCAATCAAGAAATCAGGAGACATAATAATGAATCCCACAAAGCAATTCTTGTGAAAATAGACCAAGTCTCATAATTTTATAAATAATTCCGTCAAAAACAACTGTTTTGGTGAATTTTATTTTATTTTAGTCCCCAGATGCATTTCGCCCTTGTGATGTAGGGCATCATCAATGGAGATTTAGAGCTTATCCTCACATACCAGTCTTGAACAGCAATTCACATGGGCACCCCCGCTATGAAATAAAATACACAGGAAAATGTTTTAAAGAAATTATTATTAAATTCATTGTTTGAATGTTCACTTAAGGCACCTAGATTGTCCAATTTTGTCTCAACACCTTTTCAGTAAATTCAGTATCCTTAGTTAATAAGTTACAAGCGTTATATATAACGAATATAACAAAAAAACAACGGATGCACCTCCCTTAAAGTAATCCTACCGGCGCCCATGGCAATTCATACACTTCTTCAAGTACTGTATAATTAAAGTTCCATTTGAACATTATTTCACCGGTTGTTTCCACACCATACTTGTTAAAGTGAACATTTTGCTGATTTACACATATATTCCACATGGCTTGTTTTGTTTACTACTTACTTACAGTCTCATGGCTGTGCAGTGACAAAAAGTTATGAGATCTTGTTCTCAGTCAAGTCTACAATTTATAGAGTATATTCAAGTGAAATAGAATTCTTACTCTCAGTGTTGTAGATCATTTAATTAGAATTTAAAAAAAAAAAAAAAAAAACAGGTGATTGGCCACTATGCATACCATGTTTTCAAACTAATACAATTTGATTAAACCGATGACCTAAGACTAAAAAAATTTTATGTCATTTTGCCAATTAAGATATTGATAACTGTTAATTTTTATCATTTAACATTAAAATTGATTTATTAACTTAACTAACAGACATTTACTATTTAATTTGTCAAAACTTTATATACCGTAACTATGTTTTAAAAATATGCTTTAAAAAACTGTTGCCAGGGGGGATCCCGCAGGATTAGCGGAAATCCCACGGGATTGAAAACGCTGGAGGATTTCAATCCTTAGTCTCACACTATGGCCTACCAGCTCGTCTCTTCTTTCTGTAACCTTCTTCTACAAACTTCTTTCCTCACCCACCATTTCCAAAACTCGTTCATTTCATACTTTGTCTATCCACTTAATTTTCAGCAATCTTCTGTAGCACCACATCTCAAATGCTTCTATATTCTTTCTTTCTTATATTCCTGAAGTCCATGCTTCGCTACTATAAAGTGCTGTGCTCCACACATAGAGTTTTAAAAAGTTTTTTTCTGAGTCATAGATCAATATTTGAAACTAGTAGATTTCTCTTTTACGTGAAGGCTCTTTTGCTTTTAAGCGGCCCCTACACGGTCAATATTATTGCACAATATTTACGGTTGCACAATAATATTGAACGTCTGTAGGCTAGATTGAGAGGTTGTGCAATATTATTGAGTGAATCTAAACAGTTTGAAATATATTGTGCAACCTGAAATACATTGTGCCGTCTGTGGGCGATATTGCGCAATATTCCCTCAGTTGGTCTCGAGACATGGGCACGATCACTTGTCTCCGCTTGTATTTTGTTACTGTAATATTTTTTCTTCTTCTGAAAATGAATGCAAAAGTGAAATGAGTGCAAAATTTTCAGCATTATGGAAAAACAGTCAGGAAAAAATAAGGCTTACGAAATTCTGTTGCACAAATATAAAGAGAAACATGCAATTGCTACGAGGGAAGATGATACAAAAAGGATCGATTCTTTGAGGTCCAACTACAGAAAAGAAGTAAAACGAATTAAAACGATACAAAAAAAGAATAGTTGTGGGTGGAGATGAAGAGGTGGAACCTACGTTTTGGTACTTCGACCAGCTGAGTTTTCTTGGAGACCAGGATGTGGTGAGCTCAAAACATACAATGGGACCACTGGAAGAGCAGAGAAAATTACTGAATGATTTAAGTATTTATTATTTCAGTTTTATTATTAGCCACAATAATAACAACAAACCTTGAGTTAGTATACATGTGACCTCAAAAGGATTTATTAGGTATGAAAGCAACGCAAAATTTACTCAAGCAATGCTAGCAAAACTGATCTTTCCAACGAAATTTTCGCTTTTTGTTAAAACAGGAAAAAAAACAAATAGTGCAAGCTTATTACTGTTTAGTAAAAGTTCTTGTGAGGTGATTAATAAGCATATCTCCAAATTTGGAACATTAAGAAAGCCACCATCATATACAAGAAGACACATACATTCAATCCAACGTCTTCTATTAAAAACTTGTGATTCGCGTTTACTGTACCCAACAGAGCACTACTGAAAAAGTGTTTAAACTTATAAAAAAGGAATTCAGAACCAGGAGGTGTCTTGATAACTAGATGTCTATTGCGTAAAGCGACCAAGACAGTTCGAAGACAATTCCACCACGTGTGAATATTTCCGCTTCACATACCAATTCTTTATCACTCTAACATTTTTTTTTTTCACGCAGTACAGTAAAGCAATAGCAACAGCTGCTACGTCCTGCTCGTCCGTCATTTCGAAGTCAACTAAACTATTGTGCAATAATATTGAGCAATATTATTGCGCAATATTATTGCACAATAATATTGATCGTGTAGGGGCCGCTTTAACATCATTCCTGCTTAGTGTTGCAAACTGAAAAAAAAAAAAACTTTAAAAAAAACCTAGCACCATTGTTTATTTTCTAATTTTTTTTTTTCAGAAATCAATAAATTTCATAAATTATAGTTTTATCTAAGCAACTTTCATTGTACAAGTGTGTTTTAAATCTTACTGAATCGTATAATGTCTTACATAATGATTCATAAATGTTTCTAAATAGGTAAAGTAATTTTATTAGTCCTCTAATTCAGTACCACATTCACTAATATCAGTACTACCAACTTTAGTTCGGTGGGTGTCGGAATTTTCTGTTTCTTCTTCTGTCTCCTCTAGATCCATAACTTCAGAAATACTTATATTTTCTTTTACTTCTTGTATTGTACGCAAAAGGTTTTGAAATCGCAATTTTAAATTGTGAGCAAAGTACACACTGTGCATAAAAACTGTGCCAATAATTCTGTATTAGGGTCTTTTAAATTTGAATTTAAATCTAATATCCTACAAAATAGGAGCTTTCCTTCTTTTTAATCGTTGGTTTACACCATAGGTTGCAACGAAACGATTCATAATTACTGACAATTTAATGAGTCAGTACCACTATACTCTTGAGAGTTTAACAAGTATACGAATATAAGGAAAGCACTATAAGTAATAAAAAGAGGCAAAAAACCGTAGATAAATTTAATTTCCTAATTTTTAAAAAAGATCCGTAGGTCTGCAGATAAATTCGCAGGGCTTCCAGCACTAGTTCAAATAGCGAGTATCAATCCAAACAACGGGGATTCCTTCTCGCGCAACCTAGCCTCTTCGAGAAATCCCCATTCGTAAAAGAATATTTTAGTCAATGTTGCCAATATTTTCGTATTTTTTTGTTACTGAACCAGAAAAATACAGCAGATTTAAAAATTAAAGTAAGTAGTTAGAATAAACTCTAAAACAGTCATATTAAACGATAACTGCATTCCAGATTTGAGATTTAATGGTTGTGGGAAAAGTGTTCCAGAAAAAAAAAAAAACAAGTTTTCTTTCGCAGTTTTTTTTCATGTTTTTTTTTCAAGTCAGAAAAAAACGTTTTTTTTTACAACACTATTCCTGCTTCATCCATCGGTTGTATTTTTGTAATTTTGCTTCCCAAGTAGTTGAATTCACATATTTCTCCTATTGCATCTGATCTTATTTTAATATTTAATCTATTGTGATTGATAATATTTGTGCTACATTTCATCACTTTTGTCTTGCTTTGATTTATATTCAGGCCAAAATCATCCTTCAGTATTTTGTTCATGCCATTCAGTAACTTCTCAGTATCCTCAGCCTGTTCTGCTAACAAGACAATGTCATCAGCAAATCTTAGCATACTGATTTTTTTTTTCTCCTTGAACATTTATGCCATAAGAAAAAATTTCTTTTACTTCCTTTATTGCTTTCTCTACATATAAGTTGAATATTAACGGCGATAGACTACAACCTTGTCTCACACCCTTTTTATCTGCTGCATGTCTCTGATGATTCTCTACTTTCATTATAGCCACTCGATGCTTAGTCAAATGAAAACCTTAAATACTTTTTTTAAATATTATTTACTGTGCAGAAGTGGTACAAAGCTGTATCACTTTACAACATAATCTCCCCCACGCTCAATGCAAGTCCTCCAGCGCTTACAAAGTGCATAAATTCCTTTAGAAAAAAATTCTTTTGGTAGTCCGCGCAACCACTCATGCACCGCGTGGCGTACCTCTTCATCAGAACGGAACTTCTTTCCTCCCATTGCTTCTTTGAGTCAATGCCGGATCTGGGGGGGGGGGGGGGCAAACCGGGGCTCTTGCCCCACGCGACAACTTCAGGAGGGCGCCAAAATCATGTGTTGGTGGCATCTTTTTATAAGCGCCAGGGCGAAATATTCATGTACAGCCGACTTTTTTTAAGGTAAAACGCCGTGGTACACTGACCGCGGCGGCAACTTGAAATGACGGAAAATTCATTGTTTCTCCCGATATTCTTGGA
The DNA here is from genome assembly GCA_031002005.1 of Vandiemenella viatica. Lineage (NCBI taxonomy): Eukaryota > Metazoa > Arthropoda > Insecta > Orthoptera > Morabidae > Vandiemenella > Vandiemenella viatica. The sequence continues at coordinate 177,887,041 of JARYHS010011408.1, forward strand.
TTTATAAATTTTGCCATCTGATGTTCGCATTCTTGCAGCTGCGCTCGAGTGATTAGCCCAGTTTTGTTTTAATAGCTACTTTTGTGCTGAACGAGTTTAAATATTGTTCTGCCCTGGAAGGAGACCCCAGAATGAGGGTTGAAACATCGGTTTTTATATATATATATATATATATTTGGCCTTCGGTCTTTTCGACAATTTAGCCAGCTCCAATTTGTTTAAGTTGCAACTGCTGTATCAGAATTTCATCATACACTGTCCGTATAAACTACAACGTGACGAAAGAAAGCGCAATACTAAATTCACTGAATCGCGATGTAAAACACACCCCTTTAAATCTCATTTTCAACACTCGTTAAAAAGTAATGCTAGTCTATTTTGTGCAAAATAGCAAGGTATGCTGATTTTCTACACTACACCAACAAAAATTTGAGAACAAAGTTATCCTATTGAGAGCTGTGACTAAATATTTATAGACAGGCACCGAAGTTTGCAAAACCTACCGCCGACTTCAACAATGATAATTAGAATTCAACGTACTTATGAAATGATGTTCCAGGTTCTTTCCTCTCTTGCCTATTTGTGAAACCGTATGCAACACAAGATAGCATTATAAAACACTTATACACATTACAAAATGAAATAATCACAGCATCTAACACAATGTGAACATCGCATTTGTTTGGGATCGCAATATAGCCACTGCCGCCACTGCGCATGCGCGTGAGTTTAGAGCCTGCTTCGCAGATTTAACGTTACTTCTCCCATGGAGGAAGGAATAATATGGAGACGACGCAAGAGACCTTTACCACGCATGGGAGTGAAGCAGGCCGGCGGAGGAGTGGGGGGGCATGGCCGGAGTGGTGGGGGCTTGACCGCTTCCCAACAAACACGGGGAATATGTACAAACACCTCAAGGGGACTCTAGGATAAACGTGACGCCGCAATCTGGTGATGGATTATTATGTAACTCGATGAGACAAATAAAAAATGAAGAATAAAATTTTTTGATATCCTGCTTAGTTTTCGAGATATTCTGTCTCAAATGTGAAATGGTTTTGGTTGAAATTCAGAAGAAAAAATTATTCAAAGTCAAATTTTATGATGAAATTTTATTTAAAAAGACGAGACAAATAAAAAATAAAGAGTAAAATTTTTCGATATTTCACCTATTTCTCGAGATATACTGTCTCAAAAGTGAGGTGTCTTGAGTTGAAATGCAGAAGAAAAATTTCGCAAAAGTCAAATTTAATGATGGATTCTTATGTAACGCGACGAAAAAACTCGATAATAAGGAATAAATGTTTTCGATATCTTGCTTAGTTTGGGGGATATACAACATCCAAATTGAGGGGTTTAGGTTTGGATGCAGGCTGGACCAAAAATTAATTCTGTCAAAGCCACAATGATTACATGGTTGACATGCAGAATGGATATTTCAGTTTTATTATTACCACTTGTGGTTAGTCTGAAATGTGTCCTAGACCAGAAAAAAAGTAAGAGGACCCACTCTAGGGATGAGCAACCCAGACATTTTGTAGGCTGGTACCAGAAATAAAATGTTTATTCAGTCACGTTAATGAACATTCTCTTGATCAAGATGTGTTGTCTAATTTCACAGCCCTACTTATTAGGACAATTGTAAAAAAATTATCTCTCAGTTAGATTTAGATACGGGGGGGGGGGGGGGGAGAATGTCGTACAAAAAAAAAGAGACTAAATTAGAAACACATTCCCCAAATTGATTTTGTTCAAAGGCCAATAACTTCTTTATTTATGAAGCCCATTTTTATTTCTGCATGAACCTGTTTCGACATAAATAGATGAGAAAGATTTCAAAATCGGTAAAAATAGGTATAGACGTATTTACAAACAGAAACAAGTCTTATATATTTTCTACATTACACCAAGAAAAATTTGAGAACAAAGTCATCCCATTGAGAGCTATGACTAAATATTTATAGAGGTGCTGCAAAGTTTGCGGTGTCTACCGCTCACTTCAACAACGATAATTACAATTCAACTTACTTATGAAATGATATTCCAGGTTCTTTCCTGTCTGGCCTATTTGTGCAACCGTACGCAACACAAGCTGGCATTTTTAAACACTTATACACAATACTAAATGAAATAATCACTGCATCTACCACAATGTGAACACCTTAATTGTTGGGAAGCGCCATATGGTCACTGCCGGTGCTGCCACCATGCGGGAGAGTTTAGTGCTTGCTTCACCGATTTAACGTCACTTCTCCTCCATATAATTCCTTTCTCCATGACTTCTCCTCCATTATTTCCTTCCTCCATGCTACAGCCAGAGATCGTGGTTAAAGAAAATCTCTGTTGTTTTTACGACTATCTATGGCGTTTAAAAATTGAATATCCCGAATTAAAGGAAATAATACTTCAAGGTTTGTTTAGTGTGTAAAATAGTTATTATTGTAAAGTTATTTTATTGCTTTCATTAAAGGCTATTGTCAGAGACATTGTAATTGTACAGTATGTCTAGTGCTAAGCATGGAGCACTTTTCGTACCTCGATGGTGCTAAGCATGCTGCATCTAACGGTTCCATCTGTGGTATTCCTCACGATACGTTCAGAACATGGGCGCCAACTTAGGGGTTTTCTCCTTAAATTGAGGGGGTATACACGCTTGATGGTTTTTTTTAGGGATATTTCTTTTGTAGATACTTTATGATTTCTTGTATTTATTTGTTGAATATTTAAATAGTGACATCAAATCCTCGTACAGATCCTCCTTACTAAGAACTCGGACTTCTCTATGACTGAACATATTTTTCTGATCACTGAATAAAATATTTGTTTCTGATACATATTTGTTTTGAAAAAAAACATAGACTCAGTGTTTAATGTCAGAGCAGTGGGACGAACTAAAGTTGCTCTTTCCAACTGCTAAGACTGAAGACAAATGTTACACGGCAGAACAGCTTCACGATATCATGAGGAGACTACCATTCAAATCTTTTTTGATTTTTCTGAAAAACTAATTGGAAAGTGTCATACAATTAAATACACTTTTTCAAAGGGACAATGTTGAGCCCGCTAAATTATTTGAAGATTTATTTTCATTGTACAAAAACTTGCTAAAACGTCTTGTTGTACCTGCACAATTGGAGAAATTGTTGGATTGTGAACTCGTGGAATTCAATTTCCAGGAACATATGATGCATACAACATTAATGTATTTCTGCTATGATTTTCAAAACATATCACAAGAACTTTAAGCAAATGACTTATTAGATGCCAGAGAAAGATGTAAGAACGTTTTATGTTGTCTTGGGGCCATCCACAAATTACGTCACAATAATTTCATGATTTTTGGACCCTTCCCCCTCCCATGTCATGTCACATTTGTTGGGACCGCCTCCCCTCCCCAAGTGTGAAGTCACATATTTTGCAATTTTAAATTTATAAATTAAAACAGCATTTCCAAAATGATTTATGTAGTTCTAGTTAAAAAATCATATCAACAATAAATCAAACATTTAAGAAAATATAAGAAAACAAAAAAATTGAATTAATGATACAAAATTGAATCATCATGTGTCCATGGATTTTGAATCCATTCCTTGATACTGTTTATTATTGCCATAATAGTCACTTCATTCTTGATTTCGATAGTGTTGGGAACATTCGATGTGTCATCATCTTCATCCAACCATAAAGCATCATCATCGTTTAATAAGCAAAGAACTTCCCTGTTTCATCTAGCGGCAATGCTTTATGGACGAATCTTCATGATTGGGAAAACCTCTAGTTGCCTCTTGTGTAATTGCTTATGTTGGTTAGTGACTTTGTATGTTGAAAAATACAGTCCACTGATGCCACATGATCGTTTAAATAAGTATGCCTCGACACTGGGGCAATACGAGGAAAAAAGTGATACAAACTATGCATGTGATGTCACAAAGTTTATGACACGTCCGTCCCCCCCCCCCCCTTGTCACACGATGTTACACTTTATTGACCCTCTCCCGGCCCCCTCAAGGTGTGACGTAATTTATGGATGACCCCTAGTAGAACAGATCCAAAAACGGCTTCCAGACAATTTAGCAATATTCAAAATGGTTGCTGATTTGCACGCAAAGGTTCCTACATCTCAAGTCAAACCTGATATAAAACCAATAATAAATTACATTCAGTGGACTCATATTTATGGCAACAAAAATGACATTGAGTCCGAGTGATACCAACTGAGTAATAAAACGTGGTCTAATACTTCCACTTCAGCTGATTTTTATTCAGAATTCTACGATGATTGTGATGCAGCTGGCTGTAAACGTTTTGAAAACGTCTCTAAATTTGGCCTAGCATTAATTACAGTTCAAATTTTGAACGCGAGTATTGAACGAGTCTTTTCAATCTATAGAGGAAAGTGCCCTATTCCGGACCCCTACCCCTAAAGAGGACCCCTGGTCTCCTGCCTCTGCATATACTGAACTCTAGAGGAATCAAGTGTAAATAGTACTTGTGGCTTCTACCATTCTGTAACAGAGAGCTCGCTTTAATTGTTGATCGCCAAATCACCATTACGTGTTTTGTTAGTGAACCAAGTTTCTACAGTGTGCTATATTTTTTGAATTTCACTTGGAAATTGCCAGATAAGCCTTCCAACCAATATACACTCTTAAATGATAAGGTTTTAGATTAATGTTTATCCCGCACTGTCTTGTCTAAACGTTAGGTTAAAAATGTATTGCGTTAACAAAATACAAACTAGGGTTGCGCAAAGCGGACCCCCGTGAGTTGCCTAAACCGGACCCCTTCTTTTTCATGCTTACAAGTCTGCCTATTTCTCAAATAGAGGGCGAAAGGCCTGCATTTCTATGATCATAACATTTACGCCTTATAAAGCCCAATTGATGGAAGCTATAAGAGCTACAGAATTCAAGGAAACTCAACAGCAAGCACGTAATCATGATCGAGGATGCAAAAGTAGCCGCGTACGGAGGCATGGTTCAGCAGTAGGGCTTTCGAGAAAAGAGAAAGAGCATTTGAAAAAGCGCCTTACTTTTGAAAAGAACGTGAAAGGCTCAAACACTGAGGATGACATGAGTGCATCCTCTGGATCATCGAAATTGGAGCTTCTTCCTGGCGTGTCCTCATCCAAATATTACGACGCTTGGTGCATGTTCTGCGACAGGAAGTTTTCCGAAGATTCAGAAGGAGAACTATGGGTAATGTGATTTGTATGTTCGTTTTCGGCCCATGTGAATTGTGCTGGGGCTGAAAAGGACGTGTACATCTGTGACTTTTGCCGCTAAACAATTTATGTTGTATTTTCTGTCTTCTTATATTCTAATCTATATATAGGATATATTTTTATTAAAAAATATAAAAACCTGTAATTATCATATTACATTTGTGCCTTAAAACTATATTATGTTCTTTTGTGATTTAGTTCATTTTATAATTTTATTTAGTGTAATTTTCATAACTTTTATGAGGGGTCCAATTTAGGCAACTATTTTACAAATCGCAAAAGTGTAAGGTTTTATTAGATTTTTTTTTTTTTTTTTTTTTTTTTGTAATCATTTATAGAGATAAGTTTTGAAATAGAATGTAAAGGGTGCGTAACATAGTGAAGTATTTTATGCTTTAAAAACAGGTATTTTTACTAATTTATATATATTGTTAATAAAAACAAAATGGGAGTCCGCTTTTGGGCACTTTCCTCTAATATTGTTAAAAATAAGTTGCGTAATATGTTATCTATTGAAATGCTACAACGTCCGATTCACATTGCAACGAAACGGTGGATCTTGCATAACATTTAATCCTTGTACCAAAATGTCAAGTCTAAATGTATGATCTCAAAAAACTCTGTACAGTCAGAACCAAACGTAATGGTGTTAGAAATATTCAGTAATATATAAATAAAAATATTACCAACCAAAATATATATTTAATTTTTTAGGGATTTTTCCACTTAATTTTGATGATTTTTAGGGGTTTTGACTTAATTTTTAGGGGTAAAAAATTTTTGAGTTGGCAACCCAGGTTCAGAATTTCATTTAATGTGCAGGCGTTATGTAACGTAGAAGCATAAGACATGCCAAACAACTGAGTTGATATTCTAAGCTTCAAAACGGCGAAAACCCCACAAATATACCCGGTTTTCGTTTTATAGATGTAGAAGGAAGATAGATTATTATGATTATTAGGTTAAGAAAAATGTCGTGTATATCTCCCCACAGATTCAAAACGAAATCATTGCCCTGTGCGGCTTGGTCATTAAAAGTGAAATTATGCAGGCCGCAAAGAAGGCTTATGCTTATATTGTATTGGCAGATGAGACTTGTGACATAGCTGGGAAAGAACAGCTTTCCATAAAATCAATTTTTATGACGAAGATAAAAATACAATCCGCAAAAAATTTCACGAATTCGTAGAACTGATGGTGTTGATTGACAAATTATAGCATCAGAAATTGACAGGTTTTTAGAAAACGAAGGACATGGACCTGACAGGCGTGTTAGCGAAGGATATGAAGGGTGTTCTACTTTGGCGGGTAATATTGGTGGGGGGGGGGGGAGCTCTTGATTCGGACATGGGGTAGTCTTTATAGTTTCCTCGGGCCTCGAATCCGTAGAGCTAAAAAAAAAAAGTCTCTCCAAAATTACAATGTCGGGGGTGGACCAAGATACTTTGGGGGTTTGAGACCCTAGCCTCCCCCTGGATCCGCCCCTGACGGTCAAGCTTGTGCTTCAATTGTGGCGTCCAGGACTTCGTGGTCTACTTTCGAATCAAAGTTGTTATTGTGCGTTCAATTTCTTTCAGTAGTTTCCAAAAAAAAAGCATCAAGTTCACCCTCGACGACATGGATTTTGGGTACTTTTTTTTTGCTCTACTGTTTCTATAAGGGCGGCAATCTGGAATAATGAGATTTCTGTCGGCGGTCCCATCTTCACCCGAGTCTAGCCGCCCCCCCCCCAAACCAAAATGCTGGATCCGCCACTGGTAGTAACCTTCTTTTTATATTGTTTCTACTTCCTCCACAAAAAAACTCTAATAGTATGTTTTTTGTGTGTACGTTCTGGGAACTAGGTTTGTTTGCAATAGGGCGACGTAACTCAAATTACAGTAATGTACACAATAAAAATAAACTAGAGTTCTTATAAATACATAAAAGTGAATCTGTTTACTTATGATCACTAAGGACAACATAAACATACATTTGTTGCCGTTAGTCAAATGTCAACTTGACGGGTACAGGTAAACGGGGCGATACATCCGGCAGAGAACGAGTCGGACTGGAAAGTGACGACAGGGAGGCAAGGTGACGAAGACTGAAACATGTTTTCACCCCATTTTACGGATTGCGGATCCGCTTAATTAGGTGCTGAATCCGCCAGACTGCCAAATGATGCGGGATCCAGCATTGTTGGATTGAAATCCCTAGCTACATTCTAGTTAAAGTTTAAGTATGTCATAGGTTAAGTAAAAAAAAAAAAGTTTCTACAAACACTACAACTTAAATTTTTTTGATTATGATGTCGATCTATGGTATAAACTATGGAAGGAAAAGGTATGACAACAGAAACTCTTGGAGAATTAGACCTCATGAAAGAGTTAAATGAGACGGTAATATCCTTTTCTGCGACAAAAAACGCAATCCTAATTTCCTTGGCTCAACCTTGAATAACAAGAAACATAGAGAGGCCTTCTCTATACTGCGCCTTGTTAAAACCATGGAGGAAGGAATATATGGGCACGAAATAACGCTAAATCTGTGAAACCTCACATAAAAATTCGCCTCCTACTGTGCGTGCGTGGCGGTCATAGGAATCATCCCAAAACATTGGGCTGTTTGCACTTTTTTTACTGTTGTGAACATTTCATTTTCTGATATTTCAAAGCTTTTTATAAGGGAGCGTACATAAAACACGTAGCTCCATTTTGGCCTCCTGTGAACCCCCCTCCCCCCATGTAGCCCTACGTGGTTTTGCCTCTATCCCCCCCCCCCCCCCCACTTAGCACGTAGCTTTTTTCCCTTTTCAGTCCAGAAGACATTTTGTACTGTTTTCTCCTGTCAGACTATTGTAAATTACATGCGGAGATAATTAAGCGACGGAAATAAATATTTACATGCTGTTGTGAGTTCTGTTCCTCATTTTAACTGTGAAAAAAGTTATGAAAGGAAAGCTACGTAGTCGGACTCGGAACCACCCCCCCCCCCCCCCCCACGTAGCCCAGCGTAGCCTTCCAGTCAACCCCTCCCCCCCCCCCTGGACCGAGCCACGTAGTTTGTGCACGGTGCCTAATGTCAAGTTGTGATGTATACAATTGTACAAACTGACAAGATAGGAAACAACCTGGAATAACGTTTCGTTACTAAATTCCATCCCAAGCGATTCCTCTACCCGCCACACAGTACTAATGGCTGCAGCTCCCCTTGACAAAGCCCTCTCCTCTGAAACTCTTCAATATTGTCTGTTAAGCTCCTTTTCATGCGCGTCTTAATTGCTGTAACAACACTGGAACACAGGCTGTACTGCGATGGCTCTTTCATGCATCCTATGACGGTGCACAGGAGGCCACGTTACCGCATTTGAAAGGGAAGGTACGACACAAAACCAATCTCTCAGATCCATCCAAACGTAACAATCGTGGAAGCATGATAAGAAACATCAAGAAACTAAGTTTTACACACAATATTTTTAATTGTTATTAACATGGTCCTTGCTTCCCGCCGTTTTTTAAAATGTGAAATTCGTGTGCAAATGAATTTTCTGTTCTTCCTGTGTAAGACATAAGAGGAAATCAAGCTAACATCCGCGTAGGACAAAACCCTCTAAAAACAGCATTCAGGATGCATGAAACGCCGAGACCACTGTTCGAATCATAATTTATAGTGTTTAACTATCTGCCCTGACGCCAAGTGCCAAGTGAAGGGCTGGTTCTATATTAAATGGTAAGGCGCGTTGAGCTGGCACCTTGGTATATTCCAGTGATTAGTTACAGTGAGGTTGGCGCCTCTGGCAAGAGTCCACGACTAAACTGAACAGTAACTTACAAGTGGTCGCGCTGAAGATCTTGGCTGGAAGCTGAGGGCTGGCTGGCTAGCGGGCGGCGGAGTGTTGAAGTCGCGTCCCGGGCTTCCGGCGTCTGCCACAGATTCTGCGCGGTTCCAACAGCTGAGGCCGAGGCATGATTTACCGGCCTTAATATAGTCGTTTTGTCACGTGAACCTGTCGTGTGTGCAGGTCAGGCTGACACAGTTGAGCGGTCGGCAATCCGGCTAGGTGCTGAACATGGCATTCTCGCCGAACGTTCTAGCAAACGCTACACGTGAGTCACGTTTAACTGTGTGCTCGCCCAGCACCATGTCACGTTTAAGTGACATATGACTTACATAATTCTTTTATTAACTAATTCCCTATTGTACAAAAAGCGACCTTTACAGAAGGCACTGCTCTGTAAGCCGTGCCAACGAGTGTGTCACCGTGCATAAAGAGTGCGCCGATAGTTCTGTATTACGGTGTATTAAGATCTATAAAAATTGTAGCCAAACAAAATTTTAGATTTATTTCAATCGTTGGTTCACACGAGCTGTTGCATGGAAACAATTCACAATTATTGACAATTCTGTAATGGATTAACACTATACGCTCAGAGTTTAACAAAACATCAATACAAGGTAAAAATCAATAAATGTAAAAAATCTGAAAATCCTAACTTTTCTTAAAAATCCGTAGATCTACGGATACATCCGTAGAAATGGCAGCACTGATCGCGATGAAAACTACTCCCATCTAAGCTTCTGACTTTTGATGTATGGTAAGAAGATAAATGCACTGATGTTGCTAGCAAAGTTACATAGGCCACTAACAGTACAAGTATCTTATGAGTAAGCACAAAAGCTATGAGGTCTTTTGAAGGGTTCAATTAAAAAAAAAAAAAAAAAAGTTTTAGACATTGACTTAACCTAACCTAACCACTCCAATTTGGAGACAGCATATCTCGAGAACTAAGTGAGATATCGAAAACATATATCCTTGACTTTCGAGTTATCTCGATCGCGTCGTGTTACATAAGAATCTATCATCAAATTTGACCTTAGGGAAATTTTTCTTCTGAATTTCAACCTAAACCTCCTCACTTTTGAGACAGTATATCTCGAGAACTAAGCATGATATCAAAAAAATTTATTCTTCACTTTTTATCTGTTCCGTCTACATAATAATCCATCATCAAATTGCGGTGCCATGGTTGTCGTATGATTCCATTGAGGTTTTTGTGCCTATTCCCCGTGTTTCTACGGCCGACTGAATCAATAGTAAGGCATTTTCTTGAAAGCCATTAATACCTCAGTTTATCAAGCAGTACACTATGAAAGACAGTGTCAAACGCTATTATTTATAAATTTCTATTTAAAATATTTTTTCATAAAATCGACAAAATAAAACAAATCAGATGAATGATTCAAAATTTAATCATCTTGTGTCCGTGAACTAATTCTTTTATATTAGTGATGACTGGTGTGTATGTCACCAAGTTCTCAGTTGGATACTGTTAGGAACAGTCGACGTGTCAACATCATTCTTCATGCAACCATATAGCATCATCATCGTTTATCAAACACACAACTTACCTGTTATGTCTAGCTGTATGTAGTTCTTTGAGGACAAACCTTCATGATGGTCAAAACCTCTTGCTGCGTCTTATGTGATTGCTTAATGGCTTTGTATGATGAAAGATATAGACTACAGATTCCACACGATCATTTAAATAAGTATACTTTGTCAAACCCTTAAAGGCGGTATTTGAGTTTCGGCGTGTCCACAGGTGGCCAACACCGTAGGTACAGCGAGCGTCAAATCACACGGCCGCCACTTGCCAAAAAGTGATACAAATTATACATGATATCACAAAGCTTGTCTCCCCTCCCCCCCCCCCCTTGTCACACTTTGTTGACCCATTCCCTTTCCCTTAACGTGTGACGTAATATTTGGATGGCCCCAGAGGGACTGAACATTCTGATGATAAACCTTTCATTTATTTTTCATTGTCTTTTGGTGCATAGTATCTCTAATGTTACTGTTAAAACATTTGTCATTTTGTACAGAACTCTTGTCATGCATTTGCCAAACCTTCGTCTATGGTCTAGCTTCTGTTATAAGTTTCCCTGTTCCTGACTTTTTGATTCCTGATGGCAATGTAATGGCACTGATTTTATCTTTTTACTATATTTCAAATTTTTGTGATTTCAGAACTTACATAATCTTTAGCTAGCGAATTTAAAGAAGGATCTTGTAAAGAGTGAAATATTACGGAATGTGTTACAAGTACCAAAGAGTTTATTTAGGGAATTTTCCAACAGTTTAAAATTCAGTATCTGATAATAGATAACAGTAAAATGACGTAACCGCATTTTGAGATGGAAACATTTGAATGGGTAGTTATTACCATTTGGATGAACAAAGTAAAAGGCGATTTAAGGAATTTCACGACAGAGCAACGCAACTAGAAAGTAAAAAAGTAGTTTCATTTAGCTTGTACAACAGAGGGGATAGTGTTGTCACTACCAATAAATAAAATACTAGTTTGCACTAATTAATCGAGAATCTTTTTAAAAAAATGGTTGGTAGAGCTTGAAAGAAGACGATTGATGATAGTTTTATGTCACAGAAGAAGTGTGAACTAACTACTTTGGGAAAATGAAGATACATATTTTGGAGGGAAGGTATAAATTTATAATACTTTCACAAATAAGAGGTCTCGAGTAGAAAAGATGAATGGGATAATATTTCGACATGATTTGGCCAATTAAATAAATTCGATAGTTTAATTGACATTGTGAGACCACATGAAGAAGTGGAAACCTTGAGAATTTATTACAGGAAAACAAAGCTATATTTTGGGATTATAATAATGAAAAAGTTTTAAAATAATCAAGGCTACCTAATGTAAAAGTTTGAGAGAGTTTAAAAAATGTTTTTGATATTGATAAGCGAAAAAAAAAATTAAAGAAATGGTGGTAACGTGAGAGTGCCACGTCATCAATTTGCCTATCAAAGAATGAAAAATGTCACACTTTAGAGCAAAGGTATAAATACGGGCAGTCAATGATGGAGTCATGGAGGAAATAAGTATATGGATATGACGCAAGGAACCTTCACCACGCATTCAAGTGACGCCGGGGGAGGGGGGGGGGAAGGAGTGGCCGCCATATTACCTATCAATACAGACACGAGGACTATGAGCAAAAACCTTAAAGGGACTCTAGGATAAACGTGACGCCGCAATCTAATGATGGATTATTATGTAACTCGATGAGACAAATAAAAAATTAAGAATAAACTTTTTTGATATCTTGCCTAGTTCCCTTTATATACTGTCCCAAATGTAAGTTGAAATGCAGAAGAAAAATCTCGCAAAATGTCAGATTTGATGATGGAATCTTATGTAACACGACGAAAAAAATCGAAAATAAAGAATAAATTTTTTAAATATCTTGCTGTTTTCGGGATATACTGTCTCCAAATTGCAATTGTATGGATAGATAATATGGCCGCCGTCGCGCATGCGCAGTATCAGCCGAAAGTTTATAGGTGGCGTCACAGAATAAGCGGTATTTCCTCTCCATATATTTCTTTCCTCCATGGATGGAGTCAGTTGTCTATAGAGCCTTGGATTATTGTGTTTTACAGTGCGTGCTTTGCTGTTCATAGTAGTGGATATTTTGTATATGGTGAAAGTGAGTTTGTAGTATGGAAATGAAGAACTTCGAGCATGGCCGACATTAGGTTTTGGGACTTGAATTAGGTATATTCGGGTGTTAAATCAAATTTCACTTAATTTTCGCCCAGAGTGATTATCAACTATTGTTAGTGTTGTAGATAATACTTATCAACAAAGAAGGATAAATTTTGGCTTTTGCACGTTCGGCTTAAAAATCGATTGCGTATATGAAATCAGCAAACGAAAAAAAGAAATGCCCTACAGGGCCGCACCACAACGCTGGGTCCCCCGTCTGGGCCAGTAGTAGAAAAGAGTCACCCATGAATTATTTGGGCCGAATTTCGAATTTAAGCATCAACAGTTGGAAGCAGCCAGGGCCACTGCCGACAGGGGGGCCCACGCCACATGTATAGGGGCCACAGAGCCTGAATGCGGTCCTGGCCCTACAACAAATTTTATTTTTTGTAACATACACCCCTCGGCTCCGGTAAAATGTCCGGTTGTGGATAGTTGAAAATTCGACATTTTGTGAGAGCTCAAAATTATTAACGTTACTTAAAGTTGAATTTGTTAAGCGAGGTGCAGGTCGAGCTGCAGACCGCTCGCCGGTTGTTTGCGACCGCGGAATTCGCTGACGCGAATCGGTAATTTCCGAATTTCGCTGACGCGAGTCCGAGGCCGGTCGGCACGCTTCGCGAGCTCTCTTTGCCCGGAAACATCATAGTATTCACATCGGCTCTCGCACGGTCGCCCCGCTGCCTAACTAACTTTGTCGTCTGCCTGGGAAAATTACTACTAATTGGAAGCGAAGTGGACCCGCTCCTCGGCCATATTTTGTGTAACTTTGTGGCCAATAAATAAGTTAAATGTTCGCGGCGAAAGTTCTTTCCCGCAAGACTTCCCCGCATTCCAACCAGTTCTGCGACTGGTAGATTAAATCGCAGTGGTGTCAGGAAATTCATAGTAACAACAGCCGAACGCGGTAAGGAGCGGCAGAGGACGTCGTGGTAACGATTCGCTGCAGGTTGGTGCACTCATCCCCACGCGCCAAAGCCATCCGGCCTCTCTGACAATTTGTCCTGTCGTCCAAATCTGAAAAATTGGCGAGCCTACTCACACTAAACGTCCATGAAAACCATTTATTAAATAATTTTGCATATGTTTTTGATGCTAGAATTTGTAACAATATCAAATGAGAAAACCCATATGTAATTATAATGTTATTCTATTCTTCACTCACACCCAATATGAACGACGCTAATGGTTCAAGCAGAATATTCATTCTGGCAAAACAACTTTCACAGCTGCACAAATTTCGCGAAGTGTATATTTTTATTAACACTTATAATGTTTCTTTAACGCTACCAACCGAAAGCATGACCAAACACAACAAAAATGAAATCTCTTTTTCCCTTTTACTGTTTTTAATACTCTTATTGAATAAATTATAACTTCACTATAATAGACACCAACAGCATTAATTTTTTATTTAGCATTCACGATACAGGAAACCTGTTGCAAATCTCACTTGTTCAGAACAGCAAGTTCTGTTAACTACGCCCTAGGGTAATCTCTGGTCCACAGACCATGCCTTATATTATACCGTAAAACGGGGTCAATGGGATCAGTAGGGTGAATAGGATCAAAAGTGGGAAAAAAAGATTAAGTTTAGATAAGTTCAATTTTAATCGAACGAATATGCACAGTACCGATATAATTTAATCTTCCATTGTTAAGTTACTCGACGTCGGAATTGTGACAACAATGGGAGAAGGAAGTTGCAGAAATAAAGTGTAACAGTAGTCGCTGATTTAACCTCCTGAAAACTTTGTCAGCTGAAGCTATTGTATTTGTTCAATGCTTATTATTCACCTGTTAATACCAAAGTATTTTTTTGAAATTTATCACTAAGTAATCAAGCAAAATAATCATTATTGTATTTATAATCGAAATGTTATTTAAACAAGTACCTGTCATCTGTCGTAAAGGAGTGAATGGGATCACGATCCTATCCACCCCAACGTACTTTTTTGTTACCTTACCATATGTATTTTAGAATTTTTATTAGTGAAGGTTTCTTGTATAGTTAATAATACCCACTGTTACGAATATATATTTTAGTCTCATAAATAAGTCCTTACCTTTTTTTTTAGGATTTAAAATGCCACGAAATTATGAGCCTGATCCCAGAGGAAAGCGTTATGTGAAAATAAGTGTGAGGGAGTTTGAAGATGCTTTCTTGGACATCCAACGGGGAATGAGCATTAGGAAAGCCGCAGAAAAACATTCGATTCCATATACAGTGCTACATAGATACTTAAAAAAACCAAACTTGAAGAAGGGACGACAAACAGCCTTGACAGAAGAGGAAGAAAACCTGATAGTTGACAGAATGTCCACCTGCACTGACTGGGTTAAAACAAAACGTGGGACAAAATATCCAAAAAGAGTAATAAACTCATCAAAATCGGCTACATCCATAATGTTTGCAGCCTCAGCTGATGAAACACTTCTTCCATCTTATATCGTATATAGAGCAAAGTATTTTTATTCTTCTGGATGGAAAATGCTCCAACAGGGACAGGTTTTAATAGGAGCATATCAGGCTGGTTTGACAGTGAGTGTTTCGATGACTGGCTTGAAACTATTATTGTCCCATATTTACGGAAGCTGACGGCACAAAGATAATCATTGGTGGTAATATTTCATCTCATCTGTATAGTAGCTCTATTAAATTCAGACCTCTGAAATCTGCTTGGAGAAGTATTTTGACGGAGTGGAAATTGGACCAAGGAAGGAAAGACAGTACCATTCCAGAGGACAGATTTCCTAGATTTTTGTGTAAACTCATGAAGCAAATAGAACAGAGATCTAGTGAGAATATAAATCAGAATTTCTTGCATGTGGAATTTATCCATTTAACCCAAATGAAGTTCTAAAGAAATCACCCAACAGAAATGCTGAATGGGATCAAAATTCAGACAACATGACTAGAAATAGTACCATTGGCCATAGCCTGATAGAACTTCTTTAGGAATTGAGTGGCACTGATGCATATGCTCAACCACGACAAAGAAGAAGGAAGGAGTCAGGGAAAAGTGTTTCATTAGAAGACAATTCGGATGAGTCTGAAGATGAACTGCCTGACAACTCTGATGAAAACATGAATGAAGCACCTGTCCTTCACAATGACGAAGTACCGGTAGCACCAGCTGTGACAAGTGATAGCGACATCACCAAGTTTTATGACATTGATGTAAGTGACTTTACATTAGTGATATTTCTTACAAACAAGAGAGAACGGTGATTTATCGAACAAGTTCAAGATGTGTCCCCAACAGTTGTTATAGTAAAATGCTTATGAAAACGGGTAGGAAAGAACGATACCTTTTTTGTTTTTCCACCAATAGATGACATATGCGAAGTAGGGCATTATCAGATTGAAAGGATGATTAAACCATCCAGAATAATCCGAGGGCAACACTTCTTTATTGTAGATTCAACACATTTAGAATAACAGCAGTGGCTTTATGTTTATTATTGTTCCTTATGTTTTGTTTTTCACTTCACTTTGCATCATTTACTTGTTTCCAAACCTAAATTTGATTAATATTTTTCTTAGATTGTTTTACTTAGTTTTCTAAAACAAACTGTACTTATTTACTGTTGAATAGATTAATTAGTGAATAAAGTTTATTATTCTAAATTTTACCTTATATTCTGATATCCCTTATTCCCTTTTTTTAACTTTAGGTGGTCCTAGACGTCCCACAGGCTATTGATTGGGTTCAGACAGCTAAAAAGATGAGCCGATTCCTTTCACCCCAACTCTCGGACCTATAGGATCACTGATAAAAAATAATATTTTATCAAATAGCTGCAGTATACTAGTTCAAGTGCTCATTAGCATCATTGATTCAAGACCCAGACTGAGGATTTTGTTTCGTGGCTCTTGGACCATTAGGACAGAAGAAAATTAATTTTAAAGTTGAAAATTGATCCAATTCACCCTGTTTTACGGTAACTACCGCTTTCAAAAATATTTTATTTAGGTTCTGATCCACGGATATGCTTCCTATGGTAATTAAAAATACTTATTTTTTCCTGTCAGGTAGAAAATAATTCCAGACATTAGTTAAAATTAAAAATATAAATTCAAACCAAATATATTCAACCTCATTATCTTTTCTCTTTCTTCATAGGCTGTGTTGTTGTTCGTGGTCAACATAACCTAATTGTAAATGTAGGAATTATGTTATATATGTACATGCATATATACCCGAAACAAACGGCCGTACAATAAGCCCCAATAAATCCGAGGAAAAAAACACCAATGTTTGGAATGATGAATGTGATAAAACAGTAGAAGATAGACACCAAGCTTGGTTAAGGTATCACAGTTTAAAAAAAAACGAAGAATCATACTTGGAAACTGGAACTCGCAAAGCAAAGAAAGCTAACCCAAAATGTAATAAGGAGGTTTAAACGCAAATACCAAAAACACATACTCAAAAAACGTTTCTTACTTCATGTATGATCAAAGCACTTTATGTAGTGAAGCTTGGATTTAAAGAATGACAAAGAAGAAAAATTGAATATGAAATGTGGAACTGTAAAAGAATGCACAAAACTTGGTGGTTGGATATGATATGTAATGAACATGTTTTAGAAAGAAGTTTGAGGAAGAGTGGGCCACATTTTAAGGCATGTGACTTGTGGAAGGAATGGTCAAGGGAAGTAATTGTAGAGGCAGACAAATATTAGAATATGTGAAGCATAACTGGGGACAAAAATTGTAAATGGTATGTTGAGATGAAAAGATTATCTCAAGCTCTCCTTTTCAAGACAGCCTTTGATACCATAACTGGAGTTTCATCCTTTTCATTATACAATGTCAATGATTGTTACTTATATATAACAAAACTATGCTACCCCATTTACTAAACAAACTACAGTGGTTGTGAAAAATATTATTTTTCTTCTTCCTTCATTGCATGAAGAAATGAAATATATATGTGGATAATGTAATAAAATGATGGAATCAGTTACTTTATCAATGTTTTATTCTTTTTTTTACAAAATGGAGTTTCTATTCAACTGGTTGATCCTAAAATGGACCCCAATCCGTATTTTTCCATTTATTTTTATATGAAAAAACTTCCATGATACATATTTTGGTTATGAAAATATGAAATACACAAATTATTCTACTGTTACAAATCATCATTTCACTAATAAGTTTTTCCTTAAGCTATGACAAATAAAATACTTGTACAAGTAAAACATCACTGATATAATAACAATATATAGCTTATATTGTGTCTGAATTTTTCCTTTAACGTGCACATAGGATCTGAATTAAAATACTGTAAAAATGTTTAGAATAGCTGATAGAGAAATGTGTAAAATATAGTTAACTGAAAAACACCTGTTATATCAAATTTACCCACTAAAATACTGGAAGCAAGACAGATCATTACAAATAATGGAGTATAAACCACATGAGACAAAAAACCTTAAACAAAATTATACATAATGAAAGACTTCAGGGGGTGAACATTATCTTCATTACAGATCTATAAACTCATCCATTTTTAAGCATCAAAATTAACCCATAAACCACTCAACACAGTATCTAATAACTTACTGTTGTTTTGACTCAAGTAATGGGACTGGTATAAAAAACACCTTCACGAAATTTTACAATTTAAGCGCGATAAGTAACATCATCAAAATTTTTTCATGTTTCAGTCAGTCAAAATGGAGGAAGAAATGGGAAATGCCCATATAAAGAGAATCATAAAGTACGAATAGAAAAAACTGTCTGCCTACATACACCACACTTTCAACTCTCTTATCTCACATGCTACAAAACTGTTTCCTACAAAATTAGGACAATTTACCACACATTACATGATATTGCAAAAAAATTAAAACCTAAGCCTTTGATAAAGTCATCTGATGGCAATTACAAGTCTGTGGACATTGGACAGTAAAAAAGGTGTTTACATGAACTTTATAATCCAATCTACAATCACTTTATATTTAACAACCAGTGTTAATTCTTCAAAGATGGTTTCATTGCTCTGGTGTTAATTTAGTAGTACCAAACAGTAAAAAAAACACATCAGTAAAAAAATTAAATAGCTCCATCTCATCCATCTTAATAACCTAGGATTAAAAATTCTCATTTTCCATTGACCTGTGCAAAAAATTACAGCCAATTTACCAAAAAGGAGTAAACAAAATTTCAATGTAATGCAACATAGTTTTCCCCGGCGTAGCTGACCAGAATTCTTTTACGTGAAGAATTCTAGTTAGTTTTCACGGGTTTCTTGAAATGATCAAGAAAATCATTGTTTCAAGAAAATATCTAGCTGCAAAGCTGTGAAAACTATTTTGCGTTTATACGCCGGGAAAATCTCCATTCACATTAAAGCATATAAGCATGTAATTCATCCTTAGCTATTCAAAGTGTAACTTCCATACTCAATTTCCTGCTTTCGATTCAATATTTTATTTTCAATGATAAGCATGTCTGATTTAACTTAATCTGCAATATAACTTTCTTTTTTTTATGAAAAATTAATGTGAAGTTTTCCCATTTATTTCTTGTTCAGACAAGCTACACCAAATATGAAGCATAGATGTTGCAGAAATGAGAAATAACAAACATTTAAGCAAACAATGAATAATGTAACTAAACAAACCATTTTATATTAGATAAATATCCACACAGTCATCTACATTTCCACTTGAGGGTTTAAGTCAAGTTAAAATATGATGTGTAATACCATATCAATAAAAGTTCTGAAGAGTCAAGCAATATTTATCTCTAAATATAACAATTGTTGAAATATATATAAAGTAACAATTAGCAATAAAATGCTTTAAGGCAATGATATTAAGGAAGGCCTTGGAAATAAGACCCAAAGCTTACCACAGATGAATAGCAGCTGGGAAAGAAGAGCCCAAAAGAAAAACACAAATGATACAATATTTCGGTGGTTAACCTTATTCTTGCGTATTGATACATATTAGACACATGGTGGCACATACATTCTTCATTCACTCTACAAGCCCTGAAAATCAATCACAAGGCACTATATACTATATGAATTCAATTGCTTGTGAGACCATGAAGATTAGTATGACTTGATGTTTAATCAGGTAACTTAAACAATAACTTTCAGTAATTTTGAGGAGAAAGTTTAGAGGGCAGTAGCAATGCTGTAAGATGATGTCTTATTATCAACAATGAACCAAGGTAGTTAGTGAGAAATATAAGGCAGAAGCCAGCACACAACTGAAGTTCAAGTAATTAGCAAGCTTTCAATATACAAAATCAGGTATTTGTTTCCTTATGGTTCTTGGAGTTTTAGCTGTCAGAAAACTTATAGGTCAGGGAATTTACTCAATGTAATCATTGTAATTCAGATACATAAGAACATTGTTCTGGAACTTCTTTATGACAAGAATTTTATCAACCTACAATCATCATTGCCTGCCAATGACCTAACACCTTCTGCTTCCTGAAAACTAAATTATTAGGTTGTCATATTTGGGAAAAAGCAATTCAAAACATCAAAGTATAGATCTTCAAAGAAAACTGTACATTTTGGAAGGTGTTACCTATTCAGTTTCAACGATACATCTCAAATTTTAAAGTAATATTTCAAAAATCGGTACAGTTACATTTCCTACACATTTACTAACCAAGAAACAGTAACACAACAAAGGAAGATCTCAATTGATGCTTGGTAAATGTTATGAACCATTATCATCAAACCTTTCAATTTATGAAAGTCACAAAACATAGTTTAAATCATGCTCATAACACACAGTAAAATGAAGCTCAAACTTTAAATCATGACCACAAAGATCAGAATCAATTTTCAGATATTGCCACCATTAATTTTCTTGAATCCTCAGCAAATGATTTTTGATTAATGATGGCCATGACTGCATACAACACATGATTAAAATAGATACCTGATGTATGTAACATTAAGTTAATTTTATATCAACTGCAATAACTGCCAGTGAAATAATCAAAGTTTATTAAAAAATTAATCAAATCTTTTGGAATTTTATTGTTTACCAGGTATGCAGCTCTGTGTTGGCTTTAATATATGTGGAAATTTATTGTTTATATCATGGCTTATAATTCAGTTTTGGCTGTTCTGCTACACAACAATTTTTGATAGTGCAACCAAAAATTATGCAATTGTTATAGAGGGAGTTTTTTAAAAATAGTACAATCTTCAGGATCCTTCAGAGGTTGGTACAGACAGTGATTTGATACAGTGAACATATAGTCGCAGCAGCCTCGTGGTTGAAGTACCAGAATGAGGGTGAGGAAGGCAGACTGAGGCCTGGCTATAATTTTTCTTTCCTTTTCATATAAATTATTAGGTTAAATTCTTTCACTATTTGTCGCAAATAGTTCAGAATCTCCTTCAATAATTTGTTCCCATGTTTGACCGCCTTACCAACAAAATAAAACTATCACTCCTTTATGCTGAAATCATGTGCTATTTTATAGCCAAGTTTAAATGATTTACTAAAAGCACTGGAAGCATTTAAAGTTAGTCGAGGGAAAAAGTAGGTGGGAAGAGGAAAAGCGAAGATGGGTGTGTAGGGAGAGTGCCACTGCAGCATGCATTCTATCACAATTATATCAAATTAAATTTAAAAAATCTATCCCCTTCCAACTCTTGCTCCAAACTCTTTGTCGAAGCCAAACAGTGTATTTCCTAGAAACCAAATAACTATATATAGAACAATAATAATGGAAGAAAAAATAATGTTACAACACAAGATGAATTAAGACATAGATGGAGAAAGTAAACCCACCACTTTTTAATGTAGCAGATAGGAAGGTTGCAACAAAGGGTAAGACTCTCTTCACACTATACAATTCCAAGGCAATGTGACGGGTACTTGACTATCTTTAGAGTATCTAGGTAATCACTTCCAATGTTGAATAACGTAGAGACCAAACGGCGACGTTCCCAAAAGATGGTATCTACAGGTATCCTACCAGTCTCACACAAACTGCAAGGAAGTTGGCCTTAATTTTGTCTCATGTCCCAAGTGTGAAACTGGCAGGTGAACACACGTTCAACATTAACTTTGTGGTTGATAAAAGAGGACTTATAATTGGTATTCAGTCATTTTCTTTATCATTTAAAACTATTCCAAGTGGGTTTTAATTAATATTTGACTTTAAAAGCTTATTATGCATGATTTTGATAGATTGATACATTCGCGAAGTAGGCCTACTCATTGTCACAGTAGATGAATATTATTTAGCTTAAAGTGCATAGAGAACAATCAGTACTCATTACGAATTTTAAATAGCTGACAAGCAATATTAATCAACAGCAAATATTCTTGTAGTAAACAATCAGATTTATATATGAAAGAAAAAACAGTTTAATAAATGAAGTCCTCATATGTATACAGTAGTGACCTCACCTGATCAAGAATTTCAAGAAGTTGTAATGATTAACTATTGTCAGAGAATGCTTTTTTCCTTAGTCAATGGTAAATATTGACACTTGCTGGGCACGTGTGGTGTGCCATCAAGATGAACTGGTAAAACATTGACACTATGTTACATACAACAAATGTTTTATTAATTTACTATTCCTTTCACTACTTTTATTTTCAAAATTTTATAAGTGATCGTTATCGTTTCTTAAATTTGGCTTTACTTACCTATCGGACATTTTTTCCCCCTTGTATGTATAATTTAACGATGGAACTAAATTATTTGGATTTCCCTTTTTCTATAACAGTAGTAGTAACACTAAGTGACAATGACATCACCACACTTGACACATCTTCACCTGGCAAGATGAAAAATTCTGTTTAGAAGCATCAACAGAGATGGTTATTAGAATGATGCTCAGGACGACAGCATCGCTTCACAGTATGTGGTGCAAAAGTCAATTTTGGATATCATGCTCATAGGCAACAAATTGATGATACTCAAATATAATTCACATTGATGTGAAATTGTGCAGTGTGAAAAGGACCTTCATTAACCCAATGTATAAACAAAATTTGTCTCTCTCTTTAATAAGTAGGACAGATGGTAATGCTACTGATTTAATAGTCTTAGCCGCAGTTGTATTAAACTTGGCAATGTTTTTAACACTCTTCCTTGATCAACAGTTCTTCTCAAAGTATTGTCAATACACATTTTTACTATCACTGGAAATCTCCTACATGCAGCATTGGAAAGTGAAAGTACTTTCTCTATTGTCCAAAATAATATTACATTTTTATCTAATTTCATAACAATGCAACTATCAACCAATGATCTGCAATACAAAAGCAATAGCAAAATATGGGCTCTAAAGAGACTTTGGTAAGGAACACTGTGTGCTGTAACTGTTTTTACATTGAGGAAAGAAAAACATTCAATTATGCACAAAAATATGGATACAGCAAACCAGTATTTTCAAATTATGAAGTGAGAATCATGGCTCTTTTTGTTTACTATAAATCAATTTCATTTCAAATCCTAATGTAATAGGGTTAATGGAACTTGACGAACAAAATATACAGAGGTGTCCACAAAGTACTGCTACCATTACAATGAAACATACCTCATAAATTATATGAGATAGAAAAGTGCAGTTTTTTTGAAATATGTTCTACTTCTCTCAAAGTTTTCTTTAGATTTGTTGCAGATAAATTGCAACCTATGCAAGCTGTGCAAACAGATGATCTTCCTGCTTCCATTTTAGCCTCAGTCAAAAATGACAATGGGTATCTGCAGAGAGTAATGTACTGTGGAGAAGCCACTTTGTGTCTGGAATGGATAACCACCATAAAAATCAAATATGAAGTTGTGAAAATCTATACATCACATGTGAACATGTTCTTGGTAGTCCCAAAGTCAATGTTTGGTGTGCTCTTATGCATGATAGAGCAGAAGGCCCATTTTCGATTGCTGAGAAGACACATTACAGGGGCAATTTACTAGAATATCATTAATGGTTACCTACATCTTTAGGTGTTTGGACTTGCAGACAACCATAATGTTCCAGTAAGACATTGGACCTGCTCATTGGTTTGGTGATGTTAAGGACCTTTTCCCTTGCGAGATGGATTGGCCACAATGACAAATCGCCTGGCTGCCAGTGTCCCTCGATATCACCCCTCGGATTTTTTTTTTTTTTTTTTTTTTTTGTTGATACATCAAGGATCAACCTATGAAGCCCTTTCCACATCTTGACACACTTCACAGATGGATAGTTCTGGTTGTGCCAACAGTTGATGTTGCAATGCTGCAGTGTGTGTCGTATGAGCTGGAATATTGTCTCGACATCATGAGGGCAACTAGAGGTGCACATCTGGAAGTGGAAAGAATGTAAAGGAAACTGAGATGTAAAACATGTTGCAAAAAAAAAAAAAAATCTCCATTTCATATATATTACGAGGTATGTACCACTGTAATGGCAGTAGGACTTTGTGGACATCCTGTATAATGCAGGGATTGTTAAAATTAAATTATAATTTGAATTAACACCAAATGTAAAAAATTGTTAATAATGACTGATGGAAATTAACCTGTTTAAACTATTCAGCAACTATCATGCACCGTGATTTCTTTGCACAAATGGGTGAAGTAGACATTTCTAAAAGTGTGAAACAATCTATCATTATTACATTTGAAAACAAACAAAACTTTAAATACAGTGCAGTGAGGAAACACTGTAACACATACGACCCTACAAATGCTTTCAAAGTTTGCCAAGAATGAACCACACCAGTGCAATGAAAATTGTCAAACTTATCAAAAACGATGCTATATACGTTATTATTTTTGTGCTCATCTTTCAATAAATTATAATTTATGTACCAGCACTACTCAAATCCACAAACAAAAACTAACTGTAGTGCAAATTATTTACAGCAACATTAATAGCAACAGGTCCCAGAGTACTGTATAAAATAATACAAGTGAAAGCAGTTAGGAGCAGAAAAATTACAAATAACTTTAATGAATTGCTTTCTGGACAACAAAGGATAGAGATGAATATTGAACAGACAATACACATATTCAATTTCATGCAATTTTACTTAAAACAAGCAAAAGCTTCAAAAGAAATTTGTTAGTTTACAAGGAAGATATCTTTCTATTTGTTCTATCTAGCAGAAAAATTTGGATCCAATTTAGTTTTATGGAATAAATTTTTACCAAAATATCTGTATAAACTTACAATAGTAATTTGATTCTTTGAACTGGTGATTTTGCTAACCGAATGTTTAACCATTTTGGAAATGTCAAAGTACGAACTATTTTGGTTCCAAAATAATTTCAAATCTAACAATAGATGTGAGGAGGGGAAAAAAAAGACATTACGAAAAAGTACTAAGGAGACAAGGTGCAAGTCAGCATATTTCATGTTCACATAATTTCATAACATAAAATACAGTTCATCAGTAGAAAATCTGTCGATACAAATGAAACTAAAAAGTACAATTAATGCTGAACCAGTGAAACTTAAAAAATATTTAAAAACCCGACTGCTATAGCAGGGTGCCCAAAGCAACAACAGAAGATGGCATTAATACAAATTATCAGAGCTAAATTACAAGAAGAGGTGAGGTAGGAGGAGATGACTATTACTAAAAATGATTTGATAAAGTAAAACAAATGGAAGAAAACAGGCCAACTAAAAAAATCTTTAATTTATTTGATTCAAAACTGTAATGCTTTGGTTTGTAAATATTAAAGACATTCCTTTGATGGGATTAAAACCTGAAGATTCTTTCGATAGAGATCTTTTTTGGAAGAAGTTAATGACGTGTGGCAAACTGAGATAAAAACTCCAAAAGAAGAACCATTGGATAGAAGAGCGCAAACTGGCCCATTCAAAATGAAGGAAGGACTTTTGGATCCAAAAGAAGATGAAACTTGCTGCCAATTGCAAGAAGGCTTAACATGGTCCTAGTTGGCCTCAACGTATATATATATATATATATGAAACAAATAGTTTTCAACAATATCAACATTTAAACCTTGGTTATAAACAAGTGGGGAGAGGATGGGGTAGGTCTTGGAGAAACAGATGAAAATATTTTCTGAAAATATTCTCTGTAGAAATCAGTATTCTGTAAATTGTTCAAACTAATAATTTATATCACTTTCATATACCTCTGATCCAACTAATACACAAATGGAGTATAGAAATTTAAGAAAGGAATAATTTTTACTACATTTAAGTAATGAAACTAAGGAAAATGGAAACAGCTTTTAGGCAATATAAATGACAAAGGAAAGGGAAAATGACTCATGACATGTCACTCACCAAAGTTGAGCAATGAGTGAAAAACATATATGACGAACACAAACATATACAATATTTCATGTGATAAACTTTGGTGTGTGCACACCCCCTGAATCAGATGACTTGTTTCCTACAACATGAATTAAGTGAAAACCGAAATATTGTACATGTTTGTGTTCGTCATACAGTAGAACTCAAAACTATCTGAATCAATTGGGACCAGACCCCATTCGGATTATTGGATTTTTTTTTAAATAAGGGTCTTTTTTAATTAATTACTGTATGAACATTGAAAATGGGAGAAAAAAAATATTTTTGAATAAAAAGAGATGATATTAATTAAATGAAAAAACAGCACTTTTACATGTAAAGCGTACTACAAGTGCTGTACTTAAGTACAGTATGTACTTACCATACTGTAAATGAAAGTGTTGCTTGCCGAACATCTCGGCCAAATTAAGCTGTATGTATCCATCCGTTTTTGCCCCGGCTTGGAAAATTCATAGATCCACCACTGGGAAGGACAATAGCGCATAGGCAGAAACATTATTTTGTGAATCGCGGTACATTTCCATCTTAATTAAAAAAGCGATCCGGATAGTCGGAATTCTACTGTATATGTTTTTCACTTGTCACGGCCTTCAACTTTGGTGAGTGATGAGTCATTTTCCCTTTCCTTTGTCATTTATATTACTACAATTAAGGAAAAATATACAAAATAAATGTGTATGTTGTAAGTGTAGTAAATTAATTTTTTTTTTATAAAGAAACAAAATAAAGTTTTGTATAAAATTCAAGTAATGCATGTAGACAAATATGCACGAAGAATATAATTATCTTTGTTTGGAAGAAATAATAGCAAAACCTAATACAAAAGCTTTTATTAGAAAAAAATTACAGGACTTACTCAAAAGCAGTTCACTTACATCAGAAATGAATGAGAATGACAAGACTGCTATAGCAAGCAATATGCTCCACAATTAAGAACGTGACAACCAACATGGGTTTGTTCCGCAATATGCAATAGAGTAACAATCTCTTACTTCAATATTGTGTATCAATGGAAACAAAACAATATGAACATCTTATTGTTCCAGAGACCCTCAAATAATTGCAAATTTGAACACAAATATGAAATATTAATAAAGAAAGCTACAAATTGAAAAGTCTAACTTCCTAATATCCATTATTACACAATTTATCATTATGTTTCACGAAACACAACTAAAAGCAATTGGAAAATAAGGCCTATATTTAAGAAAAATAACAGTTTTGCTATCCAACAAATGTAGAAACATTTCTATTTGCCTTTAAAAAAAAAAATCATTTAAGAGGTAGCAACCAGAATATTCAGTATAAAATTCAATATGATTCAGGATTTACATACCCTTAGATTTAAAGAGCTTTTTATGAAACAATTTCAAGTAATATCACTGAAAATTCAGTTTGGTGTTCTTACCAAAATACAAAGAAAAATACCTAATACCTTTTCTGTGTACAGTTTGTGTATCAAACATCATTTACCTGATGTAAACTTTTGCATTCTTAAAGACTAACTTTAAGACTTCTTCTGACAGACAGATACTATTTCAATCAAAATACATGACACTGCAACAAACAACGCAATTATAACGAGGGATAACACTATCTATTCCACAAACTGTGAATAGTTTTCATGAATGAATCATGGACTCAGATTTAACTTCTAACTTATGTATATAATAAAATAGTTACAATACAAAAGTAATTACAAATAAATGAATTATTGTGAGACAATCTCACTGCTTTCAAAAGGGAAAAATTTATGGGACATTACTAATCCACTGGGAGATAAAAAATTTCTTTTTTGTATTGAAAATAATAATAATAAAAAGGAAAGAAAAACATCTGAACAAACCAGAACTGCCATCCAGTGAACTTTATAGATGCTAATTGAAAACCAATAGTAAATCAGTCAAACACAATGCAAAAATTAATCACTTCCACACAAAGAGCAAAATAATGAATATAAATACACATTATTTAACTAATGTTGTGAACACATTTATACTATTAAAAATTGTTAGTACTGAAAACTGAGCACCATACTCAATCATTCCCCCTTAAAACTAAGAGTCAAAATGATTTCATACTCACTTGCCATACTCATACCAGGTATGAAATGCGAAAATACTATCACAAACATTCACATTCCAGACACATCTTAGTTTTTGACGTCCCACGACCCAATAAAAATGATTGCACATCAGCATATTCCCAGTATAAATGAGAAGTAATTTAAAATATAGTAATTTCTGAGATTGATTTCAACACAGTTTTCTGTATCACACTTACTGCACATTCTCAATTTTTGAGTCATGTACATAAATAAGCACAATTCAATTGCAACTTCACTTACTGATACAAAAAAAGTGTAACAAACATTTTTACACAAAAATTAATGTATTTTCTTCATACTAGTAATGAAATATCATAAAATGTTTTTCCCTGCCATATATGTGTGCCTATCACTGGGAAAATCTGAGGATGAATATTACTTCCTGCTGTCTTTATGAACACTAGCACTCTCTCCAAATATATGGAACATTTGAGTACAATACTTTTAAGCAATTTGTTGCTTAAGTATTTATTTTGCCGACTGAACAAATTGACGCTGAAACTGCACAAAATATCTGCAGTAACTAGCAAGTCGTCTCCCTAGGTAGTTCGTATGGTGCATTTATTACTGCCTTTGTACTAACAGTTTCAGCAACAGTTTCCTTTACAGTCAACTCTGATGACTTCAAAGGGAATTTATCTGACTGAACATTAGTTTTGCTAGTAGAAGGTTCACTTTCTGATTTCTCATCCTGAGGACTGGTGGGACTGTTAGTCAGTTCGCCGACTGTCTGGTTTGTCAGCGTGTCCGTTAGCTAGAGGAGCTTTTCCGTCACTGAACTAGTGGTGGCAGAGCTGACAGTCGACGTAGCATTGTGTTCGGATTCCTCACCCGGTGGCAGTAGTTGTCAGTTGAGCAGCTCCACAGACACAAACTGCTTCAGACGCTCCAAGTACTGAGAGTACAATTCAACATCATTGTGACCAGCTCCCTGGACAAAAAGGAACACTCAAACAATAATTTACAAACATAATAAATTCAAAAGTCACTTATCAACAGAATGTACTTTGATAAAAACAAATAAATAGCAATTAAAAAAACTCTCCAAAGAATGAAAATCATCTAATGAAACTTCCATCTACAAGCTGCACAAGGCATCAGTTTTCATGTTTATGTCTACTTCCTCTAAAGTTACTCTTTCCCCAAGTTCACATTAGAAAACATACTTGGAATGAAATTATTTGAAAATGCTTCTAATAAACAAAATATACACTTTTTTACTTGTATTCAACAAAAACCCACACAGCAGTAAGCTTCTAACGAAGCTACCGTAAGAACAAATCCATATTTCTAAATACTGTAAACAGATTTAGATAAACTTCAAATTAATAAATCCATTATAATCCAAAAATAAAATCTAAATTTTCTACATCAATATTTCATCACCCAATGACTTTTCAGTTATAAAATAAAATCAAGACAGTTATTTTTAAAAACTGCAGATTTTTAGGTCCTCAAGGTAGTGATATCTTATTTACAACCTACTGCAATAACAAGAGTTCCCCTAGGATATTTCAAACCATCTTACCTCCAACTAATCCACCAGAACACCAATAAGAAAAGGTTGTTCTTGTAATAAAGACACAAAATAAGGAATCAATAGCTAAGGAGTAAAAAAGCAGTTTTCACGGTACAAAAATTTGGTATTGACTACAATTACAAATTTTTGATGGCACTGAAATTATAGGAATGACAATCTTATCACAGTAAAAATATCAGACTAACATATCGTCATCATTATACTTTTCCACTTTTGCAGGTCATCCAGTATGTCCTCTCCCATTTGTCTGTCACTGCATGTTTCTCCCTTCACCTCTACATAAGCGGTCTGGTGGCTCAATGCTTAAGGCGTATGACTGGAAATTGAAAGGTCTAAGGTTCGAATCCCTATCAGGGTTGGGATTTCGAAAGGCTCTTATCTGACCTTCACCTCTGGAACAGCTTGCTGTGTAATTTGAAGTATGTCAGAATGCTTCCATGATTTGAATTACACATTATTCTGAAGGTCCCCTTTACCTAGTAGGATTACCAAGTTAGGTTAAGGGTAGCCACAACAGAGGCACATGCACGGCATATTGAAACTCTATCAAACCAGGGGCATAACTATACCTTAATGTCTCCAAGCCCATAATGTCATAAGCTGTCTCTGACCTTTACTGCCTTCTTCACCTATATATCCATCTTGTCTGCAGTCTTCCGATAGATCTCATTCCCTTCCCATTGTTTATGATTGCAAAATTCAACAATCTCCCATCCTCCATCCTCGTCACACATCATTCTTATTTTTGCTAACATCTCTTCCAATGCTTCAACTTTTAATCTCTCCCTAATGTTTCCATTTCTAATTTTATCCTTTCTTGTTGCATTCTCTATCTCTCTTGGAAACCTCTTAACATCTACAGGACTTAATCTGGATAAAAAATTTAGTACAATGTGCAAAGCAACTTACAAAAGCCATTAATGTTAAGTATCTCTCAATTCAATAGCAATTAAACTACGTTAATCTTAATTACACAAGAAAACAATCAGCATTGTAAGCAGTCTGGATTTTTTCTTTAATAATAGGATTTCTGGAAAAAAATGAGTGGCTGAAACCTGGTATCCTTTCCAAGTTAAAATGACAGCAATTACCTTTGTGAACATATGAGCGAAGCAATAATTCACCTGTGTAACTAGCTTATATCTGACAAGTAGTTCCATGTAAAAGAACAAATAAAAATACATGTGTATTTACCTGAGGTGTGAAAAAACTTTGATAAAACAAATTAGATTTCCAAGACTATCATCAACTGACCATGTGCATCATGACTTTGAAAGTGTTTTATAAAGAGGATTTGTAACTCATTTGTAACCCTGGCACTGTTCGGCAACTGAGAGGTACAATTATGTATAATTTACTCAATTTCTGACCAAGTAACCAGTCTGCTAAGCACTATTAGCTTCTAAAGAAAAAAGTACTCAGATTAGTTTGAATTTCAGTTTTTTGTCATGTATCCAAATTAATACCCCTTAAAGAATTGCTGATTTTTCCCACTACTGTTCC
Organism: Vandiemenella viatica; assembly: GCA_031002005.1. Taxonomy (NCBI): domain Eukaryota; kingdom Metazoa; phylum Arthropoda; class Insecta; order Orthoptera; family Morabidae; genus Vandiemenella; species Vandiemenella viatica. Next base: position 177,918,257 of record JARYHS010011408.1, read on the forward strand.
TCTACTGACCACTGTTAAAATAAATTTGTATTAATTTAAGTGTCTTGGGATGCATGCTCCAGTGGAAATTTCCCTACACATCCATTTTTCCTGTTTCCTGTACCTGACTACTTTTACCCTCTGCAAATTTCAACTTTAATTTTTTTCAGCATATTTTGTAAAATATTAATCATCTCTCTTGGTAATTTATTCCAATCCCAACACCCTTATCTACAAAAGAATTTCTTTGCAAACCCTAATGCCTGAAATAAAGTGCCAGTTTGTGATCATGGTCCCTTTCATACACCACTCATAATTCTTTCACCAATATCTTTCCATGCCTCATCACCAATATACATCCAAGCACTCCCATGAATTTCTTCATCCTTCTCCTGCCTTCCAATGAATCCCATTCCAGCTCCTTTGCATATCAATTACTGATTGTATTCTGCAGTAATTTCCTGAGATAAATCTAGAAGCCAGTCTCTGCACCCTCTCCAACACCTGTATTTGATGCCCAAAATGTGGGTCTCATATTACACCACCACATTCATGCAATGTTTGACCAAAGTTTTTTTACCCAATTCCCTTACTTTTCTGGAGCACCCCTCATCACTCTCTCCAACAACCTTTTTCTACTACCTGTCGAATGAGTCCTGGCCCGGCCGAGTTTGTTATCAAATGTTATGCCAAGGAATTTTCACTTAGGGTCTTCAATAAGCAATTCTTTCCACATATTATAGTCGACCTTTAGTTTTTTATATGTGTACGTAATAAGCTGACTCTTCTTTGAATTTATCTTCATCCCAGGTTGAACTTTCCAGCAAGACATCCTGACCAGATATCCCTGCAGTTGTTCATATTCTACCATTTTGATCCTATAAGATAGCATTATATCATCTGTAAACAACCTAACTTCTGATAGTAAACCATCAGCACACTCATTTATTAGAATAAGGAATAGCAATGGTCCTAATACACTACCCTACAGCACTACCATTTTCACCTCCACTTCTTCTGATAATGCATTTCCTGCCCTAACTTTTTGATTCCTACCTCTTGTACCCAGCAAATCACTTTTTTGTCCACTCCATTTTTTACATGCTTTATATTAGCTTGACCTGTATGTATGTATGAATGTAACGGAATTTTACAACTCCAATTTGACCCACTTAAAGATGTCTGGACACATATTAAAGAACCTACAACAATAAAATAATTTCATAGCAATGTCCTGCTATTCGAATTACTTTGACAGTAACAACATTAAAATGATTGAATGTTGTGGAATTTTGCAATTTAATTTTAACCCGATTCCAAATATCCGAATTGTTTGAAATTTTGCTCATGTATTGACAACTGATTACAATTCAATAATTTCATAGCTATGTCTTGATATTCTCATTACTTTGACAGTAATAATGGAAAAATTTTGCACACATTTTAAGAACCATTGACAATACAGTAGCCTCTTAGCAACATCCTGCTATTTTAGTTACTTTGACGGTAACAACAGAAAAATGGTTGCTTGTAATGGAATCTTTCATTTCAGTGTTCGCCCACTTCCTGACGTCCGAATTGTTTGAAATTTTGCACACTCATTAAGAACTGATAAAAATCAATAATTTCATCCTCACCACATTGCCAGTTCAATTTTCACCCACTTCAGGAAGTCCTAAATGTCTGAAATTTTGTACACATATTAAGAACCGATGACAATCCAATAATTTCATATCTATGTCTCGGTAATCTCATTACTTTGACAGTAAAAACACTAAAGTGTCTTATGACAGATGTGGCTCATTTTCACCCACTTTCTGCATCCGCCTGATGGCAGAGTTGGTTAAGGCACGTGACTGGCGAAGAGACATTCCCTGCTCGAATCCCAGTTTCGGTTAGAAGTTATTATAAGTGGAAAAGATTAGGATAACCTACTGTTCGGATTTCACGTTAAACTGCATGTACCCTATACCTGATGGGATTGCCAAGTTAGGCAAATGCAGCAGCGACATTTTGCACAAGCGCGGAAATTCGAGAAACCTTCTTCATTTGGCGGCCGGACCCTTCGGAGATTTCCCGGCCAATATCGCCATATCCATTTAATTTAATTACCAACTTCCAGGTGTCTTAATTTTTTTTAAATTTGCACACGTATTAAGAACATTTAACAACACAATAATTTAACAGCTGTATCCTGGTATTCTCATTACTTTGATGTGCCGTCTTTTGCACATATGCAATTGATGATACTTTGATACAAGCTGTTACAATAGTATCTGCAGTCGCTTAATGTGATGTTAAATAGTGAGTATTCAAAACATCTTTTTCGAGTACTTCGTACTATTATAAAAGAGTAATCTTCCACATTTACCCTGCTATTGGACCTCTGCTGGGGTTGACCATATAATTGTACGTTACTCATGGGAATAATAATTAAAAATGAAACTATAACACAGAGAAAAAGAGAGATTTGGCAAAAAAAGCCAACAGTAAGAAACATACTTTTGAATCACTTTGAACTAAAACGTTAAAAATAAAACTGTAGCTTAAAAAACTAAAAATACGTTTTCGCAATAATGTGAACTAAAATGTTAAAAACAATATTTAAATATTAAGATTTTGTTTAACATTGATAGAACGTCCCACAATTCAGGATAAATTAATGTTTGAATAAGCTTAAAGAATAGTCAAACATCAATTTATCCTGAATTGTGGGACGTTGTATCACTGTTAAACAAAATCTTAATATTTAAAGATTATTTTTAACCTTTTAGTTCACATTACTACAAAAACGTGTTTTTAGTTGTTTAAACTACAAATTTTTTTAACCACCATTTTATGACTAACTTTGTCAAAAGTCTTTTAAAGATCTAGTCCTAATCTATCAATTTGGCCTCCCTTGTCCATATCATCTGAAATTTCTTGCATATAGCCTATTAACTCATATGAATATCCCGCTTAAAACCATGTTGTCGACTTGAAAATCATTTACATTCCTTGCAGACATCAATTTCTCCATTAATTTACCAAACACAAAAGTCAACTGAGTGCCCTATTTGTCATCCCTACTTTATGCACCAGTAATGCTAATGCATTTTTCCAATCCTCTGGTAAACAGCAAATATCCAGACACAATTTAAATAATGTTTCAAGCTGATATAATACCAATACAAGGTAGAATGTCACATCCTGCTAACTTTAAGACATACATAGTAATGTTATGTTCATCAACTACTTTATGCATTTTTAGCTTTATTAGTTCCTTTACAATATCCTCAGGATGAATTTCAATTTTTTTTTTCTTTATCTGCTCATTTCTAATTGTGTGGATAAGCTCTTTCTCCAATTTACTCCCTCCCAATCCTGAATCATAGTTCCTAATGCTCTCACTAAACCAATTACTTAAAATCTCTGCATTTTTCATATTCTTAGTAAGATCTCCATCCCTATCTATAGTTGTATCACAACTCCCCTTCTCCTCAGTTTTCTAATAGTCATAGAAATTTCTAAATGCGTTCATCAGTCACCCAACTGCACTAATAATATTTTTAATAAACCCACCTCCAGCACCTTCTTTACTATTATTAATTCTTGTTTAGTTGTTTATACCTTGCTGCCTCTTAACTATGTTATGTACTCTTCTTACCAACCTCTTCAACCACATCACTTCCTTATTATAGTATGTAGGTTCTGTTTATTTCTTTATTTTCTGTTTTGGAGTTAATATTTCTTTACCATTTTTTACTTGTTCTTGAACTCATCGCTTCAACTCCATGGTACTTATGTCATCCTTCCACTTAGTGAAACCTTTCCTGAAACATCTTTTTAATTTCTAAATATGAGCCTTTTTTTAACTGTTCATATTTCCACCTTCAATTTTGACCATTGGTTTACTGAATCCTCTAATATCCACCAGAAATGCTTCATGGTCACTTATTCCTTCAGTTACTTGACACATCTCAACGTTATCATCAGGTTTATTATGAAGATATCTAACATGTTTTCCTTTGCCACTTGATTAAAGCCTCTTTCTCTTATTAAGCTAGTAGAGTAAATGACATTACACGGGCAGCGTTCGCTGTTAGTTACAAATTTTTAAAGTGTGTATACTGATAACCACGTCATTAGTCGTGATAAAAAAAAGTATCTTTCTACATGGTAAAGTCCAACTTTATCCCTCGCTTTTTTGCTGCTTCTTCAGGTAACAGCATGTAAATAAAATACACATTAACTCAAACCCACAGCAAGACAATCACACAATGCATTTCCTCCTCGCAATTTAATGATTTTTATCTCTGCCTTAAGTTTGTACTACTTGTAATTACTTCCACAAAAATGATGCATATTTTTACTATCACGAAAAACTTTCTAAGGAAATTATAATTTCAAAACCAAATAACAATGGTTGATTTTATCAATATATTTTGTGATTACCTATGTTTCCTGTAAACTTTCTCCAACTTTTTAATAAACTCCCATGGTTCTTACACACTACCAAAAAATTATTACGTTATGTGGTGCCTGGTTCTAGCAATTGGCACAGAGAACAGATAATTATATGAATTTATGGATTTAATTATCGTAAATAAACAAATAGGAACATGTAGATTTAAATGAACATCGAATTATATTTTTTTTATACTTTTTTACCCAACAGACAATTGTCTTTTAGCACTTCTTTTTGATATCACAATTTCAAATAAAATTAAATCCAATTATTGTCGTGTAATCTTTCTCTGAGTTTTAATACTCCTCTCTGTTTGTTATCTTCTATCAAAAAAGTTCTTAGTTTATATTTTCACTTGGTTCTTGAAACTGCAACAGATAATGCAGCGTAAACATCAAATGCTCTCCTCCTTACATGAATTTCTGCATCTAGTCAATGTAAAGCAACATATAAATTTAAATGAAAGCCGCACTGTAATTTTTTTAATCTTTGCCTTGCATTACAGTTTTTCTTATTTTTGTACTGTTACATCCATAACAAACAATTGCCTTTCAGCTAGCATCACAGTTACATTTTCTTTTAACAATGTAAGTGCAAATAAAATCAAATTCTATTATTTATTTGAAATTTATCCAGCATTTTAGCAATATAAGCAGAAAGAAGATCAAGTGAGGTTATTTATTTGAAATTATCGGTTAGTCAAGGAACACTGTGGTGGCAGTCAGTGTAACTAACACTCTGGGCATTACTGAGACCCGCCAAAGGTTGCCAAGCTGCTGAGGTGAGCACAGTCTCCAGATAACATTTTATTAAAGAGGATTTGCAAACAGTGGTGTAGCTAGGTCAACAAGGGCCCCGGTGCAATAAATTTTGGGCCCTCAGGCCAGATGGGCGACCTTTTTCTTTTGCTTTGTGTTGCTGGTAGGGGCCCCCTGAGCTGAGGATGGGGGCCCCCTGAGGAGTGGTTGGGGACACCCTGAGCAGTGAGGGGCTTCCTGTTCTCAGGGGCCTCCTTAGACGACAGTCCTCTGAACTGCGCTTGGGGGCCTCCAGAGTTGCACTTTGGGGCCCCCCGAGCGTAGGGGCCCCGGTGCACTGCACCGCCTAGCCCCACAGTAACAACACCCCCGTTTGCAAATCTCTGTTCTCTTGTGTTATTAATCCTATTTCCTACCCAGTTGACACCTGTTTCTGGCTTGTATTTTAACCAGAGCCAGCTCATTCCCCAGTCAACAACCGTAACCACAAGAGCCACCACTGGCTTTAGCCAATTATGTACAAGTAAATAAACTGGATAAAATATGAGTTAATAAAAAAGAAATAGCTCATGAATAGTAGGTATTATAGCTATTCTTTTATTATTATCTTTACCAGTTCTTGCAGGAGCAATTACAATACTATTAACAGACCGAAATCTCAATACTTCTTTCTTTGACCCAATGGCATATCAAAATGCATTTCAATGTGAGAGTGTGGCACCCTCCTGGTGCTACGTATCCTAAGCAAACTGGCCGATGCATTGTGCAAGATGTCTCTCAAGGGCCAGCCTCCTCATGATTGCACAGACTTCTGCAGTTGTTATACATGTTATCTTGGTTGTCCAGGTGGAACTGTGTCAATTTATTGAAAACTAACATTTCAGGCATTATTCTGTGGTTTTCATTATCTGAGCTGTCCCCAATTGAAATACAGGCCTTAAAACTGACCTTATGCTCTGGCAGTATTTGCTTTCTTAAATTGAAATACACTAGGACACTGTTACGACAAAATGTAGTCCTTTGATGAAAGCCACAGAATGACGACTGAAATATTAGGTTTCAATAAATTGACATGGTTTACCCAGACAACCATGTTCCATCACACAAAATTTTGGACATTTCCTTTTATACAGACACAAACAGGATTTTTTTTATCTATGTTAAACAATGGAGATAAAATAAATCATTTTGATAAAGAAGTAATTTAGGTAGGAAATAACTCCAAGTTTACTTCACTGCTAATTTAGAGCATAGATACACATTTGCAAATTAAATGCTATAAACAGAAAAATGCTACCAAAGAGTTAGTCTGTAAATCTTTTCATGCTCTAAAATTCTCCTACTCATCACTATATATGTTTAACGGTTTAGCAAGCACACATTTAGTAATCACTCTGGGGCCCTACTTTTCTCAGCCTTCTATACTGTTATAAATCTGTAAGCAAGCTGCATGTCTCTTTATTTGAATGGGTACCACACAAAAACTACTGCAGCATTTTGGGAAGGAGCAAGCAATTAAAAACCTTTCTATATGGAAAATTGTGGACCACATATCATAAGGCTCTTCAGATGCCCACTCCTTTCTCCAAAATCTGACAAAACTTAGTATTTTTTTTACTATTGTTACTCATTTTTTTTACTGCAGAACTTTAAAATAAACGGAATACATGACACAAACGTAATAAACATTGAATTGCATCATAACAGGTTAGTTACCATGAAAAATGAGTTAGATTACAAATGTGGTTGACATATATCATTTCCGGTAGACAGTTAAACACTTTGTATCTGGTACAACATGTATTTCATGATCACGAAACGCTGTACAATAAACGATGTTAATAAGCAAATACTTCTTCCTTGCATATCAATATGGATATGAAATTCAGTTTTTTTCTTGAAGAAAGATGTCTGAGAAACAGCTATCATAAATATCAACAGGTACGTACTTTTTCCATAACTTCTACAGTACTGCCCACATTTTGACCAACTTGGTGGCTATATTGTGCAAATATTCTTGAATATCATCGCCTAAGGAATTTGTATACAAATTTTAACTGCTGTTCGAACCACAGCCAGTAAAATAAATTGTTCTTTTTGTTAAATAACTATCATAACCCTGATTTTGTAATGTTTATCGCTATACGTGCTACTGAGTTAGCGACAACAGCAACATGCAACCAATGAAATTAAAAATTTACTAGGCATCCTAAAACCATGTAAATTATAAAACTAAATCCATTATGCCTTATGCTCTAAGTGTGTCATTTGTCATTTTGCTTTAGGCTGTACTTCAGCCTAACAATGAAGTTGGCTAATGATTCCATTCGGAAATCATAGCTTCTGTCACTTGCGCAATAATGCATTCACTGTTTCACCATCAAAACTTGGCCTGCTTTAGGTACTTACATGCAACTGAAATTATGACATCAATAATATGGCTTCATAGGGGAAAAAAATAAAAATAATTCATAGCATAATGCTACACTGCATAAATAGTAAAGCTAAATCCATTGTTCCTTATGTTTTAGCAAAGCATATCAGCTGTCATCATAGTCCAGGTTGTATTTCAACCGAACCACAAATTCCCATAATATTTGCCATTCGAAAATCATAGCTTCAGTCACGTGTGCACTAATACATACACTGACATGATCAAATTTTGATACTTTGGATTTACTTATATGTGGCTGAAGTAATGGAATCAGAAACAGATTTGAAAGAAATTAAAAATTATTCTTAATGTGTGATATCGTGTAAGATTAGTTCATGTAAATTTCTATTTCAAAGCAGAAATAATTGATTGTATCAACATATCGTCAAAATAAAACCAATATCCTAGCAGCAAAAAGAAAAGCAATTATATTTCAGAGGTTAAATGTTATTAATTTTTTGTTATAGAACATAAATTTTTATTATTAAACTGAAATATTTATTACTATTACTGTTATTATTAAAAAAACTCTTTATACTGTAATACTCTTCCAAGAGGACGAAGTTGCAAGTGAATGCTATATCGATATAAATTTGTGGCACCACGGTTATCGTGCAATCCTCCATTTAAGCATTTAAAAATGGCACATAGAGGCCATACCTACCCAGTAAGGTAAAGGTAACATATTATTTCTCTTAAACATTGCTTCACTTACTTATATTGCAAAAATAAAACCCTTTCTAAACTTTATTTCTTTTTTTTTTAACTTTACACAATAATTATCACTATGAATTAGTACAGTGAATTTTTCATAAATTTTATAGCAGTATAATATGAATGGAACAAAAAAACTCTGAAATCAGTACGAATACAGAACCTTAGATAATTACTGAAACAAAGGAAAGTTTTCAGAAGACATTTACATTCATGCCTCTCTTTATTAATATTTGGTAAAAGAATAAAATCAGTAAGAAATTTTGCATATACCAAAGAACACACGAAAAAAGCAGCAGGCAAATGTTAGCAAATCACTAAAATCATTGCTTAGTTCCCATGTTTAATACACGCAAACCTTCCTAGAGTGCTGTGGTACATAACAGTACAAATCACATGGAATTTCATTCAGTTTTTTTAAACTTAGCAGGATCATCATACATGCAGAAAGACGTATGAGATTTTAATATGTATAGACATGACTGTTGTCTTATGCCTTCATTTCTGACCTTAATGTTCCTTGTTTTGCAAATTATTATTTAGAGATTTCACTTCTTCAACTAAGAGTTGAAACATCCTTGATAATTACTGTATCAAAACTATATATATCAGGGATTTGAACAAAGAAACTCTTGGTAAACTACTATTCTGAATACTGCAGAGATCTGCATCTCTTGGTATAAGTAGAAACACTGCACTTTACCTAGGGTCAATAAATTTATCTTACTATATGGCCCAGGCATTGAAAATTGGACATTTTCCGATTTGTCTGAGGCAACATTTATCAATATTATTACAGCCTTAAGACCCTATTCGCCCTAATCCCTGTTATTCTAATTAAATGAATTTCTATGAGAGAGAGAGAGAAGACTAAATGGTATTGTAAATTTTTTAAAATAATTTTCTAAACATGACGTGTTTTGATGGATGAAAATGGTTTAAATGAACTGAATGAGTGTCAGAAATGCATTAAAATCAGTGTATGGTTCTGTTTTCGTACTGATTTCTGAGGTTTTTTTTGTTCCATTCATATTATACTGTAATACAATTTATGAAAAATTAACTGTACTACAGTGTATGAAATGTTAATTAAAAGGCTACAATGAGGAATACTGTATATGGTATCAATACTATTCCCTGCACCTCCCATTAACACTACTCTTATCATCATCCTTAGTGAAACTCCTACAAAGTGAACGTATATCCTGTATTACTTGACCTAATGTTGCACTAGGTTTGAAAAAAATTGCAACCTGGTAACCTGTACCAAACTGATCCTGGAGAAGAGGACCTACACCTCTCCCATGGCTACTACCTAGCAGCTGAACCCTTTCTTTCCTACAGTGAGGGTTCACCATAGCACATCAAAGACGGGAAGTTGCGAATTCATAGATTTACCCCTGTCCAAACATCGCCTAATGTGACTATAGGAGTTTTCACTTTAGAAAATGGGCCATGGCTGAATTGCTTGTTCTACCTCTAATGACTTTCACTGAGGCATAAAGCCATAAGGAAGGGGGCAGGGGGGGGGGGGAAATCTTCTCAAATCACATCAGAATGATGGATTCTTCATGGGTAAAATATTACAGAGGTAAAATTATACCCCAATCAGATTTCTGGGTTGGGACTGCTCAGGGAATGGTCATCAGAATGAGTAGACAAATTCTACAAGTCAGAACATGGAAGTGGAAGGATGCACAGTATCTCTAGTCTTGGGAATACAGAATAACTAAAACAAAAGAGACAAGGTTGAAATCTGTTTAACTTTAAGTAGAGGAACCAATAAAGGAAGTAAAATAAAAATTTGAATGTGGCATAAGCATTCAAGCTGTGAAAAAATCAATATTCTGCAATTAGCAGGACAAACTAAGCATACTCTAGAGTTATGAATTAAATATTGAAGGAAACGTTTGGATTACGAGGGTGGATCAAATATAAACAGGACCTTTTTAATTGAGCGTGCAGTAATGGTCGAAATGGTTATGCGATTCTACATGTTTATCTGTGATATCAGGAGTGGGGAGAGTGTTTATTGGCCTTATCATGTGCAACCAGTAGTAAACCTAACAATATCGGAGCAAGATGTGCACCCCTCAATTGCACAATGTGTAATTATTAAATTTCTTATTTGTGAAGGCGAGAAATCAACCCAAATTCTGCAGAGATTATTGGCATAGTTACAGGATCTTACACTGTCAATGACTTGTTTGTTTACCTGGCTTAAGGAATTCCCGAAAGGCCGTGAAGAGGTTAAAAATGGATGTGCATTACAGAGCAGAACATTCAGACAATTTGTGACTATTTTTCACATTGATTTATAATTGTTTCCCCAAAGTGTTTGGTATGCTTTCATCCTTTCCAAGTCCTTAATGTCTGAAGTCAACATGTTGCTATTAACATTTTATTAAGATAAACACACCGAAAAGATATTTATTACTACACTGTCATTTAAATGAACTTAATTTTCTATATATAACAACAACAATGAGCAATAAAATGCGTAAGCCGATAAAACTAAGGAAAGATAGGGAAATAAGACCCAACACGCACCACAGATGACAGCAAATGGGAATGACAAAAACACGAGATGTAATGTTTCGGTGCCTAGTTTAATTCTTGCAAGGCAGAACCAGACGTGCACAAGCCGATGGCCGTATGGTGAAAGGAGATTGTACGGCATGGTCAGCACAAATGGTGGTATAGCAGAAGCACAATTACAAAATAGATAATCAATAATTTTGAAGATGTATCTGAGGTATATTATCCTTGGAAGTAGAAGAACACCAACATAATTACTGAGTGAGGATATAAATATTATAAAACATATTTTGAAAAACTTTAAGTAGGAAAAATAAAATATAAGCAACATAAATAGTAGCGATAATAAATGTTGGTTCTAGTGGGAGGGACTTATTAGAGATTGAGGCCTGGAGGATGTCTGGTGTCCCGGATATTCTGGTAGGCTAGATCCCATCTACACAGTTCAGAGGAGGTTGCAGTGTCAGAAACTCTGATCACCCTAACTGAGAAACAATTGTTGAGATTGTGGCAACAGGCATGTTTTACCACAGTATGGTCATCTGTGGTGAGTGTTGGGTCTTATTTCCCTATCCATTCAAAGTTTTAATTTTCTATGTACCAATACATAAATTCCATATACTGTATTGTGCAAATATTTCAACCATAAAACTGGAAAATGGCAAATAAGAAGCCTGTGACAGCACAGCCTTGTTTTTTAAAGTTTTAATTTTCTATGTACCAATACATAAATTCCATATACTGTATTGTGCAAATATTTCAACCACAAAACTGGAAAATGGCAAATAAGAAGCCTGTGACAGCACAGCCTTGTTTTTAAATTTCTGTGATGTCAGTTCTTATGCACTTAATGATTTCTGCACGAGTGATTGCTGTTTGTCTCTTGTCAAAAGTGGTTTATTAATATCATCAGCACGGTTTGGATCTTAGGAGATCGATGGTGTTTAAGTCTGAATGTTTTGATCTTATATGCTTGAGTTAACATTCAGAATATAATGTGGATGAAATGAATATGGGGACAGTTCTTAAAATGTATCTTAATGTGCAATTGTTGGCAGACTCAAAAGCAAAATGACCTTCAACACGTTTAACCCAGAATATGAACTGCAATCCTACACTATCTTAAATCCCTCAGGTCATTTGCAGAATTGGTGTCAATCACGTGGCATCCGCATAATTTATTAAATCGTTATCAAATGAAAGAACAAATCAATTTTAATATTAAATAATCAAAATCAGTGGTTAACTATTTTTAAGCTAACAAAATAACATTGATTTAAAAATGTAAAACCTCTCTTAAACATGCATTTGTAACTATAACCACAAATTAATCCCTCGCACATTAAATTAACTTTGTGCTTTTACAATTTTGTTTTTAAATCAAATTCTAACAGTTATCTACTAAGCTGGCAAACAATCAAATTAGTTGGTATTTGTGTGTAAGATATCTAAATAAAAATAGTAAATCATATTGAGTCTTAATAAAGAAAATTTTTGTACATCTATCATTTCTGCTTTTGGAAGCAAGATTTTAAACAGTATCGATTGTTTTGACTCCCACTTCTCAATTAACTGTTTATATAACCATATGTAGAGAAGGGTCAAATCGCTCATGTGGTGTACAACATGACAAAAATAATTGAACAGCAATTATTTTACTATTCCCACGTCAAGACCTATTAATTACGTATATTACATTAATGAAAATATGGTTTCATTCACATGATTTTTTCTTCTTCTTTTTCTCTTCAACTGGTGGATACTTTATCTTGTAAAATTTAAGCTACTATGGTTTTCCCTCGCCGCCCCCGGTGGAGAAGTGTATTTAAGTGTTCTGTTGATGCCTGTCATGTATGGGTGTTCAGTCTAGCATGTTTTTTGAGTTGTGAATGAATGAACAAAAGAAAGAAGGGAAAGGGTAAAATCCAATATTGGCCCATTCAGGCCTACTCTGAAGGACAAAGTCGCTGCCTAGCATAACGACCCCACCAGACAGGCAAATCACCATTACACATACGCGCTTTGGAGAGGCTTATTAGGATTTAGCACAGAACTTTGGTGATTAGGAATTATACATTACAATCTACCCTACCAGCCACATCCTGAAGAAAATTTCTTCCACTGTGAGGAATCTATCCAGCAAACATCCTGTTACGCACCAGTGCCACAACCAATTGATCCAATGGGGTGGATTATCATTGTTTTGTAATACCGAATAATTTTAAGAGATCAATATACCAATTGATAATTTTTTTTCAGAATTTAGAACATTAGGGAGCGTGCATTAACCACGTAGCTCCATTTTGGCCTTCTGTGAACCCCTCCTCCCCCCCACGTGGCTTCTGCCTCTACCTCTCCCCCCCTTCCACGTAGCACGTAGCTTTTTTTCTTTTTGATTCCAGAAGGCATTTTGTACTGTTTTCTCCTGTCAGACTATTGTAAATTACATTCTGAAATAATTAAGTGAGGGAAATAAATATTCACATGCTGTTGTGAGTTCTGTTCCTCATTTTAACTGTGAAAAATGTTATGAAAGGGAAGCTACATGGCCTGGTTCGAAATCCCTCCTTCCCCCACGTAGCTTTCCAGCCAACCCCCCCCCCCCCCCTGGACCAAGCCACGTAGTTTGTGCACGCTCCCTTACGAGTATTATTACTCTGTCTACTATAATCCTAATAAATAGTTAGAAAAAAGGTAACATAATTCAAATTAGCTAATGAGCAGAGCTAAAATATATGTACCTCCTGATAAATGAATAAAAGTGAATCAATTTACTTACATATCATGACGAATGATAAACAAACATTTCTTGATGCAAGTCAAATGTCATTTGGAATGGTACTGGCAAGCGAGGCAAAGCACCTGTCGAACCTGAGTTGGGATAGAAAGTGTCGATGGATTTTGCGGACTGCAAATTGGCGTAAATTTTTGTGGGATCTGTCAGATTGTCAAATGATGTGGGATCCATTTTGCTGGAGAGAGACACAGCTGACACAGTGTCATGGTGCCAGAGGGTGTCAAGCTACTGGAACCCAAGCTCTAGGGTTCAAGTGTTGACCCAGTGGTATGATGTCATGCGTATGTCAGGAGGTGTATTCTGGATTCTAAGTGGGACATGGACAACTGCTTTTGCTAAGTGTTTGCATCTTTGGTAAACAGTTCAAATTAATTCGGATGGTTACTAACAGGACAGGTTTTGTCCTTATTTAATCATTTTAAAGAAGCTTATGGAAGTTAAATAAATACAGCATACATTAATGCAATTAAAAGAAGGTATTTAAAGGTGATTTGAATAAGTAAATGAGGGTTTTTTTTTTAAGGGAATTATGAATTGGGATAAATAAATAGCAAGAAAATAGCACACTAAGTATGAGGAGCATTTACTGTGAATTTGGGAAAATTAAGAAAATAATTAGAAAATCATGAGAGAAAGCCTTCATGATGGGAATTAAATTAGTAATGGAGAAGCCAGTCTGGAGATAGCTAGTTCAAGTCACATGATTGACAAAAGAGGGGAGGGGGGATTATGAAACTGTATATCCCACTTTGCTACACAGTTGTAAAGTAAATTCAGTGTTGGTCCAGGTTGCGAACGGTCATCAATCTGGGAGCCCAAGTAAGTGCTTGATTGTCGTACGGCACTGTAAAGTGAAAGACAACCATAACTTTCGCTGTTGTGTGTCTACCTGCTGAACTGAGATTTTTTGGGGGTACAAAGGATATGGACTGAGTGAATTGTACTGTTTGATTGCGACCACTGATCGTGTTTCTAGTTACAACAATAAATCTGGCAGGAATGCTTTCAACTAATTAAAAAGAATTTAGACTACACCATTTGCATTTTATTGTTTAAGCAAAGCAAATAATTACCATTGACTATTTGAGCACATAACAGCTTATTTTCTCAGTGCCAAGTCTCCAAGTGCCCACCGAACAGCCACAACAGTCATATATAGTGGGATATGCGATTGTTGTGGGCAGCAGAGATGCTTAACGATTACACACGTGCATAAACATTCCGCTACATGACCTCCTGGTGTGTGGTGAACTATAACAAGCAGATTATTTGGTCTACCACAGACTCCAACCACCATCAAATGAATCCATCCTACTTTCCAGCATCAGATGGTAACTTTCAGCCTTGTGCCACATCTGTAGCATGCTATGTCTCAATATCTAGAGATATCTTCTTGGTGTGGAATAAAGCTGAGGTAACTGTGGCATTAATAGATCACATCAACAATAATTGTGTATATAAAGAAGGCTACAGGGAAGGTGATCTGTTATTGTACAGAAGCCTGCCTGGGTCCAACAACCAGACTCTGAACCTGCTCTAAAACTGTAAGATTCTGAAACTATATCTACTGTGCTGTAGGACTGTTCTATGATATACATCCAAAAATCTGTGTCCCTTCATTGTTTTTCTTTCTATGAAAGAACTGTAAATATACATCTGTAACCTCAACCAGTGTTTCATTTGTAGCAGTAATATAAGGACCCACTTTGGTATTACAGACCATAACAGGTATTAGCTCCCTCCAAGGAAACGTGCAACTCACTGAATGCTCTTTAAAGTACCTATCTATTGTCTCAAGCCACTCAGGGTTGCTTTGCCTGGAGTACAAGTACCAACAGTGACACTAGTAAATTATATTGTCTGCTCTGTCATATTTAGAGCTTGATGCTTCACATCCATCACCAGAAAAGTGATAGGTACCACTTTCATTCCCTAATACAGTTGGAAGTTAGCTAAGTGCTGCTGGTATGATCTATGAACATGTCTCCATGAATTCCATGAGATCAGGAAAGCGACAAACAAAAATTTTATGGAGTCAGCAGTCGAGTATTCAACATCGGAGCAAAAAAAGACATTCACTTTTCTGGTGACGGATGTGAAGCATCAAGCTCTAAATATGACAGAGCAGACAATGTAATTTACTAGTATCACTGTTGGTACTTGTACTCCATACAAAGCAACAAACGGTTACGTTTTGCTGATTTATGATCACAGAGTTTTAGGACCTAGAACAGACAATTTCTGGGTGGGTTATAAATCCGTAAACCAGTCGCACTACCCCTCTAGTCATTTTCAAAGCACGCCATTACATAAGGTTTTTTTTAAATGAAGGACTTTAAACACTGGTCAAAAATAGGTAATCCATGGTAATTTTTAGCGGTTTCTAATAGTGTGGAGCTTCTATCTACTATAGCCGATTTTTTTGTTTTTTAAGCATCATTCAATCATGCAAGAAGATTGTTAGCTAAGCCACCAAATAGGATTTAGGAGTGGGGCAAGTGGTCAGGTGTGTCATACGCGAGGAGGAGACATTACTGCAGAACAATTTTGGATAGCAAGAGGCAACAGCCTCAGTTAAGTCAGAGCCAGAACAGCAAGGCTGTTTCACCGGAGGTAAACATGAATGTAACATGAGAGATAGTACTGATGAAAAACAACAGGTTTTGCAGTCAGCACCAGAAGCAGCAATTGATGAAACAGTGTGCCATAAAGTAGGTCAAATGTTAAATAGTCTATTGTAATAACGTGCATAGCTGCAAGTGTGGAATCAGTTTGCAATAATTAAAGTATAAATAATGTAGTGTGAGTTAGTTTACTGTAAATGGAGATAGAAACTAGATTAAAGTTAGGAAAAACCCAAACGAGAGGGTACTAGTATATTTTGTAAGCTATAACAGCTACTTGTAGATCTACAAAGGGGCAATTGTGGGACAACAGCCATGAAGTAGTTAAGTACAGGACCAGGGATCCCATGGCAGAAAGCACAACTAAAAAGTTGTCTCAGATGGGCGCTGCATAAGTTACTGGCTGATATAAGTTCTAAAATAATAGGAAAAACACAACAGCAGGAGAGAATTCTAAAAGTGAAATCACACTTGAAGTGAATCTGCACTGATGTAACTGTGTAAGTTGAAGTTACTGGGTGGAAATAGTGGTGCAAAAGTTTATAAGTGATGCATTTCCTTAATGTGAATGAATTCTTAGAGAACACGGGGACACCACAGTTAATAGCATTAGCAAAAGAAAGTCATAATAGGAAATAATTATAAATTGTATGTAGAAGTAGGAGCAACTGCAGATTGTGATAAAGGTTATGTGTAGAAGTATAAATTGCTGCAGGTTCTATGAACATTGGGAAAAAATTATGAACACACATGGATAACTAGTGTGGAGTTTATTATGGATAAGTCTAAGAGATCGACAAAGGTATAAAGTATTAAGTAACTCTCTCTCCCCCCCATTTTTTTTTTTTTTTTTTTTTTTTTTTTGCTTATGGCTAAATACCTTGTTGATTTCAAGGTCGTTAGAGACAGGAAAGGACTGGGGGTAATGAAAGGTAGGAATTCAGCCAAGGCCTTTATGAAGGAGGTATCCTGGCATTTACCTCGAGTGATTTGGGAAAACCATGGAGTAACTTATAAAAATGGCAAAAAATTATTTTCGAAGGGATTTTAAGTGTAGTACAGTAGGTAAAAGGAATTTACCAAAGAAAAAGTACATATTATCCATCATAAATCCAGGGATACTGAGGAAATTTGTAGTTGTTTTTGGGTTTTATGGGCGCATCGACAGCGGAGCCATTAGCACCCTGAGAAATGGACCAACATGGCAATGTGGTTTAAAAATTAACAAAATTTCCGTCTATGTGGCCAACTGTAAAGGGGTCAGCCACACACACAGCAAAGTAGGATAAAATCAAAATACTAAAATGTTGGCTGTAAATGGACCACTAAAAACCACAAAAATTGTGGGAAACTTGTAGCTGTGGAGAATAAGTTAAAAGTATACTTACTGTAAGGTGGACACTTGCTAATGGGGACAATTTAATCAGCTACAGTCGGCTTTGCTGACCTTAGTTTGAATAACCGTAGGTCAATGTCTCTCAGACGCAAATGCATAGTGTCAGCATGTAAACATTCTTGCAGACATAACCATAGCTAACATGATGTGCCAAGTTCTTCTGAATGAGTGCATTACAATACCTTTTCTATTCTATTGTTCAAAGTCAAAATATAAAAAAATTATGTATTGTACATTAAGATGATAATATACAGGCAATTTGTATACCAGTACATATAAAAATGAATTAGGTCTAATTAAATGTGAAAGTGTTTCAGAGTCACAAAATTCTTGGCAGTTGAACCACCAAGAGAGACAGTGTGTCATCCTTCTGGAATGCAAAAGAACCATTTGAATAACCACTGAATTCTTGAATGATAAATTCTAAGATGTTTTAAGTGAATATTTGTATCAATTACTATATATGTAATATCTAATCCAATGTATTGTACATCCTCCTAATGAAATGAAACGAAAACAGTTATCTTATGCACAAAAAGCAAAATACGCAGCCAGAATATTTGCACAAATGTTAACATGCATCAAGAAAATTGTAACATGTTATTATAAAAACATGATAGCTTGTATTGTATTCCAATTTATCTTAGAATTTCATTATATATACTCAATATATGAATGAACAATTTTGAAACTAAGATGGATCGGGGAAAATAACACATCACTTGCCATAGATAAAGGCAGGAGGGCCAGAGAAACAGAGGAAAACAAAAAAACATTCTTCACAATATTTCGACATGAACCGAAATATTGTGAAGTGTGTTTTGTGTGTGCGTGTTTTGTTGTGTTCGTATGGACCTCCTGCCTTCATTGGTAGTAAGTGAGAAGGAATTTTCCCCTATCTTATCTTATTTTCAGTGCTTTAAGGAAGTTTTATTATCACCGCTATTCCATTGAAGAATTTTGAAAGGCAAGTTGTAAGAATTCAAGGTAGCCAACAGGGCCGCATTTAAGCATAGGCTACCTAGGCTATAGCCTAGGGGCCCGCATCACAACCCCGGTCCCCCGCCTGGGCCAGTAGTAGAGCTAACAATTTAAAAAAAAAAAAAAAAAATGGTTGAATTTAAGCCCTGGTCGGAGGGACCACTGCCGACAGGGGACCCACACCACATGTATAGCCTAGGGGCCCACAAAGCCTAAATGTGGCCGTGGTAACCAATTATTTGTAATTGAGCAAAGAGTATGTCATCATACTGTTGCAGCTAATGTTAGGGTCAAATTGAACCGGTAAAAGTATGGCATGCTGAATTTTGTAATTTAGTTATGGGTAGAAGAATTGCTTCCAAGGATGTCCGCAATTCTTCTTCATTCAGAGGAGGCATGTAGCATGCCATACTTTAATTTCTAACAATATTGGCCAGGGGTGGAGCAATGCTGAGGAAACCATGGCATTAGCAGGTGACATCAGTAGCAATTGCGTATATAAAGAAGACCGCCGGGTAGACAGGTGGTCAGATGTAGCACAGAAGTTGTTCATCGTTAGTGCCAGGCCAGGTGGGGCATGCCTGAGCCCAACCTTCTATGAAAGGACTGTATATATACTTAAGTAATCTCAGCCCATGATTCACCCATAACATAATAGAAGTCTTCACTCCCCCACTAAAGACCATAACAGGTATTAAGTCCCTCCAAGTTGACAAGTTACTTGACTGAATGCTCCCATAGAAATTTATCCATTGTCCCAAGCTGCTCAGGGGATGACAGCTACTCTTTCCCTACCCAAATACAATTGGAAGTTAACTAAGCACTTATGGTATAGTCTGTATACACGTGTCCATGAATTCCATGAGAAAGGGAATGCAACATGTCTAATCATCACCAGCATCTTAAGCAGCTTCCAACCACTGCCCGGGTCTGCTTGGAAGAAAAGTCTCCAACATGTCTAATAATGAACTTAATTTTCCTAAAGAACTTACACTTGAGAAACTTTGTTACCTGTCTTATGACTACAATAGGAGAGTTGCAATAAGGAACTTGCAAGCTGGTTCTATTAAAATAAAGACATTATTACTTCACTATTATAATCCTGTTTTTATAATATTACTTTTTGGAATTCATCAACCTTCTTTTATGGAGCTTGACTGTACTAGCATTTAAAGTAGAATACTAACACAAGTATAGCTAAAGTAATGGATGATCAGGGTAAATACTTGTCCGTAAATTATTTTCTCAACTGCTTAAAATATTCAGAAAAATAAATATGAATGTAGTAAAAAATATCAGAACTGTGGCTGAAATCTTAACATTAAAAATCTGTACCCTGTTGGTCAGGTTATGTTAATACCATAAACACTGCAGAATAAATTTACAGAAACTTTTTTTATAAAAAAAGTTGTGTTATAAGGCTAGTAAAAAATGAGTTTTAGTACATTAAATATAAATAAAAGCAATACATACATCAACCCAAAGAGGTTCAACAGCACGAGGACAGCGTTCATAAATAGCAAGACCATGTGAGAAATCTATGACTTCATCTTCAGTCCCGTGTATTACAAGCACTGGGGAGGTCACTTTTGGAACTTTATCAATGCTGTGAACAAACAAGTAGTATGATCTACAATTAAGACAAAGACTAACATAATGGTATTAAATAGTACATCATTACTGTTAAAAAAACTTATTCAAACCACTACTGCAATAGCATCAAAAAAACCTTAATGCCACAAATGATATGAGACTGTGATACGGATAATAACAGTCTTTCGCATGGTATATAACTTTAAAACAGTAAATAATTACTATGACAAACAACACAAATATCTCCTTACAAATCCAACTGATGTTAACAGCTACTTAGTAGATTTCTGATAACAGCATATAAAAGAGAAGGAAACACTAGTACAGTTAAAGCATACACCTCATACATGATTCACATGTTGAAATCTACAATGAGAACTCTCACTAGGGGCTAAAACTGGCAGAGCAGAGGCTCCATGCTCCCAAAGTGGCCATAGGGGCGACTAAAGAAGCACAGGTAGTGTGCAGGAAGGGTAATGGATTGCACCGTGATACCACGGCAGCATGGTGTACATTTTTTTTTTTATTTAATTTAATTGCAATGGAGCACAGGCTCCGGTGGCAATTTCCCTACACACTCATCTTCCCCCTATCCTGCACCCACCTACATTTGCCCTCTACAAATTTTAAAGACAGACGATTATAGACACACATGCAGCTCATTGATATAAACTGATCATGCCAATGAAAATGAAGGACTAAAGAGCCAACCTCAACATAGTAGGCCTATTTTCTCTCTCTCTATTCTAATGTAATGATAGTAGCCCTGTATATTTATTGTATCATATTACCTTGGTCATTACTGGTTACTAATGCCTACATTAACAATCACATTGCATATTGTACATGTCTCAATAAACCAACTGTTAAATAATAAGCTGTAAATACATAATACACTGACGGGGAAATGAACTGGCCAAAATTAAATACAGTAACTGACATTCAAAAGGACTAGATCAAGGTGAATTCAAATTCTTAAAGAACTTTGATAATATATATATATATATATATATATATATAAAAATTGCCCAAAAAAACCTGCCGATTGTGGTACAACAGCAATGTACCTGTCTGAAATTTTTTACACGTTCCTCCAGTGGTAGGCCTACTATTCGAGAAAATGTGTAAATGAAGGTAACAAAACGTGTATCTTAGGAGTATTTGTCACTCAAAAGTTACCATTTGCAACAGTCATATCAAAGTATCTTTGATGTCAACAGATCTTGAGACATTTCTGGTAGTGAATGCAACATGGTTGGCAAGATTTCATGAATACGACACGATTCTGCATTTCAAAGAAACCACAGCCTTCACCAATACATTGCAGTTCAAAATTAGAGTAACATAAAAAAACTTAACAAAAAACAGGTATTAACTATTTTTTGCATGACAACCTGAATGCACCTACCCACATTGAGATTTTACTTCAATAGTATTTATTTTGTAGCTTTCATAAACACATTTTCTTAATTAATATCACCTAAGGAACTCGTGAACTAGATTTCAGACTAAACTGACAATTCCTTCTAGGTACATTGCTATTACACTGGAGTCCATCAACATATTAAACTAAAATAAACTTAGTGAAAACTGGTACACAGACACTTTGTGGAAACTGCCACTCCTAATACAATATCTTCCTTAATTCCTCCTACATACCAGCACTTTTACAAGCAAATTAATAGAATCCACAAATTTCTTACTTAAATGAACTAATCCACGCCACATTCTTGTCCCTAAAATGGAGCAAGAGGTTACTATTCAAAGCAAATAAATAAAATCTCATAATGGGTTAATGTGGTTAACTGGTACTTTGGCTTTTACACTTCAAGAAAAAGTGTACCTGAAAGCAGGGGAAATAGGTAACAAAGGTGTAATGCACACCAAAAGATATAGTTACTCACATTACTGACTTAGTGGCTATCATTTACATCATGTTAATAAGAATTCAGTATGGCATGCCACCTTCTTCAGCCAAAAGCACTTATACATCAAGAGATATTAGTTATTCTGGTCCAGGCTGCATTTCAATCTACCCATAGCATGGTTACAAACATTATACTGACCCTTCAAGCTACTTGTAGCCACTTATAGTTAGAATGTGGCATTGCAGCCACCTTCACTAAAAATCCACTATAGCCTATAACATACATGGGCAACCCCCGGCCCCCAGGCCGGATCCAGCCCTCCACCAACTTCAGTCCGGCCCACGAGAGATTCAGAAATTTCAAATAACGCTTCGAACTCAAGTCTCCCATTAATTTTCATTTGATTTTTCTATCTGTTTTTGTTAATTTGCTTTTTGTATGTTTGATTATCCTAATGTAATTCTAGTAAATAAAAAATGTGTGAATTTTTATCGCCTTTTTATTCACTACTATCTACCTACTTCTTTCTTACCTACGGCCCGCGACCTGATTAAGTCCTGAAATTACGCCCGCAGCCAAGCAAAGGTTGCCCATACCTGGCCTATACCATGGAATACCAGTCATGATTCTAGTTAAGATAGCATTTCAAGATAATCACAACCTCATTTAATACAGATCTCTGAAAGTCAGCACATGTACTGCATGCGGAAGGCTAAATTCCCGATAATGATGGCTGCTACACATTGGATAGTACTGCATGTAAACCAATGATTTACATTGCATTACTTCTCTTTTATCTGTTATGTCGGCTTAATGTGCATTTTTCTTCAATAGTAATGCCTAGGGAATGTACTACTCAAATTTTCAAATCGAAAGAACAGTTTTTTCTACTGTCCCTGGTTCGCACAGCAGCCCAGTAAGCTACTGTGCTCATTATTCCATCATTTTCAGTGCCCCACTAAAGCTTCTCTGTCAGTACCGAAGACTGATTTCCTCACATTTTGTGATAATTTCCACCACAAGCACCACCCATTACAATTCCTTTAAATACAATGCTAAATACGCTACTTACTTTAACCATTCAGAACCAGCACATTTCCATCCATTCTACATTCTACTCAATACAACTCTTCTTATTTGTATAGCTACTCATTTGGCCACTTTCCCACTCTCCTCCCTTTTACAAAGATTAAGGTCATTGCTTTAAGTGGTGTCATATGCAGCTAAATATTACTGAATGATATGCTTCGTTTTTTTTTTTGTGGTACAAATTTTCATTTTATAATAGCAATTTTGGAGGAAATATTGTCTAAGGCCAGAATGTCAACTGACATTCCATGATACAAAAGAGTTCAACTAAAATTTATCGCTGGTTCTATTTGCTTATGGGAACATGTTGATATATTAAGAATGAAATTTATGTTATTTCTAAGAAGTGATATAAAAAGAAAAAAAAATTAGTATCTAAGCAAAAAAAAAAAAAAAAAAGATAGTTTGATATGATCCCTGGAAAATTAATGTTCATAGTATAAGTGTTTGGATACAAGTTTCTCTTTGTCTGCTGCATTGGCTATCAAGTAGAATTATTACATTATCTTTAGCCAAAAGCAATGGCTTAATTAATGTTGGCAATACCACAGACTTCACTATTACCATACAAGGCATGTTACATCTTAAGTAGCATCATTTCTCTATAATACTTCTACTTAAACCTTCCATTTATTTCCATCTTACTCACTAGACACATCCAAATCACTCTGCCTTGCATCAGCTGGACACTTCCCTGAATTGCCAACTAAGTCGCTCATAAGAGTCATCGATCATATTTTAAACCCATTAGAATACCAATAATAAAAGATGTACGGTGAATAACTGCCCAAAAAATGTTAGAAATAAGGGCAAGAAAAGCAGGAGTTAAACTTTAAGAAGGTTTGGAAAGTCAGGGAAAAACTAACGGTAAAAAATAGAACTGAACAAACAACTAAGTTCCTTAATATATCTACACTTAAATGACAAAGAATTAATTTATTAAACTTGCTACTCTGACGCACAAAGCAGTTCAGAACTACATATATGCACATGTGTACCTGATACATTAATATCGGTTAAGGAAGTAGTACAGCACAGTGAAAGTAGACTAACAAAGCACTAAACTGTAGAGTAGCACAAAGCAGTAATCACCTAGGAAAGGCATCAAAGAACCAAGTCCTCTTCGTATTAGGGAAGGCTACTCTCATTCCAGACATTAGAGGCGAATGAAGGATGACAGCTCCTACTTCATACCGTGAAGCAAGATCCACGGTCGGCACAGTCCCGATGCTCTGTCCATACAATATGATATTTTCTGGAGAGATGCCGTACCTAGTTCGCAGAGCATGCCAAGCTGCATCGATGTCAGCATACAGATTTTTCTCAGAAGGCTTGCCTGTACTGACACCGTAGCCCGAGTAATCGTAACTAAATATATTACAGTTAATTCGAGACCCAAGTCCCAAATAGAAACTGCTCATTTGTCCTAAATCCACAGCATTTCCATGTGAGAACAGTATCGTAAATCGAGCAGTCGTACTACACCTCACAAACAAACAGGCAATGCGATTTCCTCTTGACGTCCGTGTAAAAAAACCTTCAATATTTTCCTTCTCTCGTTCCGAGTACTGCCATTCTGCTCTTTCAGTCAGGTTCAAAGTGAATTTTGAACCTGACTCGTCCGCTTGGAAGTTGTATGTAGGTTCTGGTGGCAAGAATGCCAGTTTGGCAGCTATCCTCGTTGGACAAGGAGGACAACAAAACAAACAACACAACTCACTCAAACTTAAGCCGTTCATTTTCAAACACGAAGACACTAACAATATCAACGATATACTTAGTATTAAATATTTAACACGATTATAAAATGCTTTCAATTAAAGTTTCCATAGACTACACTCGCTTATTGATGCATCTTCCCATACAGACAGCCATAGCAGAACTTCAGTCTGGTCGCAGCCTTCTAATGAGTCGATCCGCCATTGCCTGAAAAGAAAACAGTAGGAATGCTCAATCAAATTGAAGTACGTACGTTATGATTTTGTTTAATGATCACGAATTTGTATTGGTATATATTTATCTCAATAGTAATAAAATAATAAGTCTTACTGTTTTCAACACTTGTTTTGCGATTGTTATTTACAACTCAAGTTTAATCTTTTCATTATTTTTAAAAATAAAATAGAGATGGAAGCACACCAAGCAAACTAAAGTGTTAAGGACCAGAAATATTTCTAGGTATCGTATGGAAACATAATGGGATCACACCTACAGTACTGTCTCTTTGCAGGTTGTTTTAGTTCGTCGTCTTAAGGTTGTGCTGAAGAGAAGAATATGAAAAGTCAATTTTATTTACTAGCAAATTCCCGGCTTTGTCCGGAATGGTTGAGATTGATTTGCCCTTACAGTTTAGACGCACAATTCGGAACGAATGTCAAATTCTCCCCAGTATTTCCGGGAAAATAGCAAAATTTTTCAGAAAGTTAGACAGATATCCAAAATGACCTGGGAGGGGTGTTAGTTGTATTTCTGAGTGTTGGATTAGAGAAGATTTTTCAATTTTTGACCATCATTTTTCATAAACTAAATTCTGCAGTGACTAAGACCATTAGGAAGAGAAACGTAGGCTGAAATACTATTTCCCTGTCCGCACTGAACAAGTATTATTGTGATGTTACAGAAATGAGTGAAACATGACGTTAAAAAAAATGAGATTACATATCGTACACATTTTTATTTCCTGTTCCGGAGGCAGATCACATGCGCCAGATTCTATGTCAGATCTTAAGTTTACAAATTTTCTAACAAAAATATAAGGTTTGTTATTGCAAATATCCCGTCCAGCGCCACAATCGAACCCTACCATCAACTCTTACAAATTGGAATCCTGACTCATCTGACCAAGCAACATTTTTCCAATCATCTAGGTTCCATCCAAAATCTTCGCAAGCCCAGGAGAGGCGATGAATCCGATGGAATTTTGTTAGCAGGTCGGTTCCTGCTGCCATATCCCCTCAACGCAAATTTCGCTTTACTGTCCTCACGGACACGCCTGTCATGGGTTCCATATTGAGTGCGGCTGTTGTTTGACACAGTGTTGCCTGTCTGTCGACTTCGACACCTCAATACAGAAGTCAGTGTCTCGATAATTAAATAGACGTGGCTGGCCATTGCGTTGTATTACATATTCAAGGAACACTCTTGAAACTGTGGATCGAGAAATTTGAATTAATGAACAACTTACGAATTTCCCAAGCGTCTAACGTTTACTAGCTCTCCGCTAACAAAACCTATTAATTAATGCACGAGGCCATAATCAAATCTTAAAATTTTTCATACAGCTCACGAGAGTAAAAATGAAAGATCCGACACTGCATGACACATTTAAACGTTTCATCCGCACTGCTACCGCCATCTGGATATTTGTATATTACTATCCCATGGCGTTTGGCTCTTCGGTGCATTCCATGTAATTTTAATTTAATTGCAATGGAGCGCACATTCCGGTGGAAATTTCCCTACAGACCCGTTTTCCTCCTTTCTTGTACTCTCCTAACTTTGCCTTCTACGAATTTTAATTTTAAATTACTTCAGAGTTTTGGTAAATTATTCAACACTTCCCTTCTTAATTTATTCTATTTCCTACGAAAGAAATTTTCCCACATCATTATGCCTAAAATCGAGAGCCAGTTTGTGGTCATGGTCATCTTTTTCCTTCCATTCACCACTCTTAATTACTCCACCAGCACCTTTCAAAGTCTCTTCATCAACATACACCTTTTACACTCTCTTTACCCTCCTCATAAATTCCAATGAATCTCATTCCATCTTCTTAATCATATCAGTTAATGATTGTTTTCTGCAGTAACTTACAGAGACAAATCTAACAGTCCTTCTTTGCCCTCTCTCCAACTCCTGTATTTGGTATCCAAAATGTGTGACCCATATTACATCACGATACTAAAGCAACGGTCTGACTAAAGTTTTGTTACCTAAGTCTCTAGTAAATCCCCTCATCATTCTTCCCAATAACTGAAGGATTTTGAAACCTTTTCCTACTACCTGCCTAATACGTCCTGCCCAGTTGAGTTTATTATCGAATTTTATGACAAGGTATTTACCATACCAATGAGAATAAGATTAATTCCAGATAAAATGTTCAGAAATGTAATTTTAAAAAAAAATCCTACAGGGGTTGTACAAAATAATATTAAAACCTGACATTTACATATTATTGATTTATTAATATGGTGTTGGGCAACCTTTTTCTCGTAGAACAGCTGCAATTCTTAGCGGAATAAATTTGCAGAAAGTCTGAATAGTTTCCAACGGAATGTTGTCCCATTCTTATACAAAAACTTTCGCCAATTTCTTCAATGATGTTGGAGGTGGAAATCTGCTCCTTATTCTCAGCTCCAAAACTCCCCACAACTGTTCAATTATATTTAGGTCTGGCGATTGTGCCGGCCAGGGAAGATGTTTGATGATATTCTGACGCCCCTCGCAGCAGGGCAGAATCTTTTTGCCTTTGTGTATGGGCGCATTATCCTCTTGGAAGATGGCGGCGTTTGGCAGCAGTATTCTAGTCATAGTAAGAAATTCATCACTGAAGATGTCGAGATATTCATTCGCAGTCGTCCGGCCAGTGATGTTAATGAAAGGGCCAGCTGAATACCACGATACAGCCACCCCAATCATAAAGGAACCTCCCCCAAGATTGACAGTAGGACGCAGGCAGTCCGGGTCGTAGGCTTCTTTTGTTGTTACATAAACCCGGCCGTTAGTAGGAAACAATGTGAACGATGACTCATCGGACCATACCACATTCTTCCAATCATCAAGTGTCCAGTTTTCATGATCGTAGCACCACTTGTTGCGCAGTTTAGCATTGGTAGCCGTTATAAGGGGTTTTGCAATTGAAGCCCTCCCATGAATGTGAGCTTTGTGGAACTCCCGCCATACTGTTTTTGTCGAAACAGTATTAATCAGGTGTGTGTTGAGTTCTGCTGTCACTTTTGCTGCGGTAGTTTTGTGTTACCTGGCCACAATCTTTTTTAATGTTCGTTGGTCTCTGTCGGTTAACTTTGATCTCGTCCACTATTCCTCTTCGCCGACGATGTTTTACCGTCTTTTTTGTATGTTGTCATTACCATGGATACTGTCGCTCGTGAGACGTTAAACAGTTCATTTGTTTTTGTCACAGACACTCCCGCTAACCGAGCTCCAACAATTTGCTCTCTTTCGAAGTCTGAGAGATCACGCATTTCACCGATCGCTTATTATAACCATCACAAATCAAAGTGTAAAATACACTCACACATAACCTAAAAGACCCGCCACGTCAGTTATCTATACTAATATTATTAAGCTGAAGAGTTTGTTTGTTTGTTTGTTTGTTTGAACGCGCTAATCTCAGGAACTACTGGTTCGAATTGAAAAATTCTTTTTGTGTTGAATAGACCATTTATCGAGGAAGGCTTTAAGCTATATAACATCACGCTGCGACTAATAGGAGCGAAGAAACAATGGAAAATGTGGAAAAAACGGGGAAAATTATTCATCTTTGAGGGCTTCTGTTGCGTGCGCTACGAAAACGGTTCATTCGAATTGAAAAATTCTTTTTGTGTTGAATAGACCATTTATCGAGGAAGGCTTTAAGCTATATAACATCACGCTGCGACTAATAGGAGCGAAGAAACAATGGAAAATGTGGAAAAAACGGGGAAAATTATTCATCTTTGAGGGCTTCTGTTGCGTGCGCTGCGAAAACGGTTCATTCGAATTGAAAAATTCTTTTTGTGTTGAGTAGACCATTTATCTAGGAAGGCTTTAAGCTATATAACATCACGCTGCGACTAATAGGAGCGAAGAAACAATGGAAAATGTGGAAAAAACGTGGAAAATTATTCATCTTTGAGGGCTTCTGTTGCGTGCGCTGCGAAAACGGTTCAAGATACCAAAAAATATGTATGAAAGGATTATTCCTCTTGAAATGATCTAAAAAAATGTCCGCGACAGTATATGTCTATCTTTTGAGATTAACTCACTAGAACCGTTTTTATGGTAATCAAATTTGGTCGAAATTAATGCATTATTACCAATTATTTGTTAGAGTTCTATCAACATAATAATATTAATCTTTATCCAAATATATGTGTTGTTGATTAAGAGTATTTAATTGTGAACAAAATTGTCTTTGGCATCACTTAATTTCAATGAACATTACGCGCGGTCGGCTCCCTTCTGAACGGTTGTATGCAGCGAATGCGTAATGAGAATCAAGATATGACATTAACATACAATAATGATATATACAATGATGGACTAATCATAATTGAAGATAAAATTCATGAGATTTGCGATAAATCACTAACCGATTTTGGGCTAACCTGTATCAAAAAGGATTAATTCACGTAATCATCTGGATCCGTTAGAAGTAGCGTTGCGAAAACCGTATGATCTAAATGAATTAAATGAGTATATTACTCAAAATGAACCAAAATTAGTTAATGACCAGGTGACCGCGTATAATTGTGTTATGCGAAGTGTGCGTTTTAATGTAGGAAAAGTATTTTTTTTGGATGCTCCCGGTGGAACCGGCAAGACCTTTATTACTAATCTTATATTAGCAAAAGTAAGGTCTCAGGGAAAGCTAGCTTTGGCAGTAGCGTCGTCAGGTATCGCTGCAACTTTATTAGCAGGTGGACGCACAGATCATTCCACTTTTAAACTGCCCCTAACTGTTTCTTTACAGAAAGATAGCGTGTGCTCTATACGTAAAAATGGTCCTTTGGGAAAAGTTTTACAAGATGTCAGTTTAATAATCTGGGACGAATGTACCATGATCCATAGAGCTCATGTGGAGGCTCTAGATAGGACTCTTAGAGATATTAGAAGCTGTGATAAAATCATGGGTGGGATTACTGTTATGTTTGCTGGGGACTTTCGACAAACTTTACCAGTAATAGTAAGGGGAACTAGAGCAGACATTGTAAAGTCTTGCCTTAAAAGTTCCCCATTATGGAAGTTTGTTAACATTTTAAAATTAACTACAAATATGAGAGCACATTTGGGAAGAGGTAGTATAACTTTTCCTTCAAAGTTACTTTTAATAGGAGACTGGAAAGTACCTCATTTTGAAAATAAAATTGAAATTGATCGCGATTTAGGAGAAAGAGTAAGTAACATTGAGGACTTAATATCGAAAGTTTACCCTGAAATCAGCGAAATAGAAAATAAAGATCATCAATGGATGTGTCAAAGGGCAATATTGGCGGCGAGAAACAGTAGCGTGGACGAAATTAATGACCTAATTTTAAGTAAACTTCCAGGAGACATAGTTACCTACACATCTATTGATAACGTAATGGATCAAGAAGATGCGGTACATTACCCACAAGAGTTTCTTAATTCTTTGAACCCAAGTGGCCTTCCCCCATATTCCCTCAAGTTAAAAATAGGTGCCCCAATAATTTTACTTAGAAATCTCAAACCACCAAATTTATCTAACGGAACCCGACTTCAAATTAAATTTCTACGCAATAACGTGATCGTTGCAATAGTTTTGACTGGTCCAGCAGTTGGTCAAACAGTGCTTATACCTCGCATCCCAATGATTCCAAATGATGTACC
The DNA here is from genome assembly GCA_031002005.1 of Vandiemenella viatica. Lineage (NCBI taxonomy): Eukaryota > Metazoa > Arthropoda > Insecta > Orthoptera > Morabidae > Vandiemenella > Vandiemenella viatica. The sequence continues at coordinate 177,949,047 of JARYHS010011408.1, forward strand.
TTTTAATTTTAAAAGAATTCAATTTCCCGTTAAGCTATCTTTCGCCGTTGCAATTAATAAATCACAGGGGCAAACATTTAAACACGTAGGAATCAATTTACGTCAAGACTGCTTTTCACACGGCCAACTATATGTCGCGTTGTCAAGATCGGGTTGCGGAGAAAACCAATATGTTCTTCTGCCACAAGAAAATAAAACTAAAAATATAATTTACGCAGAAGTACTTTAAAATAATTATGTTCTTTTAAAAACTTAAAAACTAAACTTGCAAAAAATTGTCTAAAATAATAACAGAAATTGAGGCGGACAAAGTCGTGGGTAACTGCTATAATTTATAAAGCTGAGGAGGTTGTTTGCAAAAATAAATATGATGCCCAAAATAACTATTCCACGCGGACGAAGTCGCGGGCACAGCTAGTGCAGTATATGCCCATCGCAGTATCCACACGGAAGTAGTGGTGCCAACGTGCAACAACCTGTACTCTATCGCATGGTGTTCATATTATTTTGTCCAATCTCTGTATTGATAATTGTTTATATAAAATTGAAGATTTTTATGAAATAGCAGCTAATATGATGTAAAATTGTAATATTTATAATGATGTATTAAATTTTAATGTCTTTGTAATGCTACAGATGTTCTCTGTAATTTATGCAATAAAATATACAAAATAATAAATTTCAAGTCTTCAACAAGCAATTCCTTCTAACCTATAATTATCATTAGCTCTACTTATTTATCTGATAAGCTGACTCTTGTATGCATTTATCTTCACCTTATGCTGATCTACCCAACTTGATATCCTCTGCAGCTGTTCACAGTCTTCTCCCCTTTTGATCCTATTATAGAATATTATGCCATCTGCAAACAATCTAACTTCAGACAGTAAACATAGTCATTCATTGGAAAAATGAATAACAATTGTTCTAGTAATTTAGTACATTACCCTGTAGCACTCCCAATTTCACTTCCACTTCTTTTGATACTGTATTTTCTGTCCTTTCTCTTTGCTTAAGAATTCTTCTACCCAACAAATCACTTTTTGATTATTTCAATGGTTTTTACCTTATTTCTTACATTTTATTCGTTCTTATAATTTAACTCTGCTGTGTTCTTTTCTTACCAGCTTCATTAATCTCCTAACTTCCCTATTATAATATACTGATTCCGTAATATTATTTTTTGTTTTGTTTTAGTACAAAAATTTCTTCTCCTATTCTTAACATCTCCTATAAATGTCACACTTAGAATACCACGTAGGTGTGCCTTCCTTTAATATACTGACCCTATATCTGAAATTACAGCTCTGAAATATGTGCCTTTTTATAACTGTGCCTATTCTCAGAAATTGGCATCCCAGCGCAGTACTGTCAAAATATCTACAATCTGCTTCGTCAACGTACCATGTATATACGAAAGCAAGATAATATCTTTTTCTGACGTAGAAGCCTATCGAAGGGCCTATCCCAAGGATCAATCCTCAGTCCGCTATTATATGCCATATATACCGCTAATCTTGAAAAACTCTTTAGCACATATATAAAAGTATTACAGTACGCTGATGACATTTGCATATATACCATGTCTTCCTCTTTGTATTTAACCTGTCAATGGCTATCGGACGCTGCAATAACTTTATCTGTATGGACATCTGAGTCTGGACTTACACTCTCAGCACCTAAATCAACTGTCGTGGTGTTCACAAGGAAGCGTTGTACATTCGGTGAACGTACCATACGTCTGGGACCATATACCTTCCCAATAGAATCGTCGGCTAAATTACTGGGCCTATATCTGGACAGCAAACTAACATGGAGCCGTCAAATAAACTACATATTAGAGAAGGTGGGAAAAATGCTAAACATACTCCGATCCATCACAGGAACATGGTGGGGAGCAGATCCTTCTACTGTGCTTATCCTGTACCGATCCTTAATCCGTCCAGTAATAGATTATGGAAGCACCCTATTCGGAAACGCGCCAAAATACGTTCTGGAAAAACTGGACAGGGCGCAACTTAGGGCCGTGAGATTATGCCTAGGAGCAATGAGGTCTAGTACAACCAATGCTCTTCTGATGAAAGCAACAGAAATGCCCCTTTCTATACACCGGGAACTTCTTACAAACAAATACCTCATCCGCATCTTTGCTATAAAGGAACATCCTTTACTAAAGAAGCTGTCATTAGATAACAGAAGACTCACAGAGAACGGATCACCGCCAGTGAGAAGAGTGCCCCTACTGTCAAAAGGATACAAGGAATACGGAAAAACTAAACCACTCTTATTAAAAAGCCGCACTATTCCATGCTTCCTGTATCCAGACGAACTTCAAATTTTGGAACTACATATATATTATCTACCAGAAAATATCATTCGGAGTAACAACATCAACACAGCAATCTCTCACTTTTTGAACAAAACTTGGCCAAACTACATTCATATTTACAGCGACGCTCTAAAACTACGGAAGGAGTAGGATACGCTTATTATTGCCCACATACTAATGAGTTCGGACAAACATTACTACCTGCAGAGACGTCCATTTACACAGCGGAAATAACAGCCATGTGCGCAGCCATCAAGTACGGGCTAGACAAGCACTTTCCAAGAATCTTAATACTTACTGACGCAAAGAGCGCTCTCCAGAAATTACAGAACCCAGTATGGAGTAACAAAACGCACCAATACCTTTATGAAATAATAAGATTAATTTCAGAAGCTTCTTCAGATGGCATACAAGTACACTTTCTCTGGATCAAAGGTCACATAGGAATAGTACACAATGAAATCGTCGACCAATTAGCGAAACAGAGCATCAACGAAGGGCACTTTGCTGGCATCCAGCTACCTTGGAGGGATTTCATCCCAATAGTCTCTAGGAAGGCACACCTCAATTGGAATGAAGACTGGTCCCGGACGCAACTACTCAGAGGTAGACACTATGCAGCAATACAGCCTACAATACCGAAGACACACTGGTTCGCAGAGCACAAAATAGCACGAAGACGTTACAAGACGTAACGTTGTTACCCACAGCACCTATACCGCCTTAAAATAATAGAAACACTTATATGCACTTTCGACCAAGAGATCGCCGACCTCAATCACATCATGCTGTGCTGTTCGCGGTTCCGATCCCAGCGCAGGCGTTTCTACAGGCGCCTAGAACAGCTTAACGCCAAATTTCCAGCGAGCGTCACCACCATTCTATATCAAGAAATGTGCAGATCTACAGGGCCATCGTTCGCTTCCTTCGAGACACGCAAATCAAGATTTGAAGCCTTCAATATGTTGTAACAAGACAACAATAAATACACGTTAATGTAGAATGCTGGCTGAATGGTTCCAGACCAAAGGCCAAATAAATAAAATAAAAATCTTCATTTTATCACTGGAATTATTTATTTTCACTGGTACGTGTATGTTCTTAGCCTTACTGATTACATTTCTGGGTAATTTAATTTAGGATAAAGTCGGTAGTGACCTTTCGATGTATAGGTATCTGATTTTATTAATTTTATCTAAAGGTTATTTTTCGGTTTACCAGAAACTCTAATTTCTTTGTAATCGACATATATTAAAGAACCATCACGAATACTCCATCGAAATTAAATTAGTTCTAAAGTAATTCAGAAAACGAAAGAAGAAAACACCTTTTCACATGAAAGAATACTAGTAGTGATCAAATATTAAAAAAGTTTACATCGGAATCACAAAGTGAAAGAAAAGTTTTTAGCATCTATGGTCCATTAAGAAAAGCTTCTTCCAGCGAAGATGTCGAGCGCGCTGAATTAAATTAAATTGTAATGGAGTGCATGCTCCGGTCGCAATTTCCCTAAACACCCATCTTCCCCCTTCTCTGCATCCATCTACCACTTACAAATTTTAACTTTAAATTCTTTCAACGTTTTTGGCAAATTATTCATCATTTCTCTTGGTAACTTATTTCAATTCCTGACACCCTTATCAAAAAATAGAATCTTCCTACACCCTTCTGCCTGAAATCGAGTGCCAGCTTGTGGTCATGGTCTTCTTTTCCCTTCCATGCATTAGTTTCAATTCTTACACCAATATCTTTCCATGCCTCATCACCAATATACGCCTTGTACACTCCCATGACCCTCTTCACCCTCCTTCTGTCTTCCAATGAGTCCCATTCTATCATATCTGTTACTGATTGCGTTCTGCGATAATTTCCAGAAACAAATCTATCAGCCCTTCTTTGCACCTTCTCCAACTCCTGTATTTGATACTCAAAATGTGGGTACCCATACTACACTACTATATTCAAGCAATGGTCTCACCAAAGTTTTATAACCCAATTCCTTTACCTCTCGTACATCCACTCATCACCCTTTCCAACAAATGCAGAATTTTGAAACCTTTTTCTACTACCTGTCCAATGTGATCTGCCCAATTAAGCTTGTTATCAAATATAATTCCGAGATATTTACATTTCAAGTCTTCAATAAGCAATTCTTTCCCCACCTTATCATCATAATAAACCTTTAGTTTTTTGTGTATCTAATAAGCTGACTCTTCTTTGCAATTAAAGTAAGAACCATGGAGGCAAAAAATATATGGAGACGAAATACCGCTTATTCTGCGACGCCGCCTCTAAACTCTACTAAATTTAATGACAGTTATATGGATTAAAGATGCTCGAAGATACTGGTTCAGAATTTGCTTTGGACAACTTTGTTTCCTCTTATCATATTGGATCCACTGGCCATGAAAAGTGGTCATATCCAAATCGAACTTTTTGAAAAGTATCATCGATAAACAGCTTCCAAAGAGTCACTTGCCGGCTTATAAGCAACGAAACACGCACGCACTTGGACTTCACTAGTCTCAACAAAAGCAATGTTAAAGATAATTGTTCGACGTGACAGACATGAGGAGTTCAATTCAGTACGCTGGAAAAATATTTAGACGACATAACTCTAGTGATATTTTTATTACAAACTTCATTCGTTTTGAATATATTTGCCAAAATAATAGAAATTAGCCTCCTTGTTACAAATACGGCGGACATGCTCCATTATCATAGACTCATATTTTCCTTGCAGTTACAGTTACCCAGGAAGTTACCATTATTAGAAGCATTTAGTGTTTCAGATCTAATGCTTCCTCTGAACAAGAAATTACTGAATGATAAAAAGAATTCTTCGGACATTATTCTTTCGAGGATAGCACCCAACCGTGTTTTTTCGTCTTAAACCTGTATCCACAAATGCTTGTCAATTAAACTGAAGTTAGTTGATCGAATCAACACTTCTCTCCATGCTGTGTTTCTGGAGTTTTGAGATGCTCTCATAAGAAGCTCCAGTTACCAACTCCTACATTTCCCAAATAAGAGAGACCTTCTGTTGAATAAAGAATAGTAAAAACGGGAGGAATGAAACCTTAAAAAATAATTTATCTGCAGATTTAGAGTAAACAAGCCATTTTCTTTTGTAAATTTCTCAATTTGGCGTTACTCTTTGAAAATGTGTATTTACTTCTTGGATTTTTTCGTTGCTCGAATAATTGTTTAATCTCTGGCTGCAGAGTTAATGAGCTTCCATTTTGAAATATCATGATACTTTGTACTTTGAAAAGGCGACGGTGGTGGTATGTCTGGTATACCCCATTCTGAAATATTTTGAACTGCAGACGACCTTCCAACCATAGCTAAATCTTCTCGTACATGCTGCTCTTTTATGAGCCTAGTCTGAAGAGCGTAAGTTCTGGTAACAACGATTCAGATGACTTCTCAACTCTAAAAAGCCTTCTCAGTTTCACCTTGGTTTTGTTTTCTTTCTAAAGGGACGAGTTTTGGTTTTGTTGATTAGAGTAACTTAAGCTGACTCGAGTTGAATCGATTAATGACAACATACGAGTATATATTAAGTTGAAGCTCTCGCGTTTATAAACTCTCCTCGATGAGAAGTGTGTTAAAATAATACGTGACCAGCAAGATGGATTATTATTGAATTTATTTTTCATTTTTTGCTCAGACGATCTGTCGCAGCATTTTCGGCGCCCCCCATATGACGGCGCCCGGTGCGATAGCACCGCTCGCACCGCCCTAGGGCCGCCACTGACTGGAAACTACTGTTCGTAAGGGAGCGTGCATAAACCACGTAGCTCCATTTTGTCCTCCTGTGAATCCTCCCTCCCCCCACGTAGCCCTACGTGGCTTTTGCCTTTGACCCCGTAGCTTTTTCCCCCTTTTGATTCCAGGAGACATTTTGTTCTGTTTTCTCCTGTCAGACTATTGAAAATTACATACGGAGATAGTTAAATGAAGGAAATAAATATTCACATGCTGTTGTGTGTTCTGTTCCTCATTTTAACTGAGAAAAATGTTATTAGAGGAAAGCTATGTGGCCTGGCTAGGAACCCCCTCTCCTCCCACGTAGCCCAGCGTAGCCTCCAGCCAACCCCTCCCCCCCCCTCCTGGATCGAGCCACGTAGTTTGTGCACGATCCCTAATGGCACTGTGTGTGAGTGAAGTTTTCTTCAGCGTACAAAGAACCTATCGTTGATTTGCAGAGTGATGTAACGTCTGTTGATGTTATTAAGTATCTAAGACCTGCGAAGATTGCTTCTTGATGGAAATTTCTGACACTTTTTTAATGTCTTGGCTCTCACTGTGGGCTGAAATGAGTTCTTGTGATGCGAGGGTTCGAAGTATGTGAAGAAATTCTACAAAATAAAGGTTGTAACACTACCTCGTCCTGGCTGAAGATGGCCTATAACACTCCCGTCGAGGACGGCGTGTCAATGTCCTTAGCGTTACTCAAAGGTTCGTCTCTGAGCATTTGGCGTTACACTCGATTTTCGGTTGTGGACGACTACCTTCACTTCCCTACTAATCGGAGTTGGTCCACCTCCGGCGTGTAACCAAACTCAAAGAGTAGTGTTCAGCACAGTAACTAGCGACTTGCTTCCAGGTACAGAACTATTTTACAGTCACCAGATCTCTTTAAGTTCAACAAACGTGATGATGGATAATGGTTGGAAGGAAATCTTTTGAAATAAAGTTTAGATAGCTATATAACTTACTCAAGTTTATTGATCACCAAATTTCCCGCCACCACACTATCTGCTCTTTTCCAGAGACTCAAAAATATTTAGTTACAACTGATTTCACTCACTCAAAAACAAAAGTTAGCAGGTGTTTTAAAATCTTGACACAACTGTCGCGCACTCGAATTTTTAACCGACTTCAAAAACAGAGGAGGTTCTCAATTCAACTATATATGTGTGTGTGTGTTCAGTGATATCATCGCCAGTTATGAACCGAATTTAATAAATTTTTAGTGGATAGGGTATACCTTCAAAGTGGTACAAAATACATTTAATTAAGAAACAACCCCCTCTACCCCTTTATTTTTATACAAACCCACATTTATTTATCAGATTTGGAATTTTTCACACGTATAATTTAAAATTAAGAGAAAAACATGTTAACATTTGGTATGCTAAAACCCAATTCCTCTCCCCTTTTCTACCTCCTTAATTTTTATACAAAGGTCCACGGAAGTTGGCATATATATGTATTATTCAAGGGGAAGGTTTCTGACGTAAAAACTAAAAAAAACCTCACTCCCTTACATTCCTTGATTTTTATACAAATCCACATTTTTTATCCGATTTCGATAGATAGTTTCACACATATACTTTAAATTAAAGAGAAAAATACTGTCAGCGTTTGGTTTGCAAAGTCCCAATCCCTCTCCCTCTTTCCACCCTCTTAATTTTTGTCAATCATCTTTACCCACAGCTACAGTCGACACCTTTTGACCAATCACCATGATAGTTGGCACATATATGTATTTTTTTCATGGAGAAGATTTCTAACCAATTTTTTTTTTTAAAAAAACCTATCCCTCTTTACATCTCTTAATTTTTGATAAAAGCCCACATTTTTTCCAACTTCGATAGAACTTTTCACATGTATAATTTAAAATAAAGCGAAAAATACAATCAAAATTTGTTTTTCAGAAATGCAACCTTCTCCCCCGTTTCACTCTCATAATTTTTGTCAATATTCTTTACAGAAAATTGCAATTTCTTTCTCATTTTGAAGGAAGTATGCATACGTATAATTTAAAACATAAACATAAAAATTCCGTCTACATTTGATCTACCGAAACCAAACCCCTCTTCCCTTTCCATCCCCTTTAATTTTTGTCATGTTCTCTATACAAAGCTATAGTTTCTATCCGATATGAAGGAACTTTGCACACATATACAGGGCTAATCAAAATCATTTCAGTGATTTCAGAAAATGACTGCAGATTTTTTATTTAACATATACTTTCAAGATTACACTGATATATAAACAAACGGTGAAATTTTTTTGAGCGTCTACAGATGCTCAATATGTGCACCTTTAATTACTCTGCACACATCAAGTCTATAATCGCGTTCTTCCCATACCCGATGCAGCATGTCTCTGTCAATGAGTGCAAATGCATTGGAGATACGAACCCGCAGGTCTGGCAGATCAACTGCTACTGGTGGCACGAACACTGTGTCTTTTACGAAACCCCAAACAAAGAAGTCGCAGGGGATTAGGTCAGGGGAACAAGGAGGCCATAACATCATATGACGATTAGCTTCCCCAGCACGACTAATCCATCTGTTTGGACTCCTGGTGTTTAGGAAATTACGGACAACTAGAGAAAAATAGGGTGGAGCACCATCCTGCTGGAAAATGAAATGTTCACTGTCACCTTCCAGAAGTGACATGATCCAATTCTGCAACATTTGCAGATAGAGTTTCCCTGTGGTCGTCACCTCATTAAAGAAAAAAAGCCCATAAAGTTTCTTTCATGAGATCGCACAAAAGACGTTCACTTTGACAGAGTCACGAACATGCATAGGGATTTTTGGTCCCCCAAATGTGCACATTGTGCCTTTTCACTTTTCCAATCACTCACTAAACACAAGTTAGCATGAGGGGGATCCTTGCCGAACATTGTTCTAAAGTGTCGCTGAACAGTTATCACAGACTGAGTAGAATGAAATTCAAGAACAACGTACGCTTTCTCACTTTCAGCCATCTTGCTCTCTAGCGCTCTAGCGGCCACCACGGAAAGCTTGCATTTAGTGCAATCGAAACTTGGAGAGCCACTTGTTTTATAACAGCAAACCCCATCATCGTACCTATAATATGACAGCCAAAAGAAAAATCGTGAAATAGCTGTAATCATTTGACTAGCCCTTTACTTTAAAACATACAGAATATTTCTGTAATATTTGATTTGTAAACTCCCAACCCCTCTCTTCTTCTACCACCACCCCTCTTAATTCCCAATATTCTTTGTAGAAACCCACAGTGTTTTACCAGATTTCGATGGAACACTGCATACATATACTTTAAACCAAAGAGAAACATATTGTCTATATTCTGTTTACTAAACCCAACTACTCATTCCCTTTACCCCATTTTATTTTTGTCCTTCATACAAAGCTACAGCTTTCAACGAATCTCGATGGAACTTTGCACAAGAATACTGAAAAACAAAGAGAAAACATTACTTACACGAAACATTACTTTTATGAAAACCAAACTACTCTCCTCCTCTACACCTGCTTAATTGTTTTTTTTTTAAACATACCAATTGTTTTTATCCAGTATCAATGGAAATTAGCACACATATACTTTAACTCAAACAGAAAATGACTGTCCACATTTGGTGTACAAAAGCCCAACCCCTTTCCCCTTCACCCTCACCCCTTTCAATTTCCATTGGTCTTTAAATTCTGTCAAAATCAATTCAGTGGTTTTTATATTTTGCCAGAATATTCATGAAATAAATGTGTCCTAATGTCTCAAAACATACGTTAGATTTTAACTTGGACCAAAGCTTTCGCGTTGCAAAAATCCATTAAATATCTATTTTTTCTGCATGATGCCGGAACAAACACATATATATTCCAGATACAGATTTATGAATGTATTATTGCCAAGATTGTACATGTTTCAATTATCGAGCAGCAACTTTAACAGAAATTGTATTGATACACAGCCTGGATCAAAATATAAACTAACATTCCTTATCACAACATCCAATTCATCTCGTTCTGGGAATTATTCGGAAGTATTAATGTTTAGTTTACTTCTAGAAATGGTTGATTTGAAAGTAATGAAACTTGGTACATACGGTACAAATCAGAAACATAAAAATAGTGTACGCCTTAGTCAATGCCAATAATGCCTGTAATCGTGACGAAGGTAAATTGTATTTTACTATTTGTTAAAAGAGAATATAATTCGTGAATTCAAAGGATATTAATGTGCACATATACTCGGTATATAATGTTAAGATTTCTAACTTCTTGAACAGTTATTTACTAGATGTTCTAATCAAAGCCCCACAGATAATTCTTATTACTTGCTTTTGGGCTCTGAATAATTTATTTCTATACATTACCCCAGAAGATTATTGCATATTAGTATATGACATCAAGGAATGAAAATAAGCAAAATTACTAACATTGTATGAACAGAAAATCTTGCTAAACCAAACGGCCAAAGCCGGAGACAGGTATACATTACAATTTAAATTATGATCAACATACAAACCTAAATTATACATTCTAATCTCTGTCTTCCTCTACAGTTCTTACCTTCGACTTTTCCCTCCACCAGCAAATTAAGCAATCCAGCATGTTTCAAAATATGACTACCAGGCTGTCTCATCTTTCTGTAAGCTTCTTCCACAAATTCCCCATCACCCATCATTTCCAAGACGCGTTCATTTCTTACTTTGGCTGTCCACTTACTTTTCAGCATTCTTCTGCAACGCCGTATTTCAAATGTTACAATTTTCCTTCTTTCCGGTATTTTTAAAGTCCATGTTTCGCTACCGTAAAGTGCAGTGCTCTACACATAAAGTTTTTTTTTTTAATTCTAATTCCTAGATCTATATTTGAAACTAATAGATTTCTCTCTTTCATGAAGGTTCTTTTTGCTAGTGCTATTCTGGTTTTAACATCATTCCTGTGCTTCGACCGTCGGTTGTAATTTTGCTTCCCAAGTAACAGAATTCACTTACTTCTCCAATTGCATTCAGTCCTATTTTTATATTTAATCTACTAGGATTGTTATCATTTTTGATACATTTCATCACTTAACTCTTGTTTTGAATTATATTCAGTCCCAAATATTCCTTCAGTATTTTGGTCATGCCATTCAGTAATTTCTTAATATCCTCAGCCCTTTCTTCTAACAAATCCCAAGCAAATCGTAGCATACTGATTATTTCTCCCTCAACACTCATGCTACATGGAAATTTTTCTTTTACTTTCTTTATTGCTTCCTCTACATACAAGTTGAATATTAACGGGGATAGACTGCAACCTTGTCTCATACCCTTTTTAACTGATGCTTGTCTCTCATTGTCTACTTTCATTACAGCCACTTGATTCTTATATACAGTAGTTTATAAAGTATTCTTCTATCTCGATACTTTAGACCTAAGTTCTTTAAAATTTTGAACATCTTGACTCACCTTACAATATCAAAAGCTTTTCCTAAATCGACAAATGCCATAAAAGTATCTTTGTTTTTCTTGATCCTCCCTTCAAGTATTAATCTTAAATCCAGAATTGCTTCCATTGTACCACGATTTTTCCTAAACCCAAACTGATCTTCACGTACTGTGCCTTCTAATACCCTTTCCATTCTTCTGTATATTATTCTGGTCAGTAATTTTGAAGCATGTGATGTTAGACTAATGGTGCGATAATTCTCACCTTTGTCGGCTTGTTCTTTCTTCGGAAGTGTGAAGAGGATGTTTTTATTAAAATCTGTTGGAATTTCTCCTGTTTCATAACTTGTTGATATCAGCTTGAATAATCTTTCGATTCCTTCTTCTCCTAGGGATTTAAGAAGTTCTGCAGGGATCCCATTCATTCCAACTGCCTTATTTGCTTTCAAGTCATTCAGATCTCTATTAAATTCTGTCCTCAAAACAGGATCTCCTAAGTCATCAATGTCGACATCGCCTTCCTTTTCCATTACGCTATTGTTCACGTCGTCCCCATCATATAGTTTCTCAATGTATTCCTTCCGTCGGTTAGCTCTATCATCTGAGCTTAAAATAGATTTCCCATTGGCAGCTTTAATGTACAAACCTCTTTTCTTCATTTCTTCAAAATTCTGTTTGATCTTCCTATATGCAGCATCTACATTACCTATGACCATTTCGTTTTCTACTTCTGCACACTTTTCTTCTAACCATTTTTCTTTTGCTTTTTTACATTTCCTGTTTATTTGATTTGTAAATTGCCTGTATTTCTCCTCAGATCCATCAGCTCCAAAATTTCTTCTGTGATCCAAGGTTTTCGGGCGGCGTGTTCCCTAAAGCCTAATGTTTCTTTGCCAGTTTTCATCATTTCAGTCTTTAAAGCATTTCATTCATCCTCAGCTGAGCTCCTTTCAGAATTACGTCTTAGACCATTTCTGTAAATTTTTCTCTCGTGCTAGATTGTTTCAGTTTATTCACTTCCAGTCTGTTCTGCTTATACTGCTTCCTTATTCACTTGAATTTCAGCCTGCACTTCATTACTATCAAATTATGGTCAGAGTTTATATCTGCCCCTGGGCAGGGTCGGCGTTAGGGGGGGGGAGGGTAAGCGGGTCAAATGTACCGGGGCCCGCCCGGCTGATGGGGGGCCCTCCGTTCTACAAATTGTAGGGCCCTAACGAAAAATTGGCCAAGGGCCCCCAACTGGTTACGCGCCGGCCCTTCCCCTGGGTACGCTTTACAGTCTAGAACTCGATTCATGAATCTCTGTTTGACCATGATATAATCTAGTTGATATCTGCCTGTATCCCCAGGACGTTTCCAGGTGTATTTCCATCTTGCATGGTTCTTAAACAGTGTGTTTGTCACAACTAGCTTATATCTTGCACAAAATTCTACCTGTTTCCTCGCTCATTTCTTTCTCCTAGACCAAAACTTCCTACAGTATTCCCATTGCCTTCTGCGTCCGCATGCCGTTGATCATTTGTGATTGATTCGCCTTTAGGGTTTATAAATGTTTAAATACAAGACATTAGATGGGTAAATATATATATGGTAAAAGACATAATTTGAATTAAGTTCAGTAGAAAAATCTGGAATATTTTTAATTCTTATTCTTGTGTCATCTGCAAAAGGACAAACTTTGACCTGTAACACAAGATGGAAGATTTATATACATTAAAACATTAGTTGACCTAATATAGAAGCCTGAGTTCCTCCACGTCTGATGAAGTCCTAATCAGTAAACTGTAAACTACTGGATGCAACATTAAAGAGAAGATTTGAGAAATAAGGTGCCGCAGTGATGTTCATATGAATTCTTTGTTCCCTCGTGCCATTCAAGATTGGAATGCACAGAGTAGGTATTGGTTTTGGTGCAAACAACCTCTGTTATTCGCAGTTTTGTGAATTATATATATATATATACTCAACGAGGCGATATATATATTAGACTAAATGCCTCGTTGAGGTCATTAGAGGTGAGTTGGGGCATGGGAATGGGTAGGAATTCGGCCATGGCCTTTTGATGTAAGCATCCCAGCATTCACCTTGAATGATTTGGGGAAACCATGGAAACCCCAAATCTGGATACCCGGACGGATTTTCGAACCGCCGTTCTCCTGAATACGAGGCCAGAGCGTTAACCGCTTACCCACCACGCTTGGTATATATATGTAAAATGTAAAAGTAAATTGATGTAGTGACACTTTCTGTTTTCTGTTCAGAATGCAAGAACCAAGGCTCTTATTAACAATGCAAGCACTCAATAACACTTAACTGTTAAATCAGAATTTTATTATCAACACAGTCAAATTTCTTAAACAAGTAACAACGAATTTTCATGTATTCCTTCTAATTCATTGTCAGTGAATGCATGTAAAACTTCTTCTGTCTAACGGCTCGTTTGAAAACCAATTTGTGTTTTGGTTAGAATATTTTTATTACTACGATATTAACACATTCTCTTGTACATCGCTTTTTAAAAATTTTTGGAGAAGGTTGGAGCAATGAAATAAAAATGTAATTCGTTACAACAGACTTATTCCCATTTTTGTAGAGCAGTTTAACAACAATTTAACTAAAACACACTGGATCTGTAAAGGTCTCCAAAAGTGGAGATATAATAACAGATAACTTAGTGCATTACTTAATTCTGAGGAGCATAGTTTAATTAATCTGATAGAAATACCGATACCATCCATCCTAACCAATCGAGCACCGTATTTGCTTTCAAGTGAAATTATAACTTTTCTGCTTTTTTGTGCAGCAGCTAAATTTACAAACCTAGTGTCAAATTGGGAATTTATCTGAATGAAATCCATACCGTGATTCTCTGAAATATTATTAGTTAGCTTATTAGCAACAGATAAATTTTAAAAAATTAAATATATCAGTAACTGAAAAACTGAATTCCATTGAACGTTCCTTGATGTATATTTCTCTACTGACCTGATTAGTTTTTCCTGTATCCATTTTTACGATATCCCATATCATCTTAATTTTTGAGTATCAAGAATCTTCAATTGTAGTAACCGCGTGTATTTTTGGATTCTTTAATAATCTAATAAGTATTTAGAGAGCTTTAATTTTAACATTGTGACTGTTCATGGAGGCAATATACAAATTTCTTTTAGAAATACATGATGTTCTAATGCCAACAGTTGTCAATGGTTTTTGTCCGTTTTGGAAAGTAGGACACCCTTTCATGGGGAAGCAACATTCAAAATAATTTAAGATAACATTACTGAAAATATTGTATTTTTCGTTCATATCGTTCATTGTAAATATGATTCCAGTTTATTGAATTGACGTAATTTCTATACTAACTAAGATATTCTTCAGCTATTATTCATTGAATTTTAAAAGAACATGGTGAAAATAGTTTCTGTTGGAGGACTGGTGGTTAATAGTTGGGCATCATAAACAGAAAGTCATTTAATAGATGACTTGGTTGTATAACTGAAGTATGCGTTTTTTTTTTTAGGAAAACATTAGTTATTGCTTAGTTACTATTATTCATTACTAGATGACCCGTGCGAAAATAAAATATGATTAATAGTAAGGTTGAATCAGTAGCGTAGCTAGATCAACAAGGGCCCCGGTGCAAAATAAAATTATTTTGGGCCCTCAGGACAGATGGGCGATTTTTTTTTGCTCTGCCAAGTTGCTGGTAAGAGCCCCCTGAACAGAGCTTGGGGGCCCTCTGAGCTGAGCTTGGGGCCCCTTGAACAGTATCATAACAATGTTCACAAGGCCCTTAGAGCTAAAATAAGGTCGCCCATTTGCTCTGAAGGCACTGCACTGCCTAGCCCTATGGTAGCTACGCCTTTGGGTTGAAAGCTTGTAATATAATGAAAATTAGAACCTCACTTTTGTAGAAAATATTTATTTTTTAGTGTAATAGGTAAGCATCAAAATACTTACAACATATTAAGAAACAGTTAGGAAACTTTAAAACACACTGTATGTACGACCAACTACAATCAACCTAAACAAAGTGTACACACAGCATATCAACATCTCTGTGAAATGTGTTGCTGTGCGAATAAAATGTTTTCATTGGAATTCTATAGCCCAACAAAAATGTTTCCGTAACAAACAAAAAAATATCCAAAAGTTACTTATTGTTACTGTGATATATGTTGTTTCAGTCTAGGGACTTTGCTCTGAACTGTCTCAAACGCGCGACCTCTTTATGCATCAAATTCCGAACAATTATTTCTTAATTTATGATTTTACCTAATTGGAGACCTTAATCTTTAAAACGATATGTCAATTATCGATTTCGGATAGGTACCGAAGGAGATAGATGGCTCGTAATAATAATAATAAATTTAAAACATTGTAGAGATAATATTGATGCTTTTGCCCTTTAAGGATCGAATTCCAAAAAATTCATTTTATGAAATATGTTGTAACCAAAACGAACACCTTGGTCTTTAAAATGATACATCATTTTTCGATTTCGGTTAGACATCAAGTGAGATAAAAATAATAATAATAATAGAAATGATGATATTTTTGCCCCATAAGGGTTGATATTGGAGAAAGTTCTTTCTTAAAATATGATGCGACCAAAAGGGATACTTTAACGGTTAGGTTTCAATGGATATAAATGACTCGTGACAGAAAAATGAGTTGCAGAAATATTAATACTTTTTCCCTTTAAGCGTCGAATTTTGAAAAAATCCTTTCTTAAAATTCGGTGTAACGAAATCGAAGACCTCAGTCTTTAAAATGATACCTCGATATAATTTTTTTTTAATTATCAAGGGTGATAAATGGTTCGAGCACAGGTGGGCACAGTTAATCCAAACGTTAACTTCGTTAATCATTATTCCGCTACTTAAAAAGTTAACTTCGATAATCGTTAAAGCATTAAATGTTTATAAATTTAACGCAAGTTAAAGTTATCCGTTAAAAGTTAACTAGCCAAAAGTTGTACTGATGTATTAGTATTATAGTACGGTACGTATAACTGCTCTCTATCTCAAGGTGTTATGTACCATGATGCAAGTGTGGATTTATTTATAAAAATTTACAAATTGTGGGTACGCTATCGCCACAACAACGAAGTGGTATTCCTGTCTGTTTTTATCTTTGTTCAGACTGTGATCAACATAACACTTGCAAATTGTCTTACGAGAGACAATTAAGGTACTCGTGACATTATACAAAAAAGAAGTAAAAAAAAAAACATGAATGCAGAATGAAAAGCAACAATATTATAGAAAACAAGTTGGACTGGGACACCTGAATATGTGAAAACTGCGACCAGTGAAATTTGCGGCCAACCTAAAATCTACGACCAATGCCGTTATAGTTACCTTTGTGCCATTGCCTACCTGTGCCCTAAAGGCCCCTTTAGACGACCCGGCCTGGTTTCACTAAATCATGGCCTGCATGTTTTTACGTGAACAAATGGAACGGAAGTTAGTCAGCGACATCCTTTTACATCATACGGCCGAAATACCAAACTAGCTTCTACTTTTTTTTAAAAAAAAAAAAAAAAAAAAAAGAAGACACACAAATGTTTCGAATTAAAATTGCACCTTTTTCGTAACTTATGTATTATTTCTTTGAATTTTTTCGCACTGGTTACTGAAAGTTGAGTTTTTTGCTGATCTGCAACATGTTTGCAGACTCCAGTGCGATACTAACTATCGATCAGGCGGCCGGTCATCCTCTGGCACAGAATTTCGTCCGAGTAATGCCCGATTTGACGGCCGAACAGTTTGTCCGATTAACCTCTTCCGACACTCACTGCCGATTCGTCACTGTTGCTTCAACACCAACTGAACGCGATGTTTTTACTAAACGTATAATAACGACATACATTTTGTAATAATAAATACACCTCATTACAGATAATAATGTTGATTTGTCAATAAGATAGGTTATGATGCTTTTTAGTTTATTTACGTTTGCAGAATTCACAATATAAAAGAGTCACGCCGCCGCCGGCTGAAAATGCCGCCAAGATTTTAGCAGGCGGCGCCCACTACTACACCGAACATACGAGCAGCGCTACCAGTACAGCCAACTTATATTATACCGCTGTCTCTTTGAAATTATACAGAATGAAACCCAATTATACAAAGGGGTCATCCATTGATTACATACGTGAGTGAAAGTGCTGGGAGCAAAAAAAGTCCATGAAAAGTAAACAATGTATACATTGATAAATTTTGAATAACAAAAAGGAAATAGATATGAAGGGTTGCCAACTCAATGAAACAAAGGGCAAACACTTTCAAAAAGGTGCTGGAATGAACTTTACTTTTAAGTGCTCATTTTTGTATCCAATTATACAAGGCAATCTGTTATACAAACAGGATACAAGAGGTAACCAAAATATACAAGTTTTGTATCTAATTATACAATCTGGCAGCCCTGCATAAGAGTGGTGGCGTGGCGCACAGTTCAAACAAACCAAAAGACGTCAACAACCTATGTAACGGACTAAAGTTAACGGAAGTTAAGAAGACCGTTAATGATTTTTTAAGTTAACTTAAAAGTTAAATTTTCGCAATTTTTTTAACTTCGTTAATTAACGATTAACAGATTAACTGTTTTGTGCCAAGCTGTGGGTTCGAGACACAAAAACGTATTTTAGAAATAATGATATTTTTGCCCGTTGAGGGTTAAATTAAAAAAAAATCCCTTTCTTAAAATATGATGTGACCACAGCGGAGACCTTAATCTGATACATCATTTATCTATTTCGGTTAGATTAATGGAGATAAATGGCTCGTGACACAAAAATGGGTTGTAGTACAATTGATACTTTTTCCATTTAAGGGTTGGAATACAAAAAAAAATTCTTCTTTAATATATAATGTCACCAATGCTGAGACATTATTCTACATATTCCTACTTCATTTATCAATTTCTGTTAGATATCCAAGGAGATAAATGGCTAGAGACACAAAAAAAACGCATTTCAGAAATATTGACATTTTTGTCCTTTAAGGGTCGAATTACGAGAGATTCGATTCTTTAAATATAATGTGACCACGGCGGGGACCTTAATATTAATATACGATGTCACCAAAGCTGAGACATTACTCTTCATAATCCTGCTTCATTTATCGATTTCGGTTAGATATCCAGGGAGATAAATGGCTCGAGTCACAAAAATGCATTTTTGAAATATTGACATTTTTGCCCTTTAAGGGTCGAATTACAAAGAATTCCAATCTTAAAATATAATATCACCACGGCGGATACCTTAGTCTTTAATTTGATACTTCATTTAACTATATCAGTTGGATATGAAGGGAGATAAGTGGCTCGTGACACAAAAATGCGTTGTAGAACCATTAATACTTTTTTCCTTTTAAGCGTTTAGTTCCAAAAAAAATTCTGTTTTAATATATGATGTCTCCAAAGTTGAGACATTACTCTCCACAATGCTACTTCTTTTATCGATTTCGGTTAGATACCCAGGGAGATAAAAGTCTATGGACACAAAAAACACATTATACAAATATTAACATTTTTGCCCTTTAAGGGTCGAATTACGAAAAATTTCTTGTTTTAAAATATAATGTTACCACGGCGGAGACTTTAATCTTAAATTTCATATCTCATTTATCTATATCGGTTCGATATGAAGGGAGATAAATGGTTCCTGACACAAAAAAGCGTTGCGGAAATATTGATACTTTTGCCCTTTAAGGGTCAAATTCCGAAAAATCCCTGTCTTAATATATGATGTCACCAAAGGGGAAATCTTAATCTTTAAAATAATACTTTATTAAACGGTTTCAGATAGGTATCCAGGGAGATAAATGACTTGCAACACAAAAAGTAACATTTTAAAAATATTGACATTTTTGCTCTTTAAGGGTCGAATTACGAAAAATTCCTTTCTTAAAATATGATGTGACCAAAGTGGAGGCCATAAGCCGCATTCATTGACTTCGGTTAAGTATGAAGGGAGCTAATGGCTTGTGACAAAAAACACGTTGCAGGAATAATATATATGATTCTAGTGGGAAAATTAAATTTCTTATTTGCATGATTGCAACATGACTTTATAGGGTATGTTGTTAAGAAAACCTCTATTAAAATCACTGCTCAATACTTTGTTAGCTACTTTGCTGCTTAAAAGTTTTAATAAGAATTCAAATTGTTTCAGAATATAGCAAGATATTTAGAGGGTACTCTATACGCATTTATTATTATAAAATTTTCATTATTGAAATTTTACTGTGTCCCACGGGCAGAGGCGGCCTTAGGGAGTGGCGAGCAGGGCAATCGCCCGGGGCCTCGCTCTTGCAGGGGCCTCGCGCGGCAACTCGACTAGGAAACAGTTTATATTTATAACTTATAGGTTAATTCGTAGTAAATTATATATAATAGAAATAAGGCCTAAATAAAATTTCTCATTTAGATTTATTCAGCATCAAGTAAGATTAACGATATAAAAATTAATTAATTTATCAGTTAATAATATTTTTGTAATTTTTCTGTAAAACATGATTGAAAAATTCATTACTATTTGAATTTCTCGCCTCGCGTATCAGAAACCTCATTTGAACGCTCGGTTTTGTTACTTTCATCTTGTTTTCGATTTAGGCTCGGGGAATTCCCGTGTTTCATTTAGTTAGTCAGTTCTTCTCACTTGAACAATACTGGTCCGCGCCGACATTCGGCCGAGTGACGGCTCGCCCCTCTCGTGTTGTACAGTTGGCGGTAGGTTGTCCGTGTAAAGGACGTGTTCCTACTCAGTCTTCCTTTTCACGTGGTTGTTTCACAGAAACATGTTCAAAGATTTCCGTAGAAGAGAGTTTTTAACTGACTCACGTCATCACCTCACTGATATTCAAACGCAGTCTTCACAAATCATCATTGAAAGTCTTTAGCGCACTGTACAGGATTGACAGATTCTCGCGTTTCTGAACACAATCACAGTGAGATGTCAAATATCAGCTATTTTGCACTTGACGTGTTTGTTCTGTTCGTGGTTACTTTCGATTCATTCGACATTTTTTATTAATAAAGAATGAGATCATTGCATATTTCAATTTAAATACACACTGTAAAGCTGCTGTATAATAATTTCGTGTGGTCTTAAAGACCAAGTCACGGAATTTCTTACGGCTACGCAGTGCACCTCTCTTGCAGCAGCCTAATTTATTCTGCTAATCCTACTAGGAAAAGGAAAACCTACAGTTTAACTTGGAATTCCAACCACGGAGTGTCCTTGCATTTCACATTAACAAATCAATGTTTTGGCAGAGAAGCCACGTAGACGTTGCGAACGAGACCGGAATTTTCCTCCGTACCCCATTGCACACCGTAAACATTAGGCCAAATTTGTAAGTAATGAAAAATGTTTCCAATATAATGTACTTTGTTTTTGCTATCCCAAAACAGAAAAAATGGGGTGCTACCTTTATTACAGTATTTGATGAATGATGAAATGAAAATTACGAATGCTTTAGAATAGGGTCTCTCAAGGTGGGATATACGAACACCTAGGGGTTATGTTATGGCGGGTGTCTCGAGAGAGCAATGCTTAACGTGGTGAATTGAGATTGAAAATGAGCAAAATAACTCCTAAAATCAACTTGTGACAAAAAAACAAGCCAATCCATCAAATTAATTAATAACATATTGCTATTTGTGATTGAATTTTTTTTTTAGATAAAAATTTCCATTAAAAAAAGCCTTTTTTTAAGTAGTTCGCCATTGTTTGGGAAATATCACAGGGATACGTGGTGCAATGAGTTTGAGAAACCCTGCTTTAGAATGACGCAATCTCCATTTTACAAACATCTGATCAACATGGAAGTGAGGTTGAAGAAATACATTTTTAAGGTAATCGATAACACGAAAACAACATTTGGACATCAAAGACCGAAAATTTCCGAACTCCCTCCATACGCATCTCCGCATTCACCAGCCCGACACCAATCTACACCGGAAACCGTCAAAAAGTAAACCAAACTAACGACGGCAGGGTGTCCGCCAAGTGTCTGACAACGCGCAGTGTCGTTTGAATTAACTTCAATCGAGTAAGCGCCAATAATAAGGGAAGTCTCGTTGCGGTTCCTGTGCGGATTAATATTAATCTAGTGTGGCCCGACCTAAATTCGTTACAAAATCGTTTTTAGGGCATTTATTTATTTATTTTATTTATTTATCAATCTTGTTCCATAGGTCCCTGCTGAGGAAGTACCTCTGGGATGTGAAACATGTCATTGTTGATACATATACACATAATATGAGTCATATCATAGTAAATATATATATATATATATACATATTTTACAAATACAAGAAATAATAATAAACATACATTTTTGCAACTGAGTTTTGCTAACGTCATAATGAGTACAATTAATTATTTTCTTCAAATTCTTGAATGGAGTAGAAGGAGTTGCCAATAAGATAATCTCTAAGTTTTTGTTTGAATACATCTTTATTATCTGAAAGCTGTTTTATACGATTAGGTAGTTTATTAAACAGATGTATCCCAGAATAATTAACTCCTCTTTGTACTAATGACAGAGATGTTTGTGTTTTATGCAAGTTATTTCTGTTTCTTGTATTGAAACTGTGTACCTGTGAATTAGGTGTAAACAGGTTAAAATTTTCTATGACAAAGCTCATGAGAGAATATATATACTGAGAATACATTGTAAGAATATTGAGTTTCTTAAAGAGTTGTCTGCAAGAAGTTCTTGGTTTTACCCTACACAGAAACCTAATAGCTCTTTTCTGTGCTATGAAAACTTTTTTACTTTGTGAAGAGTTTCCCCAAAAAATTATGCCATATGACATTACTGAATGAAAATATGAGGAGTACACCTGTTTCATTAATTCTAGATCTGCTGTTAGAGAAAGTGTTCGTATTGCGTAGGTGGCACTACTTAACTTTGCCAGTAGTGTAGTGATATGATCATGCCAACAGAGTTTCTGATCTATTTTAATACCAAGAAATTTTATACTCTCTGTTTCTAAGATTGTGTTGTTTTTATAGTTTATACATATATCTGGCTGTGCATAGTTTTTTGTTTTAAACCTAATATAATGTGTTTTTTCAAAATTTAATTTTAATGAATTTGCCTTAAACCAATTTCCTACTACTCTAAGTACTTCATTTACATTAAATTCTATAGTACTGTTTGGTGTTTTACGCACAGTCAGGTTAGTGTCATCTGCAAATAAAACACTCTTAACTTTGTCAGATAAATTTCCAGGAAGGTCATTGATGTATAACAGAAAGAGGAGGGGACCTAAGACAGAGCCTTGTGGAATTCCATGTTTTATTTTCTCCCAGTTTGATGAAGCATCTTTACTTATTTTAGAATCAAAAATTGAAACTTTTTGCATTTGGCTTTCAATGTATGATTTAAACCATTTACCTGCGGTCCCAAAAATACCATAGTATTCCATTTTTTTTCAAAAGTAATTCATGATTTACACAGTCAAATGCTTTTGCAAGATCACAAAATATTCCTACAGGATTCATTTTATTATTCAGTTCCTCAAATGTGTTATTTAAAAATGAATATATAGCCATTTCTATGGATGATCCTTTTTTGAACCCAAATTGTGAATTAGTTAGGATATTATAGTGTGTAACATGTTTTATTACTCTACTATACATGACTTTTTCAAAAACCTTTGAGAATGTTGAAAGTAATGAAATGGGACGATAGTTGTTTACACATGTTACGTCTCCTTTTTTAAATAATGGTTTTACAACAGCATATTTTAGTCTATCGGGAAAAACACCTTGTATTAAGGATTCATTACAAATGTGAGCAAGTACATGACTGATACAGTCTGAACATCTTTTCAGTAATTTACTTGAAATATTGTCATAGCTGGAAGAATTTTTAGGTTTTAATTGTTTAATGAGTTTATTTATTTCTGAGACTGTTACTGGTGGCAATTTCATCTCCACAAAGCTATTTGGGAAAGCAGTCTCAAGAAGCCTTAGAGCACTATGTGGGGATTGTTTTTCTATGCCTAATTTATCTACTACTGACGTAAAATGTTTGTTAAATATTTCACAAACCTCCCCTACTTCGCTATACACATGTCCATTTTGTTCTATTTTTATGTCTTTAGAGTGATTTACAGTTTTTCCTGTTTCAGTCTTTATTATATTCCATATTGTTCTCATTTTATTGTCTGAATTTTCTATTTTCGCCGATATGTACTTGTTCTTGGCCTTCCTTATTACATTTCTTAGTATTTTAGAATAAAGTTTATAGTGAACTTTCAGCGCATAGTTATCTGATTCTCTCATTTTTAAATAAAGGTCCCTCTTTGTTTTACTAGAGATTCTAATACCCTTTGTTATCCATCCCATGCCCAGTTCATTGTTTGGAGTGTTGAGAATTTTCCTTTTTTTGAAACTACCTTCAAAAAGTGTTAGAAATATATTCAGAAAGGAATCAAATTTCGCATTAACACCCTGCGCATTATATATTTCTAACCAGTTTTCATTGTTTAAGGTATCTATGAAGTGTTTTATATTATTTTCACTAATATTTCTTCTATAAACCCAGCTTTTCTTTATCTGTTTAACAGTGTTCCTGGACTCGATACATAATAGCTGGGCATCATGATCTGAGATACCATTTATTACTGGATGTATGCTGTAATTACTGCACTGAGAAATATCCATAAAAAAATTATCAATTGCAGTCCTGCTATTATTTTGTATTCTCGTAGGAAAATTTACAAGTGCTGTTAAGTTAAAAGACAACATCAAGGCTTCCATATCTAATCTATCATTGCTGTGATTTAGAAAGTCAACATTGAAATCTCCACATAATACTATTTGTTTGCTATTTGTAAAACTTAGTAGCAAAGACTCTAAATGAGATAAAAACAGTCTGAAATTACCTGAGGGGGCCCTGTAAATTGCTATCACTATCAGCTCTTCCTTATCATATTCTAGTTTAGTAACACAACATTCAAAGTGTTGTTCTATACAATACTTACTTACAACTACACTACTGCATTCAATATTATTTTTAACAAAAATGGCAACTCCCCCTTTCTCCATTTTACATCTGCAGAAATGAGAGCTTAATTTATAATTTGGGATGGACAGCTGAGATATTCCTGTATCAGACAAATGATGCTCAGATATACACAAAACGTCTACATTAAAATTTCTGGAATTTTGAATCTCTTCTAGGCTTAAGGTAATGTCATCAGTTTTACTAAATATTCCTCTTATATTTTGGTGGAAAATACTGGTCTGAACACTTTGACGCAATGACTTTGAATTGTTTATTTTATTATTACATACTGGTATATCAGTTGGAATTTTTAATTTCAACAAATTATGATCATCAGAGACATTAATTTCCTTAAGACATCTTAATAAATCTATTTTATTTACCCTAAAAAAGGCCGCGACTTAACACCATTTATCACAGGAATACCTCTTTCCCTCACCTGGCATCCTCTGACCTCATCAGCAATAAGAAGCGAAAGCTTCCTCTTACCTCTGACATTCAGATGGAGTCCATGGCGAGTATAACTGTCCCTACCAATGCAGGCCACATCAATCAAACCAATGTGTGAATTAGCCGGCTGCCAGAGAACCCTTTCCAAGGATGCATTTGTACGCCTGATGTTATGCCACATCCAGGGTTTATCGTAACGCTCAAGCAAACCAACAAATCTCACACTTGTCTGACGTGTGTTCTTGGAAATGTGGGCAATGTCTCCCTCAATTGAATAATTGAGGTCTTTATCAAGGCTATTTCCTGGTCCCCCAACAATTACAACACAATCCTCATCTGAAAAATCTTTAACTAGGTCTTTCACATTTGCTACCACACTTCCAAGATCTGCATTTGGTTTGAAAATACTGCAGACATCATAATCTGGCCCCAAGTCAGACTGAACCATCTCACTGATTCCCCTCCCATGACTGCTCCCAAGTAACAGTACATAAATGTTTCAGTAGATAAATAAACATTAAATCATATTACGTTTTAGTGAATCTTACGTTATTAAAAGTACTTATAGTTAAGAGTGAGTTGTTAAAAAAAAATCTACTTTGTAAATTATTTCTGAGTTAGTTTTACGTGGCAAAACAAGGTTTATTAAATGAGTTCGTGAGAAAGCAGGTGGTTAAAAAAAAGACTTTTGTCGTTGGAAAATCCACAAACATCTCTGCATCTATTTTCAAGGTAATTATATACCTTAGTTTATAATCATTGATAATTTGTCGTTTTCATATTTTGCTAACTAAAATCTTCTAAGAAAACATTTTTTAATTCAAAATTTATTTATTTATAATTTTTGCATTTCTCGTCAACCATAAGAAATATTAACTTTCGGATCACATCATGGGTGTATCCAGCGAGGGGCAGGGGGGGCTGCTGCCCCCCCCCCCTAGAAGAAAAATAAAGTTGCCTTCAGTACGCTTCGACGAGTGAAGAACTGACTCAGGAGCACTATGGGAGAGAAAATATTGACTGGATTATGCCTGATGAGTGTACATCGAAATTTCCTGAAAGTACACCGTGAGATATTGACAAATAAAGTTACTGAAAAATTTTCTGATAATCCGAGACGATTAATGTTTACATAAAAAAACTCTAATTGAGTTACGATCTTGGTTAAATGCATAGTAGGTCCTTGGATTACTATGTTAATCAATAGTAAAAATAGTTTCTTCAATAGGTTTGAGTTTTATATTGTGAGAAATCGTCATGTTTCAGTGCTCCACTACCTCAAAAAAAAAAAAAAAAAAAAAAAAAACGAGTTGCACCCCACCCTAATTCAGATGTTGCCCCTCCCCCTAGTTCTGATCCTGGATACGTCCTTGCATCACATACTTCGGACAAAGGACAAGAGCCTGGCGAAGATCTGCCGTCCCGGGCCTCGTATTGGTTAAGGTCGCCATTGCAGCCACAGGCTTCAAAATGTTGGTACAAATGAAACCTACTAATATTGATATCATTAAAACTATAACCATCGCTGACATAAGTGACAGCTCTTCCTTTCTGAAAGTCAGTTCTGCAATAATGAGAAGCTAAATGATAATTTGTTATATTTAATATAGCTATTCGCACTTTTTGCAAAAGATTTGAGTCTGTTCACATTTTTGGGGTAAATGGACTGTTTTTGTTCTAAGTTGTATGCAATCTCTGGTCATGAATGTATGAATAATCCTTAGTGCGCTTTTGTTCAGAACAGGAACAAAATATCATTTCTTCTTTCAGTGCCCATTCCAAGGGTGTATCCAGGATCAGAACTAGAGGGTGGCAAGATTTGAACTGGGAAAGGGGGGGGGGCTACTCATACTGATTTTGAGGAAGTGGCATGGGAGACTGAAACATGACCATTTCTTACAAAATGAAACTCAAACCTACCGGTATTGAGGAAACTATTTTACTGTAGTAACCACTTAATCTAAGTATCTACTATGTACTTAATTAAGATCGTAACTCAGTAATAGTTTTTTTTATGAAAACATCAACTGTCTCAGATTCTCAGAAAATTGTTCAGTAACTTTGTTTGTCAATAACACACCGTGTTCTTTCATGAAATTTCTATGCACACTCATCAGGCATAATGCAGTCAATCTTTCCTCTTCTCCTGAGCCAGTTCTTTGCTCCTCAAAGCATACTGAAGGCAACTTAATTTTTCTGCTATGGAGGGGGGAGGGGAGCAGCAGTCCCCTCCCTGCCTATCGCCTCATACACCCATGGCCCATTCATGTAGAATCATAATAAAAAGCAACAGAGTTTAAGTTAGACTTAATGCTTTTGAACTGTGAAAACCCAGTCAAGATCAGATTGCAAGTTTTTTTGTAGATTACTATTTCAGACAAAAAGATTTATATATGTAGAGAGATTATATCTTCCAAAATTTCTATTCAGTTGTCCAGCATAGGAACAAACCACCCAACATCCTTTGAGAAATTAGTCTGCTTAAATGGACTTTCTTATTTTAGTGAAATTATTCAGAAGATGGGGTAGAATAAAAGACAATCAACTAAGCTGGAACTACATGTTTACAATCTGCAAGGCAAGGTATAGGAATATCAAACTAAATGTCCATTAAGGATAGAAGAGTATACAATGCATCTACAAGGTTACAGACATAAATCTATTTTATGCAGAGGGATTGGAAAATCAAAGGTGAGGTGGTTTGGAACAGATTAAGGACTTAATCTGACATGAACAACAAATGAAGATGCAACCAATAGAATTACTGGAATGATTTTTTCAATAACAATAGATCATGAAGAAATATCATGGGACGAAATTTATATTGAAAGGAAAGATAAATTATACCCAACACTCACCACTTGTAAGGGAGTTTTTTTTCCCCTGGTTTTTTGTTTATTCCTCCCTTCAGCATTGGAGAGTGTTGGGCATAATTTTTCTTTCTTTTCAACATACCTTTTAATGTCCCTTTTTTCTTTCTTGCATTTAATATTTCTGATTATATTATTGTTATTAATTTAATTGGCCTGCCTTGGATAACTGATAAAATTGTGATGGAGCGCCGCTCTGGAGACAAGCTCCCTACATACCCCTCTTTCTCCTTTCCTCTTCCAACCTACTTTTGGCCTCTACTAATTTTTATTTTAAATTTCTTCAGTGTTTCCATTAAATTATTCATCATTTCTCTTTGCAATTTATTCCAATCCCTCACACCCTTTCCTACGAAAGAAAATTTTCCACACTCTTATGCCTGAAATCAAGTGCCTTCCAAGGACCTCTCTTAATTTTCCTACCAATATCTTTCCATGTTACATCACCAGTATAGCCCTTGTACACTCCTTTGAGTTTTCACCCTCCTTCTATCCTCCAATGAATCCCACTCCAGCAGCTTTAACATATTAGTTATCGATTGTATTCTGTGGTAATTTCCAAAGACAAATCTGCCTGCCCTCCTCTGCACCTCTCCAACTCCTCTTGCATGTAGCCTACCATATGAGATTCACATGAATATCCTTGCTTCAATCCATGTTGAACTTCAAATCAGTTTTCTTTCCTGACTAACATTTCTGATATAGTTGCTCCATTATTTTGCCTATTACTAATGTCAAAATAATTGGCCTGTAATTTCCAACTCTATTTGTCACCCCTCCCCCTTTATGAACCAGTACTACTATTGTTTCTTTCCAGTCCTGTGTTAAGCAGGAGACTCCTGACTCATTTTAAATAAAATTTCAAGTTAAGGTACAACATAATATCTCACAATCTGCAGTAATATTATCTACACTAGCCCCTTTGAATTTTTAAACTTCCTGAGTTCCTTCATAATTTCCTCATAAACTACTTTAAATTTTGTAGTTTCCTTGTTTTTACTTATAGGGAGACATTTCTTTGTATTATACCCTCCCATCACAGTACGATAGTCCGTAGTGGTCTCATTAACCAGTCACTCAATATCTCTGCCAATTGAAAATTCTCAGTGACTTTGTTCTTATCTACAATTGTCTGAATACCTTCTCTTTCTCTCAGTTTTCTAACATAACCATAGAAATTTTTAGATGCATCGTTCAGTGGTTCCCCTGCACCAATAATATTCTTCATAACTCCAACCTTTGCTTATCTTTTTGTTTGTATTAATTGCTTGTTTAGTTGTTTTAAGTATTCCCTACTGCATTCTTGTCTCTTAACTCTATTGTGTTGCTGTGAGACTAACCTCTTTAACCTTCTTGTAATATGTAGGTTGTATACTTATCTTTATTTTCTGCTTTGGATTAAACATTTCCTCACTGTTTTTATCATCTCCTTAAACTCTTCCCATTTTCCCTTCACTATACTTGAGCCATCCTTCCATGGTGATAAACCTTTCAATAAAATATCTCATCCTTTCTAGGGTCTGTGCCTTTTTATAACTATACTACTTTCCCCCTCTAATTTTGGCAATTGGTTTACTGAATTCCTCAATGTCCATTGGCACTGCATTGTGATGATTTATTCCTTCAGTTACATGACATCTCATAAGATTTTTATCATGTATTATTAGAAATGTATCTGTCCTGTTTGCTCTCCTTGTGTTCTGCTCTAAAACTTACTATGGTATTTGCAAATCTTTGTTCCCTTTTGATATTAATATTATATGCTACCAAGTTGGCACCTGGTAAATTTAAATACCTTCCAACAATGACCATTCTACTCTCACCTCTGAACTGTGAATATGAATTTAGATTCTTTCTAAGAACCTCTTCTTCATTATTCATTCTTCCACAAGGGTAAGCAGCAAACACCCTAATTTTTTATTTTTTATCACCCCAAAAATCAAGAATTAAAGTTATACATTATTGTCACTCTCTAAAAGTTAATATTCAACCAACCTTTTACTATTGTTATTAATTTAATTGAGATGGAGCTAAAACTCCCTCAGTCATCCATTTACTCTCTTTTTAATACATACATATTTTTTAAAAAAATTTCTTTTATATTTGGAATGTTAAATTCCTCCCCCATTTACTATTATGATTTACAAATTTTAATTCTAAATTCCTTAAGAGTTTTTGG
Source organism: Vandiemenella viatica (assembly GCA_031002005.1). Classification (NCBI taxonomy): domain Eukaryota; kingdom Metazoa; phylum Arthropoda; class Insecta; order Orthoptera; family Morabidae; genus Vandiemenella; species Vandiemenella viatica. The sequence continues at coordinate 177,979,072 of JARYHS010011408.1, forward strand.
AAATATATTCATCTCTACACTTGGTAATTTGTTCGAATCCCTGACACCCATACCAACAGAAGAAAATTTTCCCACTCGCTTATGCATGAAATAGAACACAAGCTTGTGGTCATGGTCGCCTTTCCCCTTCCATGTACTATTCCTAATTCTTTGACCCATATCCCTCCAAGCTCCGTCACCAACATATACCCTGTACATTCCCAACACTCTCTTCACCCTCCTCCTTTACTCCAATGAGTACCAATCCAGCTCCCTTATCATATCAGTTTCTGACTGAGTCCTGAGATCCCACAAACAAATCTAGCTGCTCTTCTTCGCACACCTTCCAACCTTGATAATCAAAATGTGGATCCCAAACTACACCACCATATTAAACCAATGGTCTGACCAAAGTTTTGTTACCCAACTCCCTAACTTCTCTGGTACATCCTCTCATCACCCTCTCCAGTAAATGAAGGATTTTGTAAACTTTTCCTACCGCATGCCCAATGTGCTCTGCCCAATTGAGTTTTTTTATAAAATGTTATGCCAAGATATTTAAACTTTAAGCTATCAAAAATCAATTCTGACACCACCCTATAATCACAATTAACCTTTTATTTTTTTATATGTGTACCTAATTAGCTGACTTTTCTTGGGATTTATCTTGATTCCATGCTGACCAACCCATTTAGATATTCTATCCAGGTCACCCTGCAGCTGTTCACAGTCTGCACCTGTTTTGATCCTATTGTATACCATTACATCATCTGTGAAATACCTAGACTCTGATTGTAACCCATCAACACAGTCATTCATTCGAATTATGAACAGCAAAGGTCCCACCCAATACACTATTCTGTGGCAATCCCATATTTACTTCCACCTCTTTTGATAATGTATTTCCTACTCTAACACTTTTGTTTTCTGGCTTTTAAGAATTCCTCAACCAAACAAGTAACTTTTTCATCCTGTTCAATAGATTTCAATTTATTTAAAACCATTTTATGGCGTATTCTGTCAAACGCCTTAGAAAGATCTAGTGCCACACTATCAACTTGGCACTCCTTGTCCAATTCATCTGAAATATCTTGCATATAGCTCACCATCTGGGATTCACATGAATATCCTAACCTAAAGCCATGTTGTCAATCTGAAAACCAGTTTCTTTCCTCACAGACATTTTTGATATAGTTGCATATCAATCTCTCCATCATTTTGTTTATCACTGATGTCAAACTAATTGGCCTGTAATTTTCAATCCTATTTGTAACCCCTCCTTTATAAACCAGTACTACTATCACTCTCTTCCAATCCTCTGGTAAGCAGCTAGATTCCAAACTCATTTTAAATAAAATTTCAAGGTAAGGTACAATATCATATCCCACAATCTTTAATAAATCTGTAGTAATATTATCTATGCCAGCCCCTTTATGTTTTTTTAGCTTTCTGAGTGCCTTCATAATTTTCTGAGAACTTATTTCAATTTTGTGGTTTCCTCATTTATACTTTTAGGGAGACTCTCCTCTGATTCATTCCCTCCCATCACAGGATGATTGTCCCTAGTTGTATCACTAAACCAGTCACGCAATATATCTGCAATTTTAAAATCCTCAATGACTTCAACTCCATTCTTATCTACAATACCGTAGTCTGAATATCTTCCCTTCCCCTCAGTTTTCTAATACAGGCATAGAAGTTTCTAGATGTGTTATTCATTTGTGCTCCTGCACCAATAATATTCTTCATAAACCCATCCTTTGCTTCTCTCTTTGGTCTTATTAATTGCTTGTTCAGTTGTTTTAAGTATTCCCTACTGCCATTCTGTATCCTAGCTCTGTTGTGTTCCTGTCTCACTAGCCTCTTTAAACATCTCACTTACCTATTGTAGTATGTAAGTTCTGTACTTATCTTTATTTGCTGCTTTGGAATAAACATTTCCTCACGGTTTTTTTTTATTATATTCTTAAACTCTTCCCATTTTGCCTCCAGTGTACTTTGTGCAATCCTTCCATTTCCTGAACCTTTCCTTGAAATATCTTCAATACTAAAGTCTGTGCTTTTTTTGTTGTTGTAATTATACCCTTTTCCCCCTTCTGTTGTGGCCACTGGTTTACTGAATCCCCTAATATCCATCAGTACCACACAGTGATCAATTATTCCTGCAGTTGACACCCTACAAGATTTTCACCAGGTTTTATTATAAAGATATCCAATATATTTGGTCCACTCATATTTTGCTCTAACACTTGTGTAAAACCTCCTTCCCTTATTAAAGTATTTGCAAATCTCTGTTCCCTTGTGTAATTTATCTTATCTCCCACCCAGTTGCCACCTGTTAAATTTAAATCCCCTCCAATAATAACGATTCTATGCTCACCTTCTAACAGTGAATGTGAATTTAGTATATCTCGAAGAACCTCATCTTCATCATTCATTTTTCCACTATGGTAAGCAGCCAATACCCTGAATTTTTCTTTTTATCACCCCAAAAATCTACCCCTAGTAACTCATGGTCATTATCTATGAACACTAGAGAACTATAATAATCTATGCTAACCAGTATAAATACCCCTCCACCAATTGCTCTTCTGTCTCTGTGATACACTCTGTAACTTTTAGGGAAAACCTCATTGTCTAGTACTCCTTTTAACCAAGACTCTACCCCTATAATCACTTGTGGTTTATGTTTCTCTATTAAGTTTGAAAATTCTATCACATTGTTCATTATACTACAGTTTACCAACAACATCCTTATTTTTGGCTTTGTGGTATTTTCAGCATTAACCTTTGTCCAGTTGTACCCAATTCCATTATTATTCCAATAGCTTCATCTGTTTCTTTAGAATTTGTATTTTTTCCCATAGTGCATCTACAACCAGTATCTCTTTGAGCACTTTTTTTTATCCCCTCACCAGCAGCCCCTAACCTAAAAAAGGAACAGTCCTGACCCTATCATAACTGGATGTGGGTTCCCTTACAGCTTTAACTAACAACTCAGAAAGTACTCCCTTCCCCCCCCCCCCCTCCTTCCATTTAGGTGTAGGCCATGCCTAGTAAAACTCCAACTACCAATTGTGTTAATAGGCACAACCCCCAAAACAGAACTAATGTCTCTTCCAAGTAGTATCTCTGTTTCCATGTTTACCCGCCTCACAGCGTGGTTCAACTGTGGTCAATCATGGCAACTTAGAACTTGCATGAGTTCCACCATGCTATGCTGTGCCTCCTTCACCACCTTCCTCAGGTCACTCTCTATACTATAACTCACGTTTCTATCAATACTATTTCACGCACCTCCCACTATCACTACTCTATTGTCCTTTCTGAAATTCTTACAAAGCGAACCTATATCCTCTGTTACCTGACCTAATGTTGCACTGGGTTTGAAAAAGCTTGTGACCTGGTAGCCTGCGTCTAATTGATCCTGCAGAAGAGGACCTACACCTCTCCCATGGCTACTACCTAACAGCAAAACCTTTTTCTTCCTATTTTTTCATTCTACACCTATATTCCTATAGGCCTGCTGCACCTTACCTACTCCTACATCTACACGAGGCTCACTCCCATCTGACGTTTTAATATTGACAGTGCAGCAGCTGTATGTTTGTGTCGATCCACGTCAATCAATGTCTCATTGTTGTCAATTCTTAAAATAATATCAGTCAGTGTTAAATCTGCAGTGAATCACTGAGTACTACATGACAAAAACAATTTTTTTTAAAAGTGAGAAGTTATGCAGTTACATAGGATATTCGGAGATGAGTATTTTAGTACAGACTAAAGAGAGTTTTTTTTTAATGAAATTACAGTGACTTCAACAAAACAATTTAAAATTTAATTTCCCAGTGGTTCACTGAGTGCATGGGAGCAAATCATGCTTTCTACATGAAAGGAACACTACTAGACAAAATATGCATAAATGAAATATAATTGAGAATTTTTTTACGTATAGTAAATTTAAACGCTTGGTAAAATTTTATTATTTTTAGGTTATATTTACCTGTTTCTAAGGTCATAATTGCATGCATATTTTGCTTCATTTATGGTGATAAACATCTGAACCCTAGTGACCATGACGCAGTACTGATGGGTATTAGGGCCAGTGGCCAAAGTAGAAGGGGGAAAGATGTATTGTTACAGTAAAGCACAAACTTAGAATTGAAGGGATATTTTAGGGAAAGGTTCAGCAAATGGAAGGATTTCTATGGTTATGTTAGAAAACTGAGACGAAGAGAAGGTATTCAGACAATTGTAGGTAAAAAAAAAAAGAGTTGAAGTCACTGAGGATTTTCAAATGCAGAGATATTGAGTGACTGGTTTAATGAGACCACTAGGGACTATCATCCTATGATGGGAGTGAATAATGCAAAGGAGAGTCTCACTATACGTAAAAATGAGGAAGCCACAAAATTTGAAATGGATTCTCAGGAAATTATAAAGGAATTCAGAAAGCTTAAAAATACAAAGGTGCTGGTGTAGATAATACTACTACAAATGTGCTAGAGACTGGGGGATACGATATTGTACTTTACCTTGAAATTTTATTTAAAATTAGCCTGGAATCTTGCAGTTTACTAGAGGACTGGAAAAGATTGATAGTGGTAATGGTTCATAAAAAAAAGGGGGAGAATCACAGATGAAAATTACAGGCCAATGAGTTTCACACTAGTGATAGGCAAAATGATGGAGAGATTTATATGGGGCCATCCATAAATTACGTCACACCTTGGGTGGGGGGGAGAGGGTATCAACAAAATATGACATCGTGTAACATGGGGGGGACGTGTCATAAACTTTGTGACATCACATGCATAATTTGTATCACTTTTTGGCTCGTGGTGGAAGATGAAGATGATGTTCACACATCAAATGTTCCACCACTATCAAAATCGAGAATGAAGTGACTATTATGTCAATATAAACAGTATCAAGGAATGTTTTCAAAATCCATGGACACATAATGACTCAATTTTTTATCATTAATTCGATTTTTATGTTTTTTATATATTTTCTTAAATGTTTGATTTATTGTAGATATGATTTTTTAACTAGAAATACATAAATCATTTTGGAAGTGCTGTTTTAATTTATAAATTTAAAATTGCAAAATATGTGATGTCACACCAGGGGAGGGGGGGGGGCCACAAATGTGACAACCTGTGACATGGGGGGAGGGAGGGGTCCAAAAATCATAAAATTCGTGTGACGTAATTTGTGGATGGCCCCTATGCAACTATATCAGAAATGTCTATGTTGAAAGAAACTGGATTTCCAGTTTGGCGACTTCAGGCAAGGATAATCATGTGAATCTCAGATGGTGGGCTATATGAAAAATATTTCAGATGAATTGGACAAGGTAGGCCAATTTGATAGTGTAGCACTAGAACTTTATAACGCATTTGACAGAGTGAGCCATAAAATGATTTTAAATAAACTGAAAACTATTGGATTAAATGAGAAAGTTACTTGCTGTGAAGAGGAAAACTAGAAATTAAAGTGTTAGAGTAGGAAATACATTATCCAAAGAGGTGGAATTAAATATGGGAGTGGCACAGGGTATTGAATTGGGACCATTTTTTTCATTATTCTAACGAATTATTCTGTTTATGGTTTACAGAAAGAATTTAGATTGTTTGAAAATGACATAATGGTATATAATAGGATCAAAACACAAGAAGACTGTGAACCTCTGCAGGATGACATATATCTAAATATCTAAATGAGTAGGTCAGTGTAACGGTAAATGCCAAGAAGAGTCAGCTTATTATGTCCACAGATAAAAAATTAAAGATTGTTTATTATTATAGTGTGGGGTCAAATTTCTTATTGAAGGCTTGAAGTGTAAATATCATCGTGTAATGTTTGATAATAAATTCAACTGTAAAGAGCAAAATTGGGTAGTTGGTAGGAAAAGGTAAAAAAATGTTTAATTTACTGGAGAGGGTGATAAAAAAATGTACCAGAGATGTTACAGAATTTGGTTACTTTGGTCAGACCGTTGGTTGAAATTGTTGATGTAGTTTTGGATCCACATTTTAGGTATAAAAATAAATAAGTTGGAGGGTATGCAAAGAACAGCAGGTAGATTTGTTTGTGGAAATTATCACAGCGTTCAGTCAGTATCTGATAAGATAAAGGAGCTGGATTGAGAGTCATTGGAGGACATGAGGAGGATTAAGAGAGTGCTGCGAATACACAAGGCATATATTGGTGATGGGGCTTGGTGGTATCTTGGTCAAAGAATTAGGAATATTGCATGGAAGGGGGAAAATGACCATACCACAAGCTGCCACTCAATTTTATGCATAAGAAGTGGGAAAATTTTATTTTGTGTGTAAGCTGGTCAGGTACTGTAACAAGTTACCATGTGAAGTGATATAGTAACTTACCAAAGACACTGAAGGAATTTAAAATTTGTAAATTGTAAAAGTAGATAGAGAAGGACTTTAACAGTCAAATTATATAAGATAATTTTTTAAAAATAAAATGGGGATAGTTAAATGACTAAGGGAATTGCCACAGGAGTGTGTACTCCATTGAAATTAATAATAATATCTATAGTAATCTTTGCTAACTACACTGAAGAGCCAAAGAAACTGGTTCACCTGCCTAATGTCGTGTAGGGCCCACCGCAGAAGTGCCGCAACACGATGTAGCATGGACTCGACTAATGTCTGATGTAGTGTTGGAAGAAATTGACACCATGCACCCTGCAGGGCTGTCCATAAATCCATAAGAGTACAAGGGGGTGGCGTAAAGCTTTGTCTTGTGCACTGAGCAAGGGTATACGACTGGGCCTTTGGCTCCAAAAGCCCATATTGATGATGTTTCATTTAATGGTTTGCACACTGACACTTGTTGGTGGCCCAGCATTGAAATCCGCAGCAATTTGCAGAAGGGTTGCACTGATGTCATGTACTCGCAGGATCTTTTTCCGGCTGGAACGATGTCGGAGCTTTGATGTTTTATCAGATTCCCGATATTAATGGTGCACCCTTGAAATGGGCGTACAGGAAAATCCCCACCTCATCGCTACCTCGGAGATGCTATGTCCCATCTGTCGTGCGCCGACTATAACATCACGTTCAAACTCACTTAACTCATGATAACCTGCCATTGTAGCAGCTGTAACCGATCTAACGCCTACGCCAGACACCTGTTGTACTCTGAGTGTTTACATGTCTTTGCATACACTTGTCTATACCAGTTTCTTTGGCTCTTCGGTGTAGTATGAATATCCCTCTACCAACTGCTCCTCTATCTCTGCAGTACACTCTGTAACCAATACTCATTCTTTCAATAAAGACTGTACCTCTATAATCACTTGAAGATCATGTATCTTTATTATGTTTGCAAATTCTTTTATTTTATTCATTATACCTCTACAGTTCAATAACACTCCTATTTTTGGCTATTTAGTATTTTCAGCATTAACATTTGTCTGTCCAGTTGTACCCTTGTCCATCGTTATTTCAACAGATTCATCTATTTCTTGAACATTTGTATTTTTTACCTCTTGCATCTACAATCAGTATCCCATTGATTACTTATGTTTATCCCTTCACCTGTGGCCCATAATCTAAAACAACAGAGTCCTGACCCCATCATAAGTGGAAGTGGGATCCCTTACAGCTGTAGGTAACAACTCAGAAAATACTCACTTAGGTGTAGGCCATGCCTAATGAAGCTCCACCTACCAATAGTGTTCACAGGCACAACATCCAAAACAGAACTAGTCCCTCTTCCAAGTTGCATGTCTGTTTCGACATTCATCCACCTCACAGCGCCATTCAAGTGTGGCTGATCATGGTGACTTAAAGTTGCACGAGTTCTACCCTGGTACCGTGTTCCTCCTTTACCACTTTCCCCAGGTCACTAGTATAACATTAGTTCGTATCAATATTATTTCACACACCCACATTATCTTAGTGAAATCTCTACAAAGTGATCCTATATACTCTATTACTTGCCCTAATGGTGCACTGGATTTTAAAAAGCTTGTGAACTTGTAGCCTATGCCTAATCGAACCTGCAAAAGAGAGACTACCACTTCCTACAGGCCTGCTGCATCTTGCCCATTCCTGCATCTACACAAAGCTCAGGTAACAAACAGGTAAAACATATTTCTCCCCACAACATTTGGAGAGTCTTGCTTCTTCATCCCATTAACCATATTTTCCCTATGACCTTTTATCAGTTCCCAGCCATACTTTTTACCCCCTTACTAAACCACTTTATTTCTCCACAGGTAGAAATTTCACAGCCTGAGTCTCCACAGACCAAGCCTCAATCACTCTGACCCTTTCACGCAATTTCGTTGGTCTCTCCACCACCTCCAACTGTATATTCCATTCTGTGTGTGGCTGTACTGACTTTAGGTGCTTGCGCGAGCCTACCCAAATATTTCTGTAATCATTATCATTGGGGACCATCTTCAGTTTCCAGAGTGTAGCGTACGAACCTTCCAGTGTTTCATTGTTGGTTATAGAGTTTCATCTTCCACTGTCTACTGTTTAAAAAGTTTACTTGTACATAACAGATTCCCAGTTCCAGCCTCTTTCTCTATGTCCTCCATCAGTTGGCCTGTCCACCTTCTTCTTGGTCTTTTGCCCACTATCCTTTTTTCAAAATAAGCTTTTGGTAGTGTTGTGCACTATATTATTTTAATATGTCCAAACCATTTAAGTTTAGGTGATCCAAGTATTTTTTCCATGGATTCATTTAACTCTAGGTTTGATCTCATCCCATTATTGTTTATATGATCAAGTCTCATATTCTGGAGGGTAGTTCTAAGAAACTTCATTTCACAAGCTTGGATCTTGCTAAGGTCCTTTGATATTAGTGTGCACGTTAGAACGTATGTGAGAATAGGAAAGAGATATGAGTTGTATAAGATGATTATTGTACTTTGGGGAACCTTCATGTCTCATAGTAAGCCTCACACGATACTGTAAAAGTTGGCCCCTTTGATTTCTCTGTTCATTATTTCTACCTCATCTCCACCAGTACTAACATGATACTCATAGGCGTCGGCAGGATTGCTTTAAGGGATGTGCACCAGCATCTTCACATTATATTTTTTACACATATTATATATATTAGGGTGTCCCTTATATGAGCAAATTTTTTTCCGAATATTCAAGCGCATACCCTCTAATTCTTTTTAAATCACTGTAGCTTACTTATATAAGAAATTTTATCCTCCTACGATAACATTAGCCCGTGCCGAGTAGACCTGATACAAAAAATGATATGTGACTACATCATTAAAATTTTGTATAATTCTGGGTTAAAAATGAAATCCAGACAACAAAAAATAATACTTAATTTTTTAGTAAGACAGAAGTATTAAAATTGTGAGTGGTATTTTGTTTTTAGGATCTTTTTTTATGGTGTGGGTATAATTTTTGATGTTTTTGCATGAAAATTGTTTCTGTTCATCATAGGCTGTAATTAAACCATGAAACTCCTACTTTAATTTTACAGCTCTTTCAGATAAAAGACCTTTCTTTTAGCCTGCACAAAACCGTAGTTTTTTTTCCAACAAAGATACGCTTTCCTGAAGAACTCTGCTTTAAATTTTCAGTCGAGAAAACAAATGTTTGCTCTTCGCTGATACAAATTGACTGTGTTTTTTTCTAAAACAAAATGTAGGTAAGTATTAATCAGGATGCTAAAGATACAAAATAATGTACAATGTACATACAAGACAGTTAATTTTACATGCCATACAATACAGAGCTGGATATTTCAGCCATCAAAGGAGTGTACCTTTCTGCAAAGTCAGATGAACTCTCCCTTACTAAATTACGTACCGGTACCATTTTGCATTCCTGCTCAATTAAAGTTGAAAACTTAGGAAACATATCTTGATTGAATAAATGGCTCTTGCATTGCACTGCACAAGGATGCCTAATTATCAGTTCTTTGCCACTATCTACATCCAAAAATATAACTCATAGCTCAATTAGTTCTCTTAAGTCGTGTCTCACGAAGGATTTTTTTTTTTTTTTCAGCCAAATAGAAATGTTTCAACTACTCAGTTTGCGTGTCATTGAATTCTGAGTGGTTATACCAATTTGATGCCGTCATGCAAATAGTAACAACTTTCTTTTGAACGTTTGCTCCAGAAGTGTCCAGGCACCATTGAGATGACTTATGTTAGATTCTATTGTGTCTCACTTTATTATTTACTCAGAGCATTCAGAGCAACTTCACCTTGGTCTTTATCACAAGAAGTTGTCCCATATTACGAAATGTAATTATGAGATACATTGGCAGTCGTTCTTTTTTGGAACTACTTATGCCCAGACCAGGCAACAACTTGCCATTCCACTGAATGGTTACGACTTGGGTCACGTCATTTTAAAATCGGTTACTATAACTTCTGCTCATCCCTTCCTCGTTATGTCCTCATTCGTTGAATGGAAGACTTGTTCAAAGAAAAATCATCAATACTATGTAAAAGTGCCACCATAATAACTTGATAACGTAAACTGAATCTCTTACACTTAACTAACATCTATCCAAGGCAACTATTAATTTAGGAGCAGTGATACTTTTTTCTTCTGCGGTATGCCGCAATTCCTGATTGAATTATTTCGGGTGGGTTTGTTCTCCAGAACTAGAAGAGGTGTAATGCGAGTTCTTCAGATAGCAGGAACAAATCATAGGAGCTGTAGAGCTTGACTACCCACTGGACAACATATATTTAAGAATTTTTCTCTTCATATTTTCATTTTTTTACGATTTCTTCTTTTGCAGCTAGTTTTACATATACACATATCAAGCCAACTGGTCTCCCTAGGCGTCTGCAAGAAGATTTTACCCTACTTTACTTCCTTTACAGCAGTGGTTCACAAATGGTGGTCCGCGGAACCCTGGGGTTCCGTGGAAGGGTCACAAGGGTTCCGAGTTCCGTTCGAGAATTAAATAAAATCTTCGTTGAAACGAGTCATAGCCGCGCCGTGAGAAGGTTATCATGGTTCTGCTTCCGTTTGTGACGACTTACCGATGCGAAACTGGTTTTTCAGTTTAAGTTATAAATTTGGGGATCCGCCAAAAAATGTACGATCAGTTAGGGTTCCGTGGCCAAAAGGAAATTGGGAACCGCTGCTTTAGAGGGCATAGGCGCAGTGGCGTAGCTAGGTCAACAAGGGCCCCGATGAAAAAAAATTATTTTGGGCGCCTTTTTTTTTTTTTTGCTTTGTGTTGCTGGTAAGAGCTGAGGATGGGGTTCTTGAGTTGTGCTTAGGGGCCCCCTGAGCAGTGGTTGGGGGCTCCTCTGAGCAGTGAGAGGGCCCTTAGTGAGGGGCTTCCTGTGTCTCAGGGGCCCCCTTAGACGACTGTAGAGTTAAAAAAAAGGTCGCCAGTTTGTATCGTAGGCCTCTGAACTGCGCTTGGGGGGCCCCAGAGGTGCACTTTGGGGCCCCGAGAGGTATGCTTGGGGGCCCCCTGAGCACTGCACCGCCTAGCCCAATAGCAGCTACGCCCTTGCATAGGCGAGTGCAATACCATAAACATTATCCTATTCCCGTTGCAAATCTTCTTCCTTTTGCTTATAAACATCCAGAGATTTGCTTCCATTCTTTTTCAGTTGTCTCCATAATATTCTCCAAAATATAACGCACATTAGGGTTTTCACTCATAGTCAATTTGTCTTCGCGAATATTAATAAATAAAACTGATAGAACTCCTGCAATTTGATGGTTTGAAATTTGAATCTCATAATAAAAAATATGCAATAAAAAAACTGCAGCCAGACCGGGGACCGCCGTAACCCTCTGAGCCATAAGACCAAATTTAGATTTAAAAAATAAATAAATAAATAAAAGTAATCTTTTTCTATACAGTAGGCCTATACTTTCTTTTTGATATTCCAAAACATAAACGTACTTTTATTCTTCAAACAAATAAAAATAAAATAATATAAAACGGTAACAACTCTAGTAACAGCACCAGCACCTGATAGATGATGAAACGAAATTTAACGAATGTTTTAGATTGACATAATCTACAGTTTTCGACTATCGCATAAGCCTGGAAGTTATACTGAAGAGAAAAGACATTTAAAGGCAATCAATAACAGGAAAACTCTATCTGCTAAGAGATCGGAAATTTAGGAACTCCTATAGGCTTCTGCGCATCCATCAGACCGATACCGGACTGAACGGCTGGGTATCGGCGAAGTGTCGGAAGGCACACGGTGTCGTTTGAACTCACTTCAGTGGAGTGAGTGTCAACAATAAGAAAATAGTCGATGGGGACCAGTATGGGGCAAGTGGGGCCCGACCTAACTGCGTCGTAAGACGAGTGATCGTAGCTGTGAGCCTTTATTCAATTTATGAACGACATAAGACGATTTTTTGTGCAAGACTACTATTATCAGTTGTCAGTCTGATGATGACACACCTCATATTACGACATCCAGTCCAGGTACGTTACCTTTGTATCCGAATTTCACATTAAAAATTAAAGACTAAAAATTATTATATCATCAGTACAATTTACATAAATTCACTATTATACATAAACTCACATTCGTCAAGTTCTGGACATAGGCTTCTCCCAGCCCGCGCCATCTATCCTATTATCTGAATAATGTCAAAGAAATTTTGGATATTTTCAGCAACTTTGTTCATGTAGGGTGTTGAAGTGCGGATCCCCCTCTTAAACCGATTATGACACAATTAACACAACGCCAATGGTGCAAAGAAACTAATACGATGTGTTTATCGCGTTGAAGAGACAATGTTTACTAATTAGTAAATTATTGTTTATTAATTTCTGAGCTTTTTAACTTCACATCAAGCTGAAACACTCTCGTTTTGCCTACTGAAGGCTAGGGACACCAAAAGTATTTCTTGTTGACCAACAAGCATTTATTGCAAGTATGAGCAAAATCGGCCCAACAGAATCGCGGTCATCAAAAACATGATTGCATCTCGCAATGGAATATAGAAGTTAGGCCAAAGCGCCATGTATCGGAATGAAACGTAACTAAAATCTTTACAGTCTATCTCAATAACATATGGCCTGAATATGTCAACTATTTTATCGGTGATGATATTGTTTACTCACGCAAAGGATTTTATACCTTAGTCATTACTTATAACCGCTAGAATTTGTAACTATATCAAATGACAAAACTCATGTATAATTGTAATGATATTCGATTTTTGGCTCACTTTGCTAATGGTTCAGGCGGTGTATTAAATTCTGACCACTTATCCACCTACACGAATTTCACTAATTGCATATTTCATTAACATTTACAATGTGACTTAAGCATTGCCGACCGTGTAATGTGACTTTTCGGTCACATCCCATAAAGTGAACTATTCTGTTATTAATTTTATTCTGATATTAATATTCTAAATTAGTTTATTAATTTATATATTTGGCGATCCAGTTGATTGAATAATTTATTAATGTGCAAGGTTTTGCTTATGTTAACGATGTCAGTGTAAATACGTACACAATTCATTTTAATAAGGAAATACTGTGCAGATAACATTGGTACAAAAATGTAAAATTCAGCGTTGTGCTAGGCAGGAAGGCCAGAGCAGTGACATTGACCTCAGGAATCGTTAGACGATTGTGTCGCCGTTATGGGGAGTGAGGTGGTCGACTGGCCTTGCTTGCAGGCCCGCCGCTAGCTGTTTGAGCGCCCGCGTGCAATTCCGATCATGCCGCCCCCCGTATAACTACAGCCAGTGCACACAGGGGTATTTGACACTAAAAGCCGATCAAAAGTCAAAATTTTTTTTAGCAAATTCAAAGAACCGGTATCTACCTGACTCGAGGCAAATCTCTATAGAATAACAATCAGCTATGTTTTTTAGGTAAGCTCCATTCCCACCCCGTGAACAGTCATCTTCTGAGCACATTGCAAGACCCTCGTACTGATCCGAAGCAAATACGAGAAAATTATAAGTTGTACCATTTTAATTTGTGAGTGATGTTAAGTGAGTAGTGGTGATTTTAATAATGGATATTGTTCAGCCAGGTGCCTAGAATTGAAATAATAGTAACATTCATCCAAAGGAATCGCACAACTTTATTTCTGTACAGTTTTGTAAGCTCACTCATTTTGTACTGATTTTTTTATTACGAAAAGTATTAAAGAGTGATTTTGTTATATTTCCGGACCTTTCCCGAGTCTGATTTCTTATATGGTATTAGTTTAGTGTACTATCTTGGTGTTCCACTGAAAATTGGGTGCCAAAAAGTGCCAAACGTCTATTTATTCGAAAATATTCTAGATTATTTACAATGAATCAAACTTACTTTTTTCGGTCACATTTTTTTCATGTAAGATTTTCTTTGTTATGGGCTCTTCTGGTATCATGCTCATGACCCGAAAAGTTATTTATGATATGATTAAACACGAGAAAGGAAATTATTTCGTGCAAAAGTTGCAATTAGTCGAGGAAAATATTTTAAATCAAACGACATTCACGGTCGAACAAAGGCAACAGTTCGAACAAAGGTTTTCAAGGCTTAAATTGGAAATTAAAAGAAAATGGCACTCTGCTAAGAGAATTGAGAGTGTATTTTTAAATAATACCATGATTGGTTCAAAAGATCTATCGAAATTCCCATAAAATCCAATCCGACCAATGTGGATTGGCCTATAAAATCTTTCGATGATTTGACCGATTTTAGCAAATGATGTCCGCAGAGATAATAGGTATTAACAAAACATTGATTGACAGGTTTTATACTATTATCTGAATGATATATAGTGGGCACAAGAGAGATATTAAAAAAGTTAATCCCCACTGCCAAGAAAAATTTAAAATGTACTGTACATTGAACTGTACTCGTGGCATCCAATGTCACCTATACAAGAAGTATTGATTGAGGGCCCACTTATAATAGAGTATGCACTTTTTCCTGTAGGCAATCTGTCAGAAGCAACAGCAGAAGCTAGAAACAAATATTTTCGACGATTTAGGGAGAGACACTCCAGAAAACTTAGTTGGATGTAGTGTAACACAGATGTCATTAATAGGCTTTCATTAACTTAGGATCCGTATTTGAGCTTCATCAGGCACAAAATCCCCAAAACATCTAAATCATTCAATCCAGAAAATTCTAAAATATTACTTTAATGGGGCCCGAGTACTCAAGAAGAGAACGAGCCATAAGGTGAAGGTTCCGACGACGAAGGATGGGACGGTTCGTCAGAATGATATTTTAATGTACATATATGATTATTGTTTAGATATTTTGTAAATATTCCCTTAATATATTATAACGTGTATGAACACAGTACGTGGTTCTTTATTATTACTCCTACTTCATAGTTATACGTTCTAATACACAAAAGAAGCGAAACAAAAATCCAAATTACGTAGAAATAATTTTGATCGACTTTTTGTGTCAAATACCCCTGTGTGCAGTGGTGGATTTAGGAAATTTCAGACTGTGAGATTGCCGCCCCTTCGAACATTATTTGCCGCCGCCATTGTTGCCATCCCGAGTGTCGCCGGCCGCACGAAGCTGTTGAGCTTAAAAAAAAAAAGGTCGCCCGCTACATAATACGCCCCAAATTTCGTCGCGGCGACAATGGGGTGGCATCTATCGCGGGGCGGCGACTGTCGATCACTCGTTTTGCCGCCCCCCTCGATGTGCCGCCCGCGTGCGGTGCACGCCTTGCACGCCCGCTTACAGCGGCCCTGCTTGCTTGTTCTCCCTCGGGGTCGCCCCAAGGCCAGATAATCGCACATTGAACTAATGCCTCCGTCTTGCGTGCGCTCTTACCTGCGCCAACTAGTTTGCGCATGCAAGACGGAGCGTGTGGATGGCAGCACGGTAGCGCGTGCAAACTCGAAAGAGCGGCTTTTTTTTTTTTTATGGCCTTCGGTCTTTGCGACCATTTAGCCAGCTGCAATTTGTTTTGTGCCAACTGTTGTATCAGACTTTAACTTTGATATTGTGAACACTACAGTGAGGACAGCACAAGACGAACACAACACTTAATTAAAACCACCCATGCCCGCGGCCGGACTCGAACCGGCGGCCCTTGGAATGCGAGGCCAGCGTGCTAGCCCCTACACTGCCAGGACCGGCATAGAGCGGCTTGTGCAATCGTTGACTTGCTAAAGATTTGACTGCACGGTTTTACCTGCTCATGCAAGACGGAGCGTAGCCGGGGCATAACACGCTATTGACCATCTTACCTGAGACGGCAGATGATTTTCTGCCCTTTTATGCTGTTTGTTTTACTTTTAATTGAAAAAAATACTATCAGACTAATTAAATATAATAAATAAAAGTTTATGGAAAAAATAAATCGGTAATTATCGTATAAATTAAGTTTATTAAATAAAAAACGTGTGAATCATATAGAATTACATTAATACTAATTATTTATATATATTTATATTTTGTTTCGTCACAAAAAAAAATATTTAATTATTGAGTCCTGGAAAATAGAAAGCGATAAAACAGGACGTAAATAAAATGAAAAAAATTAATATTAATTTTAATTTCCTCGATGAAAAATTTCAAAGCATTGCTCCCGACACAAAGGAGGATTTTCCGGGCAAACAGGACAATAACAGGCGCTATCTTTCCTCAGTTTATTTTTCGAACATTGTCGACATTTCTTTTGCGCGGCTCTCGTCTTTCCTTCAGGTATGTCGTATAATTTTGGGAAATGTATTGGCTAACGTGGTGATTTTGGAGAAGACGATTGAGAGGAAGGAATAGGACGTGGGGAACATGATTTTTAATTTTTTATTAAATATGGCCTTCGGTCTTTGCGACCATTTAGCCAGCTCCAATTTGTTTTGTACCAACTGCTGTATCAGGGTTTCATTATGATATTGTGAACACTACAGTGAGGACAGCACAAGACGAACACAACACTTAATTAAAACCACCCATGCCGTAGGCCGGACTCGAATCGGCGGCCCTTGCAATGCAAAGCCAGCGTGTTAGCCCCTACACTGCCAGGGCCGGCCGGGTAACATGATCGAGAGGAAGAAGAGGGACGTGGGACAGGAAGAACACCAAGTTTGAAAAATTATTAAAAAAAACACCAGTTGTCCGATTTGAAAACGGTGAAAGGGAAGACCTTAATGAATGGCTGGCAGAAAGGGCGAGCTCGTAGGCCAGGTACTGGAATCACCAACCTTCTATACAATCCAATAGGGAAAGGACGCCTCAAGCCGTCCACCGACACTGGAAAGTTCCCTAGCGGACGGCCGAAGACGTCCTCAGCACTGAACGCGTTAAACGGAGCAGTATGTTGGTGCGGTGGAAAAGGCCAAAAACAGAACCCAGCCGACTATCGCCGAACCGCGACGACGTATAGTCGGTGAACGCGAATGAAACTTGGGTTGTGTATCACTTGACTGCAGCAAAAAGACTTCCCGCCATTGAAATGAGACACTGGGGGGGGGGGGGGGGCAGATGACTAAAATCTGTGGATTTTCTGTTCTGCCTGTACTTCCGAGACCATGAGAACGCATGGCCAAAGTTTTCCTGAGGGTGAAACAACCAACGCGTATATCGTTTTTTAAAGTCGGAATACGAGTCGCACATAACGAACGAAGTCGTGGGCACTAGCTAAGTAAAATATAAAATTGTAATCAGCAATCATTAGTTAATAAATTATTTGGCCAAAGTGTTTCATAACTCATCTTCAACAAACGTGTACAAATTATTACGTAACTGAAAGAAAGATGTGGGTGTGGAATAGAAATCGTGCCTCTGGGATGAGTGGTAATGCTCTTTACCGGCATTTGGCACGACGCGTTCTCAAATCCGTGTGTAACCATTTTGTTTTCCCAAAATCACTCCAGCCTAATGTTGGGATGGTTCATTTAAAAGGCCCTGACCGAATTCCTTCCTGTTCTTTCGCCCCAGTCCTACCCGGCGCTATTGACCTTGACGTCAGCGAGGCGTAAAGTCAAAAGAAAAATAAGGAAAAATGTGGAAAATAAATTTACAGAAAATGCTATTATGTATGATATGTTCATGATGGGGTATTTTATGCTAGTGAGAGTGAAATTGTAAAGGATTTTTTAATGCGATGAATAAACAGACTTCGTAGAAGTTGTAAGAAAATTCTGTTACTAAGCAATTTGGACTCATAGAGAAAACAATGAACAATAACACCATCTAAAAGAACCTTCTTCAGAGAAATACTAAAATAAAATTCAGAAAGGGTTTTCTAAACCCTTCTGAAGCTTATCTTTTTTTTATTGGAACTAATAGAAGAATAGTATAAGCGGAAGGCGAAAACTAAGGAAACCACAATGAGAACGCAATGCAATAAATTGTATGTAAATTACGCAAGAAATTCCTTCAACAAAGGATAGGGCAAAGATATTGAGTATTGGTTGATTTGTTAATATACAGTGAGGCAAATATTACAGTACTTGAAACAGTTAACTGGAAATCTTAATGTGTTTAGCGGAAACAAAGACGGCGGCACAGATTATGATTATGTAAAGGATTTCATCTGAAGCTCAAGGGACGTAATACACAGACTTAAAGTAGGGTATTTACGAATAAAATAAGTGTGAGTGCACACAGTAACCCTTTTGTGATCAACTTATTGCTGGAACCAGGTGAACATTAGGTAAAATATAACAAAGTTCTCTAAGAATTTCAACAAAACCAACAAAATGAAAATATTGTAGCCACTGAAATGTTCACGGGTTCTCCGCCGTATAGTGTTGTAGAAGGACGAATTTTCGGCGGCTAGTTCTTCCTTCTACAACACCATCTGGCGGAGAACCCGTGAAGATTAAATTTCAGCAACACGCTAGGAAAACCTTCGTTCACACATTGCAGCCACTGATGATTTGCTAAAACATATGAAAATTAATAGATTCATAAACTATTTTTTTTTAATGAATGGCCACAAAATACTATACCAGACCAGAAACGACAGATAGAGGATGGTACGTTGTAGGTTACAAAGCACGTGTTTGTTTATTTTATCCTTTACTATAGTGCGCTCCACGAACGATGGCGGCCCAGTTTAGCGAGGCTCTGCGCATGTCCGTCATCACTCTGCCAGTAGCCAATCACATTCAGTAACAATCCAGCGCCTGTCGTGGTAACACGAGTGTCGAATGCGATGTTTTTGTGAAGTAGACGGTTGTAAATCAGTGAGCATTGCAATAATTCCTATTCTAAATAATGGAAGATGAGCAGCATAAGCGTAAGGTTCTGCATAGTCAAAGCAAAAACCAAGTTTTTAAAGTATATAAGCATTTTAAGCGTGAAGCAGACGCGAGAGGGCCGATCTGCGACGTTGCCAAAGCTCAAGAGAGAACTGCTAAAGCGTATGACACTAGCCTTAGAACTGTACTGCTAATAGTTAAACGCGGCAGCATCGGATATTCTACGTCAGTCCTGTTTCTCTCTCTCTCTCTGCGTGACCCGCCATTGTTCGTGGAGCGGAGTTCCCGGCGTATAGTTGGCGTAGTTTTGCCGTAAGCTATTTTTATTCAAGCAATGAGAAACATGTATACAAAGTTTCATAAAATTCTCGCCACCCATTTCCGGATTTAAAGAAAAGTACCAGACTGACCGATCTTCGCTCGGCATCTTTCGATTTCTGTTCAATATCCAAGATTTCGAGTAAAGTTTGATTAAAGAAAAAGGCTTGAAGGCTTCCTAGGCGTTTTGAGGTGCACAGTTAACCAAAGAGAAGCTTAAATAACATCAGTAGGCTTACTGGTACCTGAACTTTCTACATAATAAGGTTAGAGCCGTTTTCGAAAAACCAAGTACAAAAATTGCTCTTGTTTTTTATTTTTTTATTTTTTTTATTTTTTTTACAAAAAAAAGGTTCATATTAAAAAATTGAAAGCAAAACGTTATCTACATATGAAATTACATCCAAATCTCTAGATCCATTTGCGAGACCGCCTCATAAATTGCTTTCAAAGAAAAATGCTATTATTATATTAAATAGAAATCTTAATGACAGTCAGGGATTAATTAATGGTGCGAGATTTGTGGTAATTAAGGGGATTCTACGATAACCCTTGATTATGGGTTCTTACGTAACTCGACGAGAAAAATTGAAAGTAAAAAGTAATTTTTTTTTATATATATCTCGCTTAGTTCTCGAGATATCGTATCTCAAAATTTACGTGGTTGGTTGAAATGCGACCTGGACCAGAAGATAAATTTCGCCATAGCCAAGTTTGATGATGATTTCGTATGAAACTCGTCGAGACAAATCGAAAATAAAGAATTTATTTTTCTGATATCTCAAATGAAGAGGTTAGGATTATATCCAGCCTGGACCAGAAATTTTTTTAAAACTAAAACCATTATGTCTGGAAATGTACTTTCAATGTTTTATTTTGTTCCTAATGGTTGAAATACGGCCTGGACCAGAAGAAACGTCACCAAAAGCACAAGGAACTATACCTATAACTGATTTTTCACATGCTATATCTCGAAAACCAAGAGAGATATCAAGAACATTTATTCTGTATTTTCGATATGTTTCGTCTAGTTCTATAAGAATTCATCATCAGATTGTGACGTCGCCGTAGTGATAGAACATCATCAGTGCTAAATTAATTCACTCCGATAAAACTATGCTCATACCTCGCGTGGTAGTATTTAATGACAAACTATCAACCACTTTTTGCGGTCAAAAGTAAACGATGATTACTTTATAACTGGTACCGCTAAAATTATTTTGAAGGAAGTTTCTGTAAAGTATCACATCTTCATTTTTAAATATTTTACAATTAAACTTGCAGTTCTAATATGTCAACGGGTCAGCCAGTATACAAGAACTGTTCGTTTAAATATTCTTTGAAATCAAAGAGAAGCTATTCGTAGGTTTTCTGGTACCTGAATTGTTTACGAGACGGCGCTAGTGCCGTTTTCGAGAAACCGAGTGAAAAAAATGTTCGTATTTTTAAACTCGCTTTTTTGTAGGGAAGACAACTATTTAGGTAATCTTAAAAGTCAAAATTATCTAATTATCAAAGTTCATCCAAATCGTCATAGGCGTTTCCGAGATCCGAAATATATATATACACAAGAATTTACTATCGATGATCTGGTGTGCTCTTTAGGAACTGAATATCCCATCCAGCGGGAACAAAGCAATGATTTTTGTTGCTACACAAAAAGGCAGTCATTACAATATTAAAAACTACCGCCTCATCAGCCTCCTTCCTGCCATATACAAGTGTTTACAAAGGTCATCAATAACCGCATCAGTTCCACCTTGGACACAGTGCAACCAATTGAACAGGCTGGCTTTAGGTCAGGATTCAGCACAGTAGATCACATCCAAGTCATCCACGAAGTAATAAACCGAGAAAATGAATACCAGATGCCACTCTGTTTGGCCTTTATCGATTTTGAAAAAGCTTTTGATTCAGTCCATCACTCAGCAATCATGCAAGCCCTTTTAGAACAAGGAGTGAATCCGGGCTATATCGACTTACTGTACAACATCTACACCACTTCCGCTGCCTTTGTCAACATCGCTGAAGCCACCAAAGGGTTTCCAGTAGAAAGAGGGGTAAAACAAGGAGACTCTATATCCCCCAAACTATTCACATCAGTCCTAGAGGTGGCAATGTCAAAAATCCAATGGCAAAACCGAGGTTTGAGAATAAATGGAAGAAGTCTCAACAACTTAAGATTCTGTGATGATATAGTTTTACTCTCAAACAGTCTGGAAGAGCTCAAAGAACCGATAAATGAACTAGAGGTAGCGTGCAGTGAAGTTGGACTTAAAATAAATATATCAAAAAGCAAAATCATGCAAAACAAATGGGGAGAAAAAGGTAAAGACAAGGCAGACACGAAAGATTCTGGTACTGAGTCCGTAGATCAGAACATCATCTATCTAGGCCAACTGATCAATATGAATGACGACGCAAAGCCTGAGATCTACAGACGGATAAAGCTGGGCTGGAGAGCACACGAAAGAAATTCCATAGTTTTTAAATCTAACATGCCAGTACATCTTAAAAAACAGGTATTTGAACAATGTGTATTACCGGTTCTCACATATGCCTGCCAGACTTGGACCCTAAATTGTCACACGAAGCAAAAACAGAGAACTGCCCAGCGAAGTATGGAAAGAGCAATGCTAGGGTTTACAAGAAGAGACAGGAAAAGGGCCGTGCACATTCGTTCAATAACTAAAGTAACAGACATCTTAAAAAGAGTCATGACAAAAAATGGCAATGGGCCGGTCATCTTGCTCGCAAAAGAGATGAAAGATGGACTACGGTAGTGCTGGATTGGATACCGAGAAACCTGAAAAGAGCAAGAGGAAGACCCCCGGATCGCTGGGATAAGGATATACGTCGAGTTACAGGCGTTAACTGGAAGAGGGTGGCTCAAGATCGATCAGCCTGGAAAGAACTACAACAAAACTATGTAGAATTAAATTCTAATATATAGCTCATTAGACTTAAAGAGGCTACATCCTGAAAAAAGGATCGATATAGCTGCAATAATAATAATAATAATAATATACAAGAATGTCTCGTTTTGAGATATAAGATATAGGTTCACCTGCTCCCTTCCAAGAAAGGGGTAGGTTGAAGCTGATTTACCCTTAAACTATTTTTATTCATCCAAAGTGATTCATATGTACCAAGCTTCATTAATTTGGCTCCAGCCATTTCCGGTATTGAACTAAATGGTGATTTAGCCGCACAGCTCTAAAAATGGGGTTGGCTGGATGCTTTGATCGGAATGTCTGTTCCATTTTAGTTCAGGCTACATTTCAACCTAATTACAACATCTGCTGATGTTACTGCTCGAAAATCGAAACACGAACCATACATGCATTAATACATACCACTTACATAAAAACGTATTTTGTGTGTGTCTGTTCATTCAAGCATCACCCAGAAAATATAGATTTTAAATGAATTTTCAGTATTTGAAAGCTTGGGGACAAAGTTAATATTTGACATATGTATTAGGGCATAACGACACATTTATTTTACGAATACTTAAGCATTACCTGAAAACTGCTGATCTACATTTTCTGTAGCTCAAAACGGTTTGAATTTACCCTCACAGATCTAAAGAACACATTTCAGTTTTTTCTTAATAAGGGAATCAAATTCCACATTGATTTACTACTATAACATTAATCGTCCAATCAGAAACTTGTATAAACTTTTATGAACAATCATTCAACAATAAGTGCATCATCTATCTATACCATCAAGAACAAAAAAGTTCTTGTACATATACAAAAATAGGGGATTCTACGATAATGGAGATGCTTCGACTTCATCATGGATTCTCATGAAACTTCATAAATCGAAATTGAATAATGTTTATATATATATATTTACTTATACTTTTCGATAAATCGTCTCTCATAACTGAGATAGGTTGAAATGCGACCTAGATCATTAGATGTGATTTTCGTTAGATGATGGATTCTTATCTAACTTGAATGTTGCAATATTTTATCCCTAAATTGAGATGGTTAGTTTGAAGACAAAGTCATAGGGAACTATACGCTGAACATGTACAGTACGATGGATGCTTTAATTTCTTCTTAGTGGCTATGGTTAGGTTGAAACGTAGCCTGGACCAGAAAAAATCGGAAA
The DNA here is from genome assembly GCA_031002005.1 of Vandiemenella viatica. NCBI lineage: Eukaryota > Metazoa > Arthropoda > Insecta > Orthoptera > Morabidae > Vandiemenella > Vandiemenella viatica. The sequence goes on from JARYHS010011408.1 coordinate 178,002,645, forward strand.
GTAGTTTACATCGTGAATTCGTGATATATGTGGTCAATAACATAGCACTTATGAAATTACTAATATTAACTACAAATAATAATAAAAAATTCTTCGTGCCTTTATTCTATAACGAGATCATTCGGGTACAGGTTGCATTTCAACCGAACCAAAATCTCAACTAATAATACCTCTGCAAAATCAAAATATGCAGAAACACTTAAACGTATGAAGTACATCGCAAACTACATTTCGGTTAATAACAGTGTTGCTTACATCAGGATTCCTAGTACGCGAGCATAAATTAACACAATTAATTTCATCATAAACTTACAGTACGAACTGCAACTAGCAATAAAACATTTACCTCATTGCGATATAAACTTGACCCTAAGATCTCCGCCAAAAATACAAGGAACTTTACCTATAACTAATTTTTGACATTCGATATTTCTAATCCTTAAGTCAGATACGAAAAGAAAAATTTCACTACTTCGATTTGTCTCATAGAGTTACAAATTGCTGCTCCATGTATGGTAGAAATTGCATTACTAAAGAGCGCAATAAATTATATAAAACGAATAAAAAAGTAAGATTGTTCTAAACTGTTTTTGGTTCGAGCGCAACGTCAGGGTCCCAAGAAGTAAATGTGCTATCGGTCTGAAATTTACTACACACGTTCCTAAATGCATATTATTTCATAAAACGCTGCATGTGAAGCCGTCAAGCGTATGTAAAATGTATAATGTTGTTTGAAATATGGGTAGCTCGTTACAAGTTATCACGCAATAAATGTTATTACCGCCCACGTTATTACATGTTGATATTTTTCTGCGTGTTTCTTACCCTGAACTATTGATCCAGGCTGCATTTCAACCTAACTACAACTGCTATTAACAAAAATTTAAACTAACTTAAATTCTCTGTATCCAACATCCGTTACGGTAGCGCCATGTTTTACCCTGGAATGTAGGCTGCCATGCAATATATCTTAGCATTGAAATCCAATATGTCGCCACGCTGTAAAGAAATGTGAGTACATGGTAACAACCAAGGGCGTAGCCAGGTACGGGCAGGGGGGGGCAGCTGCCCCCCCCCTAGCCGGACGCGGGTATGCGCTCGATCGGAGTTTCACCGAACCGAAAAGTAAATAATGTTAAGAAACTTTCAAAAATTACTTCGGTTCACGTGATTTAAACCTGCTTGTTACTGCTATCTTCGTAAAACTGACGTTAATGAGGGCGAGGCGTAACAACGCGCCACGCACGGTGCGGCTGCCGACTCTTAAGCTGCGTATGTGCGGTTGCCGCGCGAGCCATGTTCGAGCGCGCCAAACCGGTTATTTGCCGCGCGAACCATTTCTGTTGACGAGCGCGGCCGCCGCGCGTGGCAACGCAACCCAGCCAGCATTGCGCGGCAAACTATTCAGGCACTGTCTTTTCGTGAAGCCAGCCTGGACATTTCACGTGTACGACTAGCTGAAACTTTGACTGTGATGCATAACACTGTATACTAGGAACCTAAACGAAAAGTGATTTGGTGGATATGGAAATTGTATGTTAACAGAATACAGTATGGTGAGAAACTCATGGAAGACACGAGAAATGAAGCCATCGAGGATGCAAATAAACAAATTTTACGAGAATCATAACGGTAGAGTTCCCAAAATCATTAATTGAACCAGTGAACACACAATTTCAGCAGGCGGTTTCCAGTGGCGTAGCTAGGTCAACAAGCGCCCCGGTGCAAAAAATTTAATTTGGGCCCTCAGGCCAGATGGGCGACCTTTTTTTGCTTTGTGTTGCTGGCAGGGGTCCCGTGAGCTGAGTCTGGGGGTCGCTGATTTGTGCTTGGGGGCCCCCCTTAGAAGTGAGGGCAACTTAGTGAGGGGGCTCCATGTGTCTCAGGGGCCCCCTTATACGACGGTAGAGCTAAAAAAAAAAAAAAAAAAAAAAAGAGGTCGCCAGTTTGTCGTGAAGGCCCGTGGGACCTCTGAACTGCGCTTGGGGGCCCCCTGAGGTATGCTTTGGGGCCCGCTGAGCGTAGGGGCCCCGGTGCACTGCGCCGCCTAGCCCCATAGTAGCTACGCCCCTGGCGGTTTCAATTACTGCCGCTGTGACTACAAGATTTCTAGCAATTGGAGACTCGTGTACTAGCCTGTAAACCCCTTATTCGAGTGTCAAAATAATCATTTTCTTGAACAGATCCAGATGTTTTTGACGTTTTATGTGATGCTCTGGAAGATTGGGCAAAGATAAGGAAATAGCATCCATTTTATACTAAATTTTTTATTGCTATTCAATTTTCTGTTGTAATTTTTAACGTGAACTTACTCCTTACTTAGGTAAAATGTATTGAGTTAATCATATCATTTGGCGATTCTATAGATTAGTTGATTGGGTGGTGGTGATGCAGGTGATACCATAAGAGTCTGATTAGGCTGCACATTTGCTAATACACAAAATGTTTTTGTCACCATACAGTTGTATTAAAAGGCGACTGTTTTCGTTATCCATTGTAACAAACTTTCGGTGTGCTGCGTGAGCTAACTCGAACAAAGGCATCTCCTTCTTAACTGTGCGCGAGCTAAGGAGTGAGGGGCCTTTGCCGTGTGCCTAAATACCGGTAGACTGAGGCTGACTTGTCGTCGTTTGGGGGCGTCCATTAAATACGTGAGGTGTTTTTCTGGAATTCCGCACTCCCCCCCCCCCCCACTCTGGTTGAGACATCGTGAGATCTGGTTGGATCCCTTCCTCTAAAATGACATGAGATTTTGACGGAGGAACACTCTCCCCCCCCCCCCTACTAATCGACCTCGAAACTTTTCTTGACCTATTTTTTTAGATCTCATGCTTCCAAGAGCAGTTACACCTCCTCCCCGAAGGTCGGCTTTTGGATGAAATACCCCGCCTAAAGTCGACTTTCACGTCATTTGTAGACCTAATTTCTTTTTTTTTTTATCTACAGTCCTACAAGAATTTCAAAACCTCACGTGAGATTTCAATTGACTCCCCCTCTGCCTTGATGAGGTTTCGTAAGATTTCGCCGGACCCCCTCCCATTTCACCTCACGTAATTAATGGACGCCCCCTTCATACTGTGACATCGCAGGAGCGTGCACTATTAATTTATTTTTTTATAACAATGAATATAAGAAAGTTTTTTTTAAAAAGTAATTAATTTGTATTTACTCTAAGGCTAACGACGGCTTTTAACTAGTATTACATACAATACTTACAAAAAGTACGACTTTTATTTAATAACTATAGTTAACTGTATTCGTTTGTATTTTATTTTATTTTTATTACCATTAAGCGATTGTGAAAACGTCGATAGTATAAGAGGTATTTTGTGATAAAATATTTATTACTTGGAATTTACAGTATATATGTCCTAGGTGCCCGGATAAGAGTTGGGCTGACCCAACGGTCTAGCACTGATATGATCATAAGAAAACTGTAAGGGTTTTCCACATAAGGTCGTCCTAGACGACCATAACCATGTTTTCCCCTCAAAGCGCAAATGAAAAGAGTCCCCAAACCCAGCCCAACCCAATACAAAGTGACACATAGCAGTAGAGCTACCTAGGTAGCGGGACATGCACAAACACGCCGTTGAAGCAGCGACACAAAAAAAGGTCAAATTGTTTCATTCATTCTGTGGTCGTATCTATACTGCTACATACGGTGTTCAGCTCACAGGACCAGCTTGATATTAACTTCAGTCTTATGAATTAACTACAATGCTGTTGGAGAGAGGTGCTGAAACGCTGCTGGGTACCTTTCCGAAAATTACAACTTTTCTGCAGATGCTAAAGCCACTAATGTGAAGTGAAAATTAAATCATGATTGCTTGCAGACTTACCTGCCTCTACTAGTATATTTTAATTAATTTGCTACTCGAATTTACTGTCACTTCAAAAATATCAATGAATACTGCAAATACAGGTTTCATCACATTATCATCAATCAGTAGCTAACGATGCTAAGAACTTATAGAAAAAATTAAATACCGGTCACTGTTATGACGAATACTGCTCACCGGAAGGAAGTAGAAGATAATCGACAAATTGGGTCATCTATGATATCTTCCATTATTTTCGTTGGTACGCCATACAAATGACTTGCGTTTGAGAAGTAAAGAGCAACATAAAGGTATTCTTAAAGACCTGCTGAAACTAAGAAGTGTTTTAGTTTTGAAACAGCATATAGAAAAAAGTTAGAAAAATTGTTATTTATAATCTCCCCACAGATTAAAAACGAAATCACTGACCTAGGCGGCTTGGTCAATAAAAGTGAAATTATGCAGACCGCAAAGAAGGCTTATGCTTATATTGTACTGGCAGATGAGTCGTGTGGCATAGCTGGGAAGCACAGCTTTCCATAAAAATCAGTTTTTTTGACGAAGATAAAAATTCAATCCGCAAAAAATTTCTGTGATTCGTAGATCTGATGGCGTTGAATAACAAATTATAGCATCAGAAATTGATAGGTTTTAAGAAAACGAATGACATGGACCTGACAGGTGCGTTAGCCAAGGATATGAAGTGTGTTAATTGGTGGGATTAAAAAAAAAATTTAAAGAGGAAATATAAAAAAAAGCCTTTATTTTCATTGAACAAGCCACAGACTTAACCTGGTTGAAATAATTTAAATGGAATTACAGAAATACAGAACACAATTAACACCATAGAGTACATCATAACTTTTTATGGGAAACCTTTTTATGGAGAAAGTACGTGCCAAATATATCAGCTTTATATGAGACCCACTGGTCTCACAAATATACGTGTTTTGCTATTTTAACGAGCATTTTGAAGACATTGTTAATGGACTTTCGAATGTTTTTAGAGAAGGGAATGATGCGGCGAGGAAAAGTACTTAGCTGTTACAATACGCTGCTACTAAATCAGACTTCATTATAAGCATTGGATTGAATACTCAGGATTATCGGTACCTGTTGCCACTGCGTTACAATCAAAGATGATCGACATGTATACATGCATTGATAATATTAATACAGTAATATCTATCATAAAAGATCATCGCAACAACGCGGGCACGGAGAACTAAAGTATTTTAAACACATCTACCAGAAATGCATCTGCCATTGGAACCGATATGAAAGTGGGCGCATTGTATCTATCCCATAACGTCGTTCCAATAACCCTGCTGAGTTTCTATACGATTTTTGAAAATGATCTATTTTCATACCTTATTTAAATTCCTTGGTAGTGTTTTGGATTATACATTGCACTTTTACTCGTTTTGTTTTAAACCTAAAGCTAGTTATTTAGTAAATAATCAATTATAGGAAGTATTCAGTTTTAGATCATATTACATGCCTTACAGTAAATCATCTCAGTTTTAAAAATAATCTATGTATCTAATAAGCACTGAAACTAACACTATATTTGCAAAGAATTACCTATTTAGCTAGCAGACGAGAAACCCTTTCCATTTCCTCATTCGTTGGTTTGATTGAAATGAGCATATGATCATATATAAAAAACTTTTTGAAAATCTTAACAACTTTCTGCACTTTGTTTGAAATCATTATATCTGGGAATCACCTCTGTACGTGGATGATCCAGTGTTACGGTCACGCTTTGTGCTTCAATTGTGGCATCCAGGTCTTCGTGATCTACGTACGAATCAAAGTAGTTTCTGTGCGCTCAATTTGTTTCAGTTTTTTTGTGTGTGGGGGGAGGGGTTTAAAACGTCGACAACTGCAAATTGTGTGCTGTGTGAAAAGTACAATTACAGGTACCAAGGCAGAACGTTTTCCATGATACTTGTTCCGGCAGATCTTTTGCCGATAACATAAGATTCAACAGCAACACCAATGCTAGTCAGTCGTTTTTTGACCAGACTGATGCAATGCTCCGTATTCTAAGCAAACTGATATTAAAATTTGTTTCTTTGCTGTGAACGTAATGTAGGTGATTTTTTTGGAACGTCCACTCATCAAACACTCAATGAAAATCTTTTCCATTGCTTGAAACATTCAAACTGAACAATTATGTCAACTTTTACGGTATTTGAAAACTTTGCTATCATAGATCTTATAGAATTAGCAGAATTAGGAAATTGAAATCCACTTTTTGAAAAGAAATATCTCAAATACAATGAAGTACAGTTTATGATAAAAACGTTTTAACACATCATCTATTCACTAGATTTTTAAATAGCTGTCAATAGTTGTAACCTTCTTTTTGTATTGATTCTACTTCCTCCTCAGAAACAACTCTAATTGTATCTTTTTGTGTGTACGATCTGGGACCTAGTTTTGCAATAGGATGAAATAACTCAAATTACAGTAATGTACACAACAAAAACCAACTGAAGTTCTTAAAAAAAAAGTGAATGTATATACTTATGATGACGGACGACATAAACACACATTTGTTGCCGTGAGTCAAATGTCAACTTGACGGGTAAAGGTGAACGGGGTGCCACTACCTGTAGAGAATGAGTTGGACTGGAAAGACAAGGTGACGAAGACTGAAACATGTTTTCACCCCATTTTATGGATTGCGGATCCGCTTAATTAGGTACTGGATCCGTCAGACTACCAAATGATGCGGGATCCCGCATTGTTGGATTGAAATCCCTTGCTACATCCCAGCTAAAGTTTAAGTAAGTCATTGTTTGATTTTTTTTTAATATTCATTAAGTTTCTGCCAAAGCTATAACTTGAAATTTTTTGATTATGAACTAGCACTATGGTATAAACTATGGAAGGATAAGGGTATGACAATAGAAAATATTAGAGAACTAGACCTTACTAAAGAGTTAAATGAGACGGAAATATCCTAGAGAACCATCTAAAGTGTTTGTGTATGCTTGGTGTACACAGAAAACTTTTACAAGAAAATTGTGATAAAATTTCTGATAAAGTAGCTCGAAAATTATTATTAGTGTAATTAAATAAATATTAATTAATTAAATTATAATTAATTAATTAAAATATTATAAAATTAATTAAGTAATAAAATATATATGTATTATATTAATCAGCGTTTTTGTAGCATGCATATTATCAGTTTTTTCTTGGCTGCCCCCCCCTAGACAAAATCCTGGCTACGCCCTTGGTAACAACCACGAAAAAGAATAGAGTAGCCCAAGGAATTGTGATGGTAGGGGAACAACTAAAGAAGGTAAACAGGTTCAAGTACTTGGGGAGTGTATTAGAGGAATGTGGAGGAAATGATGGCGAGATAAGTGAAAGAGGAAGACAAGCAGAGGCGTTTCTAAGGAGCATTAGAAGCCTGATATGGAATAAAGAGGTGCCACAGAGAAGCAAGAGAGTAATCTATCATACGTACTATGTGCCTATCTTAACTTATGCTGCTGAAACATGGACAATGAAAAAGCGGGACATCAGCAGAGTACAAGCAAGTGAAATGAAGTTTTTAAGAGGTAGAATGGGAGTCACTAAAATGGACAGAATAAAGAATGAAGTGATTAGACGCATCATGAAAGAGGAACCCCTACAGGAAAGGGTAGAGAGGACCAGACTGAGATGGTATGGACATGTCAAGAGAATGGGGGCTCAGAGAATCCCGAGAAAGATCCATGAAAGTAAGATGCAAGGTAAACGACCCAGAGGAAAACCAAGAGATGGATGGCTGAAAGGAGTGGAGGAGGGTGTGCGGAAGAGAGGAGAGGACTGGAACAAAGTGGTGACAGAGAGGTGGTGGGAAGAAAGAAGGAAATGGAGAGGCTTGTGCATAATGCAGACCCGGCCAGAGGCCGGAAACTGTTGAGGATGATGATGATGATGTCGCCACGCACATATGAATTGTAAATGATAATGATTTTCTTCTTATTAAGTGTCGGCAATTTGCAGGTGGAAAGCAGTTTTCATCCAATAATGAAGACTTAAGAACAAGTGGAATAAATATTAACAGATAATAACGTGCATTTATTGCGTGATTACTTCTAACAATCTACCCATATTTCAAACAACTTTATACATTTTTCATACGCTTGATGGCTTCACATGCAGCGTTTTATGAAATAATATGCATTTAGGAACGTGTGAAGTAAATTTCAGATCAATAGCACATTTACTTCTTGGGACCCTGGCGTTGCGCTCGAGCCCTGTTTTTATTTCCAACACTAAAGGCTTAATATGAAGTTCTATTGTATTAAAAATCATCAGTCTACGTATTAATGACTATAAATAGAATGAATTTACTTTCAGCTCCAAACGCCAGATATTTCAGCTGACATTCGATATCTTGAGAACTTAAATAGATTATAATAAAAGCTAGATTATGTCAGAAACTCACATGTATAGCACAAAATGTAATACAAAAACGTTCATTTTTTTTTTGTAAACTCTATATACTTCGAACACTAAATGTTTAATACAAGGTTCTATTAATCACTATGAAGTGAATGAATATACTTGTGCTCCAAACGCCAAATATTCAGCCTTTTATTGAAATAATGAAAATGAATTACTGAAAAACATAATCGATAGTAGAAGAATGAAAGCTATATTAGTCGTCATATACAGTACTGTCTCAAATGCCAGGGAAATTCTAGTATTAGTGTATGATTGAATATAATCTATCCAGAATAATATTATGGTAAATAAATTAATGTTTTAATTGTAATAGTAAAGATGATAGCCAAAAACAATATAATTGTACTGCCAGAGATCGTGATAAAAGAAAATCTCTGTTGTTTTTTAGTTTTTCGCATTAAATACGGCCATTTATGGCGTTTAAAAACTGAATCTACCGAATTAAAGGAAAGAATATTTTAATTTTTGTTTAGAGTGCAGTATGTAACATAGGTATTACTATTCATGGAGGAAGGAATATATGGAGACGACGCAAGGGGCGTTCACCACACACTGGAATGAAACCGGGTTGAGAGAAGTAGGGTGGGGAGGCCGCCATATTGCTCGGCCGGAGAAACACGGGAAATGGCACAAAATCCTCAAGGAAATCATAATACAACCGTGGCACCGCAATTTGATGATGGTTATTATGTAACTCAACGAGACACAGCAAAAATGAAGAATAAATTTTTTTGATATCGTGCTTAGTTTTCGAGATATACTGTCTCAAAAGTTAACTGTTTTGGGTTGAAATTCAGAAGAAACATTACCCCAAAGTCAAATTTGATGATAAATTATTACGTATCACGACGATACAAATCGAAAATAAAGAATAAAATTTTTCGATATCTCGCTTAGTTCACGAGATATAATGTCTCCGATTTGAGTTTGTTAGGATATGATGCGGACTGGACCAAAAGATAATTTTGCTGCACTTGCAGATTGGGTGTTTAATTTTTTTACTAATCCTTGTGGTTAGGTTAAAAGGTGGCCTGGATCAGAATAAAAATATCAGCAAACGAACAAGGAACTATACCTGTAACTAATTTTTGATAGTTGATATCTAGAGAACTAAGGGAGATATCAAAAAATTTACTCTTGATTTTTTATTAGTTTCATCAATTTACATGAGAATCAATCATCAAATAGCTTCACCATGACCATAATATTGTTGCCCACCTCAACATACAAAATTCAATTTAAGCTACAGTTCTAGCTACAACAGGATTCATAGTTCAGGTAGCATAAATTATCACAACTAATTTCAGCATATACCTTCAGTACAATTAATTTCATCATACACTTTCAGTGTAAACTGAAACTTGAGTAAAGCTTGCAGAATACCATATTCACTGTGTTGCGATGTAAATATGACCCGCTTAAATTAAATTTTCAACACTTGTCTACAATAAGGCTAGGTTTTCAGGTGCAAAATAGTAACATATGCTAATTGTCTACACTACACTAACAAAAATTTGAGAACGATATGCTCCTATTGAGAGCAATGAATAAATTTATAGCGAATGGCCCTAATGTTGCAGTTACCTGTTACATACTTCAAGAACGATAATTACAATGTGACTTACTTATGAAACGCTATTCCGTGTATTTTCCTATCTTGTCTGTTTGTGCAACCATATACAACACAACTTGGCATTATACAAAACTTTAGAATATTAGAAAATGAAATATTCTCAGCAGCATACACAATGCAAACAGCCCAATGATGGGGGGCTCCTATGGCCGCCAGTGGCCGCTGTGCATGAGGTTTTTTATGACGTTTCACCGATTTGGCGTTATTTCGTCTCCATATATTCCTTCCTCCATGTTACTATTAATTACCTTTGATGTTTTCATTAAAGGCTACGGTCAAAGACATTACAGCTGCGTGTTAAGTACGAAGTATGCCGCATCTAGTGGTTTCATCTTTGGTTTTCATCACCACACGTTGAGAATTTCATTTAATGCTCCAGCGTTATGTAATGCAGAAGCATAAGTCATACCAAACAACTGAACTGAGATTCTAAGCTTTAAAACGGTGAAAACCCCGTCGAAATCTTCTCAGTAGTTTCTGAGTTTTCCTATTTCAAATATATTCGGGTTTTGTTTTATATATAGATATATAGATAGATAGATTAGTGCAGCAGATTAAATGAGTTTTCAATGAAATATGCTATATAGGACGTGTTCAAACCTTCCGGGTTACCTGATTTGGTTTTACCGTGGTTTCCCCAAATCACTCCAAGCGAATGCCGCGATCCTTCCTTCAAAAGGCCATGACCGAATTCCTTCCCGTTCCTTGTCCCATCCTGCCTCTAATGACTACAACGTCGACAAGGCGTAAAGCTATAAGTAAAAAAAAAAAATTCAAACTGAAACGAATAAATTCGTAAGATGCTACCTGTCTTCCTGTTTGACCCGGGTTCCTATCGGTTTTAACGGTTTTGGTAAGTTGTAAGGTTTCATTAGAGTTTGGGTTAAATTATAGATTTCGGGGTAAACAGGATTCATGGAAAGAATTTTCTATTAATAACAATAAACGTACTTAATTTATGAAAAATCTTATACTCTTTGGTGCCGCAATTTGATGATGAATTTTCATGTAACTTTACGCGAAAAATTGAAGTAAAGAATAACATTTTGTGATATCTCGCTTAGTTCTCTAGCTATCGAATGTCAAAACAAAAATAAGTTTTTCTTCTGGCCCGGCCGTATTTCATCTTAACCATAACCGCTAGAAAGAAATTATATTTTGTATGTCCACAGTGTAGTTCCATTTGGCTTTGGCGATTTTTATTAGTTTATTTTTGTTTGCGAGAATTTTAAAATTCCGGTAATTTAGTCAGCAAAAACACAATAGCTTATTTTAGTGGCTTGAAAAATGGCAGTCTTAATCTCTGGTTTAATTACTACCATTTATCAATTTAAATTAATAAAATTATTGTATTTCCTTTTTGGAAATAAAACGCTTTGGAATCTCGATTCGATTCGGGGTACGCATTTTGTAAACATCGGAGCTATTACAGTTGGAACTTTGGCGGTTACCAGCGTCAAAATAATGACTGCGTCTTTCATAGAATTATTTCGACTTTCACCTGAAATGATAACAGGAAATGATAGGAAACCGTGTTGTGAAGGGCTGTACTGAGATCATAAATGGTGTCTTTCCGAATAACAGGCACAAGTATTTAGCCCTGTATATACCAGGTATCTATTTTATTAATTCTTTTGTTCACTTTCCTTAATAGACCACCAAATAATGTATTGAACACTACGCATTACATGTCTCATATAGGCGGAGGCTTTGATGATTAATGCGAACAGTCAGCAAGGCATTGCATGGAATTAGATTATGAAAACAGAAGCTACGAAAATTCAGAATGTAAGGTGCATAAGTTGAGAATAACTATATTCTGTTTAATTAAAATTCATAACAGTTATGTAGCATAACGGTTTCGTAAGTGAAGGAAGAAAGGTAGCTGAGTACTTACTTACCAACCATATGTTTGAAGGAACATGACAGTTGAAAATTAATATCACAGAAATTATAATGCTGATTGTAAATAACGTTCACTTTAAAATTCAATAATAGGATATGTTAGAAGCGTTATGAGTACGCAAATGTAAAGAAGTCCATTTGCAGCTACACGTGTAACGTGCCAAGTAATTGGCCACTAGTGGATCTCTGGCGGAACTAAGGAAGGAACATGCAGCGATGCCGTAAAAGTTAAAGTCCCATCGATTGTGCCAGTAGTTTGATGGCTTCCGACATTTCTTCGTTGTACGTGAAGGTCATAGAGAACGGAAACCGCGCTTTTCGTACTCATGCGTTTCTTTCAAACATTTACGGAGGCAGAAAGCCACTTTCATGGACTCATATTTCCCTGAATGTCAGACAAGAAAAAAGAGCCATGGTGCAAACATCAAGCTCATCGCAACCTTAGATCTCGAACACTTTTAAATAAACATGTAAAACAGTCCACTCAAAAAGCAGAGAGAGTTGAATTTCTAGGCTTTCAAACTCGATTAATTTTAGCTGGGATATATAATTTAAACATTTACTGAGTTTAGTAATGATGGTTTTTAATGAAGGAACTAAAAAATGTGTTGGCCAAAACAATGTTTTAATTTCCGTGTTACCACAGAACGATGACGGTATACAAGAATGTGTTTGCGTTCCTGAGATTGCCCAATAAAAATCTGTGACACTACGCCAGATAGCGACCCAACAGAAATAGCAAACTATGTAAACAATTACTTCACTAGCATAGCTGCAAAACTTCAGACTAAATTTGAAATAATCAAACATATCAAAATTGTTATATCTCAGTAAATTCAATGGTCCTAAACCTAGTAACAGAGGAAGAGGTGGAAAAAAACAGTCCTCAGACTAAAAAATCAACAGGATTGGACGAGGTGCCCATGTTTCTAATAAAGCAATGTATACATATCCTCCGAGCCCCAATAGCGCACATAATAAATGAGTCTTTCACAACTGGTGTATTTCCTGACTACTTAAAAATTGCAAACGTCCTACCTATTTTAAAAAATGGGAGTAATGAACATATAGAAAATTACCGCCCAATTTCTATACTGTCATCTTTCTCCAAAATTTTTGAATCACTTATGAAAGATAGGTTAACCAGCTTCCTGAGCAAATATAATATCCTTAGCAAATCTCAGTTTGGTTTTCAGGCAGGAAAAGGAACAACATCAGCAATAGCACAGTTTACAAAAAATGTACTTGAAGCCCTTGACAGAGGTGGTCATGCAGCAAGTCTATTCCTAGACTTTTCAAAAGCCTTTGATACTGTCGACCACAACATCCTCCTGCAAAAACTAGAAGCAGTAGGCATAAGGGGTAGTGCTAAATTTTGGTTCCAGTCATATCTAACCAACAGAATACAAAAAGTTGAAATCTCTGCAATCCCATAAAACTCAAATATTTTATGTAAGTTCCTGTCTGAACCAAGATCTGTAAATATAGGCGTCCCACAGGGAAGTATTCTAGGCCCCATATTATTTCTAATTTATGTAAATGATTTTATATCCAGTGTCAGTCATGGGGAAAATTTTTTATTTGCGTATGACAGTAATATCATCATCAGTGATCCCTCAGTCAATGAACTCCAGACTAAAGGAAACGCAGCTCTTATAGAAGTCTTAAACTGGTCCCAAAATAATAAATTGACCCTCAATATAAATAAGACAAGCAGCATCAAATTCACTTCAGTTAGTAGTGTTCAACAGATAGACTTAAAACTGAACAATGAACACATTGTGTGTGTTGCAAAACAAAGTTTCTGGGAATGACCATTGATCATGAATTAAAGTGGAATGAACATGTACAAATTTTGGGAAAGAAAATATCCACAACCTGTTTTGCACTTAGAATTCTAGCTCCTGTATGCAATGATGATTGCCTCAAAACAATATACTTCTCAAACATTCATTCAATAATTTCTTATGGAATCATTTTTGGGCTTCAAGCAAAAAAAATGTAAACACTATTTTCATACTTCAAAAATGGTCTGTCAGGATAATAGCAAAAACTTCAAGGAGAACCCATTGTAAGGACATATTTAGAAAATTAGGCTTCCTGGCTGTTCCATCCTGTTATATCTTCAGTTATATAATGTATATAAAAAATAACTTACAAGACTTCATCACAAACAGTTCCATCCATACAAATTCCACAAGATCAAAAAATGATCTACACATAGAGAGGAAATTAAAAAGTACAAAAACTCTAAATAGTTTTTTCCACAAGGGAGTGAAATTATGTAACAAATTGCCAATAGAAATTAAGGGAGAAAAAAAAAAAAAAAAAAAACAGAAATTTTTAAGAAAAGGCTAAAAATGTATGTAATAGAAAATGCTTATTACTCCATAGAAGACTATTTAAAGTAGTCAAATTATATAAAACAGCTGTGTCTATTAAGCTAGTAGTTATAGATAAATTGTACAAAATCTTATGTATATTTCTATATGCCTTACATCAGGGGTGGCCAACTTTATTAGACCCAAGATCTACTGTTTGCTGACGAAACCCTGTGCGATCTACCAATGACGTACTTCTTGAAATTTTAAATAAAACAGTATAGTTCAGCACACAGTTTTGTTGTATTTTTATTTTACTAAGAAGGAAAACATTAAACTGAAAATTATTCTTAGTAACTACTTATATATATTAGTGTGAGCATTGCGTCTGAGAATCTCCCGCTAGATTAGCAAAATCAGGTTTGTAGTTTTAAATTGCCAACCTCACAGAATCCAATGTATGGGCTTCTGCCAAGCGAGAACGGTGTTTATTTTTTGTTTGTTTTTAAGTAGGAAAACCTTGATTCACATAAATATATTGAACCGAAACACGAATGAAGTTGTTCAACACATTTATTCAAATTTGAATATTTCTCCTTGGAAACCAATGACCAGAAATCTAGACCTAAGGATGACCTTGCTTTTAGAAATAAGTTACAGCACAGAGTAATAGTTTCGTTTTGAAATATCATGTGGTCCATTTGAAACGTAATTTTAATCGCATACCTATTTATTTAGAAGCTATCAAAAGGCAATTGTATATCCTTTGACTTATTGCTGTTTTGGTCGCTGCCTCAATGCGTTTCTTTGACAAAATTCACCTGTTTACATGTGCCGCTCAGGCTATAGATTAATACCTCTTTTCCTTGTTATTATTCCGACTAAAGGCAAAAAAAGTTATAATGAAGTTTTCACGGGTGTATCGACGAATTGTGTTGTAGGAACACTATACTTCGACAGCTGCCTCCGCCGCCTCCCTCACGTGTGAAATCTCGTGTTTTTACAATGAAATCCGGAGATACAACCTATGAAAACTTCACTGCAATCATTCGCCGAGAAAGTCTCCTTTCTTACTAAAAACTAATAATTTACACTCTTAAAACGTCGCTACGCCACATATGTAAAATTGAATTACTTGAAAAATAGTCAAGTCTCGTGCTTGTGCAGTGACAAAAAGTTATGAGGTGTTGTTCTGAGCCAAGTCTACACTTTACACTTCACTATGTGAAATGGAATGCTTTCTCTCGGTGTTATGGAACGTTTATTACGAATTAAAAGAAAAAAAAAAGACTCTGGTAACTTGGCCACTAAGCAAACCATGTTTTTAAATTCATGTGATGTATTGTAAGGCACATAATATGACCTAACACTGAATATTTTCCATTTTTTTATTATTTATTTAAAAATTGGTTTAGATTAAAAAACAAAAATGTAAAACCTCGAAATGTACTTAAGACATGCTAAAAAGTTTTAATATCATTTTACCAATTAAAATAGGCCTATTGTTAACTATTAATTTTTATCATTTAACATTAAAATTGATTTATTAATTTAAATATTATTTAATTTATTAACGTTTTAAGTAACTATGTTTTAAATATAAGCATTAAAAAACTGTTTGCGCCAATCCCGCACGGACCCCGCGGGATTGCAATCCTTAATCACAGTATTTCGAGACAGCTGTAAAACATGAATAGCTTCCTTAATTTCACTTTTATTTTTGAAATTCACGAACAGCGAATCTGACACTGCTTCTAAAATTTCCTTGATGTATTTTCCACCGGAAAAAGCTTTGCAGTTTTATGCAATTCTGTAGCTTACTTGGAAAGAAGCTTCAGTTGCAGCCCTACTTTGCTCAGTAGGCTTTGAAAACACGTATTCTTGGACTGTTAATTGCAATTTCAATGCTTGCAATTTACTTTATCTTATTTCGCTGTTAGGGGGAAAATCTGTCTGATATTTACTATGAATTGTGTTAAAATATCTCTCTAAATTTCCTTTTTTCGGTATTGCAACGTATGTATTACGTATTAAGTAGCAACAGTTTTCTTTCACCATTGTAAAATAGTTATCCCTTTACCATTCTTGGTGAAAGTTGTAAGTTTTTTATTTCTTTATAGCACATTTATCAAGGATCTACAAAAATAAAATTAAAATATTAATAACGTCGTCAGCTGGTGGATTGACAGCGTCCCATACCTTCCCACCTATTGTCCATCGCGCACCGAAAACAAAACCTCGACACGATCGACTGGATTAATATCCGCGATCGAATGGTCGATCGCGATCGACCGGTTGGCCACCCCTGCCTTACATTTACAGTTGAATATCCAAATTGTACAGATAATGTATTAAAATTATGAAACCAATATACATGAAAATGTATCATATGGTGAATAAAATAAATGAAATGAAATGAAAAAAAAAGAAATTGTTAACGTCTAACATGCTATGTTAAAAACTTGCTTTGTCGATTTATATACTCAATGTAAGCCTTTGTAATAATGTGAAGTTGCCGCACCGCAGTGTTACAGCTTTTCTCAATGTTACCTTCAACAATGAGGTTAAAACAAATCATTTATTATTGTGGTGAATAGTTACTCCAATTTTAAAATAAATCCATTTGTTTTATACGTAAACGTAGTCCGTTTACCCTCCAAGTTCGGCTTCACCCTCGGACTCTGCGAGGGATCATTCCTATACCGCTTACATTTGCAGTGTCTTGGAGCTTAGGGGGCGTCCATAAATTACGTGAGGTGTTTTTCCCGTATTTCCGGACCTTTTTTTTTAGGTCTCACCCTTCCAAAGCCGGTTGTACCCCCATAAGATCGATTTTCGCGTCATATGTAGACCTTTTTTTAAAAAATTCCAAACCCTCACAATAGAGTTCCGTTGACTCCCCCCCCCCCTTCCTCCTTGGTGAGATATCACCGGACCCCTATTTCACCTCACCTAATTTATGGACGCCCCCTTAGGATTCACGTACTAATAGATACAACTAGGGATGGTGACTTGTCGTATCGCCCAGGTGGACATTAATTTGGATCGATGCAGAAGAAGGAAACGAAATTTTTGAGAAGGAAGCAGTCGTAACCTGTCAATAAAGTATTTGCCTGGAGGTGAAAAGGAAAGCCACGGAATACCATTTCAGAACAGCCGATGGTGGGGTTCGAATCCAGGGCGTCTCCCTAGTTCAAATTACTCGCACACGGCCCGTACCACTGAGCTAATCCGGTCGGTCATTTGTTTTATTTAAATTACAAAATTACAGTCGGACTGGATCAGTACATCGAAATAGGTTCTTTTAGGTTCTGAAAACCGAATTTGGTCATTTTATTGTCATAAAATAAAAATTAGGTACTTTTAGGTCTTATTAAATTTACGAATTTATTAGTTTATACAAAAGACGAAAAAGAAAATTATAATTTCGAGAATATTAGGTATGGAACCTAAGAATCCGGGACTTAATAATAACATACAGCGGAAAAAATACCTGATGTAGTGGTACACGCCACACAGTTTTTTTCTAGAGTGTCACAGAGCTTCATACATCCGGGACCAGAAAGAATCCACTGCGCGAGAACAGTACGTAAGGCCACGTACTTGTATAAGCCCTCATTAGATTTTGCGTATCGTGAAAAATCCTTCTTTGGCAAACTTGGAAAATTCATGAGCAGACATTAGCTAAGGCAGCTCTTCCATTTGCTGGATGTAGTGCCGGATCTAGGGGGGTCAAACTAGGGATGGCGATCTGAGATCGATTAATCGAAGAATCGATCTTTTGGCCCCTAAAAAATCGATTTTTTAAATCGATTTATAGAATTGAATCGATCTAGTGAATCGATATTTCAACCGTGAAAATCGAATGTGAAATAGCACTTTCTACATGTAATGCACTTGCACATGAAAGTCAGGGTTTAAACGAAGAACTGAAACACTATTTATCGCAATCAGTTGTGCATCTGAAGTATGATCATATAATTTACTGGCAAGAACCAAAATAAATCAATTTATCATAATGTTTACTCAACATCCAAGAAGTATGTCTGTATAGTGGGATCATCAGTACCTTGCGAGCGTCTTTTTTATTGCCGGCAACATCGCAAGTGATAAGCGGAACCGCTTGGATCCTAGTAGACTGGATAGACTATTGTTCCTGAAAAGCTTGGACATTAAGCACTGGGAAGTGTAAACTATATCATTTCAAAACTTTTATGTAACCAAGAAATTTGTGAAATAAATGTCTTATTACATACTTGATACTTTGATTTAGTTGTAAAAAACTTTAATTAGTTTAAAAATGATAAAAGATCGATTATTGTGGTGTCCTTTTTGTTTTCCATGATTGGAATTATATTGAAAATACGAACACGAAGACCAAATCTAAAAAGATCGATTTTTAGAAAATCAATATTTTAGACCTCGATTTTTTTGTGAATCGATTTATCAAATTTCGATTCGAATCGATTCAAGAATCGATCTTTTTCGTAAAGAATCGCCATCCCGATGTCAAACCGGGGCGCTTGCCCCGGGCGACAATTTCAGGGGGCGGCAAAATTATGTTTGAAGGAGCTGTAAATGGCAAATTCGTGTATCGGTGACCTTTTTTTTAGCTCTACTGCCCCAAGCGGCAACCATCAGGGGGCGGCAAAATCAAAGAATAGCTCTGTACCGCCCCGGGCGGCAAATTCATGTTTGAAGGGGGCGGCAATCTCAAGTTTTTTTCCCGACTCGGAAAATTTGTAGATCCGCCACTGGCTGGATGTAAAGATGAGCGTACTTTGCGTAGTGAACGTGCCCTGAAGTGTGCAATAGAGGAAGCACGCTCTTGACACAGAAAAGGTGAACCTCCCAATTTCCACATATCTCGGCGCCAATGAACAGTTGTACTCAGTTTATCTGAAGAAATTCGTAAACCACGTAAGAAAAATGATTTCTAATAAACCTATATAATTCCCTTGTTTTGTATTTATCGGCGGAACAACTCAGTTTCAAAATATCGGATCTAGTTTTCACGTAGGAATGGAGCTCATTAAATCATTTGTTGATGTTAGTCTTGGTAATAAAAATGGCTATCAATACTGCGACACTTAACAGTGTTTTATCACTTGTCAATTTTTTATTTATTAGAGAAAAAACTTTTTTTGCACAGGTGCTTTACTTCCAGCAGACACATAACGTACTCAATAGTTATACAAAAGTTCGTACAGTCGAATGCGTTAGGTTGGAAGTGTTGAAATAATTCCGAAATAATTCTTCAGATGCCACATTCTAAGCGTTCCAGCTAGTGATTTTTGATCTGTGACATAGTTGGAAATAAGCGAAAACTCGTCGAACATTCCCATATTTTGGCTGCTGCTAATAAGTCCTTGCGCGATTGTGCTTCGACTCGACTGCCGAACGGCAAAAACCGTATTATCTGTCTTAGACCTTAATAATGTTAAATTGTCCTTTTGTTTGCGAAAGCGGGACATTTTTACTCTCGCTGCGGCCTGTGGGACAGACAGCATGAAAGCGGGGCTGCCCCGCCCAAAGCGGGATGTAAGGTCACGTTAGGTATGGCACAGGAGTATCTGGCGCAATCGTTTGTTTGTATTACTTCATTTTCTATTTGATACCAGGTCGATTTAAAATGGTGAGGCAGATACTCATTAGAAATATTCCTCCAAAATGATTATCTACTGAGCTATAGATCGCTCATCAATAGTCTACATTTGAAATCGCAACTACTCGTTTAGAAATAAATTTTATGCACAAATAAAACTTTTCTACAATTTTATTATATAGTGGGGATGATAATAATGATCATGAAACAGGAAGTTAGTTTTGTAGGGACACTGTTAGAGTTTTTTTTTTCCCCTTTGTATTCGATTCTGCGCCCGCTCAGCCAGAGTAGTTTCTTCATCTGCCGGTAGAGGACAGCACTAGCTGAGCACGGAATTTAGTCAACTTTGGATCGCCTGCATTCGATGTCTTTGACAGCCGACAGGCGATTTACAACAATTCATTAACGCGGGAACGTTTGCATTAGGCGTTTCCGCTGGCATTTATACGAAATCAGTTTTGTATTTTATACTCAGTTTCTTTTGTAATATCTATTTAAATAACAGAAGGATCTTTATTTTCTAATTAGTGCCATGGATGTGGATAAAGTTGCTTCAAAGTTAGGTACTGATAAACAGTGGCTGAAGGAGTTTCTGGCAGAGTTTACTGGTACATTTATTTTTGTGGTAAGTTGATTCACTTCTATTCTTTCACCTACCTAACACTTTTTCACAGCATATTAGCCTTTTAATTATACATTATTTCATGTTCTTGATGATCTGTTGTGTCTATTAATTCCCGTAATTTAACTTATAAGATATGTATTTAGGTTCAAGTTTACATCGCGATACAGTGAATGTATTATTATATAGATGCTTTATTCCAGTTGCAGTATGTTTCGGCGCGGATTAAACATTTGTTACGTATTTTATGGCTTACGGGTATAGTTTTTCTTGAAGAGTAAGTGCCAAGGAAGCAGCTAACCGTATTTTTAATCCGAATTAACAGTTTTTTCTACTAGCCGTAATTGCAGTTCATACTGAATGTGTATGGTGGAATTAATTGTTATAATTTATGCTACACGAACTAGGAATCCTGGTGTAAAAAGTTTTACTACTTCACAAAGTGTAGTTCGCGATGCATTTAACGCAATAAGGCGTGTCAGTATCGTTTGGTTTTGTAGCGGTAATATTAGTAGAGAGAGTAGTGATGTTGAAATACAGCCAGGACCAGAATGTTTTCGTGAAAGAAGAGGCACGAAGAATTTAGTTATTATTATTAATTAATAAGCTGATTTCTTGAGCGCCAATTAGTGACGACGTGTATCGGGTATTCTACGATAACCGTGACGCTGCAATTAGGTGACAGATTTTTTTTATATATAACACGACGAGACAAATCGAAAGTGAAGAATAAAATCGTTGGAGGATTATACGATAGCCGTGGGGCCGCAATTTGGTTACGGATTATTATGTAACTCAATGAAAAAAAAAAATCGGAGGCGAAGAATAACATTTTCTGATGTTTCTCTTAGTTCTCGATATATCGTATTTCAAAACTGAGGTGGTTAGATTGAAATGAGGCCTGATCCACAAAAATAAATTCGCAAAAGCAAAATTTGATGATGAATATTTATAGAACTCGACGAGACAAACCGAAAGTAAAGAATAATTGTTTTAATATCTCGTTTAGTTTTTGATGTATCGTACCTCAAAATTGAGGTGGTTAGCTTAAGATACGGGCTGGAACGAGGAGAGAGGGGGGGGGGGGTCGAAGGCCACACATGGAACTGTCTACACGGTGGACATGTACAATAAGCGTCCCCCCCCCCCAATAGAGGTTGTAATTGGGTTGAAACATGGCCTGGACTTCAAGAAAAACGTTACTAAAAGCACAAGGAACGATTTTTGAAATTCGATATCTCGAAAAATAAGCGATATATATGTATAATTTATTGATATCTCGCTTAGTTTTCGAGATATCGAATCTCAAAAATCAGGTACCTTGTAACTTTTGGTTATAGTTTTCTTCTGGTTCAGGTCATACTTCAACCCAACGACAACTGTCAACTGCCAGGAAGAAAACAGAAAACTTATTGTATCTGCCGATGTAGTTGCTTGTATGGCCTTCGTGAATTTATTTTTGGTAGGCCCCAGCTTACGCTAACCACCTCGATTTTGAGAAAAAATATCTCGAGAACTAAACGAAATACCAAAAAATTGTGTTCTTTACTTTCGATTTTTTTTTATCGAGTTATATAAGCATCATCAAATTGCGGCGGCACGGTTATCGATAGCAGACATTCACCAGAGACAAATTATACTGTCTACAACGTTAATAATCTATCGCATTTCACATACAGCCACCGTCCTACGATGAAGCCACATACAATAACATTCAGCGTCATTTTTCATTCTGGTCCACGTTGCATTTGGACTCTGCTAATATTGATCTTTCTTTCGTCACTTGTCATTCTGTTCCAAGCTACTTTTCAACCTAACCACAACCTCTGCTGATATTGGCGTATCATCGTAAGAGGTTGTCTGCCTTGCGATATATTATACGTTAAATTATTAATGTCCAAGGAAGTCCAAAAGCCAGTCAAACATCTCCATTATCGTCACTCAGTGCTGTATGCTTCACATCGTTTCGCGTGGCGTTTTGTCTTCCCTGCGTGCCATATGGATCAGGACAGAATTTTTTTCTTGAAGAATGAAGTCTTAGAAACATGTGTAACAAACAGTAGCAGGTTACAATACTATCAACTAATATAAAATGCTAATTTTGATCACAGTGTTGTCACGCAGTGATGTCGTGCTGTGGCGTCATGTACCCAGCCTTCGCTGCATTTTTTTTTAACTGATTTACGTCTCTTTTTAACTTCGAGGTCTTTAGAGACGGGAAAGAATGGGGGGCAAGGATGGGGGCAAGAAATGGGAAGGAATTCGGCCATTGCCTTTTGAAGGAAGCATCCCGGCATTTGCCTGGAGTGATTTGGGAAACCATGAAAAACCCAAATCTGGATGCCCGGACGGGGATTCGAACCTCCGTCCTCCCGAATGCGAGGCGAGAACGCTAACCGTTACACCGCCCCGCTCGGTCCTTCGCTGCAAAATTAACTACAGGCAGAGATATTATTTGAGCTTATATGTAATAGGGTACTTGACTAATTTTGGGAAAGTAGTCAGATTGTAGCTGGGCATCTACTATAATCCAAAAAAATATGATTTTGAACATACTGCTTGCAGCAACGGTAAATAGTTGACCAGATGTACAGTACAGCCAGCCAGTTGCATCGATAATTCTAATAGTCTTTACCGGTTTCGACCAACATAAGCTGGTCTTCTTCAGAAGCACCTACTATCATGCTAGTGGGCGGAGATGAACATGTGCTTGTACCAAGCACACTGCGTCAACTCAGCGTCACACTGAGTTGACGCAGTGTGCTTGGTACAAGCACATGTTCATCTCCGCCCACTAGCATGATAGTAGGTGCTTCTGAAGAAGACCAGCTTATGTTGGTCGAAACCGGTAAAGACTATTAGAATTATCGATGCAACTGGTTGGCTGTACTGTACATCTGTCCAAAAAAATTGTTATTTCTTGAAAAAACAAATGGGAAAATGCAAAGTATTGTATTTTTATACCCTGATTCGAAAATTGGTGCCAAAACGCTCGCAGTTGTCATGGCGTCTCTCGTGACGTCACATCTCTGTTCGTGCCGGTGTAAACATGTGGGCGGTTTGCTTATTTCGTGGGTAAAAAGAGTTCTACGGTTTACAAATGGTGTGTAGTGCCTCAGTGTGTAAACACAACATTTAAAACACCAAACAAATTGTTTTTTTACTTCCACACAAGGAAAATTTGCCGAAAAAGTGGCTAAAGCTTGCTCGACGCGACTTAGCGCATTTGCCTAAAAAGTCTTCAATATATTTTTGTGAAATCTACTTTGACGTATGTTTTGAAGTAATATTTTATTATGTTTAATAAGCTGGGTACCTCAATGTTTTGTTAAGTGAAAAAACTTAAAATTTTATCGATAAATAAATTACAACTTCAGACGTTAAAACGCCTTTCGTTAAAAATGCGTGGAAATTTTTTATTAGTACAGTTGTCAAACGATATGTAAAATTACATGAAGTATCATAGGCAGTACTATCATAACCACGGCGTCGCAATATGATTAAATTCTTATGTAATTGCATGAAACAAACCGAAAGTAATGAATAAAAAATTTTGATATCTCGTTTAGTTCGAATGTCAAAAATCAGTTATAGGTATAGTTCGTTGTCCTTTGGTGACGTTTTTCTTCTGGTTCAACCTAATCACAACTGCTAGGGAGATAATAAAACACCTATTGCGCATGTCCAGCGTGTAGCTCCTTGTGGCTTTGGCGACTTTTTTTTTTCTTGTCCAAGTTGCATTAAACCTACCTTAACTTGAAGATACGGTATCTCGTGAAATAAGCAAGATATCAAATAATAATATCTTTATTTTCGATTTGTCTCTTCGAGTTGCAGAAGAATCCATCATCGAATTTGGCTTTGTATAAATTTTTCTTCTGGTCAAGTTCGCATGTCGACCTAACCACCTCACTTTTGAGACAGTATATCTCGAGAACAAAGCGAGATATCAAAAACTTTTATTCCACACTTTCGATTTGTCTCGTCGAGTTACATAAGAATCTATCACCAAATTGCGGCGCTATGGATATCGTTGAATCCCCACTTCAACGAATATATAATATATATATATATAAAATATTTCTACCTGAATAGGACGATAGTTTGCGACTTTCGTAGAAAATATGACGAAAATAAGTTTCTAGCTATACAACAACTTTTATAACCTCTAGTACAGAAAGAAAAATGCTTTATATTCACAACATTAACGCCGAAAAAATAGCGTTGAACGAATGTAAACGGACTTTTAACTTTAAACTAACCCAGCGCGACAAAAAATAATTGAAGAAATCACTCAAGGGTTTCTTAAATAGTAATTACATTAACGATTAACAACTGACATGCTTCTGCGAAGAAACAGTCATATTAAACACATTTTAAAAGATGCTACAATGAAATATTCGAAATTACTCAAAATGTAGACCCGCTGATTAAAATCACAAATTACAGATTTGTGTTAACTAAAACGCTCCACCAACACACACGCTTCTAAAATACCTTTTATTCTAACGTTTTATCGTAATATGGTGTTATGTATAATGTAACAGATATACTTACTTGGATGATTTGACATTACGGAAATCGCTGTTTGATGCAAAAAAACATCATCACGTCAATTCTGGGCAAATTAGAGCTATTTTCCTCGATAAAGCCAACTTCTATTTCGAGTATAAGTAGACCATTTGTTTTACAACCAGCACTGAAACGTTAAAAATCTTAAATAAGCGACGGAAAGATCGTCAACAAACGTAAATACATGCCAGCTAAACAGCGCGAGAGGATAACTGACGTCATACGATCCGATTGGTGTTTCGTATCACGTGACTAACAGCTGTCTTTTTGCATTTTTATTTCATTAAAAATAGTATGTTTTTAACTCCTATCCAACAAATGAAGTTGATTTCCAGTATCCTTACAACTTACTCTATCAGTGTAAATTAAGGTTTCATGGTTTCAAAGTCAGTGTCCAACCGAGAGTGGTGGTGTAATGGTTAGAGTTCTGGCCTCGCATTCGGGATTTCGGGAGGACGGCGGTTCGAATCCCCGTCCGGGCATCAAGATTTGGGTTTTCCATGGTTTCCGAAATCACTCCAGGCAAATGCCGGGATGCTTCCTTCAAAGGCCATGGCCGAGTTCCTTCCCATTCCTTGCCACCCATCCTTTCCCGTTTCTATAAAGACCTCGCTGTTAAGAGACGTTAAGCAGTTAAAAAAAAAGTTAGTGCCAAGTACCCCATTATGAACAGTTCTAATTATTTAAGTATCCGCAAGGAAATGAGTTGCCAGAATACTGAAAGAAAAGTACGTATTTCGCATAAATCGAAATTTTAATTACTGGTTGAATCTTCTTAATTAATAATAATTCAATACAGATATTACTTGTACTCTCTGTACAGCAATACTTTTGTTACAGTAAGCTAAGAACTTTTCATCGTTTTCAAAGTTATGAGCGTTATTTAATGAAAATTTATTAAGTTAACGAAGAAATGAATTGCAAAATACTGTGTTCAGCACATCATTTTTGACGGGCTTACAAGACATTTACATTCGAGGTAGATTTTCTAAGCACATGGCTGTAATATACAGGGTATTCAAAGAAATGAATTGCCGAAAAACTGAGATAAACGTATGTTTTGCATTTAATTTAATATATTAATTATTAGTTGCTTTTTTATTACTGATTTCATCATATCAGACATGTCTAAATATTTCCAATGGATCAAATTTAGATTTCAATATAGTGAATACATTCGTTCACGGGTAATAGAAGCTACGATTTTTGAACAGAAATATTAAAGGAAGTTGTGGTTAGGTCGAAATTCAGGCAGAATCAGAATGACAACTGACACACTTTTTTTACAGAATTATTCACGATTAATTTAGTTTTATAAATAATTTAAGCTACTTTCATAAGTGCCTAGTTACTGAATTTGTTAGGTAAGTAGTTCTATATTTATCATGTTGAATGAGACCAGGACAAAGAATTTCTAATTTATTTTTATTTTCATCGGTTCCATAATTCTGACGTCTTCATTCATTAGAAGAGCCTACTGAATCACTGAGTAAACTACAACCGAACTATGAACAACATTTTAGCCAAGGTTATGAGAATTACAAAACAACAATTCTATTTATAAATGAACGCAGTTTTATCGGCGCTGTACATTTACGAATGTTTCTCGGGAAACAGACCTAGTAATACTATTATTTATACACAACATTATAGTGACATAAACCTCTGACACCATCTTGAGATGTAGTCGTTTTAATTTGCAACCGCAAATAAATTAATTACCAAACATTCCTTCCATCACTCTATTTTAACGGGCTTAGAGGCTAGTTTCTTGCATAATAACTTTCATAGAGCCGCCAAATTTTTGCCGACTTTACTCGATTAGTGTATATTTGATGGATATAATGTATAAATACTCTTAAACAATATCGCCCAAGAAATGTATTTGTTTCCGCTAAAATTCTAAAGCCGTTGATGTGCACATTACCTAGCTAATATGCAGATTAACTGATTTTCTCCGTTAAAGTGTGGAATCATGAGTTTTCCGCACTTTATCTATGTAATGTGCACATTAACGGCTCCCGTTTAGTTAAAGCTCAAAAGTTTGTTTCTCCCATTTCCTTTTCCTACTCCTTCCCCCTCACCCTACCCTGCACCTCCAAGGAATTATCCTCTGCATGTACTATAGTCCAAGACATCGAATCAGTCCTGCCAAGGTCACGCAGTCTTGCTTCCACCCTCTGCCCGCACTACCCCCTTTGTCCTCAGTTGAGCCGGTGGAGTTGCCAAATGTTCTTCCACTGCCAGTCGGTTCGTAGTTTTTGCTGCGATCGGTTTGTTTCGCTAGTTTAAAGGTTATTATTTTGTCTTTATAATGAGTGCCGTTGAAGAACAGAATTCTACATGCAGTGCGTTACCGGAAATGAGTAATATCGGTGTTCGTGCAGGCCGTCCAGATATGAGAAAGCAAAGTAATGTTGCCGTGGCAAATATTTTCAAGTTTTTTTTTTTTTTTTTGGCAACCTTTCCCACAACGAAGAAGCCAGGAGAAACATTAAATTTGCTCAAGTACAAGCATTAACAGCGGAGGCTTGTGGTATTTCCAAGCAGTTGGTACAACGTATCATCGGTATTTTAAGTTCGGCAGAAACCGAAGATATGAGCCCTGTTTTTGAATCACCAGGAAATAAGTGTAGACGGGAGCACAAATGCACTGAAGTGGATGATTTTAATAAAGAAGTAGTGCAAAGGACTGTTTTAGAGTACTACAACAGAGTACGGCTATGAAAATATGGACCGATCTTTACCGTAAAATCACCAGTGGCTCCAAGGCATTGTCTATAACATCCTCCCTCTTGAAGTCTTCTTCTTGGAGATTTTCCGCATGTATAACACGGTCTACACATGATTTTACAGTTTCAATAGCCTCGTGAACTAACTTTTCTGTATAGGCGATTTTGAAAGTAGCGTTTCTTTCTGCCACGAATTCTTTAACACGTGCTCACACAAGCTCTATACGTTAGTACTGTGGCAGACGCACAACCCTGTGACAGTGGTCTTGAACGATACTCGTAGCATCAAGTTCATATTTTTTCTTGCGCAGCCGGTACATTTGGACTAATTGCAATTGCTCTGCACGAGTCTGAGAAGCAGAGTGTGAAACTGAATTACTGGAGAACCATGCTACGATATCAGCCTTCTTACTGTTTGTACTTGGTGCTTTATTACTTATAACCGAGTGATAACTTGCATTAATCATTACAATTATGGAATGTGGGGCTAGATACGGTAGTAACTGATTTTTGAACCACTCATTATATGTTACAGCGTTCATTCCACAATGATAGTCACTGTTACTGCTATGTTTGGAGCTAAAAACTAATTTACTTTCAGGAATGAAACTAGACGCAGCGGACCCAGCATGCAAATGATTAAACGGGCACCTTTACCTGTCGGAACTTACAGGCCCTCTAAAACATTATTCGATGTCCAGCAAGTACTTTTCGTGTGATTCTGGTTTACCCAAGTCTCATCCAAGTAATAAATTTGAGTATTTCATTCTTCTTGTCTAATCGCATGCAATGTCCTCAGCAGCGAAATCTGAACGTTCCATACGAAACTTTCTCTCTTTGCTACATTTCGCATGTTTGAAACCCATAGTTTTTAAAATTAATAAAATGGACGGTTTATTTTCCTGGAACCCTTTAGATTTGCACATTATTACAGTCAGTTTCTTCGCAGTAGGAAATTTTTCTGAAGCATACATGCCCCTGAGAACGTCTTTATTAAAATCTAAGCCGGTCACAGGCTTTTGGCGTCTGTAATATTTACCTGGTGACTTCAAAAGCACCCTCCTACTTGCCTCTAATGAAAATTTACTCTCCTTTACTATTCGTTGCACAGTTCTAGGGCTAACATCACACGCTTTAGAAATTCTCTCTTGAACTTTGGCAACATCGTAAATTGGCACTCCAGCGTCTGCCTCGTGCTTAAAATATTTATATACTTTGAAAATTTGCTCTCTGCTTTGCTTATGCAGAACCTTGCTGCTCGTCTTCCATTATTTAGTATAGGAATTATAGCAATACTCACTGACTTATAACTGTACACTACACAAATATATCACATTCGACACTCGTATAAACACGACAAGCTCTGGATTGTTACTGAATCCGATTGGCTACTGCCAGAGCGATAACATACCTGCGCATAGCCTCGTTAAACTGGGCCGCCATCGCTGTGGCGCGCACTATAGAATTTTTTTTTTTTTTTTTTTTTTTTTTTTTTTAATGGCATTTGGCAACAGAGGCCATACAGCCAGCTCAACGTTATTATTATATCTTTCAGTGTATATGTCGTCATTCAGTATATATATTATATTTTTCCTATGTATGGACGCCACAGGACGGACAGGACATTCACACAGACACACAACACTTAACATCCATGCCCGCGGCCGGATTCGAACCGGCGACCTTCGGCACGCGGAGCTAGCACTCTAGCCCCTACGCTACCGAGGCCGGCTCTATAGAATCTAACCAGACCTCAAGACGGGCCAAGGGTCTGGCACATACAGTTGCAAGAAAACTTTATTCATCATATTGAATGTTTACATTGAACTCCACTTAAGTACCATATTCAACATCGTTTTCAGTCAAACCTTCATAGAATCACAACTTTTGATACATCCAAACTGGGTCTGTCTAGACAGGATGATAAACGCTGTATTTACCCCGACAGTATTGGCACCCTACCTTGAGGGCACAAGTCTGTACCTAAGTGAATGTATGTGTGTGAATGTTTCTAAATATGTTTGAATGGAGATTAAATATAGTTTTTATCCATGTGTATATATTACAGTGCACGGGAGGGTGGGATGGGTTGTAAATATTTGATAGTTATCTGTTGTAATTAATTGATGATGACCTGTCGTATATAGCTGATGATGATTTGTAATCATCTGTCTGATGCGGACTTATGGCAAACATAATTTGTAAATAGTTGATGCCTACCTCTTGTAAATAGTTTCTGTTGACCTGTTATAAATAGTGTTATTTTGCTGTGAGATTTTGTAAGTGCACTGTAATTTAGTATAAGATATCAAATGTCAGTACTGGGTAAAGAGCCAATATGGCATATAAAAAAGTTGTGCATTGTATGTATTGTAAATGTATAATGAATGGGGGAAACCAGAACCCGTGAGCTATGAACAAATACATTGTAAAAAAATCCCTTACTCACGCACTGAAAGAAGTCATACTGTAAATATATAATGAATGTGGTGAACAATAACCCATGAGCTATCTAAAATATATTTTAAAAATATTTAAGTGTTTAAGTCTTTTATCTTTATATGATGAATAGGAAAAAAAACTGTAATTGATATATTAATACCTGAGCTAAGCAAATATGTTGCAAAAAATAGTATTGTTAGTATTATCTTTATATATGATGAATGGGTGAAAAATAAACAAAAAATATGCTGTATTATTTTATATTTATTAAAAAGGATCCAAATCTTAAACCGTTTCCTTAGCCATGTCTTCTGTACATTGCGCCGTGCTTTCCAAGGCTTTTTTTTTTATTGTTTTTTAAGCAGGCTCTATCCACTACCGGCTTGCTAGGCCTGTCGTAGCTTCTCCAGATCCCCGTTGGCCGGGTTAGTGTAGGGCCTTCACAGCTACCGTATAGGTCCCGGGGCACGCTAGGTCCGCACAGTACGTCACCCCCAAAGGAGATTAGTGACAGAATGATGAAGGTTAAGATAGCGGTCAAAGGGAGAAGCCTAGATGTACGCGCCCCACAAGTAGGCTGTCCTATTCAAGAGAAGGAGGAATTTGAGCTGGAGTTGCAGAGGAAGTTAAATGGGCAAAATATTATAATTATGGGAGACCTAAATGCCCATGTAGGCACAGAAAGGCAGGGGTATGAGGAAGTAATAAGGACAGAAGGCTGGGGTGACAGAAATGTAGAAGGGGAAAGGCTGCTGGATCTCAGCATAAGAAATGAATTGAAAATAGGAAATTCATGGTTCAAAAAGCAAGAGAGCC
This sequence comes from Vandiemenella viatica, assembly GCA_031002005.1. NCBI lineage: Eukaryota > Metazoa > Arthropoda > Insecta > Orthoptera > Morabidae > Vandiemenella > Vandiemenella viatica. The sequence goes on from JARYHS010011408.1 coordinate 178,033,587, forward strand.
GCAAGGTAATATGGTACAGTAGTGATTGGCAGAGGAAGTCAGTTGTGGACTACTTTATATTTAATGGTGAATTAAAGAAGAGTGTGGCAGATGTAAAGGTAATACCATCAGAGGCATTGGATAGTGATCACCGACTATTAGTAATGGAGCTAAGGATTGCGACAGAGAGGAGAAAATCGGGAAAACAGGATAGGAGATTAAGAGTATGGAAGTTGAAAGAGAAGAGGAATACCAGAGAATAATAAGGAGTAAGATACCAATATCGGAAATGGGGATAGTGGAAGAGGAGGGGGAATATTTTAAAACAACGTTAGTCCAAGCAGCAGAAACAGTGTGTGGAAGGACTGGTAACACCAAAAGGTGGAAAGAAACAGCATGTTGGAATGATAGAGTAAAACAAGCAGTGGAACTCAAGAATAGGGCCTTTAGGGAATGGTTCAAACAGAGGACACAGGAGACAAGGATGACTATGAGAAGAAAAAGAAGGAGGCCAAAAAAAATAGTAACAGAGGAAAGGTGGAAGTGGCTGGAGAAATGGACCAACATGATGCAAGAAGATAGCAAAGGAAATAAGAAAGTATTATATGGAATTGTAAAAAGGAAGAGGAAGAGCGGATAGAAAATGTCAACACGCTGGATAAGGGTGGAAACGAAATAAACAGCTTAGAAAAACTAAAATGGATGTGGAAGGAGTATTTTGAAGCCTTACTGAACCTAGATTGGTCACAAGATAATACAGTTGTTCAGGAGAAGCAGGAAAATAACAGCCATGTAGGAGAGAAAGAGAATGATCTAACAAGAAGTGGAAACACCTCTGAGCAAGATGAAGGATGGAAAGGCACCAGGCATCGATGAAGTGAGCGTGGAAATGATAAGGGCAGCAGGAGTAGTAGGAAAGCAGTGGCTATACTGTGTGATGAGAATGGTATGGAATCAGGGTGCAGTTCCTGAATACTGGAGAAAAGGAATAATTATACCTATATTCAACAAATGGAGCAGGAAGGAGTTTAAAAACTATAGAGGTATGCCACTGTGCCAAAGTGTATGAGAAGATAATTGAAGAAAGGATATGGGACAGGGTGGAAAAGGGGCTAAGGGAAGAGCAGTATGGCTTCAAATCAAGGAGATCGACGGTAGATCTGATATTTGCTATAAGACAGCTGCAGGAAAAACATTATGAATATGGAAAGGATTTACTGTTGGTATTTCTCGATATTGAGAAAGCATATGATTGTGTACACGGGAGTAAGGGCCTTGGAGAAGAGAGGAGTTCCCAAAGAAACCATCAGGAGAGTGACTGTACCAAGGAAGTGTGAGCTATGTGAAAATAGGGGAAGGAAGATCAGATTGGCTGGAACAATGGAATAGACTAAAACAAGGAAGTGCCCTATCACCACTACTCTTCATTGTAATCATGGATGAAATAATGCTGAAGGAGGCAGTGAAGATGGGAGAGGAAAACATGAAGGTGATGGCTTTTTCGGGTGATCTGATGATCTGGGGAGGTGATGAAGTGGAAGTGCAGCGGCAGTTGGATGTATGGACAGACAGTGTGGAGGAATATGGCCTGAAATTTATTGTAAAGAAATGTGAGTACTTGGTAACAGCCATAAAGATGAATAGGTTAACCCAGGGAATTGTGACGGCAGGAGAACAACTAAAGAAGATAAACAGGTTCAAGTACTTGGGGATTGTATTAGATGAATGTGGAGGAAATGATGGCGAGATAAGTGAAACAAGTAGAGGCATTTCTAAGGAGCATTAGAAGCCTGATATGGAATAAAGAGGTGCCACAGAGAAGCAAGAGATTAATCTATCATACATACTGCTGCTATAAAGGCAAGGTAATTATACCTCAAATACGTTCTAAAACGCTCCTTTTTTGCGGGTGGTTGTAACTCTAGTTCGCCGTAAAAGGGTGTTATAAAAGTACAACGTTTCTACTGCAATCGGTGCCGACTATGCAGTTGTGCGAAAATCAGAACCACCGGAAACTAATTGACGAACTTTTGAACGTGGCCGTTAGCTGGTGATTTGTTTCTAGCAAACCCATGCACACCAACGCAACACATCTCCCATTTCTAAGTAACATCACCGAAATTTCTATATTTTCACATTGCTCCATTCTTGTATTATCGGAAAGAAAACAATGTTGTGCTTATCGTATTTTATATTTTTTGTTGCCTATCGCAACCTCAAAGAAAGAGATCAAATGCCAAAAAACAATGTTATTAGTTCCGCCTGGTGAAGCATAGTATTTTGAAATTAGATGTACAATACATTTATTTGAAGAAGTTTTGTTAATAATGCTAGGGCCACTATGTGGATAAAGGAAATATCTGACATTATTCCAGCTAGCTGATTTTACTATGGCCCAAGTAAAGTGATTTTTGCAATAGTGTACTAAAAACAGTATGCCTACGCTTAATGAAATATCCATCACTTACTTCTACTAATCAAAGAAGATATGGTGAGAAATTTATAATGTCACGTAACATATAGAAAGGGGAACGTGAAGTTTGGGTTGCTGGTTTGAAGTTCGTGTTACAGACACTAGCATCACACATCATGTACTTTCCTTACTGCTCTTTGCCGTTCTGTGTTATTTCGTGACTAAATACAGTTTTGTGATCCATTGTAATTTTGTCTCTGTGTATATCCGAACAACCTTTTATTTCAAAAATAATTAGAATGGTTTATTTTATGCGCTAGACTGGCTATACCATACGTTACACTATATTTGAAAACCTAACTTTTTTTGTATTTGGCAGTTGGCCCCGCAGCTACTCAGTCAGACGTCAGTGTACTTTTATATATCGTAGATGTTAATATTTCCGAATTTAATGTGAACATTCAATTGTAGGACAACCCGGGACACACACAACACATCACTTAAACCTAAACACCCATGCCCTCGGCCGGACTCGCTATTGAGGTCGGCTGAAACTTACTTCATCCACCTGTTTTGTATTTTGAAGGAATATAACCGCACAGCTTGCGTGGAAATTCAGTTCTAAAACCGTAACTTTACAGCGCCTGAAGCAACCTTGTCCTTGTTTCTGTCCATAATAAAACTCTTCCACCGTCGAGTTGAATTTCAAATTCCTAGTGGCTCGGCCATGTTTACTACATATGCAACGTACGCAAATAGAGCTGATCCCACATTAGGGTAGCTCAAATAAAATAAATCATGGTCCGGAGTAAAATTTTTACGAGCCTTAAAAATTAACCTTACCCTTTTGCCAACGCATTCTTTTGTCAGTATTAAGTACGCTTCGTGGTTCAAATTCCACGTTGGACTGTGGGTATCATAACCGAGGTATGTTAGGCGCCGACGAGAGAGGTTGATCGTGGAGCCGGTAAAAAACTGTCACTAGGTCATTAAGACCACGCGCTTCTTACGTGCATGTAAGTGTGTCATTAGATAAGTTGCATCAAAAATCATCTGACACAGTTTCCGCATACTTAACGCAGTGTTATGTGTTACATCCGCGTTCAATCTAAAATCACAGGTTGGGTAGAATTATCTGCTGTGACGAGTCCTGCAATCATGTCAGTGTCTTTCTTTACTCCTAGTCGTTGTAGAGATCGCTTGAGGTGGGAGACGTCTGGAGGCAAGGAACAGTCATACCTTTAATGAAAGTACCATCGCGGCATTCGGAAAAACTGAACTCTGGAAAACCGGAAGGACATTCGAACCATCCGTCCGGATGCCACACCCGAGCGTTTCCGCTCTCTCGCCAGGTTCGGAGCGTATGTCAGTTTGGCTAAAGTCTATATTTGCAAATTATCCTGTACCAGTGCCAGTGCTTTCGCTTGCTGTTATATTGTTACTCATGAAGGCCAAACGTGCTTTGGCATTGTAGTCACATTCATCGCTTATAATTCTAGGCGTTCCCAAGTCTGATAACAAGTTTTCTGAACTGTCACTGGCTCTTTCAGTCTCACGTTTTCTGGATTATGCCAGTAAACAAAATAGGCAATGATTACTCAAGACCATTTACTTACATTACATGACGATTCGTTCATGCACGAAATCGTTTCATTGTTAGTCAATGTTGATCTTTTGTTAAAATAATGGCCCTGTGCATATGATAAATTAAGTGCTGAATCGATTTGGTCATTTTCAATTAAGTGTCCCGACTGGAATTATTCTATCCGAATTAATATACTGCATGGTTTATGAAAGTTGCAACACAAAGAAGGAGACATACAGGTATAAATACAATTAACTCAGATGAGGGACATTACAACACACAAATGATTGCGAGCGCGAGAATTCAGTAAGGTGTGACGCTACCACGTGCTGTAATCACAGCCTCTGGACGTCGTGGCATGGAATGAAACTGAACCTGGATATGCTGCTGGGGAACACACTGCTACGCGGTATGTGGGCGCGTCCACAAAACATCTACAGTGGTTGCAAGAGGACCATAACGAACAAGTTGCCTACCTACCATTCCCAGACATGTCCGATGGGTGACCTGGAAGGCTATGCAAGCAATGGTACCCGTAATTTTGCGGAGAAGCCGTGCACATTCCTCGCCACTTTTGGCCGGACAGTTTCTTACTGAATTATGGCATGTGGAGCTACCTGCAGGAAGGGCAGTGCTTCGAGCTCTAAAACCTACCTGATGTAACATTGTATGTCAGTAGGATCAGCAAGAGGTCTCACCAGCAGCCGCTTTATAGCGTAGTTGCAAGAATCCGTCATCGGGGGTACCCGAATTACTTCATCCCCCCCTCAAGAATCATACTGCGGATACCCGGCTACCGACACTACATCCCCGCCGCGGAATTGGGCTATTCCAAACTACCCGCCATTACAGCAGGGACGGTGAGGCAAGGCGCCTTTCACCACCCTTGATGGGTGCCGACGGGGACCGCGCGGAGGCGGCGCCCGCCACGAACCAGGCCGAAGACCCTTCCAAAACCTGGCCGTATAGCAGATGCCTCTCTGTGGTTCCCACACTAAGCCCCCAGCCCCACCCGAGCCCCGTGGGGTGGGCGGAAGCCGTAGCGACCGCGAGCAGCGCAAGAACACCCCTTCGCATGAACCATCACGCCAGCAGACCGAACGTATCGTCACTGAATATGTGATTTCCCACACCAGGGGGTTGCTCCTAGTACGCTTTCCCCCGCACCCTCCCGACACTTGTGTCCAGTGCGAGCACAGGTTCCCACGCACCAGTCCCAGCTCCACAGAAAACCGTCGCAGCGCACGATCCCTCTGCAGAGGCCCGAAGGTCCCCACAACGTTCACGAGGTGTATGTTGCTCCACCCCTGGTAAGCCAATGCACTACCGGTTCACTCCTATGTAGTGAGCCTACTATGGCAACATAGAGACATGCTCCCACCAGCAGGAATACAATCCTGAGCCCCAGGGGCCGACCCCAGAGGGCGCAAGCAGCAATCAAGAACAGCCCCCGAGGCCGTGCTACTGGCCCCTTCATTCGACTCCAGGGTCTATGCCACGCTGACAGCAGGGGTGCACTAAGCCCCTGGGGTGCTTGGTCTTCGTTCACCAGGACACCCCCAACACCGGAGCAGTCAGGCAAGGTTGCTCACTGCACTTGAGCTGCGGCCAACACCGTGGTGCGCCTAGATGCACCTTGACTACCCACAAGCCTTCCGTCCAGCAGATCCCCTCTGAACCCCCAGCCTCAAACAGGGAGCGACGGGACTGTGGACGCCGGGCATGAGTCCCGGAAAAACCACCCCCTGATGTAACAGTTCAAATTTCCCTCAGTAAGTAGGTGGCAAGATCGCATTTTACAGCCAATAGAGCCTCAAACCATGACTTGGCTTTTGACCGCCATGTCGCTCAAGAAAGCGTTCACCACGGTAACGTCGAACATGTACGCAGCCACCACTGTAGGGCAAACTGAAGTGAGACCACCGAGCGTGGTGGTGTAACGGTTAGCGTTCTGGCCTCGCATTCGGGAGGACGGAGGTTCGAATCCTCGTCCGGACATCCAGATGTGGGTCTTCCATGGTTTCCCAAATCACTCCAGGCAAATGCCGGGATGCTTCCTTCAGAGGCCATGGCCGAAATCCTTCCCATTCCTTGCCCCCATCCTTTCCCGTCTCTAGATACCTCGCTGTTAAGAGACGTTAAGCAGGGGGGAAAAAATGAAGTGAGACTCGTCATAACATTTCGCCACTAAGCACGCCAATTACGGCTTTCACGTGCTCATTGCATATATACCACCAGTCCAGTCCTCAGCAAGCGGCGTCGAACCGTCGACGCAGAGATATCCACACCCGTTGCAGTGCTCCAACGTCGAGCGAACACTAGACGAAACTGTTGTATTTGTTATGGCCGTGTTGGCAAGATGACAGACATCCCGCGCTGAGGTCACATTGTCCTTTTCGCGGAAACCAATCGTTCTGCCACGTTCGAACTATCTCACATGCTAATATTGCGTCCTTTGGCGTCGACAAGGCATATCGACACTTTCTTGTACCTTTCCACTTCATCTTCTGTACGTCAACTGATCGTGGCTTAACATTGACCTGTCCGGTCACACAAAAGAAAGCGCTTCTGAATATACGTGCAAGCCATGTCTCTGCAGTCTTTCTCACTTATTATGTTTCCACAGTTCTACATATCTTGCGATTTTGGAGTGATTAGGTTGTTTCTTCCGACTGTTGCTATTTGCACAAAAAATATTGTAATTAATAATCGAAATATCCCCGCTCATGCTCCAAAAATTGAGAGTAGTCAGTTTTGCGGTAAGATGGATGAATAATTAGCCACTATTGATGAGTTTATCGGTCTCAGAATCTCGTTTATAGTTACTGTATGATAACTCTGATATTGTAGTGATCGAGTCAGGGTTCATTCTTAAAAGTAAAAAAGAAAAATCTTGATTCTTCTTTTCCTACTATTGTGATGTCTTTTAATTTTACCCACATATACAACGATCTCCATGATTTTTTATTCTAATGCTGTATAATGGCCGAATATGTGACAGCATGAGAGTCTTTCTCATTCTTAATAGTTCTACACTTTTAGTTGCTTTAAATAATTTTAACGCGTAGTTGTAATAGTGTTTCGCATCATGTCAATAACTAGCAGCTACCCGCGACTTGGTCCGCTTGAAAGTGTGTTATAGTATGAGTTTTTGTTATTGTTCAAAGAACGACCAGCAGATATATTTCTCCTTTCGGGATAAAAATTTTGGTAGCTGCTTCCTTGTCTTTTACTCTTCAAATAAAATTGTACCTCAAAGCCAGGAAATATGTAACAAAGGTGTAACACTCGCCAAATATACGGTTACCCACATTACTCACTCAGCGGCAACAGACGTGTTGAGCCAATTCTGATGTTATTATAGTCAGAAATCGGTGTTCTTCACTCCAAATCCACTATGCACCATCGAATATTAGTAGTCATTCTGGTCCAGGATGAATTTTAACCTAACCACAAACTTCGTTACTACAACTACTTGAAAATCGGCACATTTTTCAAAATTTGATTTTTCACATATATTACGAACGAAATTACCTTATGTATCATAATTTTCATGTCGGTTTGTGAGCTTGCCAACAGCATGAATTTAATTTTTTTTAAGGTTAACAACGATTTATATTTCCTTCTGCGGAACTACTATTATAGATCTTCCGATACTGGCGCTCATGAAAGCAGCTTAAATTACTAATAAAATTTCAGTTGCCATTATGGTTCAGGCTATAATTCAACCAAGCCACAACGCTAATATTGTCGCTAGAAAATCAAAGCTTCTAACTCTCGCTATATAACATCTTAGTGATGTCATGAATGACCCACAATTTCAGGTCGTGATACCAAAGCAACAGCTAAAAACCAGCTGAATAATGACGCTGGCAATTTGGCTCTTGTAAAAGCGAAGTAAATTAAATACTGAATACATGTTGAACTATATTTAACAACATGAACTGTGGCGTCGGCTTCATTACAATTATAAAAGCAACGTACTTTAAAAATGTATACTAATATGCTCGTAACTTAGGCTGTTCAACGGTAAGTCCAGAATTCATTACAGCTCGTAACACAACATACCTTAGTACTGCGGGTCAAGTTTACACTGTGATACAGTCACTGTGTTATTGAGCGTGCTTTAGTCCAGTAGCTGTTCATACTGGAGGTGTATGATAAAATTAATTGTGATAATGTATGCTACTCTAATTAGGACTCCTGATGTAGAAAATGTTGCTACTACTCGAATTGTAGTTCCGATGCATTTAATGTGTTAAGGTGTGTGCGTATCATTTGATTTTGTAGCGGCAATATTAGCGGAGATAGTGGCTAGATTGAAATGCTGCCAAGACCAGAATGTTCTTGTTACAGCATAAGTCAGGAGGAAGTTAGTTATTATTAGCAATAAATAAGCTGCTTTCATAAGCGCCGTGTTATTGACGACGTGTATCGCGATGTAAACTTTTCCCAATATTGCTTCTTGAAACGAAAAGCTACTGCATTACGCCAATGAATGCATTTGATTTAAGTGAAGGATTTAATAGGTATTAGGTACAATAGGTATTAGGATTTAATAGGTAATGGGTAGAATATTGAACAGTAAGTAAAACACACTGGCTTATTAATCATAGGCAACTGTTTGAACTGATTCCTGCAAAAATTTTGAACAAAAAATATAAATGGACTAGTTATCTTAGGTTAAGTATTAAATTTTGCTAAAAATAATTTGTAATTTTGCAGTAATCTGCATCATCTAAGTCATCAAGAGCAATATAGCTCGTGTGCGAATGGAAATATAGGGGATTCTGCGATAACCGAGATGCCTCAAATTCATCATGAATTCTTATCTAACTCCATAAGATAAATCGAATTTGAAGATATTTTTTTATATTTGCTTCTACCTCTCTATAAACCGTATCTCACAGCTGAGATGGTTAGGTTGACATGCAACCTAGCCGTGAAAAAATTTCAGTTAGTAATGGAGTCTTATCTAACTTGAATGTTGCGACTATCCCTAAATTGAAGTAGTTAGTTTTAAATGCTACCTGGTTCAGATAAAAGTCGACAAAGTAACAGGGAACCACACACTGGACATGTACAATGGGTGCTTTCGTTTCCTCCAAGTTGTTGTGGTTAGGTTGAATCGCCGCCTGGTCCAGAATAAATCGGGGAGTAATTTACATAGCGATACACGTCGTCAATAACATAGCGCTTATGAAATTTCTAATATTAATTGAAAATAATAACAATATTCCTCGTGCGTTATTCTATGGTACAACGAGACCATTCGGATGCAGGATGCATTTCAATCGAACCTAAATCTCAACTAATATTGCCTCTACAAAATCAAGCTAAAGAGAAACGCATTAACATATGACATTTCGGATAGTAGAAATGTTGTTTACATCAGGATTTCTAGTTAGCGTAGCATAAATTAATTATAAATCATTATATTTTATTTGTATTTTAACAGATTTTTTTTTTTTTTTTTTTTTTTTTCATTCAGATTGCTTGTCAGTTATCACTTTTAAGGATGCTTACTTTACCTACAAGTTGAATATTGGTGAGCATAGGCTACTGCCTTAACTCACACCCCTTTAAACTGATGTTTTTCTCTCGTAATACTTTACTACATTGTTTACATTGCAAATCGATTATTATAGAGCAGTATTTGTGAACCTGTGGGTCGCGACCCCCAGGAGAGTCGCCAAGTCTTGCTCGGAAGGTCGCGATCGCAAGCCAATTGTACAAAGCAAGAGTTTTGTCTTGCAATACAATAAAAACAGAAAATTTTCAGTGAGGAGGTTGCGCCTGATAATTTTTATTAAATTGCCGAATCGTGGTTGTATTTTTGAGACGCAAATAGCCAAATCATTTCTTATTAGAACGTATTCTCTTCTTTCTACCATATTTCAGGTAATTGTCGTTATAAAGTCTATTTTTTTCAGTTTTGATTTGCTTCCACCACTGCACTTGTTACAGACGTGGAGGGCTGCGCAGATCTTTTGAGAACTCTTTTATCGTCGCTCGCAGCGAAGCTAGTCCGTACTCGCTGGCGTACACGGACAACTGATCTCAATGAACGAAAACAAACTGTTCCTATGTTCTTCTCACCTCCCGCGCCACCACCGCAGTAAAGAACACATCACTGCCCGCAGAGAGCTCGCGACTACCTTGCACAACATTATTTTGATTTCTCGATCCGTAGGTACGGTCTCAACAGAAAGAAAATTAAACACGTCGTTTTTGCAATCTCTGACTGGGGAGTCGCCAATTTTTTCTTATTTGTAAAGGGGTCGCGTAGTCTAAATGGTTGAAAAAAAAACTGTTATAAAGTATTATGAATTAATAAACAAAGTAACAATTTGGTCAAAGTTAAAGCTTCAGGTCTGATTTTCAGATCTCTCTACTGCCGATAACTTCGCTTTGATTCCAGATATCATCAACATTTATTGTGCGTATGTTTCTCAAAAGCACCCGCGTAACAATGTTTCCGCAGAATGCCTGTGTACAGTGGCTGGGTATCGACTTCCGACAGCTGGTAGCCGGGCCATATTCTGTGCCAGGAACTGCCTGGCAAGGTCGCTCGGTGACACACTTAGTTCTGAGTGAATATCGGCTGAGCATTCAGACTAGTGCGCGGCGAACATTATCTGTCTGCCAAGGACCCAAATAATACCTTCTCAATAGATAGTCATATTTTAGCCTTACTTACGGCTAGTAGACAGAATAGAACATTTACCGTGTCACAAAAACCTACTATTTAGTCACAAGGAACGGTGGATCTTCAAGATCTATCTAAACTGTACTAAACAATACAAGATCTATACTATTATAAATCTGTAAGCAAGCTGCGCAATTCTGAAAGTTTGAATATGCATCATGCAAAAACTACCGCACCAATTTGGATGGTGTTTTCAAATTTTTTAGAGCTAATAGTGCTGATTAAAATCTGCGGAAATAACTGATGACTTACTCGTATATGTACCGAGGGACAGAGCAAGTAATTAAGATCATTTCTTGACGGAACGATAATGTATTTGAGATGAGCACTCCTTTCAACAGAAATGAACTAAAGATCATACTACTTTTCTTATGATTATGATTCGCTTCTTGAATTCGGCTATTTATTTGTTCAGTTCTCTGAAATTTAAAACATTAAAATTAACTGAATACGCCAGTTAAACATAATAAGCATGAGAAATACTTTCCCTTTGTGCCATGAATTTAGGAATATTTTAATTTACGATATTTAGAATCCTAGGTTAGATATCGAAAAATTTTGTTCTTTACTTCGATATTATCTTTTGTGTGACTAATGTCATTGAAGTTGGTTGTTGTTCTGTACTGTTAATTCTGTGTCGCATTGTAAACTTTCTGTCGCATCATGTCTTTTGCTCTTATATACACTTTTTCTAGAGAATTATGTGCTAAAAAACGGTTATGGCAAATTAAAAAGCTTTAGCACTTCCAAATTCCCTTCTGGTCCAGGTAGCATATCAACCTAACTACACAATATTTCAGCCAATATATGTCGAGAAACAAGCGAGATATCAAACAAATTTGTTCTTTACTTTCAAGTTGTTTCGTCTTCTATCAGAATCCATAATCAGATTGTGGCGCCAAGGTTATGATAGGACTACCAATTTTTACATATACCAGGCGAAGCAGCGGCGCAAATGCCAGTTCAATATAAATTAATAATTTATGACACAATAAACAGTTTCAGCAAGCAGCAACCGGGAAATTGGAGACGGATGAAGATGATGATGATGAAGAAGTTACAGAAAATTATTGGTTTAATAGAATCAACGGTTGGTTAATGAAATTAATGTTAGTTAAATTTATTTACATTTACAAATAGTGCAGTACAGCATATAAAAAATTGAAAAGGAAGACCTTGAATAAAAATTAACTCAAAACGTCATATTAGGATTGTGGTAGTGTTCTGAAGTCTGATCCCACAAAGGTTTTCTATCAGAAACTAAAGAATTCAGTTTCTCTGTAACCATTTCAGTCGTACGACCACAGAAAAAACGAACAGGCATATATAATTACGTAATCTTTCTTCACCGGAAGATGGCGCCGATGATTCAGAGCGCCGAAATATCGTGTGATTACGATAACACTCCTATAACTCGGCTAGTCACCCGAGAACATTATTTGTATGTTTCCAGATACTGGTCGTGCGGAAATGCGTGACTACGTACGACCGTTGTAAACTGTTTTTCAGTTTGTGCACCACTCTGACAAAAAACGCACGGGAACGCACAAACGTCAACTCATCAGAGTACGCATCCACTTTGACTGCAGCCTAAGACGCTACCATGGTGAACGGAATCTGCAGACTGCATTATTGAGCGAAATAGCGCACAAACGCCAAGTGTGATGGTTTGAGACTCCAATGGCGCTAACACGCGATCTCGTCTGCTACTTATTGAAGACAGTCTGAACAGCACATCGGGGAGGTTTTAGATCCAGAGCCACTGTCCCTCCTACAGGTAGCTTCACATGCCAAATTTCAGCAGGACAATACACAGCTAAGCGAGGAATATTCAAGTTTCTTCGAAGAACGACAGGTTCTATACTGCTTCCCTTGCCTGCAAGTTTGCCTCACATGTCGCTTATCGAATATCTTTCCTTGTAGCGAACAGCAAGAAACCTTTTTGGATTAGAAGGAGCAATTTCTGGCTATAATAAAAGTAGGGAAACATGAGAGGCGTGTATCAGTAAGAAAGGTTGTGGTACAAGGTTGTAGTCTGTCTCCCTTAATATTCAGTATGTATGCAGAGGAAGCGATAAAGAAAGTAAAAGAAAAATTTGAATGTGGCTTACGTGTTCAAGGAGAAAAAAATCAGTGAGCTGCCATTTGCTGATGACATTGTCCTTTTAGCAGAACAAACTGAGGATATTGAGAAGTTACTGGATACCATAAATAAAATAATAAAGGGAGATTTTGGATTAAATATAAATCAAATCAAGACAAAAGTGATGAAATCTAGTAGAAATGATAGTAATAGTAGTTGATTAAACATAAAAGAAATGATCTGATGTGGTAGGAGAAGTAAATGAATTGTGCTCGTAGAAAGGAATCTGTTACGACACTGATTTCTCTTATCTTACTTTCTCGGTCATTCCAGGATATGAATGTTGCTGGTAGTAATACGTGTTTGCTGTCCTGAAATAGGTCTGTCGTGATTTTTTCAATTAGGTCCGGTCGAGAATAGAGGAATAAAGTCCAGTACCGAGGGATTGTTTTATTGCTGTTTGACGTAAAGATATTTCTGCAGCAGGGATATCTTCTTTTGTTAAAAATACTTGTTTTTGTACAAAGTTTAAAAAGCTATGTAGAACCACAGTGAAAATCGTTCAGGCATCAGTTTTTGCTTAGTCTACTTCAGGTACTTTAATTCTCGCAGTGACACCTTCATCGACATGAACTAGAAACTGCTAACATTTTCTTTGCTTGCTTTTCTAACCCTCTTTGTATTTTCTAAACCATATTCTTTTTACAGATGTTTCACTATACTGTACGTTCTTACAATCTTACCATACTCTTCCTCTTTAGGATCTGTTTCACCACAAATAACGTGAACTTGCATATCACACGATTTACACTTGTGAACACCCGATGCTGCTTTTAAGCAAACAATACAGACCATGTCTTGTATAATACTCCTTACAGGCTCTGTACGAATCTGTGATGGCAATTCTGCTGATGTAGAGGGTAACTCAGAGATGATTTCAACATGCAGAGGTGATTCCTTGGAGGTGCATGGTAACTGAACATTCTTCATAACACTATCCTTAATCAATGGTGTAGAAGGAAGTTTAAGATTTCTATCGAATTTTTTTTGCATTTTTTTATGTGATACTTTAGAAGCAGGGGATAACGGAATATCCTCTTGAGTAAGATTTGACTGTGATCCCATAATCTTCAAATTTTTCAAGGTCTTTTTCAGTATTTATCGAATGTAATACACTTTGTGGTACAGTAGAAGAAGACAATCTCACTTCTGCGGGACAACCGAACATGGTTTCGTATGGACTTCTTTTAACTGTAGAACGATAAGCACTATCCTTCATGAATTGTATAAATCGTATGCCCATAGTTTGGTTATCAGCGATTCAAGAAGTTAGCGAGCATATTATCAGTGTATTGATTCGCTCGTTCTACACGTCTTTGACTTTGGCTGTGTCTAGGTTTGCCATTAACCATTTTGATTTCTAGTCACAACTATTCTAAGATTTTATTACAAATTTGGAGTCCGTTATCAGAATGCAAAATATATGGAGCGCCAAAAAAAAAAAAAAAAAATCAAGCAAGTTATATGCTACTTTATCCGTCCGTTTTGATGTTAAGTGGCTTCAATATAACAAATTTTGTTAAGTGGTCTTGGTATACGAAAAGAAACATAAACCTTCCCTCTGGTTGGGATTGATAATCTATGAGATCCATCTGGCATCTACTACTGAAATGCAATGAAATAATTGGATTTACAACAATCCCTTTTTCGCAATCTTTTGTTTTTGTTGACTAGGTTTTCTTAACCCCCCCCCCCCCAAAAAAAATGGACTTGGTTATGTTTTTATAAAGTGTATTAAATTTATTTTGTCTCTTTCACCGTGGCCTATTGACAAATGAGTAGAATACAATATCTCAAATAATTCATTGGCATGGACAAACTTTTTCAAACTTTCTCTCGCATCTGACAACCCCTCAACGAGTTTCACAGCCTTGTACAGTCAATACATCATACCTTTGAATTATTCGATAATCTCGCGATGATTTTTTTTTCCTGGAAACTTTTATACCCTTTACATCGTTTACATAAATTTAACTCCTGCTATGTAAGCAAGCACAGAATTGGTGATTAAAATGAAGGAGAGATTCTTCGCAAACCTATTTAATGAAGATTCAAAATACAATAGTATTTTAATAGCAAAATGAAAGTATGATTCCATAACTAAAATGAAAGTATGATTCCTTAACTGAAGATGTAAAGCGAATCAACTCTGCATGTTGAAATCATCACTGAGTTACCGTCAATTTTAGCAGAATCGCCATCACAGTTTCGTATTGTTTGCTTTAAAGCAGCATCAGGTGCTAACAAGTGTGAATAATGTGATAGGTAAGTTTACGTTATTTGTGGTGAAACAGGTCCTAAGATGGTAAGATTGTAAAAATGTATTGCGAAACATCTGTAAAAAGAATATGCTTTAAAAAAATAGCGACACAAATTGACGCGTTAACAGGACGAAACTAATTTGAAATAGAATTAGCTATGCTAAGCAGTGGCAGCCGACGCATACTAAAGTGGAAGGAGATGGGAAAGGAAATGAAAGAAATTAACTTCTGAACTTCACAGATGCTGTTAATGTGCACATTACCTAGGTAAAATGCTGAGAACTCTTTACTCCGCACGTTAACGGAGCAAATCAGTTAATATGCAGATGACCTTGCGGTGTGGAGGGATTAGGGTGAGCCGCTCGTTCCGCACCACGAGGGTGGCAGTCATGCCCCTATAATTGAGGACGTGGGTTGTAAGGGATATGTAGAGATGAAGAGGTTAGCGCAACATAGGAAGGGATGGAGGATTGCATCAAACCAGTCGAGAGACTGATGACACAAGAAAACTGTCCTGTCTTATACGTGGGTGCCAAACACCCGTAACACAGTACTACCTAGGTTTGCAGAGAAACAAGCTTTTACAATCATGAGGGCCAGATATGATCCTGAGCAAAATAGAAGAAGTTATGTCGTTGTAACGATAGTCGAATATTACCTATCGCTGATTTTGAAGTAACCAAATGCTGAACAAGTTGTTTGATTTAAATAAATGAGGCTACACCGTTGAAATTGTGTAAAAGTTTTGAAATGAATTATAAAAAAGGGAGAAAAGTAAGAAGTAACTACATTTTGACAGAAGGAAAGGTTTCTGACTTCTCAAGTAAAAGGAGTTGTTAAAATGAAGAAAGGGAAGTTACTCCTAGAATATGATCTTTCAGCAGAAGACGAGGAGGCATATGAGGAATCAGGTAGTAGTATAAACTAGGTTAAAGATTAAGGCAGCGAAGAAGAGACTAGGAAAGAAAAGGAAGGTGATGTGATTATTTCTCAGAAAAGCGGAATTCGTCGACGAATAAGCATTGAATAAGCCAAAAGAGGCAGAAGCAAAATTAAAGAAGTATGAACATGAAACGTAGAGGGCTCCAACTATTTTAACAACTATAGATCAGGTCTGCCGAAGTTAAATATGAGCTTATCGGGTACCCAGATTTTTTATACTAAATACATTTTCAGCATCCGCATTTTCTTATAGATAATGACAAAGATTCAAAGAAGGTTTGTGGAACAGTTATGGGAATACGCGTTCTTGTTACTTCCCAAATGTGGAATGGGAGGTTTCCTGGCTAGTGTGTCGAACAGGTAACGAGACCGCCTAGCTCATTCTAAAACAATAGGAAGCCAAGGCTGGGTTATGAATGGAGGGAGAACAGCGCCGTGTTTTTGCTGCGTGGCCAAAACATCAACATGAGTTCACTGTGATATGGACAGTTATCCTGCTGAAAGGATGTATGAAGGGATGCAGATGGTCTGCAATAAATTTCTTGTAGTCCTGTTACGGCGCCTTTGATCACTACGACTGGTCCCATGGAAGCCCAGGAGAATGTCCTCCATAGTATAATACTGCCCCCACCGATCTGCGTCCTTGGCATGGCACGTTTCGTGCACCCGTTCTGATAGAAGACAGCTTGTACGGAGACGACCATTAACCTGCTGTAACAAGAAACGTTACTCTTTTCCATTAATCTACGGTCCAGTATGAACGACCTCGTATCTACTGCAATTGTAGCTGACGATGTCGTTGCGTCGATATGTGAACAAGTAGGGTCCGTCAGTATTCAACAATGTACGCTGTTTGATGTACTGTAGATCTTGTGCTAGCACTAGCATTGTACTCTTCCGCCGGATCTGCCTCCGACATCAACGTTCTGTGATAAAGCGTGGACGTCCATCACCTTGCCTACTAGTGGTTTCAAGGTTCAGCAGCCAGTTTCCATAGATGCTCACTACAGTAACACACGAACAGCTTACCAGCCTCGCTGTTTCCGAGAATCTTGTTCCCAGGCGCCGGGCGATAACAATCTGCCCTTTGTCAAAGTCAATTGCGTCAGTACCTTTCCCCCTTTGCTGCACGTTTCTTTACTCCAATCTCCACATTCGTCTCTGCTCCGCTGATGTATTTTGCTTACCACAATGTCACCAGACGGCATGCATTCTCGTGGTGGGTTTTGACTCATAAGTATGTGAAGACGGCGCTATGCTACGACAAAACAGTAAGTACATAACACTCGAACTATTGCTGCACAGAGTAACTTTATCCATGTTATATTTTGTCTGATAACGACCCTGGTCAATACGTTTGCATATGTAGGAGGCCCTGTCTTTATAATTTTTCTGAATTACCGCGAGTATAAGTGAATTATTTTCGTAGTATGTCATGCATTGGACTCATGTTATATTATTGTCAGATGTTTGTAATGTTGGTGGAATGTTTATTTATCTTATTATTGATGTTTCTGAATTTAAATTACCAGTTCGTATTTATGCGTTTCCCAGTTTGTGAAATTAATATCAAATTCAATTCTGATGCTTGTCGGATTTATATTAGTTATAATTTCAAGAACTCTTTTCATTAATTTAATTAATTAATAATATTGAAATTTAAGTAATTGATGATAATTACAAACCATAAACAAATTTGCACACTCCATTTTATGGCGACTCGCCTTGGGAATTTAATTTTTGTATTGTTCAGTAATACACGATTACAATATAATAAAACTACATGTGAGTGGAATTTTGAAACTCTGGTTTTTATTAATATTGACACCTGTTTGTGTTGGCAGTTCGTCGGAAATTGCAGTGTGGCGCAATGGAAAATGACGGGCGATGGATCACTGCACAAGGTCAACATTGCATACGCCTTTGCAGTCGCCATAGGCGTGATTATCGCCTTTAGCAGCTCAGGTACATCCTCGCATAAAACATTCTAACAACATCAGATACGAGGTCAGTATTTCGAATAAACTTTACAGCGATCGCAATGGCAGCTTGTTTGAATTTTAAACCAATTGGCGCTCCTCCATGATGAGATGTGAATATGTAACTTCAAATTCTGTGTCTGAAAAGTTAGCTGTCTTTTCAGATAGAATATTTTTTCATTCACCCAAAAGTTTCTGTGCTTATTCACATTTCAGCCATTCCCTCTAAAGAACTGGCACTGAATCCAGGGAGTAGTTACTCCCAATGAGCCGTCAATTTATTCAAATCAACGACCTTAACGTAAAACAACTCCAGTAGAGCTAGGCACTATAAAACTTCCATGAAACCATCTCTACGACCTTCCTGATGCGTAGGTTAGTCTACTGCAGCGTAGTCGTTTGAAAGCATCTGACCTTCGCTTCCTCGATGCTGCACTAAGCCATTTCACCTCCCTCATATAATATTACAAACTGACTATCGCTCAAAATTTAATTCCCCAAATGGCTGTTCTGCCGAAAATGTAACAGTTTGTGATTTAATATTTCTAAAGCATTAAAATAGCAATTTCCTTGTGATATATATTCCGATTATACTCAACACATTCTTAATGCTCCCTAGGTTGCAAAAATTCCAAGTATAGCTCATATTTTCAATCTCCCTCATCCAAATCCTCTACCACCCACTCCAAAATCCCTCATCCTACTTTCTACTAAACCACAGCACTCTGTGGTTAACCTTTCTGCTTCTCCTTTATCAGAACCCCAACTCTATTCTTTCTAAAGGACCATCCTTTTTCCCAAACCCGAATATGCCGCTTTCGATCGGGATTCTTTGGCGTTCTGCCACATTCTCCAATGCCGGTACCACTTTGCCATCAAAGAGGAAAGTGTTAGTCGCTATAATGAGACTGAGCCCTGCCTAGAATGGTTTAAACTTCCATCCCAACCAGAACCACCACTCCTTCCACAACACCATACCCTCGTCATGTTCCATAAATTCCTTACATCCAACCTATCTTCAATCTCTTTTCTTAACCCCATTTCCCACGCCAACAACCGTGTCATGATAGAACCATTTATTTAATAATAAGAACATCAGCATACTCCCAATCGATAAGGACTCAACGACCGTAGTGATGGACTGCAGTGACTATGATCCTAGGCTTTGAGACATCAGTGCTCTCTTTCCTTGACCTTCAGGACTTCTAATAAGGCCCTCTCCCAAATCCTAGTCCATCCTTACTCCGTATAATACCCGTACCACTATATTGTACCTTCTTCCTACGATCCACAAGACTGGCAATTCGGGGTGACCCATAGTTGCGGAATATGGATCGCCTATTCAACGGATTTCGGCTTTTGTGAATCAGCAGCCTCTCTTCATTCATAAAAGATGCCCCTCACTTCCTCGACGTCTTTACACAGTCCCCAGACTCCTTCCTTGCCTCCATAGATGTCTCTTCCCTGTACACCAATATCCCCCGCTGTCAGGGCCTCAGTACCATGGACATTTCCTGGCAATGCGACCCTCTGACAGCCTCATCCAGAAATCTTTTCTCATTTCCTTGGCAAACCTCGTTCTGTCAAATAACTAACTTTCCTTCAACTCTCAAATTTACCATCAGATATGTGGCACTGTCATGGGTACCTGCATGGCTCCATCCTGTGCAAAGCTGTTCGTGGGCCGTTAGATATATGGAAATTGTTTAGTTCAGAATGTTCTTATAATATGTGGTTAAAATTTTATCTGTGTATCAAATTTCATCTTTCTACGACTACGGGAAGTACCTTAGACTTTTGATGATCATCAGTCAGTAGGTGAGTGAGTGACAAAATCGCCGAAATTTGTATATTAATAACATCCGTATTAAGAAAAGTAACTAAATAAAATTTACTATGTTTGCTAAGATTGCTAATATCTATACATAACAGACATTTGAGACATCTATCAATGCGACCTAAGAAATTGTGGTACAAAAATGGCCCGAATCGCTTCTAGAAAGGGGTAGGCAGGGCCGCCGTTGATTCGACTTCCCCGGTGCACTGTCGTGCATCCAGATACAAGTATTTTTAATTAAATGAACGTACAAAATAACTTATAATACGAGGGTCGTTCAATAAATCTTTATAAATAGGAATAATAATAATAATAATTTCTGTGTGTTTTTTTTTTTTTAAATTCAATTTAATTCCTTTTAGTTCTATAGAAAAGAATCAATGGGGGCAAAATCTGACGAATACGATGGATGCTCTATTAATTTGAACTTTATTAATTCCATAATTTTGGCTATCGAAACTCTGCCGATGTGCACCCGTTCAGTGTCCTGATGGAAGAAGATCTTTTTCTTTTCCAAATGAGGACATTTTTTATCGATTTCTTCGCCTAAGGAGTGCAATAATGACACATAGTAAGCTACATTTATTGTTGTCTTTTATCTAAGTAATCGATATAGATGATTCTATGTGCATCCCAAAAAAAAAAAAAAAAAAAAAAAAAAAAAAAAAAAAAAAAAACTATGGCCATTACCTTGCTAAGATTTGTTGATCGTCGCTCTTAGAAAATTACACTTTATCAAATTGAAAATATTTACCACTCACGGCCAGTATCTGTTCTTCCATACCGAGCGGGGCGGTGTAACGGTTAGCGTTCTCGCTTCGCATTCGGGAGGACGGCGGTTCGAATCCCCGTCCGGGCATCCAGATTTGGGTTTTCCATGGTTTCCCCAAATCACTCCAGGCAAATGCCGGGATGCTTCCTTCAAAAGGCCATGGCCGAATTCCTTCCCATTCCTTGCCCCCATCCTTTCCCGTCTCTAAAGACCTCGATGTTAAAAAGAGACGTAAAGCAGTTAAAAAAAAAATGTTCTTCCATGAAATTTCTTTACGTGGGAATCACTTCAAGTCTGATTCCGCTGCATAATTTGTATAAACATCGAAGAAGAGTAATAGGAACACCGAATTTAAGTCTGATTCGATGCGATAGGATTACGGCTTCTCTTAGAGAATTGTGAAATTATATCGCTTAATCGCTGGCGTCATTCTGATCTTCCACTCTATCAAAGAATATCGTCAACATTTGCATTAATTTTGTGTAAAATACTCTTTTTGACGGTAGTTGCTTGCTTGAATTTGATGTTAATTATTACTTGTGAAATAACAATTAGTAGAGAGTAAATCTGTTCCTCAACCCAATATTCTCGCAAGGAAGATTTGACTGCTTAATTTGCAGTCATAATGACAACCAAGAAGATAAAGTTATACATATCTTTACTTGCGTAAACATCAAAGCTTTATCAAGACAATACCGGGTGCTTCAAAAAAATGTATACACACTTTAAACTATTGTTGTTTTCCCGCTCTACAAGGCTAGTGTTATATTTCTTCGCCAGGTGCCAGCATAATCGTCCCTCTATGTTATATTATCAGTTGGAATTTGTAATATCAACAGGGGGGACGTACGTTTGAGTTTTGAAGAACGTAAGCAGGTTATTAAGTGGTACTGGAAGTTTGAGAATGTAAATGAAGTTCAAAGACAGTGGAGAAGGGAGTATGATACAGAACCACCATCAAGATTAACAATTACACGCATACGAGACAAGTTCGAAGTTCATGGAACAGTGTGTGATGTGCATAAAGGTCATTCAGGTCGGCCTCGAACAGCTACAAGTGATGAGTCATCAATGGCAGTCTTGGAACTGTTTCAACGCTCTCCTAACAAATCTTCAAGGCAAGGGGCACGTGAAAGTGATGTAAGTGCTAGCAGCGTGCTACGCATTCTGAAGAGAGGCAAGTATCGTGTTTACATTCCAAGGCTGGTGCAACAGCTAAGTGACGACGATCCAGATAGAAGGTTGCAATTTTGTGAATGGATTCAGGAGATGGTGATACGTGAACTGGGATTTATGGGTAGCATCATTTGGTCGGATGAAGCCCAATTCAAACTTAATGGAACTGTCAATAGGCACAATTGTGTTTACTGGGGTGAAGAAAATCCTCACATTACAATTGAAAAAGCTGTAAATTTGCCAGGTGTAAATGTGTGGTGCGGTTTGTCTTCAAGGGGACTCATTGGACCTTTTCGATTTGAAGGCACTGTAACTGGTATTAATTACCTAACAATGCTTGCTGATTCCATATTTCCTGCCATTCGTGCATTATACGGTAATGATGATTTTTATTTTCAACAAGATGGTGCTCCGCCGCACTATCACAGGGACGTACGAGCTTACCTGGATCAAAATTTGTCGGGCCGGTGGATAGGACGCAGGGGGCCAATCGAGTTTCCAGCACGCTCTCCAGACCTTACACCACTGGATTTCTTCTTGTGGGGCACAGTAAAAGATGAGGTGTACAAACGTAAACCACGTAACCTAGACATTCTTTGGAATGAGATTCAAGCAGTGTGTAGAGAAATCTCATTGGACGTTTTGATACGATGTACAGAATCTGTGGTGACTCGTACTCAGAATTGTATTGATGCTGCAGGTCACCAATTTGAACAGTATTAACATTTGTTGTTTATGTTTGATTTACATTGGACTTTTAGCTTTCTATTTTCCTGAAATTTAACTTTGTAGAACGGTAAATAAATTTTCTATGGAAGTTCAAAGTGTGTATACATTTTTTTGAAGCACCCTGTATTAATCCGTTTTACAAGACAAATATATCATCAAAATGATATTTACAGACAGATCGAGCACGTGTCCTAAGATACGTGAGAAGTTGCTAATCGAATGTTCTGAAAATAACTTACCACTGGTATTCGAGCCAATAATAATGCAGCCTTTTACTGAACCATCGAAAAACTAACAATCACTGAAAACATACTTATCAATCACACCGGGTTAAAAATTCACCATCGTTGCGGGTCGTCGTCTTCAGAATTTTTCCTCGACTCCATTTGCCTCTCTCTTATGTCCTTCTGCGCTTGGCCCTAGGTATTCCAAGAGGTCTCTGACCTTCATTTCGTTCAAGAGCACTAATTTCGCCATATTCGTAACATATCCCAGCCGTTATAATCGCTTCTTCATTAGCAATTCTACTAAATCGTCCATCTTGAAGCTCTCCCTGGTGTTTTAATTCATAATTCTACCCTTTTTTGTGACGTGCCTGTCGGGAAACTTATCTTAATCGCCTATAGTATGCTAAAGACAAATATCCAGTTTTCAGAGACATAAATCAATAACATTGTCAACAAGCTTTTAAAATATCAAAAATATTAATTCAAACCGAATTAAAGTAAATTAAAAATAGAAGGAATTCCTTTTAAGTCTACACCTGAGATTTGAGTTCAAAATACTATTTGTTAAAGTGAACAATACCTCGAAGTTTCTATGGCTGTGTTGCCGTTCAAACATCACAGAATAATTTGTTTAAAACCATACAAGGTAATTAAAATAACAAGTTATCCATATAAATGTTAACACAAATATTGATTAACATCATAAACTTTAGTTTAACTGTATCAGTTTCTAGTACACTATAACAGCCCTCAGACCCAGCCCTTTTATGAAATTTTATTTTGCGAATATGTATTGTAATATGGAGTTGATTAACTAGGAATTTGTATGTATTTTTCGTGTAGTTAATTGTGAATTGGTGTAAATAAACATTGTTTTGAGAGAAACTATGCAAATGTTATATAATGTGTTCCAGGGCAATATTATGCATGAAACATTGATTAAAAATTTGTGATTGTACGTATTGAGGTGAGCCACGATGTTTAGAGGACAATTCTCAATTGTTTGGACCGGTTTATGTTGATACTTTTATATGTAAATGCGTGTAAACAGTATTAACGTTCATTTTAAGATGTTTTCTTATGATGGTGAATGATTTTGTACAATTTGTGAATGTTTTTCATGGATTTAATTGTTAAAGTATTGTTAGAATTTGAGAAACGTCGGTCGAAACTCTTTGAATTATTCTAGATGTTTCTAAAGTGTCTATTTAAGTGCGCAGAAATGGCGAGCAGAGTTAGTTGCGAGTTGTCAGTCAGTAGTTTTCGGAAGTATGCGAGTTTAATCGCTGGAACATTTGTGTATGTCATGGAGGAAAGAAATATATGGAGACGACGCAAGCGATCTTCACCACACATTGTAGTGACGCCGGGAGAAGAGGAGTGGGGAGGCGTGGCCGTCATATTACCTATCCATACAGACACGGGCAATATGAGCAAAAAACTCAAAGGGACTCTAGGACAAACGTGAGGCCACAATCTGATGATGGATTATTATGTAACTCGATGAAACAAATAAAAAATGAAGAATAATTTTTTTTGATATCCTGCTTAGTTTTCGAGATATTCTGTCTCAAATGTGAGATGGGTTTGGTTGAAATTCAGAAGAAAAAATTGGTCAAATTTGATGATGGATTCTTATTTAAAGAGACGAGACAAATAAAAAATACAGAATAAAAATTTTCGATATTTTGCCTAGTTCTCGAGATATACTGTCTCAAAAGTGAGTTGAAATGCAGAAGAAAAATTTCGCAAAAAGTCAAATTAGTTTTCGGGAAATACTGTCTCCAAATAGCAATTGTATGGATAGGTAATATGGCCGCCGCCGCCACCGCACATGCGCAGTATCAACCTACGGTTTAGAGGCGGCGTCACAGAATAAGCGGTATTTCCTCTCCATATATTTCTTTCCTCCATAGTGTATGTTTGTACTTAGTATCTTTGGATCTAGACGATGCCTTGTTGTGTACTGTTATTATAGAGCGCATGGGACAGTAAATATAAGTGGAAAGTGATTCTTCAGAGTTGTTATTTCAAGCAACCAAATGCTTATCGTGGCTTCCGCGACAGGACTGAACAACAAGAGACAGTAATTACCAAATACCTATCAACTCGGTTAATAAATTCTTATTTAACTCATTGAAACTATTCTGTATAGCAAAGATAATTATCCACATTTTATTAATAAAGGTGACAGAGGAATTGCACCATTTAATGTTTTTATCAACAGCGTGGTAAATTAAGCTGCAACTTATTTTACTATATTCAATTCAGTGTAGACATAGGTGGTTCCACATAGTTAATAGTTTTTATGACTATATTGCGACAGTAGTTTGCAAATTTAATTTTTAATTTTTGTTTTGTTATTATCTTTGTCACCGCATCTCTTCAGCAACCGGACTTTATCAAAAGTCATTTTGCTTTCTGGTTCAAATTAATGCTATATCAATATTTAACAACTGTTCCAGGAGCGCACCTGAATCCTGCCGTATCTCTGGCGATGGCTGTAATTGGAAGGCTGCCATGGAAAAGTCTCTTGCACTACTTTCTAGCCCAGTACTTAGGAGCTTTCCTTTCCGCACCCTGTACTTATCTGGTCTATATGGGTGAGTGATTTATACAACTTATCTCTTCCTGTCGTAATTGTTATTTCATGTTTTGTAGTTAGTAAATTGTAACGTAAAATTTACATATCATGTTTGTAATAACAAATAAATAGCCAGAGGACCATGCGTTGAATAGCGTAGAGCAGGGGTGACCAACCCGCGGCCCGCCTTGAACATTTTTCTGGCCCGTGAGATTCATCACGCTTTCACAAAATATTTTTTATATTTCATTTTTAGTGTTATATATTTCTTTACAATGTGCATTTAGTATCGTTATTACTATATTATCTATGTTTACATGTAAGTATAATAGTAAACACAATAATAACTCATGTTTCACCCCAAACAAAAATGTCTCTAGTGGGGACATATAATTTTATATGCGGCCCACGGAGTTATGAAGCACTTCCAAAGTGGCCCGCAAGATCATTTGGGTTGGCCACCCCTGGCGTAGAGTTTCGCATTTCCAATGTATTTTAGTCAGTTGCGTGACACCCCTGTTTTGATAATCATTTCAGAGGTTGTCTCAAACTAATTTTTAGTAAAGAATACAATGCAGTAGTAACAGTTCGCGATGGTTTCATCCTGAATGTGTGAGAATGAGCAGAAAAGAATGTTCTTCTTTTGCAAAAGACGAAAATAAAAATTGGACTTGTGCAGAGATGATTGTTTATCAACAAAACAAGGCACATCGGCCTCAGTGTCTGCGAATATCGCTCTGCTGCTGGACAATGGGAACCACGTCTTTGCAGTGTCGAAGCAAAGGTTTCAACTTTAGAGGAAAGTGTTGAAATTCTTAGTGAACATCTATCAAAAACAAATAGTGATTCCGATGATATAATAGCTGAGTTTAGTGACAGGTGAAACAGGACCAAGAATGTCATTATCTTTAAGGTTCCGGAAGCTAGAAGCAATGACAACAAAGAATTCGACATGTTCAAGATCGAGTGCATCACCACAGCTTCTGGTGATATCAGTGATCTTGTCACATTCTTTCACTTGGGAAAGAAATGTACCTCTGGCCAAAGACCACTAAATTAGTACTAAATAGCAAGGACGTTGCTTTAACACTTCTGAAGGGTTTTAAGTGCAATTAAATTGTATTCAGAGACCCATCGCTTTCTGAAATCTCACTTGGCAGTGACAGAACTCCTAAGTAGTGAATGTTCTTAGTCAATCTTCGTGCTGAACTCGAGAAGCGCACCAAAGAAGGTGAAACTGGCCTCACAATAAAATATATCAACGGAGTACCCAAAATAGTGCAAAGTGCAAAAAAATATTTAAGTTCAATGAAAAAACCAACATAAATATGTACTATCAAAATGTTAATGGAATTCGGACAAAACTAAAAGAATTAAGATTAGCCCTAGCTACGAGTACTTATGCTTGCTGAAATCAACCTTGCTCCAGATATTTCTAATGCGGAACTAGGATTCACAAATCACTCTGTGTACAGGAGTGATAGGTCTTCTCAAACTAGTTCTAAAGAGAGTGGTGGTGGTGTGCTTGTGGCAGTGGATAACAGAATGCCTTCTAGATGTATTGAAGCAATGTCCTTAGTATCAGTGGAGTCTATATTTTTATCATTTGATCTGTTGCATGAGCTGTGTATATATTTCATTTAGTAAGCCTCTCTACGTATATGCCAACTACTGTCAGGTGGTGGAAGAACTGATAGCCGACTAACAGTAGAACCTTCATGTGTGATTCTGGTTGGTGATTTTAACATACCACATGGGTGAATAAAGAACAATGTTTCTCCTCTGCCTCTCCTCGAATTCTTCATGTGTTTGCTTGTTTATTGTACGTCGAACAGCGTAAGCATGCCCTGAACTCTAGGGGTGTGTTATTGGACTTAGTATTTGCCTCGTTCAATGTCATAATCAAGGAAGACACCTGCCCTATGTTGCCTATTGATATCCAGGATCCAGCATTGAATATTATTCATCCTGTAGAATCCTCCTTGCCTTATCACCATTACACTTTTGTTAATAATCACCACACTTCCCACCCACAGCAAATATGTGCTTTGTTTGCACAATACTTCTCTTCAGTATTTACACCTCCATCTTCGCCTACTTTCAATATGCATTTCAGTACAAATAATAATCTGAGTATACTTTCAGTCACAGATGAAGAGGTTTACAAAGCACTGCGCGGGCAAGTCTGACAACCTAGTGTTTTGAAATGCTGTTGACTCTTGCTTTGTCATCCTTTAAAAAAAGTGTCTAACTGGTCTCTAAAGACAGGAATTTTCCCGGATGTATTTAAGCTTAGTAATGTTGTGCCTGTCCAAAAATGCGGATCGAAGGAAGATGTAAAGAATTACAGACCGGTTGTTATACGAGGGCTGTCTGAGAAGTTCTCGGCCTCAACCATAGACTGCAGCGCCACCCATGTGATCTTTTCCATGCAAGTTGGAACAGTGTTTGGAGCGTTTCAGCAAAGATAAAACTAATTTTGTGCGTCGATTCATAACTATGGATGAGACATGGGTTCACCACTACACGGCAGAATCAAAACTGCATTCAAAGCAGTGGACAGAAGCTGGTTGTTCAGGTCCAAAGAAGTCCAAGTCAGTTCCATCGGCAGGGAAGGTGATGGCATCAGTTTTTTGGGATGCTCAAGGTGTTTTGTTCATTGATTACCTTGAAAAGGGTAAAACAATAACTGGACAATACTATTCCAAACTTTTAGACACCCTGGATGAAAACATTCATGAGTAAAGGCCCAGTTTGAGGAACAAGAAAATCATCTTTCATCAGGGCAATGCACCTGCCCACAAAAGTCTTTTGGCAATGGGAAAATTAAGAGATCTGCACTACGACGTGTTGCAGCAACCACCTTATTCCCCAGTTTTGGCTCTCCATGACTTCTGTCTATTCCAAAAACTCAAAAACTTTCTTGCTGGTCACCATTTTTCTTCAAATGAAGAGATGATTTCAGCTGTAGATGGATATTTTGCAGGCCTTCCAGAAAGCCACTTCAGGTATGGTATAATGAACTTGGAACATCGTTGGACTAAGTGTATCAGTGTTCAGGAAGACCATATTGAGAAATAAAAATGATTTGGTAAATATCAAATTGGTTTTATATATTCAGGCTTAGAATTTTCCAGACCACCCTCGTATATCGGTGTTAGCAAAAATCTTAGAGAAGTTGGTGATAGCACAATCTATCCCATGTTTCGTAACATCATTACTCCAATGTAATATGGTTTCTCTCCTGGAAAATCAACAGCAACTAACCTTCTGATCCTTCAAAGTGAAATAATTGAACCATTTAGCGAGCGAAAACAACTTGATGTCATATATATTGACTTTTCAAAGGCATTTGACTAAGTTAGCCATCCCCACCTTCTTACTAAGTTGAAGGAATATAGTGTAGTTTTGAAATTATTGGAGTGGTTTTGTAGCTACCTCAGCAACAGAAGATTGATTGTAAAGGCTTTTGGCTCACTGTCATTTGCTTTCGCAGCAACTTCTGGAGTACCTCAGGGTTCACATCAGGGACCATTGCTTTCAATATTTTCATAAATGATTGAGTTAGAATTTTTGCCAATTGACTTCTCTTTGCAGATGACATTAAGATTTTTAAGAAAATCATGACTTGAGATGTCTGCTTGGAACTGCACAATTGCTTAAGAGCTACTGAGAAATGGTATCAACAAAACAGTATAAAACTTAATGTTAATAAATGTTCCTGCATTACTTTCTACCGCATTGCATTTTGAATATGAAATGGAAAATCAGCTACTGAGTCGCTGCACAACTGTAAGAGACCTAGGAGTCCTTCTGACATGCAAACTTAATCCAGAACATATGTGGCTGCATTACATTTACTTGTTTGTTGGAATCGTCCTCATAATAACATACTGTTAGTGCCGTGTTTACTGCTACCGCTGTGTCTGTGATAGAAATCGTAGGTTGGTTTGGTGTATGTGTAATGGCTTCTGCCATTGCTCCATCACTTTCTTCTGACATAATTGTCTGACTAGCACTCCAATAAGAACTGGTCGACACTTATTTCCACAATGCCTTCACAAAGTTTAAAGTACAGTCACAACAAAGGAAAATATTTCACAGTATTCACGACAAACTATACTGCCACATGTTAATGTTTACTCGACGGTGTCTATTAGTATCGTGTAAACTGCCGTTTACTCGCGCTCTAACTCGCTCGGTTATTCCTGTAACCGGTCCTCTCTACCCGGGCGAGCCGTGACCGCTGGAGCTTTCCTAGGATCGGTGGACAAACGAAGGCTTGGCAGGCAAACGAAGATTCGACAATGCAGGAATAGCGCACAGTTTCTTCCTTGCCTTTTATGCGCAACATGGATTGTACATCATAGAAAACTGGACAAGATTGTACAGCAGGGACGTTCTGGAATCTACAGTATAGCAATGATTACTACCAACATTTTGTGTATGTTCTATCAGTTGAATCGCCGCAGCATGAAGAGCAACGTGTATGTGTTTGATAAATACAGTACTAGTATTTATTTGCCCGCTGCTCCGCGCGCGTGTGCTTTGGTATGAGTGAAAATTGTTTATCGACGTTATGCTATTACCAAATATTAACTTGAATTCATTCCTCTGTTTTCTCGGTTTTCTTACTGATGTCCGAGAGTTTTGTTTCATTCATATTTTAATGTAATACATTTTATGAAATAGTAGAAAATTAGTGTGCGAAGTAAAAAACAAATATTTAGAAAGGGTTTTATTTTTGTTTTATAAGTGCAGTAATGTTTAAGAGAAATAAGATTTTACCATTACGCTACTTAGTAGGTTGCTCGCTGTAATGCCTCTATGTGCCATTTTTAAATTCTGATTTAGAGGACTGCACGATTTGTCATTATTATTATTAATTTTAATTGCGATGGAGCTAACGCTCCGGTGGCAATTCCCCTAGTTATCTAATTACCCCTATTAAATTTATTTTTAACATTTTCTTTTAAAATTGAAGTGTTAAATCCCTCTCCCATTTACTTTTCTGATTTAAAAATTAAGCGTCTTTGGTGAATTATTCCATCACTTCACTTGGTAAATTGTTCCAATCCCTGACATCCTTACCAACTTTCGCAATCGAGCGTCAGCTTGTGGTTATGGTCGTCATTCCTCTTCCACGCACTATTCTTAATTATTTGACCAATATCACCAACATATGCCCTGTACATTCCCAGCACTCCCTTCACCCTTTCTTTTCATAGAGTGATCAAATGAGCACCGCTCTTTTTAGTGAGTCACTTTGCCCACCTCTAACAATGATTTCTTAAGTTTCGTAAGTGAAACCGGCTGTTTCAGAACCGAAAGATTGTTTTTGCAACGCCAGTTACTGGCAGACCAATTTTTCAAAGCCCCTTCACACATGGGCGTATCCAGCGAGGGGCAGAGGGGGGCTGCTGCCCCCCCCCCCCTAGAAGAAAAATTAAGTTGCCTTCAGTACGCTTCGACGAGTGAAGAACTAGTTCAGGAGCACTTTGGGAGAGAAGGATTCACTGGATTATGTCTGATTTGTGTGCATCGAAATTTCGTGAAAGAACACCATGAGATATTGACAAACAAAATTATTGAAATTGAAAATCCGAGACAATTAATGTTTACATAAAAAACTAACTGACTTACGATCTTAATTAACTACGTAGTAGGTCCTTAGATTAAGTAGTTGGGTTACTATATATGATAAAAATAGTTTCCTGAATAGGTTTGAGTTTGATTTTGTAATGTCATGTTTCAGTCCCCCACCCCACTTCCTCGAAACCAAAATGAGTTGCCCCCCCCTAGTTCAAATCCTGCCCCCCCTCTAGTTCTGATCCTGGATACGCCCTTGCCTTCACACAAAATGTTGCGTTGCACTACGATATATCTGCTCTAAAAGCTAACAGAATATTCCCAATACGAATAAATACGGATAAATTAAAATTACCCTCACAACAGGACTTCGATAGGCAGACGCAGCTTAAGCGAACAGGCGAACAGAACAACTAAATTACAAACCGCCTCTGCATGCTCGCAGACCTGCAACGCATATAGTTCTTGTAGTAATTTGAAAGAAAGCCATATTTATTTTAGTGTAGAAATGTTCTTTAATACTGAATTCTTTTGTTGCAGATGCGTTTTCCCACTTTGACCAAAACCACCATCACGTACTTGGATTGCAAGGAACGGCTGGTATCTTCTGCACGTATCCTGCGCCTTATGTCTCATTGGGCAACGCCGTTGTTGATCAGGTGGTAACTGCACTCCACTCTCACGAATTTATCCATACTTAAAAAAAAATAAAAATAAATCGTATGCCTTATAGTGGGGTGACAGAGTTACTACTGCTCACGTCTTCCGTCTCCGCTGTATCGCCATATGTTTGTGTAACGTGGTATAACCCATGTTCTGAATAATAACTGTATTTTTCCGCGTTTTTTATGAGACAAAGAATGGGCTGTCCCAACATGCGCCTAGGTGATTGCGAGAAACCGCCATCAAGACGGTCGGTACGGTATAGCCCGTTGTTCCACTTCAGTCCAGCGTAAAAGCGCTTTAACGTGTGCGGCCACATTGTCGGATATTGCTACACTACTGAACTGTACTATTCGATTCGTAAATACTGAGCGGTCTGGTGGCTTAGTGGTTAAGGCGTCTAACTGGAGATCGAAAGGGCCTCGGTTCCAATCCCTGTCTCGGCCTGGATTTTCAAATGCCTTTCAGTTGTTGCACAGTTTGTGCTGGGTGTCCATGTGATCTAATTGATCTAATGTGTCTACTGCTGCCATCCCAGACATGCTCTGTTGGGGACAAATCTGGGAACCGTGCTATCAAAATTGTCATCGTAATCCCTTGCAGTGCTTGTGTTGTGATGGCATTATCCTATTGCAAGATACGAGTTGAATGGTGGACATGAAGGGTATCACAATAGCGTGCATCACACTGTCCATATAGGGGTGTACTGTCGCTGTGCCTTCAATAACAGTTCTGCTGTCGAAACTGATTGACGCCCACCATGACACTAGTGTTTGGACCTGTGTGACGTTCTGAAATCACAGCAGGATTAGTCGTTTCTCCACTATGCCTGCGTACACGTTGTCGATTATCACTTTGCCACAGACAGAATCGAGACTCGTTTCTAAACACAAATGTACACCATTCACGTGTCCATTTGCGTTTTGCATTACATCAGGTTACACGATGCTGGGAATGAAATCAGGTCTATGGAACACATAGTATACGGGTTAGAGAATGTTGTTGTTGTTGTTGTTGTTGTTGTTGTTGTTGTTGTTGTTGTTGTTGTTGTTGTTGTTGCTGCTGCTGCTGCTTTAGTGCGTGTCAGCGACTGGGTTATTAGTGCTCAGAGAGTGTAACCCAGCTTCAAGCAATTAGTTCACAATCGTCCGGGGATGACTCTCTCTGTAACCACTGCTTGGATCTGGCCTGCAGTCACCCGTCTGCCAGCTACAGCTACCCACACAATTTGGTGGTCTTCACGTGGTATTGCCCTTCTGTATGGACCTGTTCCTGCTCTAGAAGCGCTAGAGCATTCTTTAATCCACTGTGTAACAAGTCTGTTTACCGACATTGTACTGCGGCCCATATTTCTGGAGATTTCACGATATGATGCACCCATTTCAAACACGCCAATTCTTCGCCCTTTCTCAGTTGGACATTTGGGTATAGAGGGTTGTCACTCATCGCCTTGGCGTACTTGGTCAAGAACTTGTGGACAATAAAGTTTCATGCTACACCATACTTATAAACTAAAAAAAAAAAAAAAATACCAATTTTGCATAGCAAAGAGCCCCATAATTCTCATGCTATTACATGTCAAACTTTCAATTTTTAATCATTTAATTCTGATATTTGCGGCCAAATTTAACACAAAACTTCTTCTGGATACTGCATTTTTATATGTATATACCACTCTCTTCTGTCCACCCTACAAGGCAGGCAGCAAACAGGCTTTAGACACGCAGTAAAACAACAAGGTTTTACTGGGTTATTAATTAACAGTTAGTGAGGTTATTACGACACTGTATTTTGACCCACCTCATGGAGGCATCGAGACTTCGCAATTTATTATTTTCTTTTGGTCGCCACCAGTTGTGTGATGAACGTAGAGGAAAGGTGCCTATTATGCGATAGTTCCCTGATATGAGACACCTCAACTGTGCTCATGGTAGGTGCTGAAATCTGGTGGAAAGTTTCTTAAACACATCTCTAGCTTGTCCGACGACGACACAGTGAGTGGGAGGCCATTGTTGAGTCGGACATAGTACGTACGAACGAACGAACGAACTTGGAGGTTTTCATCATCGTGGGCAAGCCCGCGATGATGATGGACGCTTTTGGCATTCCTGCCACTCCGTCCTGCTGCATAATTTGGCGATTGTTTTGTTCAAGATCGGCTAGGCAAAGAGTGCAAGGGCCCAGTATCCACGCTCGGCATCCAGAACAGCCAAGCCCCAACCACACACGCCGGGCTACCGGAGGCAGCTCGCGCATCCCGGGGTGGGATCTGATTTGGGAAAGGGGGGGGGGGTATTGGAAGTTGGATGTTTAGAGGAAGGACCGCCGCCATAGTTGTTTATTTGTCTTGTCTGTTAACGTCAGTTGCAGTTAAATTCAGGTCATTCAGTTATGCCTTGTGAGAAATGTTTGATTTGTTGTTAATAATATTATTGTAAAAAATATCTATTAGCTTAAGGATCGAGGCGTTGGCCCGCCAGGCAGAAACCCGCTACCCCAGCAGTTGCGCCCCGTGTTAGTTGCAGTGTGTGTACTGTGATGATTGCTCGCGGTTGTTTATGTTGTGGTGTTGTGTAGCCGGAGGAGGGTAGTAGGGAGGGGGTTGGGAGCCGTCAGCTGTCGCTGCAGTTCGTCCAGTAAGGGGCGGAATGCAGGCCGCCCCGCCGCCCGGAGCATGTAGCGGCGGCCAAGGTCCGCGGCATACTCGAACAGCGGAGCGGTCCCGCCTAGGCGATAGGTTGCGTCATTGTTGAGGGACCTAGGAGTTTGTCTGTAAGCTGTCCGTATTGCGCGTCGTTCAAGAATGTCGAGAGTTTTTTGTCTAGTTTTGGGTGGGTGGAGTAGGAGGGGGTGGCCGTATGTTATGTATGGACGTATTAGTGATTTATAGAGTGTCATTATTGTGTTGTAGTTGCAGCCAGTCCTGAGTCCACGGAGCAGGCGCAGTGTTGAGAGCCGTCTTGTTGTTTCACTAATTATTTTATCATAGTGGGCTATGTATGTCAGTTTGCGATCTAGTGTTATGCCGAGGTAATTGGCTGTGTTTTTGAATTTAACTGGTCTGCCGCAGACGTAAAAACGCTGTTCGCGCAACTTACGCTCCGGCAGCCGCTGCTTTTTAAATACTATGAGTTGCGTTTTGTCTGCGTTCAGTGTAATACGCCATTTACAGCACCACCGTTCAAACAGTGCGATTGATCGCTGCAGTGCTGTAATGGCGATATTATATCGTGTGTGTGTTGCCCAATATGTGGTGTCATCCGCAAATAATCCAAGTCCGGCATTTGGTCCTATCGCTCGGGGAGTATCCCGCGCATAAATAATGTAGAGTAACGGGGAGAGCGCCGAGCCCTGTGGGACCCCTGCTTTTATTTCAAAGAGAGCAGAAAGCTCTCGTTTAAGCCTGATTTTGCCCCTTCTGTCGGTAAAGAAGTTGATTACCCATCTACACGCTTGTGGTGGGAGGTTTAGCTCTATGAGCTTGCGACGCAGTCCATCCAGCCAGACCGAATCGAAAGCCTTTTGTACATCCATGAAAGCCATGGCTACATAGCAGTTTCCGCCACTGTCATCACCCGCAGCAGCTGGTCTGTAATGGCGTGGCCGGGGCGGAAGCCGAATTGTTCGGGCGGCAGCAGGTTGCGGGCGTTGAGGTGTTCGTGAAGGCGACGGACGACAATACGCTCCATAAGTTTGGAGAAGCTGGAGGTCAGGCTGATCGGCCGGTAGTTGTTTGGGTCGGACTGGTCTTTCCCAGGTTTCGGGAAGAGTAAGATATGTGCTAGCTTCCACGATTTGGGTAGATAACCCATCGTGTAGCTAGCATTATAGAGCCTAGCCAGATGTTGATAGAATACAGGTGGTGCATTTTTAAGGGCACAATTTGGAATTTGGTTGGGACCAGGAGCTGTGTTTTTCAGGTACTTGGAGTGGCGTGCTATTTCATGTGGGGTTATTTCCATGGTTAGCGGGTAGTTGTCGTCGGATTCTGTAGTTGTGGGTAGTGGATTGGTGAGGTGGTGGTTTTGCTGAAGAAGGTTTTCGGTTTCGACTTTGAATTCTGCATCAAAGTGGGGTGCATTTGGTGGTTGGTGAATTTGTGCCAAATGCTGACGAAACAGCTCGCATTTGTCAACAGTGGTGGTTATGATGTTTCCATCTTTGATGAGCGGATAGGTTGCCTGCGAGGATTTGCCGGTCAGCCTGCCCACAGCCCCCCAGAAGCTCTTCGGGTCTCGTTGTCGTTGCGCATCAAGCTTCTCACAGTACCCCGACCATTTGTCTTCTCTGTATTCGGCGATCAGTTGTTTTGCTCTTCTGCTTAGCCTATTGTAGGCATTACGGTCGGCTGCGTCGTTAGTTCTCGCCCATGTGCGGTGTGCAATTCTTTTCTCCCTTATTATGTTCATAATATTCGCTGGTAGCTGATCTGGGGCACGGCGTGGTAGAGGTACGGACGGTACAGCGGCCTCGATAGCCGCGTGTATTGCGCTCTCCAGCACATCGCTATATACGTCAATATCGGCGGCCGTTTCGAGCGGTAGTGCATCCAGAGCCGGCAGCTCTGACATCACGACGTGGTGGTATTCCTCCCACTTAGTATCTCGCCACTTGCGTACGGTGGGGCGCGCGGCCGCTGCGGCTTGCGCCGCAGCTGGCAACAGTGCCCAGCGGGTAATGATCGGCAGATGGTCCGACCCCAGGTCGTGGCCCGTCTCGCATTGCGTAACGCAGCGCGCTAGTGGAGGAGTCGTGATAATCTTGTCAGGGCTGGTTGCGTGTACGGCGCCGCGCCTCGGTGCAATACGGGTGTATCCCTGCACCGGCACGTTACGCAATCCTGTCGTTGTTAGTGTGGTTACTAGTTGTTGTCCTCGACGAGTCGTAGCGCTGTCTCCGAGGGCGGTATGGCGCGCATTAAGGTCGGAAAGAATTATTGGGTGTTGATAGGTCTGGCTTATGTGTTGAAGGAGCTCTTCTGGGAAGGGGGGGCGGGGGGGGAGTAAATGCTGCATATGGTAAGCCGCCGGCGTCCGGCCTGTACCTGGACTGCAGCGACCTGGTACTGATCGAACGCCGGGTCGACCACCTCGACAGCCGGAAGAGTGCTTTTGTATAGGATTGCGACGCCACCCAACCCCCGATCGCCGTCACGGCGCAGCGTCTTGTAGCCAAATGCGCTCAGTCTGGCGTTGGGTGTCAGCCGCGTCTCGTTAAGACTGATTATATCGGCATCTTCTTCTGCTGCCAGCGTCTCGAGCTCCACGCGCTTGTCCCGAACCGACCGAATATTGATGTGTATGATAGCGAGTGGTGCTGCCCCTAGGGGATTAGCCATTACTGGTTTCTGATGCCCCGATGCTGACGGTCTCGCTGCATTCAGTGATGTAGCTGCTGTCGTCCGTGGCATTGTTGGAGGCGGCGCTGTCAGAGAATGCAACTTCGGTAGTTTCAGTGTTGGCCAGCAGGTGTCCTGTGCTTTCGTCTTGCGGCGAAAGTTCGGCAGATGCTAACTCTGCTTGTGATTGGTTGGGTGTTTGTGCGCGCCCTGGGTTGTCCGGCGCAATGGCTTTGATTTGCCGTGCAAGTCGGTCGATTATGTTTGTTAATTTGTCGACCTTTTCCTCGAGTCGCGCTATGCGCTGCTCGAGTTCATGCTTAGCTTTGGCTGTGTCTTCGGTCGGTCTGGCTGTTTGGTGAGTTATTATTGGGGTAGGTGGGGCTACAGTCTGTATTGTTGACTTGGTTGCTGCCGAGAAACCATTCCGTTGACTTATTGGTGCGGTCTGAGGGATCGCACTTGTTGTTGGTAGGTGTGGGAAGTTTGCATCATCTAAGGGTATTCGCTCAACTAGGCGTTGGCAGGGTGGGGGCAGTTGATGTTGGAGAGGGGGGTCTATTGTTTCTTTGGGGTACAGAGGACACCGAATTTGTCCTGTAAAGTGATCACGGCTATCACAGGTGGCACAGTATGGTAGGTCTATGTTGTGGTTGGTGTGTGGGCAGCCATGAGATAGGTTACCCTTTCCACATCTAAAACATTTTGCCTTGCTTTTACAGTTACTTGCAGAGTGGTTGTATTTCTGGCATTTTCTGCATGGAATAAATCGCTTCCTCTCTGCTGAGGCTTCTACGTCGTATTCCCTCCCCGCGATTTCTATTTTACCTTGGTTAATTGTGAAATCGTATGCCTTTTCGTCGTGCCAGACGAGCCTGACCATATTGCGTTTAACTTCCCCATTCATTATTCTGTAGACCTGCTTAACACCATTATTTTGTAGGGACAGGAGGATGTCCTCCTCGGCTATGTTTGGGTGGATACGTTTTACAACGCATGTCTTAGCATTGACCTGGGGTCCCGCAGGGTGTTTTTTGTTAGCTTTGTAGTCGGTTACTGTTAGCTGGGAGAATGTGGTGTCCGCTCCGAAATCGGTAGGGGCTATAGTTTCAAGGAACTTGACTCTGTGCTCAGGTTTCTGAAATCTCAGGCAAAGGGCATTCTCTTCTGTCAAATAATTACACCTAGGCATGGGGATATCGAGCTTGTTTTTTTGTAGCAGCACTTGCACTCTAACATGGTTAACTGAGTTTTCGTCACCTTTGCTTATTAGCAGTGCTTCATTGGTTTCAGCTACATATTTTTCTATGGTGGTAGAATTTGGTGTACTTGCGCCCTGTGGCACGCCAGGCGAAGTGGGTGAAAAGGTTTCTGATTCAATATCTTTGGCGAGGGTTGTGTCGGGCTTGGATGGACCCTGTTTGCGGATGGGTGTTTGAGGATCGCTAGGGCGGTCCAGCGATTTGTTGGGGGCGCTCCTGGCGGGGGCGGACTGCTCGTTTTTCATTTTCTCGTCAGGCTTTTTCCCCTTTCTTCCCATGTCAGTTGTTGTCAGTCAGTCAAGAGAAAGAAAGAGAAGATGGTATAGAATAGGAAGAAATATCGGGCCTGCCTCTGGACGCGCGAGCTGATCCGACGTGAACGGGGCTCTGACGTCCAAATACCCTAACTCTAACTCTAGGTGGGGCTAGCCCCCCAACCACAGAAGGAAGAGAAAGCGAAATAAGTTTAGTGGTGGCGAAGGATAGCGCTGCGCGGTTGACGACTTTGCTTTTTGATAATACGCGCAGTGCCAAGGATGGGGGGGGGGGGAGGATAGGGTACGTCGCGTCGATTTCCGCCACAGACGCAGCAGCGCACTCAGCAGGCAAGGCCGGTCCGCAGGCAACGATGGCTCGAAAACACCAAGTAACCGTCTTCCTTTCTTTATCGCGAGCTGAGAGTGGGGTAGCGATCCGTCCGCTGCGCCGCTCCCAACTCGAATGACATAGTACGTAGAGGCTTTTATAAAATTTATAGCGTTTGGAGTTTTTGTGACATCGGTGTTAAGACATTATCTCTGCTTAAAGGCGAGTGGATATTATTGTACTCTTTTATTGATGTTATTTGTGACGGTATTACCTATAATTATTGACAATTAGGTTCATTTTCCATAGAACGTTGTTAGCATGTGCGTGATTCTTTGTGTAAGATGGCGAGATTCCTAATATACGATAGTAAGGGGATCCAAATATGCGACAGTGTCGCATATTACGATACCTATCGCATATTGGGGGAACTCGTTCTCTCACAATTTGTTTTATACGTAATTTATACAATACTATCATAAGATAAATTTTTTTATCATTTATTGTAGTAAAATATTGTAAATTGCATTTATTTTGATTAAATTACCATAAATAGGGATTACTTTGACTAGTCTTATGATCTGAAATTGGAATGTTTTCTGGACCTTGCTATTAGGGAGTTGGTACAGGTTAATCTTGGCAGAAGGTCTGTTCTTTCATCTCAACTGGAAGATGAACTAGTGAAATATTGCCTTGCAATGGAAGACCGATTTTGTGCTCTTAAATCTAAGGATATCACAAGCATGGCCTTCCAGGTAGCTGTTAGGAATAGGCTGAAGAATCCCTTTAATTCAGAAAAGGCTTCAGCAGGAAAGAAATAGCTCCGAGCTTTCCTTAAGAGACATCCCATTTTATCAATGAGAACTCCTCCTGCTTCTACTCCAGCAAATGTGGGGAAATTTTTTGATATTTACGAATCTGTGTTATCTAAAGTCAACCATAACCCAAACTGAGTCTCCAATGTTGACGAAACTGGGGTGACGACTGTGCAGCACAAACACAGCAAGGTTATTGCTGCCTTGACTTCGGCAGAAAGAGGAAATGTCATCACAGTTGTGACGTGTATGAACGCAGCTAGCACATATGTTCCACCACTAATGGTCTTCCCAAGGAAGAATATGAAGCAAGAATTGATGGACGGCGCACCTGCAGGGTCAATATCAGCTTGTTATTCAAGTGGTTGGATAAAAACTCATATTTTTACTCAGTGGTTTGATCATTTTGTGAGCCACGTAAAGCTATCTTCAAATGACCCTGCAATTTCGATTCTTGATGGACATTAGTCCCACACGAAGAATCTCGACGTGTTAGATAAAGCACGTGAAAATAATGTTCATATTGTATGTTTGCCACCCCACTCAACGCATAAAATGGCTACTTGACGTCGGATTTATGGGGCCTTTGAAAACCTACTATGCCCAATATATAGAAACATGGTTGGCAAGTAACCCAGGTCGTGTTACCACCCCATTATTAATAGCCAGGTTATTTTGGGCAGCTTACAACTGAGCAGCAACAATGGAAGCATCTGTGAATGCCTTCAGGAAAACAGGTCTCATCCCATGCAACAGAAACATCTTCAGGGAGCATGAATTTTCAATTCATCGTCATGCTGACGCTCCTCAAGAAATAGATGCCGAAAATGAAACTAGTGATGGTGTTGTTGGTCAAGCTGTCAGCCCTACAGACATCAGATCTCAGACCTCTCCCACAGATTGCGAACCCACGTGTAAATGGCCAAGAAGGTCTAACATCGCGTTCGTGCTCTGCTGTGTTACTAACTTCATCTCCTTACGTGAAGCAATTGCACGACTCTAAATAGAAGAAATCAGCGACTGAAGCTAAGAAAGCAGCCAAAAAGTTATTTGGAGAGAAGAGTGGAAAATCTTCAAAGCGTAGACCTAAAGTAGAAGAATCATCTAGCGACTCGGCATTCGATGTTCATCTTGATGACAGTGGTGAATCAGACAGCAGTGATGACGATGATGCAGAGTGTCTGTTCTGTACAGGACGTTTTTCTGACGACAAACACGGGGGAAAAATGGGCACAATGCATGAAATGTTATCACTGGGCTCATGAAGATTGCGGTGTCACAGAGGACAATTTTGTTTTTCCGCAATGTCGTAAAAATAAACATAAGTAGTGTTAAATGAGTGAGGGATATCAGAAATCAATGACTATGTAAAAATTGTATGTTCACATGCCATTATTTGGTAATAAAAAAATCAAAGGAAAATATTAGTACTGTCTCATATTAGGAAACCTTTACTTCATTTCAAAAAAATGCCTTTTTTGTGAAGATTTGATAATTACTTTGAAAGATTGTTTAATATTGCAAATATGACAAATGTATGGTAAAATTAAATAATGCAAGATATTATTACCATAATAAAAAATATAATTGCATTTACTTTTAGGTCCTTAAAATGGATTTAAAAAAGTGTTTCTCATATTAGGCACCTTTCCTCTACTAAAATGACTTACAATTCTCTGTGATTTTCAGTATTTACAAGTTCACAGGAATAAGCAATAAGCAAAACACACACACCTCGGAAGTATGTAGTTTAACACCTTTTATTCCAACAGTTTATGTTTTACATTAATACGCCGACCACCAACTGGAATTAGACATCACAAGTCCTTATGAGTGGAAAGTTTAATCCCAAAACAGTTTCATTCAATTAGCAATACCTTAAATGCCTGTATGACAAACACATCACTTCACTTCTGAGCAACTACCACTTTTCCGCGCTGCTGCTACGCGAGCTAGCACATGACTGACTGCGAGTCATAAAGTGGTGCTTCTCGCTCTGTATCGATTATCGATACATGCACAGCTACTCTTTAATTGTGGATCGCTAGGTTATTGTCATGGAGGAAGGAAATATATGGAGGAGAAGTGACGTTAAATTGGTGAAGCAGGCTCGCGCATGCGCAGTGGCTGCAGCGGCGATATTGCGCTTCCAAACAATTGCGATGTTCCCAGTATATCCCGAAAACTAAGCAAGATATCGAAAATTTTTATTCTTTATTTTCGATTTGTCTCGTCGTGTTACATAAGAATCGATCATTAAATTTGACTTTTGAGAAATGTTTCTTCTCCATTTCAACTCAAGACACCTCACTTTTGATACAGTATATCTCTAGAACTAGGTGAGATATCGAAAATTTTTATTCTTTATTTTTCATTTGTCTCGTCTTTTTAAATAATAATCCATCATCAAATTTGACTTTAACCAATTTTTGCTTCTGAATTTCAACCAAAACCATTTCACATTTGGGACAGAATATCTCGAAAACTAAGCAGGATATCAAAAAAGTTTATTCTTCATTTTTTATTTGTCATATCGAGTTACATAATAATCCATCACCAGATATCGGCGTCACCTTTATCCTAGAGTCTCCTTGAGCTTTTTGTACATATTCCACGTGTCTGCATGGAAGCGGCCATGCCCCCCCACTCCTCCACCGCCCTGCTTCACTTCAATGCGTGGTGAAGGTCTCTTGCGTCGTCTCCATATATTTCCTTCCTCCATGGTTATTGTAGTGTCACAACCCTTTTATGGAAAAGATATTAAATAGATGTTCCACCGGTTAAATAGATCATCCACAGGTTAAAACTGTGCAGTAATAAAGTTAGAAACCACTACACACTCTTTGAAACTAACCGATTTTGTTTTTAATATTTCGAGGTCAAAAAAATACAAAATTGGTAGTATTAAAAATTGCTGAATTGTTATCTGCTCATAAAAGAGGTGGATAGATACAAGATCTGTGTAAAAAAAAAATGTTGCGAACTTTATGCTTGGAAAGAGGTTAGATGCTAGAAGTAGTAGATTCTCTGTTGTTCTTTATAGTACCTCCTTCTGATCTTTAAGGTCGCTTTAGGAATGGCTGCACACGATATTCTAATTTTGTGAAACAGTCAGAAAACAAATTCTTGTTCAGTAATACGTATTTTGTTAACAAACTTTGAATCGACTGCAATTTTGTTCCAACCCGAACGTCCACAGTGAAATTACGACGGCTAGTAGCACAACACTCATACTTTACGGACTGCCGAAGTGAGCATGATAGAAATAAGGCAAATTTTTCATATATGAAATTCTCTCGGGTAACCAGCCGAGTTAAGGAAGTGTTATTATAACAAGATATTTCTGCGATCACATTCACCAAAAGATGGCGAAATATCGTGTGATAGTAACACTTTCTTAACTCGGCTAGTTCCCCGAAAGAATCTATACCAATATTATACACGAGAAAGTAACCCTGTCTGTTTGTCCATTTGTTACGTTTCTTGGGCTAAATGGCTAATCCAATCGTGATGAAATTTGACAAGGAGATGCTATTTGGCATTAGAATGGACATAGGGTTCTTTTTTCTATATAAATAATACATATTGTCATATAATTTTGTAAAATTACTGAACGGTGATAGACAGGCGCAAAGCATGTGTAAGTCTCTGTAGTACCTTCCGGTACAGCGGGCTGGTAGCTCAGTGGTTAGCGGTTCAAATCCCAGTAGAACCAAAAAAATTTAATAATTGTTTTTGTTCGTATGAGCCACGCCTGGACGGTAAGTTGTTCTAATTCCAAGTTAAACTGTAGATATCACAAATTTATGGATGCAAGGAGTTGAAAATCGTAGGCAGTCTAACAATGTTGTAGGTATACACTTTTTTAGACTACATTGATCGCTTAAGCGTTGTTTCTCTCGTAGTCAATGTGTGTGTGTGTGTGTGTGTGCGTGTTGCTCAAGCTGTGCTTCTGGCGCAGTTTGTTAGTGTATGATTTGTTAGTACATTTCGATTAGAGACAAAACGTAGTATAGATGTCGATTTGCTCTGCACTGTACTATTACTTTGTGTCAGCATAAAAGTCACTGGCAGCAGTTTATTTTGTCTTCTTTTTTGACATGCCTTGCAGGCGTAAACCTGGCCTGAAGTATAGCTCTAGCAGAGCATGAGCATTTAAGAGCCCAAGAATCGGATCCTCATCCTGAAGACCAAACTGAAATAAAGCTGCCCTTATTTTAACCCCCCCCCTCTCCCCCACATCCCCGCACCTTCGTTTGTTTTTAAATATGTTTTAAATTGATTCTCTTCATGAAACAGATTCGACGGTAGAATGATATAGTGATGGCTTTTCTGTCATATTATACTGAATCGGTGTTGTTTAGGACCAATCCTACGTTACTAACAGCTTTCTATATTCAATTCTGTCAATGAAATTCTAAGTCCACGCGTACCAAGTTGCGGGTATCAGCTAGTAATTTATAATTTGCTATCTGATTCGTTACATCTAAGACGAAAATAGTTATTTAT
Organism: Vandiemenella viatica; assembly: GCA_031002005.1. Taxonomy (NCBI): domain Eukaryota; kingdom Metazoa; phylum Arthropoda; class Insecta; order Orthoptera; family Morabidae; genus Vandiemenella; species Vandiemenella viatica. Next base: position 178,077,684 of record JARYHS010011408.1, read on the forward strand.
GGAAGTATCGGTTCATGCGGTTTGCTTGTCATTCGTTCTATAGAAATTCTAGTGGTTTTCCGCTGCTTTGTACGTGCGAGCATAGGTGTGTGCTGAAATGATTTACCCTTTTTATTCTAATAAGAAATATATAAGTGGAGAACTAAAAAATGTAATTTTTATCTAAAAACTTTCTCTTCTTTCAGATTTTGCATTAGATTCTATTTTCATTGTGAAGTCCGAAAGTTTCTGAAATGAAAACTTTGTAGGCGTGTTAGTCGAAGTTTGGACGGGGGCAAGTCTATGAGTTCGCTACTTCCTGTCACTGGCATTCTATGGCGTGTTGCGCTTATGATATGTGCGTTTGGTTGGGTAAAATTGTAAGAGTTCGCGTCATCAACATGCTGTAATAGCAGTAATCTGTAGCTATAAGTATGTCTGTTTTTTTTCCAATGTTCTTCATACAAACACAGATTCTGATGGAACTTTGCATATGTATACTTTTAAACAAATAAAAAAAAACTGCTTACGTTTGATTTACAAAAACCTAAATCGAATCCTCCTTTCCCCCCATACCTTAATTTCTGTCAATGTAGGCTTAGAATTCTGCGTAACACGGGTTTTGCGTTGCTGAGAGAAAGGATACATCAGACTAGAAGTGAGCTGGCTCATATCGAAGGCAAAATATTACATCTCCATCTAGAATTCACCAACCTTCTTTCCTACGCTGATTGGACGACGCTCGACACAGCCACGGCAAAATCCGCAGTGATTATTCGGGACAAAGCAAAGACAAGACATACACGCAAGTTCGAAAAGCTGAAAATTCTACAACACACGGAAACAACAAAGATGGAGACAAAGAACACGGTTGTTAACCTAACTGGAGAAGAACTGGATGCTGTCACCAACGCTGTGCTGGCTAAAGGACTAAACTTCGCTCCGGTACCGACGAAGCTGTCGACGTTGAACATCGTCGCGGGGGTAGAGACTAGAGAGTGCCGTTGGGAAGTTAAACACGGAACAGGCCGACGAAATTCGACGCGAGACGGTACGAATCCTTAGTCGAGCCAAACTCCCTCGCAGTAATCTACCTCTATAGGAAAAACTAGCTATAAACAGATTACGCCAGCGGGACGATATTGTGATACTCCTAGCAGATAAGGGAAACGCAACAGTATTGATGAAATCGGAAGACTACCACAATAAAGTTGTGAGCGTTTTAGAAGATGAGACATATGCCCCGCTAGATAGGAACCCTCTACGTAAACTGAGGCCTGAAGTGGCATCTCTTGTCAATAACTCTTCAGAAATCGAACAAGAAATCAAGGTTAGACTGGAGAGAAACAACACCTCCACTTCTCGGTTCTATGGCTTGCCATAAATACATAAACTAGAAGTTCCTTTACGGCCTATCGTCAGAGCAATTAACTCTTTGACTCATCTACTATCCCGCTATGTTGCCGACAAACTAAAACCCTTGTCAGAAGGCATCGTTTCGACTGTCAGAAATAGCTCACACTTCGTCGAAATCATTTCATCACTCAAAATTAAAGAAACTGACATTCTAGTGAGCTTTGATGTCTTGTCGCTCTACACCAGTGTTTCCCAACGTGGGGTCCACGCCCCACAGGGGGGCAATTTGGTTTTTTTAAGGGGGCAATTTAGAAATTGACTTGATACGACTTTACCGCTTTCTCTTCGTGTTATTTAAATGCAATGCTAGATATAGGTACAAAATATAACAAAAAAGCAAATTCTTAAAAGGATCACACTAAATTGCCATAGTAAATCTTTATTAAAAATCTTTTGAATTCGAATTTTAGTATTTCATTATATGTTTTTTAATTTTACTTACTGTGTTTTATGACAATATTAAAGTGTTTTCTTTCAAAAACTATCCGATATGAGTTACTTTAATAACAAATAATTTTTTGACTAAAAATTATGTATTGGGGGGGGGGGGCAAAAAGAATGTTAAAGTAGGACATGACCCAAAAAAGGTTCGGAAACACTGCTCTACACCAATGTACCAGTGGAAGAAGCAGTGGCAATAATACGCACCAAGCTATCGGCCCTTAACATTTCAGGAGAATGGGCGGACCTGGCCAAGTTATGTCTCAAATCAACGTTCTTCCAGTATGACGGGAAATTTTACGCCCAAGTGGAAGGAGCGGCCATGGGCTCACCGCTTTCGCCGATAGCGGCGAACATCTTTATGGAGGCGTTGAAAACGGAAATGTTGGATAACGCGCCTCTCAAACCGCGTCTGTAGTTACGCTATATTGACGATACATTCGTTGTGTGGCCCCATGGACGAATTGCCCTTGACAAATTCCTGGATTATATAAATAAACCACCTAAAATTAAATTCACTATGGAAACGGAGGAACGAGGACAGCTGCCTTTCCTAGACGTGCTAGTAACCAAACGGAACGACGGAAACTATGGACACTCAGTGTATCGGAAGCTGACAAACACAGACAGATATCCACATGCCGCATCGCACCACCATCCAGCGACACAAAAAGAGCTCGCATTCGGGAGGACGGCGGTTCGATCCCCGTCCGGGCATCCAGATTTGGGTTTTCTATGGTTTCCCAAATCACTCCAGGCAAATGCCGGGATGCTTCCTTCAAAAGGCCATGGCCGAATTCCTTCCCATTCCTTGCCCCCATCCTTGCCCCCCATCCTTTCCCGTCTCTAAAGACCTCGCTGTTGAGAGACGTAAATACAATTAAAAAAAAAAAAAAGACAAAAAGAGGCGTCCTAAAGACCATGTTTACAAGAGCGACGAAAGTGAGTGATGCAAATAGTTTGACGATGGAGTTGGAGGCACTGCAACACACATTCAGGTCCAATGGCTAGAACAACTATTGTATTAGATGGGCAATTCATGCAGCAACGACAGGGAGAGACGCCAATTCAACATCTAATCAAGCCGCCTCCCAGGAACGTCAAGTAGTTGTTTTACCCTACATAAGTGGTGTTACAGACAGAATCGGGAAGCTATTTAAAAAAGTGACATAAAACCTGTCTACAAAACGCACAGCAAGGTCAGTAACCAGCTCGTCAAGGTTAAGGAGGACAGGCTGCGTCCACTACAGGTTGCCGGGTATATGAGATTCCGTGCACCTGTGGTCGGATGTACATAGGAGAGACGGGGCGCACTATAAGGGACAGGCTGCATGAGCACATCCGCAGTTATAGATCTAACATCATCGATAAATCTGCCATTGCACTGCATGCAGCCGAAACCATCATGCCATAAACTTCGAAAACACCACCCTTATAGTGCCCGAGGATGAATGGTGGCCAAGGAGACGTTGGAAATGGCTAAACGCCCAAATAATATTAACGAAGACAACGGGCTTAAATTACACGACGCCTGGCTCTCACTGGTGCGGACAGAGCAGTTCACGTGTCACCTCCCATCAGACCGCGCCGTGCCTCACCTCACTAGGCCAACGAAACACGTGATGGTTCAGAGCTGTGTCACACCTGAAACAGCTGGTGGCCAACCTCAAGCCGTACTAAACACCTCACCGCCTCCCATACTTGATCCAAGCCTGCCCGACCGGATAAACCACCAAAATCCGCTAAACTAAAATCACGACGCAATTGCGGAAGCAGGGTAGAGGGGCGGCAAAAGCTGCCCAAAGTGCCCAGTGACGCCATGGGTTACCCATGGCGCCACGAACCTCAGTTGTTCGTTCGTTCGTTAAAAGACCACAGTCTTGCCGTGGACAGCAACGAATGCGGACATGGGGAAGAAGCGGCAACCAGTTTCGCCACTTGCTACACCTGCGCTTCACAAGGATGCCCCACCGTCGCCTCGCCAGCTCCTGCACCCGAGGCTTCGACTCAGTCCGCGCCCCACAGGCGTGGCGCAAGATCGGCTGTGACCTGCTCTCCGAGCGGAGGGAAGTGCCTAGAGCCGACGCATAGTTCGGCGGCGCGCTACAAGGGCGCGCCACAGGAGTTAACTCACAAGCTCGTGACTGCTCCGGGCGCATCGTCTTAGTCCGTGCCCCGCAGGGTTGATGGAAGGAAGGCAACGCCAGCTCTCCGAGCGGAGGAGAGTGCCAACAGGGCGCACCACCGGAGCAGCCTACGCGCACGGTAGCATGCAGCTCCGGGGCCCAGACACCATCGCGCAGCGGCGGCGAGATGTTGACCTGTGCAGTCCATCAAGTGGAGGCTGGGCGGCACGAGGACGCAAGGAAGTGGCAGAATACATCCCAAGACGGATATATTTCCAGCGCAGATGACGGCTAATCACAATCTACTCCCGGAAGCTACCGAAGCAGAAGCCACTCAGTCGAGTTAACTGCAGCAGAAGAACGAGAATATTGGGCAATATTCTTTTACTGCAACTGAGACAGAGAAAAATACGAACTCCGATACAACCAACACCCACCAAGCTACTGGAGGAACCGCCTTCACGCAGACCTCTATGCGCCCAAGGACTATCTGCGGATGGAGATGCACATAGAGATCTTCGACAAAATCTATAGATGGAGCCTTCCAGCCAGTATTATAGAAGATTATTACCGAGTGCTCAGTGATCCAGCACACGCAAAACTAGCACTCCCAGTCTATGAAGGGATTGAAGGAATGGATGAAAAGCAAGCCCCGGCAGCGAAGATACCGTTTCCAACAGTCTTTGCCACAGATGAAAGGAAATACTTGGAAGACTTACGCCGTAGACTACTTCCCCTGCAATCACCTGAATCGCTTAACACCAGCGAAGAAACATCAACAGGAAACCCCAAGAGGACATACAGAAGAAGAAGAAGCCATGGAAGAGAGAGCACCCTGTATATAAAGTTGCAGGACATGCCAGCCGTTCTCAGGATCCTACAGGATGAAGGCATCTTATACCGGCAGAAACAACCCGACAAGGCAAGAGCGAGTCCAAGCCAAGACCAGAGGCTGACCAAGAATCAGCTCTGAAGAGATCCAACGTGGCGCCTCGCAAAAACACCGAGAAACGAAGAAAAGCATCTACAAGCGTCCAGCAATGCTACAGGTGCCAGAAATTCTTGCACTATGCTAAACACTGCCGAGCTGAAGAACGTTGCGTCCACTGCGGTGAAAAACATAATGTCAAGAACTGCAATCACTCCAGGAAAGAAGATCCAACATGCGCGAACTGCCGGGGCGCTCATTCGGCAGCATACGAAGGCTTTCCTGTCCAATTGCCATGAAACCAGGCCCGCCGTAAGCGGGCGTGCAACGCGTGCGCCGCACGCGGGCGGCACATCGAGGGGGGGGCGGCAAAACGAGCGATCGACAGTCGCCGGCCCGCGATAGTTACCACTCGATTGTCGCCGCGACGAAATTTGCAGCGTATTATGTAAGGGGCGACCTTTTTTTTTTTTTTAGCTCAACAGCTGCTTCGGGCGGCCGCCGACACTCGGAATGGCAACAATGGGGGCGGCAAATAATGTTTGAAGGGGCGGCAATCTCACAGTTTTCTGACCCGGTTCGGAAATTTCCTAAATCCACCACTGGCTAGTTAGACAGGGGGCGGCATAATCGGTATTGCACGCGGGCGCTCAAACAGCTAGCGGCGGGCCTGCATGAAACAACACCCTAGAAGATCCAAGATGTCTTCGGCACCAAACATCAAGGAGGGCAAACAAGAATCAACTTACTGTAGGCAGTGTCACGGCAGTCGGACCTTCAACCGTCCTTTTGAATACGGCCAGCCTGTCATACGTCGCTGCAAGACACGGGAACAAAACTAGGTGCCGCCTATGAGGAATATCCAAGACAACAGACGCATCCATCAAGATCAATAACACGAAAGTTGTAGTGCTGCGGGCCAAGAACCACACTATCAATGCAGCGTAGCCAGCCAACTCCAGAAGACCCAGATCATCGAGCTGCTCTCCAAATTAATTTCAACACTCCTCCCCTAAAGGGAACCATGAATACCAAACCAAGGAAACTGTCCACAGAACCCCAAGACATTACGTCTGCAAAATACAAATATAACATTGTAATTCTTTCCCCTAAATAAAAAAAAATGTAATAAAATGATTCAAATAAAGTTAAATTATAAATAAAATGTAACCCAAAGACCGAGCTTTCGTTCTCCAGCGGCCCGCCCCCAGCCTTCAGCTGAGGGATTGAAAGATTAAAAAAAAAAGACGCAGTTCTGCCCTGGAAGAGGACCACAGAATAAGGGTCGAAACGTTGACTACAAGAAATATGACGCGGCGCCACCCGGACAGCCAAGACTCAATATTCTGTCAATGTTCTTCATGCAACACCACAGCTTTTATCCGATTTTGATAGTATTAGCACATGTATACTTCAAAACTAGTCGGACCGGTAGCTCAGTCAGCGGTTAAGATGCTTATATCCGAAAGTTTCTCTCTTTGGTCGCGGGTTCAAATCCCGTGGTAAGTAGGAATATTTAAGAGTTACACTTGATTATGTGAGCTCCGTCGGGACGTTCCGTGGTTCTGATTTCACGTTAAACTGTAGGCCCCTGAGGAAGTGCAGTAGCGTATTTTGTTGTTATAATTTATCTGTAGTGGTGTGGGGATTTGATTAGTGTATCCTGTGAGTGTTTACATTTTGTAGACAGTGCTCGTTAGTAGCGTTTGAACAGTCGCCGAGTGCAGTAGCGTATTTTGTTGTTATATTTTATCTGTAGTGGTGTGGGTATTTGATTAGTGTAATCTCTGAGTGTTTACATTTTGTAAACAGTGGTCGTTAGTAGCGTTTGAACAGTCGCCGAGTGCAGTAGCGTATTTTGTTGTTGTATTTTATCTGTTGTGGTGTGGGGATTTGATTAGTGTAATCTCTGAGTGTCTACATTTTGTAGACAGTGCTCGTTAGTAGCGTTTGAACAGTCGCCGAGTGCAGTAGCGTATTTTGTTTTTTATACTTTATCTGTAGTGGGAGTAGATTAGGTTAGTGCAATCTCCGAGTGTATTTATTTTGTAGGAAGTACAGGTTATTTCGAGTTTCTGTTCCTTTTTTCTGTACTTTTTTGTTTCCTTTCTTTTTGCGTTTTTCAAAAGCAGAATGTCTAGGGACTGTGATTGCTGTGTGCAGACGCGAGCTGAGGTGGCTGATCTGCGCGCACAGCTTGCAGCTGTGTTAACGAAAGTTACACAGCTGGAAGCTGTCGTAAAAGGCTGCAGCAGATGTGATGTTGGGGAAACTGATATAGCCATGCCTATCAAAGATTCTCCCATATCGACCGTCGTACCTCCAACCCAGGCTGAAGTGTTGGATGCTGTGCCGCAGTCGCCTGTTGGTGACTGGCGTATGGCTTCTAGACTTCGAAGCCGCACACGGGGGCAGTCGAATAGACTTAAAGGCCAAGACGCTGAACTTGTTCGTCTGTCCAACCGGTTTGATGTATTGTCGGAGGCTGACTCAGTCCCACAATTTTCATCCTGCGAGTTGACGGCCCCCCAGCCCGCCAGGTCTGAGCAAACGCAGAAGGGCATTCTGGTAGTTGGGAGCTCTAATGTTAGGCTGTTATTAGAGCCCCTTAGGGAAATGGCGGATTCCTCGGGGAAGAAATCCAACGTCCATTCAGTGTGTATTCCGGGTGGCCTGATCCGAGATGTGGAACAGGCCATCCCGGATGCCATAGAAGGGATGGCGTGTAGCCAACTACAGATTGTGGCTCAATGTCGGCACCAATGATGCTTGTCGCCTTGGGTCGGAGGTTATCCTCTCTTCCTTCTGGTGGCTGGCTGAAAGGATGAACTCTGTGGCCAGTGACCGCAAGATATCGGCAGAGCGAACCATCTGTAGCATCATAGACAGAGTTGATTGTGGACCTCTGGTTCAGAGCCGTATTTAGGGGCTGAACCAGAGACTACGACGTTTCTGTGATGGCATTGGCTGCAGATTTCTCGATCTTCGCCATAGGGTCGAGTCTTGTAGGGTTCTCCTTTAATAGGTCAGGTTTGTACTACACACGTGAATCGGCTACACGGGTGGCAGGGGCCGGTGTGGAATGCACTGGGTGGTTTTTTAGGCTGAGGGAGGAAGACCCGAAACACAAAATTCAGTTACGCAACCCAATCAGATGCAACACCGGAATGTAGGGCAACGAAAAGAATCTCAACAGTTAAAAGTTCTCCTAATTAACTGTAGAAGCGTTTGTAACAAACAACTGGAACTTGAAAGCGTTATTTGTAGTGCAGAAGCGGATATCGTTATCGGTACAGAAAGTTGGTTGAAACCGGAAATAAGTTCCGCCGAAACTTTTAAAGATAGCATGAACGTTTTTCGTAAAGACAGATTACATTCTCATGGAGGTGGGGTATTTATAGCTGTGAGTAAATTTCTCCCATGTAATGAAATAGACGTCGATACGATCTGTGAAATCATATAGATTAAACTCAACGTTGCTGGGTCAAAACTCATCATAGGCACCTTCTACCGTCCACCCGATTCCGACATAGCTATCGTTCGAGAAGTTAAGAAATAATGTAAATAGTATAGCTAGCCGTTTTGAGGATCATGCTATGATTCTAGGAGGCGACTTCAATCTGCCTTATATTGACTGGCGTAATTACGTTCACATCACAGGTAGCAGAGATAAGGCAGCTTCTGAAGTAATTCTCGAGTTGTTGTCAGATAATCATCTTGAGCAGCTAGTTAATGAACCTACGCGGTGTCATAACGGTAGCGAAAACATTTTAGACTTGCTAGTTACCAACAGGCCAGAATTATTCACCGACATTTCAACGACCACAGGAATAAGCGATCACAAAGCGGTAATTGCGACTATCAAATTAATGACCAAGCGAAAAAGGAAAAAAGGGTGGATTGTTTACAGATTCAGTAAGGCCTCAAAGGAGTGTTTTAGAACCTACCTGAGGAATAATTACCATAACTTCAAGTCAACAAAGGACACCGTTGAAGAGATGTGACATCGTTTTATACATATAGTCAGGGAAGGCATGGAAATACATATACCAAAGCGGACAATAAAGGGGGAGAATGATCCACCGTGGTACACATGCCAAGTCAAAAGATTACTAAAAAAACAAAGGAAAATACACGCACGCTCAAGAAGGAAGGAGTGTCGCAGCGATCTAGAAACCTTAGCTGATTTAAGAGGACGTATTAAGAATGAAATGCGCGAGGCCTTTAACGGTTTTCACTCCAACTCTCTCTCTAAGGGTCTCACAGAAAATCCAAAGAAATTTTGGTCGTATGTAGGTCGTGAAGGTTCCGAGGTTATTGAAAGCCGCGATAAAGCTAACGTACTAAATACTGTATTCAAAAATTAATTTACAAATGAACATAAGGATAGTATTCCCGTTTTCCCACGCCGTGGCGAGTCGGTGATGGAATCATTACTAATAGATACTGCAGGTATCGTTAAGCAATTAGAGCTCCTGAAGTGGCAGAAAGCACCGGGCCCGGATGGAATTCCAGTAAGAGTATTTTCAGAGTATGCGGCGGAAATCGGGCCATTTCTGTCTGATATATTCAGTAAATCATTAGAAGAGCGAAAAGTACCTTCAGACTGGAAAATCGCGCAAGTAACTCCGATTTTCAAAAAAGGCGATTGAAGTGATCCTGGAAACTATCGTCCCATATCTATAACATCTGTTTGTAGTAGAGTTATGGAGCATATTATATGCTCGAACATTATGAATTTTCTAGATGATAATAATTTGCTTACAACAAATCAACAAGGATTTCGGAAGAAAAGATCATGTGAAACACAGCTGGCCCTATTTACACACGACGTAATGAAAGTTATCGATGCAGGTTCACAAGTAGATGCAATTTTTTTAGATTTCCAGAAAGCCTTTGACTCTGTGCCACACAACCGCCTTTTAGCGAAGCTTCGAGCGTATGGTATATCGGATCAGCTTTGTGAATGGATAAAGGATTTTCTAACTGGTATCTAGATGTTACATCGGGTGTACCTCAAGGAAGTGTAATAGGATCACTTCTTCTCTTAATTTTTATAAACGATCTCGGAGACAAAGTGAAAAGCCTTTTAAGATTGTTTGCTGATGATGCGGTTATTTATAGGGAAGTAAGAAATTTGGCCGATTGCTTAGAAATTCAGCGCGATCTGGATGTTATTTTGGCTTGGTGCGCTGAATGGCAACTTACTCTAAATTGTAAAAAGTGCAAGACAATGAGCATAACTAACAAAAAGGATCCAATTGTTCAGAAATACGAGTTAAACAATACAGTTATTGATATGGTCGATTCTATGAAATATTTGGGAGTAACAGTACAAAGGAACATGAAATGGGACATACACATTAATTCGTTAGTAGGTAGAGCAAATTCTAGGCTGCGATTCATAGGTCGAATCTTGAAAAATTGTAATGAACAAACAAAGGAGATGGCGTACAAATCTCTTGTGCGTCCACATTTGGGTTATTGTTGTGCCATTTGGGACCCGTTTCGTAAGGGATTGATCGAAAGTATAGAGAAAGTACAGAGAAGAGCCGCTCGATTCGTGACCGCTTGCTACAGTCCTTATGAAAGCATCACAGAACTGATTAGTAGATTAGGTTGGGAGTCTCTGGTAGATAGACGACGCACGTTTCGTTTAAACTTATTGGTAAACATGCGTACTCCCACTTTCACTTTTGAGTGTAGTGAAATACTTCTTCCACCAACCTATTTGAGTCGGAAGGACAGGAAAGATAAAATTAGAGAAATAAGGTGCCGGGCTGATTCTTATATGAATTCTTTTTTCCCTGGTACCATTAGGGATTGGAATACACAGCAAAGAGATTAGCTTTGGTGCTGAGCACCCTCTGCCACCCACAATTTTGTGAATTGCAGAGTATATATAGGGTGTCCAGAAAAAGACTCCCTGATTTCAAAATTAAATATCTCGAAAGCAAAGATCGATAGAGGAATGCAGTAAATGGTATGTTTATTGTGACAGCTGTAAGAAGTGTATACAGCAGTGTGAAATAATAGTTACTGCATTCCTCTATCGATCTTTGTTTTCGAGATATTTAATTTTGAAATCAGGGAGTCCTTTTCTGGACACCCTGTATGTAGATTAGATATAGAAATGAATTGCCTTCCTGCCTCCAACACAGTAGCTTGGTACAACTCCTTCGGGAAGATTCAACCAATCTTTGGGTTTTGGACTAAGTTAGATTTTTAGTTTTTGGAGCGAAACCTTCTTTAGGTGCGTTGTGCTATTTTTAGATGGGTAAAATATTATGAGTTCGTGTCACCGACATGCTAATTTTAACAGTATATCTATAGCGATATGGTGGCTCAGTGGTTTAGGTGTCTGAATGGTGAACGAAAGGTCCCCGGTTCGAACCGGGGATATTCATGGACCCTTAACCCGAACTTTCCCTCTGGCACAGCTTGCTGTGTAATGTGAAGTACGCCAGAACGCTTCCGTGGTTTGGATTCCATGTTAAACTGTAGGTCCCCTGTACCTGGTAGCACTACCGGGTTAGGTTAAGGCGGCTAATAAAAAAACCTCTCACTAGGTCATTACGACCACATGGAATTATTATTATTTGGTATATCTGTAGCTATAAGAATGACGTGTTGCGCTTATGATATTCATAGTTTTAAGTCATTTCTGTCGGCAGTCACCAATGAGTATCAACTGGGTATATGCATGTATTATTTTTTGTATTTTAAATCAATTATTTATACTGTTATAAAACCGCAAATATTATTATATTGATGAAAATATTATTATTTAACATTAAAAAATATGTTCAAACTGCAATCCGTTTCCGACGATTTAAGTGCCGTCTGTTTGGTGAGCTGCACCGTGACGTCACTGTACACGACTACATTGACGTATTGTATATTGTGGAGAGTTATATCTCAAAAGTTTTATGTATTATAGCTAATTTCGGTATGAAAGGTAGTCGAAAACCATTTTATAAATACTGTTTTGTACCTATGTGTAAAAATACGATAAGAAATGCACCTGATAAAGTGTATTTTTATGTCCTGCGAGATGCAATGCGGTTGTAAGAAAGAAGTGGTATATAGCTATGAGAAGCAAAGAATCTTCAACTAGTTGTAAATGTTGTCGTGAAGATAATTTTAATTTAGCTACATAATGTTTAATGTTATGTTAAATTTTTTTATAATACATAACAATTCGTTACTTACTCAAACTCTAATCACAACTTAACTTACAAAAGTTTAATAGGTATATTTTTCAAATCGTTTGTTATTCAAGCTCAATCCAAAACAACTACGAATCTTTTAAAACCCACAAAGGAGACCATCAGACATTTTAAAAACTGATTCCAATCTTCTGGATATACGTTGATGGGTATACATCATTTACCTGAACTCATTACTTTAAGAGACCACACCATTTAATGACTGAACTGAATGATAACGATATATCTGTGGTATCTTCGTTTCTTCAAATGCGGCTACCAAAAACATAACAAAAAAATCCAAATGTCTATTAATTACACAATTTGTCATATATGACCTGTAGTCAGCGTGCTGTAGGCGGCAAGGTGTCTGCTCCCTAATTTTCCGACCCGGGCTTTAAATCCCCGCAGTATCAGATTTTTATCTGCAGAAATTGTTGATTATGAATTTTTTTTATTTTACTAGCTGTTACCCGCGACTTCGTACGCGTGGACTTGGAGTTTCAATTCCAGAATTGGATATAGAAAACTGTTAGTAACGTAAGATTTGTCCCAAACAACACCGAGTCGACATAATATGATGGAAAGCCATCATTATATCATCCTATCATCTAATCTGTCTCATGAAGAGAATCAATTTACAACATATTTAAAAACAGAAAAGTAAGCGAAGGTGCGGGGATGTGTGTGTGTGTGGGGGGGGGGGGGGGGGGGTTTAACTGATGGCAGCTTTATTTCAGCTTGGTTTTTTTCTTCTTTATTCAACATGAGCATCTGAATCTTATAATCTAATAGCAGCACATTGTCTTCTAGACCTGCACCTTAGGCCAGGTTTACGTCCGTAAGGCATGTCAAAAAGGAAGACAAATTGGTGCCAGAAACTTTTATACAGACACAAATGAATAGTACAGTGCAGAGCAAATTGACTTCTATACTAAATAATAAGTTTTGTTTCTTATCGAAATTTATTAATAAATCAAACACTAACAGATTGCGTGACTGAGCAACCAACGTAACATTACAGACTAACACACGAATCTGACTGTCTTTCATCATTCGATAAGTTCTTAAAATTTCGTGACTAAAACTGTTATTCATGCCGAAAAAATGTCCTGTGTCCTTCCTACACTATTTCATTGTTAAATTCCATCAATATTGATATAGCCATTTAGTCGTCAAAACGTAACAAAAAGACAGAAACTTACTTCCACATTTATAATATAATAGCTGGTACCCACAACTTCGTTCGTGATTGTAAAGTATTCATATTGACAGCTGTAGACATCTAACCACCATAATGCACGATGGGAAACTCGATACTATTACCACACACAAATACCAGTCTTCTGCGCTATGTAGTTCCGGCAGCAAAGTAAAATTTACGGATACACACAAGTCTTTGGATGAAATACGAAAATATTCATGATCGACCAATTTCGAACACCATATCTCACACACTCCCACAGTTACCGAATTTCGGCCAACGTTGTGATCGATGGGTGACTCTGTGTTACTACCACACAAAAACGCCGGTAATCTGTGATTGATAGTTTTCACTTAAAAGTGATACAACGTGACACATGCGTCTTTGGCAGAAATATGAAATTGCCGCAGGTCGACCATTTTATCCCCCATTTCTCCCACACCCCCATAGCTACCGACGCTAACAACCATAGTGCACTACATGAGATACGATTCTACTACGAAAAACAAACAGCAATGCTCTATGCTATGTAGTTGTGGCAGAAAAGTGACATATGCGACCGAGCGTGGTGGTGTAACGGATAGCGTTCTGGCCTCGCATTCGGGAGGACGGCGGTTCGAATCCCCGTCCGGGCATCCAGATTTGGGTTTTCCATGGTTTCCCCAAATCACTCCAGGTGAATGCCGGGATGCTTCCTTCAAAAGGCCATGGCCGAATTCCTTCCCATTCCTTGCCCCCATCCTTTCCCGTCTCTAAAGACCACGTTGTTAAAAAGGGACGTTAAACTGTTAAAAAAAAAAAAAAATGACATATGCGGAGACAGTCGAAATACGAAAATATCCTTGGTCGGCCACTTACAATCACCATATCTACCACATACCACAGTTTCTGAAAATCGGCCGCTGTTGTGATCGAAAGGTGACGCTGTGCTACTACTACACACAAACGCCAGTTATCTGTGATCTATAGTTTTCGCTGAAAAGTAATACACCGTGACACTTTGTCTTTGGCAGAAGTATGAAATTGCCACAGGTCGAACTCTTTCAACCCCCATATCTCCCCCACCCCCATAGCTACAGACATCTAACAACCATAGTGCACTACATGAGATACGATTCTACTACCAAACACAAACACCAATGTTCTATGCTATGTAGTTGTGGCAGAAAAGTGACATATGCGGAGACAGTCGAAATACGAAAATATCCTTGGTCGGCCACTTACAACCACCATATCTACCACAGTACCACAGTTCCTGAAAATCGGCCGCTGTTGTGATCGAAAGGTGACTCTGTGCTACTACTACACACAAACACCAGTTATCTGTGATCTATAGTTTTCGCTGAAAAGTGATACACCATGACACTTTTGTCTTTGGCAGAAGTATGAAATTGCCACAGGTGCACCACTTTCAACCCCCATACCTCCCACACCCCCATAGCTACCGACATCTAACAACCATAGTGCACGACAGGAAAGACGATTCTACTACCACACACAAATACCGAAGGTCTATGTTATGTAGTTGTGGCAGGAAAGAGAAGTATACGGAGATACGAATTTTTGGTCGAAATATGAAAACGCCCTGCACTGACCAACTTTAATCATTATATCTCCCACATCCCCACAGCTATCGGCATTCGGCCAACGTTGTGCACGACAGGAAACTCCATGCTACTTCCACCAACAAACATCAGTGATCTGTGCATGGTAGTGGTGGCTGAAAAGTGAAATATAGGAAAAAACACGTTTATTTTTATATATATATAAGATTTCAACTTTAAAACAAAACTCATTACTTCTAACAGATATCACAAATACAATTTAGGCCAAAATGTTAACAATGACTTCCTAATATGCCTCGCCAAAAGCCATTGAAATTTGGTTAAGAGGCGAATCTGTTTCACGTAAATTATTTAATTTTCAACCATTTCCAACCCTCCTCCCACCTCGCCACCGCTCACTTGACATATCGATCGTAGAAAAAATAAAAATTTGATCTTCTGGATGTTACGTATTTTGTTTAAAATACTTCTTGACGATATACAAGTACATAATAAACGAAAGGTAAATAAAGTAAATAATAATACTCACTTCAATTGAAAAAACACCAAAACAATGAACTTATTAACAAAACGTGAAAAAATTATGTAAGAATGTAGATTTTCCTGACATATGATTGCATTGAAGTCCTCAGGGGTGTACTTGCGGATTGTGTTGGTACAGCGTGAAGATTTCATTTGGAAACAAGGATTTTCTGGGAAAAATGCTTTTCTTATAGTATGTTGTTACTAGCTTCAAAGCTCGTCAAAAATGACGGGGCTGAACGGTATGTTCTGGCAAGTAATTTCATTACAATTGATTAACTTGGTAAAACAACGCGCAATGTAAATGCTTGGGTCTTACCTGCAACAAAATCTATCAGTTGTCAGCCTGGTCCGGGGTGCATTCCAAATTTACGACAAATTCCGCTAATATACTAGACCTATATTTGAATTACATGCATATTTCCGATTGTCAACAATTTCGTGGTCGTAAAAAGATTAATAATTCAAATATTACCTTTCAGCTTTCACTACTCCTACGTCAGCGACTGTATAATCCGGATTTGATGCAAAGTACGTTGTACATCTTTTGGGAGATTAATTTTTCCAAAACCGCTTCCATTCACTATTTATTGTATGAGTATTCTAGCAATAATGCAATATTTCACCAATTGTGCTGATAAATTACGATAAAACTTAAACACAATCAAGAAATTAGGAAATTATAATATGAACGTGTACATGGACGTAACGACTCGTTTCGGCCAATAGCGTTTTGCGAAGTTACATTTCCCTTGCATTTTTTTAACCCTTTTGATTAATTGAAATCTATAAATAAAAAGCCAATAAATAGGGAAAAAATGTTTTAGCGGTGATTCTACAGTAATAAAGCTTCCAAATAAAAATACTAGACATATATTTGATTTGTATGCATATTCCCTATTGTTTTCTTTATTTTTCGTTTTTTTCCCTTGTGATATAATGCAATATAATAGATGAAATTGCGGCAACGTGAAAAATTATCGGTAACGGTCCAGTAAGGGTGTCGGGAAAAGCGAGCTGGGATTTAGTTTAGTGAAAGTTGTAGTTTCTTGTTAAACTGGAATGCGTAAGTTTATTTCTGCTGATTGTACATAATCAACCACCAACTTCAACTGATATGACCGCTTACTAAAGTACACACATCACTTAATTTGACCGTGGATAAGGCTAATACAGACTGGTCGCCAAAGATACAGATCCGACTACGATAACGTAGACCCAGGCTTGAGCAATATGTTTTCCCGATCTAAGTCAGCGCTTCACTTAAACAGTTCAACTTCATGTATGGTTCTCCAAATTGCTTAAAACCTTCACTACTCATCAACTATAACAGTAAAGTTACTCTACTTGTCTTTCAGGAGCTTAAATTGCCGTCCCACGTGCATTACGCTACATACACCACTTCGCATGCTTACTACCAGAGACAACTTACTACATCTGTACATCATGCGCCGATCCAGGGTTGCCAACTCAAAAAAAATTTACCCCCAAAACTTATTTCAAAACCCCTAAAATCACCAAAATTAAGTGGAAAAACCCCTAAAAATATAAATATTATATTTTGATTATTAATATTTTTTATAAACTATTCAATATTTCTAACACCATTTCGTTTTTTTCTGATTGTACAGAGATTTTGAGATCATTATGTTTAGTACAAAGCTTCGTAAGTTCCTATCATTTGATACCCCTGTCCTGCCCAATTTATTTAAATAAACGCAATTTATGTATATAAAAAACAATTTTTTTTATTGTCCCGATCTGTAAACCTGATCATTTTTTTTTCTTTTTACCTTACATCCCGATTTTTAACAAACCTGACGTAGAAACACTATTATAGGGTAGGTATTGAAAATAAATACTTCTTATGAATTTCATCGAATTCAATGGCACCGATCAAATAATAAATATAATATTGTATAATGTTACCTGATTCATAATGAAAACAAATTATAAAAACGTAACGAAACTACTTTACCTTTTAAATCTGGATCTGTTTCCCACGTCTTTGTACACTTTTGACTGTATTTCTTTAATTTCTTAGACATGATTAACAAACTGTTTGTCGACACACTACAGGATACACACAACAGCACAGTTAATTCGACCAGAAATTACTAAAAAATAACGGCTACATTGTTGCACGTTGGTTGTTGCCGCAACAACCAAAGTCTTTACATAGGGAACCGAAACAATTATACGTCTCTGGTAAACATAAAACGCTGAATTTACAAAAAATTTGTTTCAAAACAAATATGTATCATAAACAAAAATTGTATACTGTAATCAGAAAAATATATTCAGTCATAGAGAAGTCCGAATTCTTAGTAACGAGGATCTGTTCGAGGATTTGATGTCACTATTTAAATATTCAAATAAGTACAAGAAATCATAAAGTATCTAAAAAAATACCACTAAAAATTCCCCTAAAAAATCCCATCACGTCTGTATACTCCCCTAAAACCCCTAAGTTGGCACCCATGCGCTGATCGGTCTCCACTGACTCTACATGCTCACTGCCGGGCCTCCTTCTATCGAACCCTCTCATTGTCGCTAGACTAAGTCTTATTGTTACAATTACGCTCTGGCAGTTTGATGACCAATTAATTCTTATGCACTAGCCTTTCCACTCTACTCTTTTAGTACCAAATTACTGTCTCATCACAAGGGCCTACCGAAAAGCAGTTGTGTCAGATATCTGGCACACACTTTCCTGAGGACATATCTTTCGAGAAAAAGTGAATATTAAAGGAAAAAGAAATGTACCTTAGTTATTACGCGATAGCGTTGTCAATATAGTCGGTGGCCTTTTCTAAACACATCTTTGCCGCCAACCATAACATCAGCAACAAGAATGTAAAATCACTGGCAAGTTTTCGTGATAGCATAAGCAATATTCCTATGCCGTAAGTAATAACATGTATTCCTTGCTTAAGAACTTGTATGCAACTACATACATTTCAAGTTATTTTACTTCATTACTACGTAATTAGTATAGGGTTACCAGAAGTCCCCGTTTGCCGGGGACAGTCCCCGTATTTAGCTCTCTGTCCCCGGACAGATTTCGTCCCCGCAATGTCCCCGGATTTTTACTGATGTCCTAAAAAAAATTTTTAATCAAGCGAAAGATCTTTAAACATCCTGATTTGTCAATGCATTCGTTTAAAGCAAGAGATATGAAGGGCTCGTCTTTCCTTGTACGTGCCTAGGAATAAAAGAAAATTACAAGGATACTGCGTCTTGGACACAACAGCTTTGTGCTGTGTGCAACATGGCTGTCTGTAATCCTCATTTAAAATACAAAATATAAACAATAATTGGCTTTTAAGTTAACCCATCCTTTAATCACATAACTTATGAAAGTGTGACGCGTCATTAGATAAATGCCGAAAACGTCCCCGGATTTTTGTGAAAAAGTTGTTAAGTGTCCCCGGACAATTAATTCTCGGTGCGCACATATTGTACCAGTGCCAAATTATCCATATTTATATGTAGAGATTATTATTTTATTTTAGTACTACCCTAACCCGCGAAGAGATATAGATTTATGTCACTAAAAATAAACTTTGTTTAGCATGACAGCAGTTTACACAACGAAAAATATCATTTCTGTAACAGTTAAATACTGATACGGGTGATAACCGTGGCGCCGCAGCTCGATGATGGACTCTTATACAATCTGACAAGATAGATGGAAAGTGAAGAATATATATATATATATCGATTAGTTCTCAAGATTTCGTATACTGTACAAAAATTGAGGTTGTAAATTTGAAATGTGGACAGGACCAAAAAAATAGGACAACCCCCAAGGAAATGCGCGCTGAACATGCGCAGTTGGTGTTTGGTGTTTAGTTTCCTTCCTAGCGGTGTAGGTCAAATTGAAATGAGGCGGCCTGGACCAGAACAATAACATCGTCAAAGGCACGAGAAACTATACCTATTACAAATTTTTTAATTCCTATATCTCGAGAACTTTGCTATGTGTCAAAAACATATATATATATATTTTTACTCTAGACTTTTCTCGTCGAATTAAATAAGAATGCCCTGATATGGAATTAAACACTTTAATATCGATGCTAAGCACAATGTTACTTGCCGAAAGTAAATAGCGACTAGGTGGCCAAATCAATCAATGAAACTGTCTAGACTCTAGAATGTTTCTCAAATCAATCGCTGATGTCAAGGCGCATTGCGCCCTGGAAACTCTATCATTGTTTGGGAAAATGAAGACCATGAATGCCTGCATAACCATTTCCAGTCATTTGGCTCAAGGTTGCAGACCATATCAAACGAACACAGCACATACCAGGATGGAGCCACCACCAGCTAGCAGAGTGGCTTCCTGACAACCTGACTCGGTTGTGGCTTCTGGAGTTTGCTTCTCTCTCGAATCCTGTCATCAGCTTTTATCATCTGGAATCGTGATTTATTTTACCACCTAAACGTTTTCCAATCTTCTAGGATCCAACCGATATGCGAACGAAGCAAGGAGAGGCGCTGCAGTTAATGGTGCTTTGTTTGTGGAGGTACTCGCCTTTGTCTTCTGCTGCCATATCCCAAAATAACGGACCCTACACGATCAATATCAGTCGTCAATACTCGTACCAACCGGTTTCTATACGGCACTACCTTACACGATAAATATTATTGACAATACTATTGTCAATAAATTTACACAGTGCATCTCTTTACGCCAAACAAGCTGGGTGAACCTATGTGGTTTTATTCTGTTATTTCTGGATTCTGTCTTTCAAAAATATACCAAGCTATTATTTTGGTACTTGTAACTAATTAGCGAAGTTGTAATAGAAATGCCTATACATGTTGTATAAAGGCAAGTTTTCATAGTTTTGTATTTATACGTTAATTTTATCAATTTCATGTTTATTATATAGGTACTTTGGATTCTTACCTCCCTATGCAAGTACCTGCTGACTTTCACTACAACATCGAAGGATGTCAATCTATTGGCTGGCTGACATTCCTGTCTCACTTCACTATTTAACTGAAAGTAAGCAGGTGGTACAAACTTGTTACATACAGGGTGTCCAGAAAAGGACTCCCTGATTTCAAAATTAAATATCTCGAAAACAAAGATCGATAGAGGAATGCAGTAAACGGTATGTTTATCGTGACAGCTGTAAGAAGTGTATACAGCAGTTTGAAATAATAGTCACAAAAGCTGCTAACAGATGGCGCTGTAATCGCCATACGTAATGCCTAAATAGTGATCCGAAGCTCAGGGCGACTACTCACCGATCGTGATGGCATCCACGTCGCCTGTGCAGACTGGTGCAGCCAAGTCTATTAGTTCGTGCCTATCTGCTATCACTAAGGCAGACACTACAGCTTCTAGTAGCGCCTCCGAGTCGCCCGTGAAGCTCGCCGTCATCAAGAAGGCTAAACGGAGGAAGAAATTCAAACCACCCGGCGCCTTCCCTCGGGAAGTTGGCTTCTTGGCGGAGGCCTCCCACCTTCCACCAGGGGCCACGGAACGTGTTGTGGAAGAAGTCAGACCAGAAGACTGGTCCTTTAAAGTTTGGAAAAGACGCCTTGCACGAGGCAACCCTGAGAATTGGAGTTTCGCCATCTCAGTCATCCTTGACGGCCTTCAGTTCAGCTGGCGGGTTCCCACCTGCGACGCTGCCACCTTCAAGAAGGCCCTGACTAGCCGCGACCACAGACACCTGGTCACTAAGTATCGTCCTGCTGGAGGAGTCGAGGCGTGGCCGGAGGCACTTGTGTTTCCAACCCCACTGGCCAGCGACTTCGTCTGGGAGGAATATGTTGAAGACACCAAAAGAAGATTCCAGACCTACAGCTACGACCCAAAGACGTACCGCAACTTCAAGAAGACGCCGATAAGGCCCACACAACCCTCTTCACCAACTCCTTCGCCTTCGCAAAACGGTGAGCCAGCTCCAGTAATCTTCCCTGCCGCACAAGTAGGCCCAGTACCACCGATCACCGTCAGCTATGCAGGGAACTACTGCATCTTACTGGCTCAGATGCAGAGTGCCATGAAGCTTCCTGTATTCAGCTGACCAGACCATCTGGATCTCAAGATCCTGCTGTCCTGCCCTGAAGACTTTGAAGCCGCCATCCAGATGTTGCAGCAGGACTCCATATCTTATGAAGTCACACTCTCCTGCCCCAGGACGAAGAAGGCCAGCACTTCTACGCAGAAATCTGCAGAAAAACCACAGCCACGCAAGCTGGTGCAGTGCTACAGGTGCCAAGAATTCCGGCATCTTGCTAGCGAATGCACAAAGCCAGCTAGATGCGTTCGTTGTGGTGGTGGACACTATGTCGCAGAATGCAACCAGCGTCGCGAGGACGCCGTTTGCTGCAACTGCGGCTCTTCACATGCTGCTTCATACCGCGGCTGCCGAGCATGGAAGCAGCAACGCAGTAGGAAGAATCCTCAACCAAGTAGCAGGTCACATACGCAGCCCGCAACCAGACGTCAAGAGAGCGTTGTCTGCCCTACTGCTAACACACGGCCAGAGGAGCGCCGGAAATCACACTGCTCTCCGCTACCAAGACGACAAGAGGCCTTGCTAACGGAGAAGACTAAGCATCACGTGGATCACACCAGATGGCGTCCACCAAAGAGACAACCCAGGCCAAAGATCACCGGCAGAGAATCATCCGACCACACCACCCGTCAATCATCAGATCAAAGAGAAGAAAGGTTGGATTCACTCATCACTCTTCTCACAAAGCTCGTAAATCACCTCACATCAAAAGAAGACACCACTGCCCCCCTGAGGCAGCATTAATGGAACGACACAAATTGCGGCCAATCACTTCTGAGGAAGAAGGTCGCGGCGGCACCCACTCAGTACAAGAAAACATCGACAGCCAACGTGACGACAAACCAACAGAGAGGAAATGCCCCATTAAAATGAAGCTGGAGTAAATGTCTACCGACAACACACTCCACCCTACTCTGCTCAACGGAGCAGTAATTGGCTGTGGCTGCTGAGGGCGATCAGTTCCACCACTGAAACGTGAAAGGAGGTTAGCGTACCGAAGGAAGAGTTTAAAACCATGTACACCATTGAACAACGCGTTTTTCTGGTGCTAGAGTACCACAGGTTAGAAGAGAGTCCTACGGCAACACGGCGAAGTTTTCAAGCACGATTTAATGTTCCAAAAGGACCCGATGCGAAAACCATTCGTACGCTCTTCGCAAAATTTCAACGAACAGGCAGCGTAACTGATGATCTAGTGGGGCATGTTGGCCGCAAGCCAACCCCCAGTTACGCCTGAAAATATCGTCACAGTGTCTGGAATTATTCAGCGAAATCCAATGTCATCCGTCCGTAGAATTGCATCGGAGACTGGTTTGAAGCGTTCCAGCACGCAGAAAATACTGCGAAAGAGCCTACACATGTTTCCATTCAAAATTCAAACGCACCAGGCCATACCCGGACGAGCTGTGCAACAAAGGGTTTCCTTTGCTACTCAGATGCTCACAATGATTGATAGTGAAGGATTTGATGTTGGCTGCATCTGGTTTACAGATGAAGCACATTTCCACCTGAATGGCTACGTGAATAAGCAGAACTGGCGATTTTGGGGTTCCGAAAAGCCATATTGGTGTGAAGCGAAACCCCTGTTTTTTCCTAAAGTTACTGTGTGGGCTGCAGTATGCAGCAGAGGCATTGTTGGCCCTTTTTTCATTCGAGAAACGGTCACTGGTGCACGTTATATTGCAATTTTGGAACAATTTGTCGCCACACAGCAAGCGTTAGAGGATCGACCAGGTACTGAATGGTTTATGCAAGATGGGGCCCGACTACATCGGACCGAACAAGTGTTTCGCTTTCTTGAGGAATACTTCGGGAATCGAGTCATTGCTTTGGGATATCCCGAATTTACTGGTGCAGGCATGGATTGGCCTCCATATTCGCCGGATGTGACTCCCTGTGACTTTTTTTGTGGGGCACAGTGAAAGACATGGTCTACCCGAAGCATCCCACCACGCTGGACGAGCTGGAATCGGCGTTCTCTGCGGCATGTGAATCCATTTCGGTCGAGACACTACGAAATGTGATGGCGAATTTCATTCTTCGTTTGCGCCATCTCTGTAGTGCCAATGGTGAACATTTTGAAAACATTGTGATGTGATTGTTTGCAAAGATTGTTTTCATACGATTATTTCACTTATGTATGCTGATATGAGCTGTACAGCGTACAGCGCCATCTGTTAGCAGCTTTTGTAATTATTATTTCACACTGCTGTATACACTTCTTACAGCTGTCACAATAAACATACCGTTTACTGCATTCCTCTATCGATCTTTGTTTTCGAGATATTTAATTTTGAAATCAGGGAGTCCTTTTCTGGACACCTTGTAGTTAATACATGAAATAGGGAAATGCGTTAACTACTTGATTATAACAAATAATAAAAATTCAACAGTTAACTAAAAAATTGAAGTACTGTAACTCTCAAAAAGTTAACGAAAAACCGCCAAAGCTTATGGAGTGTGACACAGCTCACAAATTTGGATTGCGAAATCAGTTTT
Organism: Vandiemenella viatica; assembly: GCA_031002005.1. Taxonomy (NCBI): domain Eukaryota; kingdom Metazoa; phylum Arthropoda; class Insecta; order Orthoptera; family Morabidae; genus Vandiemenella; species Vandiemenella viatica. Next base: position 178,101,616 of record JARYHS010011408.1, read on the forward strand.
GAAATACGGTGGGCTTGTTGGATGGAAAACATGTAGTTACAATGAAACCAGATAACTCAGGTTTCTTGTGTTATAATTACAAGGAATTTTTCAGTATCGTGCTTTTGGCTCTAGATGCTGTGAAGAAGGAGTTTATAATGGTTTATGTCGGAATGAATGATCGAAATTTGGACGGAAGGATAATGTTCTGCTCCAAACTCGGAGAATTGTTCCGTGAAGGAAAATTGAATTTTGCTGAATATAGCTGATCTTTTCCGAAGAGTATCTATTGCAGAAGAGGCATTTGTATAACATGATAATTTATTGAAACTCTACTCTCAAAGATTACTGAGTGAACCTGGACAAAATTTTCAATATGGGAGCGTCCATAAACTATATAGCTCCTTTTTGGTCTTCTGCGAATCCCCCTTCCCCCACGTAGCCTGACATGATTGTCGCCTCTACACCTCCTCCCCCCCTCTCCCGTATGGCACGTAGCTTTATTCCCTATTGAGGCCAGAAGACATTTTGTACTATTTTCTCTTGTCAGAATATCGTAAATTAAATCTCGGAAATAAATATTCACATGCTGTTGTGTGCTCTGTACCTTATTTTAACTGTGTCAAATAATATGAATGAAAAGCTACGTGGCTTGGCTCGGAAACACCCGTCCTCCCACGTGGCCCAGCGTAGCTTCTACCCCCCCTCCCCCCCCCCAGACCGAGCCACGTAATTTATGGACGAGATCCCATATTTGTAGAAAAAACATTTGAATCGTTGAATTACCGTTTGGTTTGTTCCAAAAACCAACAAACTTGTTGCTGTCAAAAGCTGCAGCAGTAACGGTTACGTGTTGCTGTTTGCGTAATTTCCCTGCAATGAAAAATCACCTGTACCTCTGCTCAAATGATTGAGTGAGGAAAATTGGATGACCTTGCGGAGTACTTAAGGAAATTTGTCTCGGACTACGCTGGCAACTGTTTCCTAGGGGGCGTCCATTAATACGTGAGATGTTTTTCTTTTGATCTGGTAGGACCCCTCCCCCCCCCCCCCCAGATTACGTGTGATTTTGACGGGATTATGGTCGGTCACTGTCGCCATTTATTCACCTTCACCAAATCGCGACGAAAACTGAACCGAGTGTTGATGGAAATATTGACACTCGCCCCCACACGGTCAATAATATTGACAATATCCCCTACACTTTCTAGTATTGATGGTCGAATAGCAGGAAATCCGAATTTCCAGGAATTTTGGGCCCGGGATAAAATGGGTGACCTTTTTTTTTGGTTGCTCTACAAAAATAGCCAGGCGACAATAGGCGGATTCTTGGCTTCGAGACCCGATGATCGGGGGCCCCCATCAGCCTGCGGGCCCGGGAACATTTGACCCGCTTACCCCCCCCCCCCCCTCCCCTAACGCCGGCCTTGATGGAAGGTGGTACCAGAAAATACATATTCATGACACTGTCGATAGAGGAATGTTAAAAACGAATAATTCCCGAGTATCGAATGCTCCATATGTCTATCAACTACTACCATACCTCTTTTAACATCTGCTAATTCATGTCGTTATGCGATAACCGCCTCAGAAAATATTTCATGTGACTCACGAGAGTACAAATGAATGGCTCTGGCTGCACGGTACATTTTTACTTCTGAGTTGCTACCGCTATATGGATGTTTGCATCTTCCTATCCGATCACTTTTGGCACTTCCGTGTTTATCTGAAGCAAAGGTGAGACGTTATGCTACACAGGGACAATGGAACCTCGGTCAGTAAGATCACATCTCGGAAGTACATTCATTTTAAATTTGACTCTTAACACAGCCCGTGGTTTCATTAAAGAAAACAGTTAATATATCTGACTGAAAGACTAATTTAATTTTAATCGTCCTATAATTAAAAAGCGAAGAAAATAATACACACAAAATTAAAGTATTCGTCGATTAAATTACATCTTCGTGACGTCTTATTCACCAATTACCACTAATCGGTACTTTATATGAGGTCTCAATTTGCTGTTAGCAATATCATACATTAACAAATTTTATATCCCTTAATTTGTAGTTTTAGCTGTGGATAGTCTAGTGCAGCGGTTCCCAACCTATGGGTAGCGACCCACTGGTGGGTCGCGGCATGTGTTTTGGTGGGTCGCGGAACAATCCAGGGTTTTTTTCCACAAAAATATATCTTTTATTTCATCCATTTAAAAATGTAACACGATATTTTACAAGTGCAATAATCGTGAAAGGTATTATCTTAAATTAAATCTTTGTGAAAAAAAAGTTTTCTTAAACAGTCAGCGGGTATTATGATTTGTTGTGTGATATAGCAGCGGCAAACCCCTTCTCCCGCCCGGTCCTAGAACGTAGATGCGCGCGCATACCACATGCAATTTTATTTCTTTCATTGTTATTTTCTTGTTAATTCTTGAAACAAAACCAAAGTCTTTGATCGAAACAGTCTTTCTCTACTTCTGAGAGTGAGTTATTGTTTGCGTTTTATTTTGATTGAGAGGAGCTTTAATGTGATTATGGAAAGTTGGTTGAGGACTGGGTCGTGCCGAAAAAGAGAGTATCCAAATGGGAGGAAACTTCAACCTCCACGGCTAGTAATGATAAGTTTGATAAAATTGCTGAACCACAACCAAGTATTTGTAATTACAATGCAAGCAGCTCGAAAAATCAAAAGACGTATCTGCGAAAGTATAACCCGGAATATTTGAAATATGGGTTTGTGTTTTCCGGTTCTGAAGAGGAGCCAATACCTCAGTGCGTGATCTGTTGTGAAAATTTGTCCAATGAAAGCATGAAAGCCATCAAAACTTGAAAGGCATTTGTCAACCAAGCATCCTGAGTACACAGGTAAGCCTCTTGAATTCTTTCAAAATAAAAAACGACATTATCTTTCTACCAAATCTACAATGGAAAAGTCAGTGTCAGGCCAACTGAACAAACAAACTACCATAACGTCTTACCAATTATCCTTGTTAATAACAAAGCAGGGAGCTGCTCACACAATAGGTGAGGAACTTATTTTATCTGCAACAAAAATAATATCTAATACTTTGTTTGATGGAAAAATGTCACAAAGAATAAGTGAAATCCCTTTATCAAACACTACTGTAAAAAGGAGAATCGATTAAATGTCTGATTGAGTCGAGGAAACAATGATTTCAACTCTGATGCAAAGTGATTATTTTTCATCACAAACTGATGAAAGCACAGATGTTGCTGGTCAGGCAAATTTATTAGCTTTTGTTCGTTTAGAGTTCAATGATTCTGTGGTAGAAGAAATGTTGTTTTGCAAGTCCTTGCCTACAAGAACTACGGGAGAGGAAATTTTTAAATGTGTTGACACTTTTTTTTAAAGAAAATGAAATTGTTTGGTCAAAATGTGTAGGTCTGACAACTGATGGTTCCCGTGCAATGTCCGGCATTTATTCAGGTTTAGTTGCCAAAGTTAAGTCAGTGGCCCCTTTGGTGCAATGGAATCATTGCTGCCTTCATCGAGAGGCTCTGGCAGTAAAAGGTTTGGATGAGTGCCTAAAGAAAAATCTGGACGATGCTGTGAAAATTGTCAACTTTATCAAAGCACGGCCTAAAATGCAAGATTGTTTGGAGTGTTGTGTGACGCAATGGGCAGTGAACTCAAACTTCTCCTTCACTGTGAAGTTCGATGGCTGTCGAGAGGTAAAGTAGTGTCGAGATTATTTGAGCTTCGTGACGAATTAAGAATGTTTATATTGGAGCACTAAAGTGACTATGAACCCATAAGATACTTTATTGAGTGTGTTTGTGATGGGAACTGGCTAAAACGTCTTGCTTATTTGGCTGATATTTTCAATGCGCTCAAAGTGATGAACCTGACAATACAACGAAAGGATATCCACAGGTTTTACGTCCAGGACAAAGTCGATGAAATGATTAAAAAAACTCGAACGATGGACCTGCAAAGTTTAAGAAAATAGTTTTGATGCATTTCCTGTCTTGCATGACTTCCTTCAATCAAACAATATAAAAGTCAACAAGGAAACTGCAAATGTTATCAAAGAGCACCTTGAAGCCTTGGTGTCTACCCTCAGGTAATTTAAAAAAAAAAAAAAATTTCAGTACATTATAAGTAAGTTGTAAGCCTTATTTATTTTCAAATACTATTTCTTTTTTATTTCAAGTACCCGTAAAGATTTTAAATTTTGTTATGTGTTAAAAAGTTAAATGTGTTCTATTCGTTTAATAATAATTGCTTTAGAAGCTACTTTCCAAAAACTGACGATGGTTACTTTGCGATAAGAAATCCTTTGGAAGAGGAACATTTGAAAAGGTCAAAACTCTCAACAGCTGAAGAAAATTCGCTCTTGCGATTCTTCTTTAAAAACAATTTTCGAGGAAAAATCCTTAATTTCCTTCTGAATGAATGTACGTGCAGAATATCCAGAAATCTCTAAATTAGCTGTAAAGTTCTTGATGCCGTTCAACACGACATACTTGTGTGAACGAGCTTTTTCTACTTTATTGTTTTTGAAAAACAAATACAGAAATAAACTATGTGTAGAAAATGACTTACGGTTAAAATTAACGAGTTTTAACACCGAAATCTATGCCCTTATCAGTAAAAACCAGTGCCAGAAATCTCACTGATTGTAAAGTTGTGTTTTTATAATAATTAAACGTATTTTTCAGTATCTTTGTAATAAAGCGGGAGGCAGCTGTACAAAGCATCACCTCATCCAGTTGACGGCTGAAATTCCAGGATTAGTTAAAACTCGATTTGCAAATTAAAATGCCACTGATGTTTCATATCTTCGTGAAAAACACCTACAAATCCCATGTTGTGGTTGACTGCTAAGTTTACCATTTTGTCTTCCTGATCCCAGTCTTCCACATTTTCATATATTTGGGTGTATTAAAACACAATGATAAACCTACCAATCGATCACCACTGAAGTCGGGTCTGCAGGTGGTTTCCACTAAAAAGCGGCTTGGCTGATCAATTGCATTTTAATAAGCTGATCGAGTTATTTCTAATCGTGGAATTTCAGCACTCACCTATCAATCAACCACTAAAATAGGGTCTGCAAGTGGTTTCCACCAAAAAACGACTTGGCAGACCAGTTGCATTTTAATATGCTGATCGAGTTACTTCTAATCGTCGAATTTCAGCAGTAAACTTGATAAGGGTATGGTCTGTGCAGCCGCCTCCCGGCCTATAATATGTTTATTGTTTTATGTATTATCAATGGTTGTTTTTGTCGATAGTGTATCCTTTGTACGAAAATTGCCTTTTCGTAGAATAGTATAGTCGACAGCGTATCTACGTCATACTACAGTTCCCATTCTGATATTAGATACTCTCTCATATTAGGTGGGTCGCGAATTTTTTTTTTTTACTTAAAAGTGGAAAGTTTGGGAACCACTGGTCTAGTGTTTGGCTGAGATTTTATGTCACTGAATGGATTACTTTAAGGGAGGTGCATCTGTATCTTTTTTATTATAACACTTACTAACTAAGGATACTGAATTTATTGACAAGGTGTTTAACAAATTTGGACAACAACCTAGGTGGCATAAGTTATTATTCAAACAATGTATTCAATTATAACATTTTTGTTTCTTAATCATTTCATTTAATAGCAGGAGGGTCGCAAATGCACCCCCTTCCCGGCGCCCGTGTCACTGACAGACACGTTCTTAATGTTCACATTAATTAGATTTTGTATCGGATCATCGCGTATCATTTTAACATATAACATGCTTACAAAGTGGTTGTAATACTTCAGAAGTTGAAGTCTCTATGACTTCTTGGTGTTTATGGCGTTGGTCACTGCAAGCTGATCGTTGAACAGGTTCTTCCATTACATTGGCAAAGAAACACATCAGTATCAAGTACAGCATTGTTGAAAAGGCAAACAGTTTTCGTTCCAGACATAGTTCAAGAACAGGCAGCGTGGGTGCCAATTGAAATGTTCGCTATTGCAAAAGAATCCGGAACTAGTATTCATGAGCTTGGATCAGCCCTTCCTATTTTTGAAATTTAAGTGTGATTTTACTGCACAAAACTGTTTTGACTACAACCATTGGGTCAAACTCAAGTTTCAGTGAGAGACCTATAATGAACTGTTAGCTATCACTGGTATTTAACTTGTGCGATGACCAAAACACATGCAATTTATTAGCTATTTCAGAAAATTGAACCAACTTAACTGTATTGGCCAGTACAGAGGGGCGTTTTATACAGACCGTAGGTGGACGTGACGACATCTAATGATACTTCCCAAATTTACAGCTATCATTTTTGGAAGGGGACATGGAGAGCACGTGGCCGCTTTGCCGCCATCTAATGATATTTTACGAAATGAAAACAAACTGTCCTTACCATATTTCATTAAAAAAAGAATAAGAATAAAAATGATCTATTATATTATCAGAAATTGAATGACTAATTTGCATCATTATTACTAAATAGGATAAAAACTAATGCTGTTCTAATGCCTACAACTGGTTTAAGCAACCATTTTTACTTTTTCTCTTCTTTGTTTCAACAAGATTGCTGGTACTTTTGTGCTCCTGATTGCTATATGCGCGGTGGTTGATAAAATCAACGAGTCACCACCTTGGCTTGTGTCAATCTTCGTTGGCCTGATAATACTGGTCATTGGCATGGCTATGGGTTCCAACGTCGGCTATCCTATCAACCCTGCCAGAGATTTGGGGCCCAGAATATATATAACCATAGCCGGATGGGGAAGCGAAGCATTCACGTAAGTACTTTCAAGATACTGGCTGTATTTCTTGTACTTATTATCGTGGATTGTTTAAATAGTAATGAATGTGAAAACTTTGTTTAACTATAAAATTCGCCTCATAACAGTTCAGTCACCCACTAATGGTCAATAATATCATGTGCCACCTTTCACATCCCTCCCGAAAGTCGGTATCTTACCGGTTCATCCTAAGTACTGGACTCCTCCAAGGCCTCACTACTGACGCCAGAGCAGGGGAAGGGGGCACCCGTTTCGATGATTACTATTTGGAATAATATTAATGTTCATATTCCAATCCGAGCTCATTATTTCAGTTTTGTAGTTACTGTTATATTCGTTAGTGATGGCATTAATGTTTTTCTCAGTTGCCTATAAATTTGTCTATCTTCCGATGTTTTCAATATTACCATGCAGGCACAGGTCCTGGCGACAGCCCGGGCGCATAAATCAGCTCCCGATTTTCTCAGCATTAATCCTTTATTTATTTCTCACTTGATATGTTCTGATATGTGCGGAGCATATCTTACGCGTCAGCGAAGTGACGGACTTGCACTCAATTGTTCTTCTCGATCAATAGACTTAATTTATTTCACATCTTATTTTAGATAAAAAAAAAAAAATTATTATCGTTGGGTTTCGAAGATTGTTTATAACATCAAAATTATAATTGTAGAAAAGTATGTGTCATTAAAACAGACTTAAAAATAATTAAAATCTGCCAAAAAAACACACGTTCGACGAAGCGATCAAGAATTCACATTTTTTTTTTTTTTTTTTTTAAATTTAGTACGAGACATTAAACAAAAAGTACTGCATAGATTCCTTTGATGTTTTACACATAGATGTGGTATGATTTGCTGTTGAGGCTAAAATTAGAAGTTTGACCTTATATCACCTATCAACTTTTGTATATTCCATATTTACCCAGGATGACTTCTGAAAATAGAAGATGGTCGTAAACTAAACATTTTGCATCAGTTTGTACGGAAATTTTTTGAAAACGGTGAGGAAGGACATCTCGAAATATGATGCAAAAATTTTTCAATACCGGTAGATCCCAAGAAGGGGACTATTCGTATGTTGTAAAACTACAGTCACCCAACCTATTTTTGATGATATGGAAAAAAAATCGTCAAACAAATTGAATTAAAATTTTTCATAATGATTAAGCAAGTTATTCCTCAATATTTGAATATTCCACTTTTACGCTGATTTACCTCTGACATTGGCAGAACGGCACAAACTGAAAAATTTGAATCGGAGGAGGGACATTTACATATAAGCCTTTGAAGAGAATTTGCTGTTAGAACTACTTGTACGACACAAAACTTCCACGATCTTTCGGGTACAGGGTCAAAGCTCAAAATCAGATTTTTGAGGACTTGGAAAAAACATAAAAAATATTGAGTTCAAAGTTTGCTTAGGATCAAACACATTATTGCTCAACTTTGTATATTCCATTTTTATCCTAAATAACCACTTACAGGAGCAGAAGGGTGAAAATAAATGGTGCAAAATGCTGCGACAAATACATCTTGTCGGATGATGGTACATATATCTGAGATTAATAGACTTTGACACCGTTTGACCTATCACCATGAAAGTAGTATTTTTTCATGGATAAGATTTCTGTCCAAAAAATCAAAAAACCATCCCCCCTCCCCCTTTGCACCCATTAATTTTTATACTGACAGTTTTTATCTGATTTCAATGGAACTTTACACACATATATACTTTAAAACAAAGAGAAAAGTACTACCTTCATTACAGAAACCCAAACCCTCCCCCCCTTTCCACCCCCTCCATCTTTGCCAATGTTCTTTATACATACGATTTCTGATATCGATGGAACGTTGCACACGTCATATACTTTAAAACAAAGAGGAAAAACATTGTGCACAATTGGTATGCAAAACCCCAACTCCTCTCCCCCTTTTACCCGCACCGCTCTTAATTTCCGATGTTCTTTATAGAAACACAGTTTTTATCCGATTTCGATGGAACTTTACACACATATACTGTCTACATTTGGTTTAAAAAACCCACCCCCTTTCCCCCCATCACCCTCACAAGGAAAATTTACACATGCAATGATTCAGTTTTTACAAATATCTCGAAAACTATTGGAAAATTAGCCAAAGTTGATGGTGATGAAGAATATTATAGCAGTCCGATCAAACGGATTAAACATAACTTTCATATCCACTCCCGAAAAACGCGGGGCTCTCTGCTAATATGTCAAGAATTAAAAATTATGTTTTACTCAATACAAATTGTTTTGGATATTTGACGAAGCCTTCATATTCCACTATGCTTATTTAATTATTAATCAAGCCAGACATGCAGTTTCAGTTGACTTTTATTCAGCAATAAAAAAATTTTTGGAAATAAAATAAAAGTATGGTTTTCTAACTTGCACCTTGAATTTTTTTTATTTTGTCTTATTGATTTCAAAATCTAGAATCGAATAAAGGATGCATCAATTTACTAAAGCAAATATGATATTCCGCTAGGCCGTTGGCGATGTCATCTCACAGGTCTCAAGTCAAAAGCAAATTAATTAAAAATCGTGTGAATTCGCTGCTAGTAGCTTGTGGTCGCAATCCTTCTGCTGGTGGCGATTTCCAAGCAAGTTCCATAATATAGATTTATTTTTTTTATTTTTTTAAGAAACAAAGAAATGGGCTTATGGATACAATCAGCAGAAAATTTGAGAAATGGCAGTACTTTCTCTCAGTAATGATCTGCCAAGTATGTGACAGTAAACGCTACTACCTGTGACTGTCTGGCCAAGGGTCAGGCACCCAGTACCAAACCTAACAACAGGATCATGAAAGGTGCCTCCCGAAGATAGCGATTTGAAAACGTTATCAGAAGCAATCGGGCGATCCCTGGGCAACGGTATAATGCCGGCCAAACCTTTCACACCAGAAACATCAATAGGCGAGCCCTTATCAGGGCCACAGTTAAAGATTGTATCCATCAACATTGAAGCCAAAGAAGAATTGCTACAAGACCTATGCAATCAACACAAATGTCACATTTTATGTGTACGGGAGACCCATAGAAGTACTGAAATGCGCCGACCTAAAATAAATGGAATGATCCGCGCGGTTGAGAGACCTCACCATAAATATGGAAGTGGCATCTTTGTCCGACCAGATGTTCAGATCCTGTCCACGGCCTTCACAGAAGAGAACGACATCGAAGTCCTTACCATTGAGCTTAAAAACTGCACAATCTCATCATTATATAAACCACCCAGCAGTAAATTCACTGTCAAACCACCGTTTAATTTCCAAAATCAACACCTGCAGATTGTTATTGGAGATTTTAATTCTCATTGCACTGCTTGGGGCTACGACTTCGACGACGAGAATGGCATTGCAGTAGAAGAATGGGCAGATGTAAATCAATTTACTATCATACATGATCGCAAACTGCCAGCATCTTTCAACAGTGGGAGATGGAGACGGGGCTACAACCCTGATCTAATATTCAGCAGTAATCACATCAGCCAACAATGTGTGTCTGTCTGTAGCCCAATACCAAACACGCAGCACAGGCCAATAATGTGTGAAGTGTTTGCAACAGTGAGACCCCAGAGAGTTCCTTTCCGCAGGAGGTATAACTTCAAGAGAGCTGACTGGTCCATGTTCACAGAAATATTGGATGCTGCTGTGTCTACTATTGAACCAACACCAGAATCATATGACACATTCACTGCAGCTGTGAAAAAATGCTTCAGAAGATCCATTCCCCGTGGTTGCCGATCATCATATATTCCGGGTCTCACCTCAGATCTAGCTGCCCAGTTCATGGTTTATAAATCACTTTTCCAAGATGATCCATTTGCGAAAAGACAGTAGAAGCTGGTAATCAACTTATCTCATCTCTAAGTGCAGCAAAAAGAGACCGCTGGATCAAAACATTAGAAGAGCTGGATCTGAAAAGAGATAGTCACAAAGCATGGAGACTTCTAAAACGCCTCAACAATGATGCATCGAAGATCACTGGACATTCCAATATAAACGCAAACCAAATTGCACATCAGCTACTCATGAACTGGAAGGAAACTTATAAAAGTGGGCCATCTTAAAACAAAGAAAACGCACAGAAACAGTCAGGAAGAGATGAACAACCGCACTGAGACCTTTAGTATGTCAGAGTTGGAAAAGGTTATTCATGAGTGCAAAACAGGAAAGTCGATGACATACGATCAGAAAAAATTAAGAACCTCGGATATAAAACCAAAGAATGGGTTCTACAGCTTTTTAACAAATGTATGAGCTCATATCAAATTCCGAAGGTGTGGCGGAGGACGAGGGTCATTGCGCTGCTGAAACCTGGAAAAGAAGGAAACAATCCTAAAGATTTCAGACTTATAGCGCTCTTGTGTCATCTCTACAAAATATTTGAACGATTAATTCTGAATCGTATCCAGATTGTGGTTGATCCAAAACTTATTCCACAACAAGCTGGCTTTCGTCCTGGCAAAAGTTGTACTGGGCAACTGCTGAACCTAACACAGTTTATAGAGGATGGATTTGAGACCTGTAAAGCCACAGGCGTTGTCTTTATGGACTTGTCAGCAGCATACGATACTATTAACCACAAACTATTACTTGACAAGGTCTACAATCTGACAAAGGCCACCGGATTAAACAAGCTCATCGCTACTCTTCTTCAGAATCGTAGGTTTTTCGTTGACTTTCAAGGACAGCGCAGTCGATGGAGGGTACAAAAGAATGGTCTACCTCAAGGTAGTGTACTGGCCCCAATCCTTTTCAACATTTATACAAACGATCAACCATTACATCCAGCTACCAGGAGCTTCGTGTACGCTGATGACCTAGCTCTAGCCTCACAGAGCACAAAGCTTGATGTTGTAGAAAGAAATTTGTCTGTTACCCTTGAAGGCCTATCAAGCTATTATAGGGAAAACCGCTTAAGACCTAACCCTTCAAAAACTGAAGTGTGTGCCTTTCATCTAAAAAATAGGAAAGCTAAGCGTAAGTTAAAAGTAATTTGGTCAGGTATTGAACTGGAGACATGTAACACCCCAAAATATCTGGGAGTGACGCTGGACAGAACCCTCACATATAAGAAGCACTGCATGAATTGCAAAATGAAGATCTCTACAAGAAACAACTTACTGCGTAAACTAGTTGGATCACAGTGGGGCAGTCAACCACAAACTTTACGTCCATCGGCAGTGGCCCTTTGTTACTCTGTTGCAGAATATGCATGCCCAGTTTGGTACTCGTCATCTCATACCAAACAGGTGGATGTAGCCCTCAATAACACCTGTAGGCTAGTGACAGGTTGCTTAAAGCCTACCCCAGTTGATAGGCTTTACCAGCTTTCGGGCATTGCACTACCCAGTATCCGCAGACAAGTGGCTGCGAACAAGGAGAGGACCAAAGTAGAACGGGAAAGCGCTCATCCACTGCAAGGCCATACACCACCAGCCCAGAGACTCAAATCCAGGAAAAGCTTTCTGAGAACATCACGGGAACTAATTGGGTCACCTGAAAAGGCAAGAGTACAGTTATGGAAAATGAAGGTTCCTAACATCTCAGGACCACTGAAAGTTGCAGAGCGCTTGCCACCTGGTCATGCAGACGACTGGAACGTCTGGTGGTCCTTAAATCGATTGCGAACAGGAGTGGGCAGGTCCAAGGAAAACCTAGTCAGATGCTACAAATATTAAGTACGAATGTGGTGAAGACCAAACTATGAATCATATGCTCGAGTGTCCTATGTGCCCATAATCCTGCAACAATGAAGACTTGTTTCAAGCAACACACAATGCAATTGAGGTTGCGAAGTACTGGACTAAGTGTGTTTAAGTTTGTTGATTTGCACAATGTATTTAACTGTGTATTTTGATGTTTGTGATATGTGAATAATAATAACAACAAAAAGGAAAACCAAAGGCTACAGGCAAAGGAGTCCTTCTCTTGAAGACCAAATGAAGCCTTTGTATAATAAATGACATAAATTTATCGGACTGAAGACCTCGATTGCTTGGAATGCAGTGTACTGTCCCCACCTGGACACAAGTAAACCTATGGGGACCTATGACGAACCTGGCAGCAGGCCGAGTGGAGACTTGGCCAGATTCGATGAGAGGACTGAGCGGATGGGTAAGGATCGAGCATAAAAAGTCGATCGGAGTGAGATATTCGTGGTAGGCTAATCAGGGTGAATGTTTCAGAAACACGTCATATGTACACTATTTACAATCACGACAGTACAATATATACAAATGGTATGCGTTAAGACTACTGCTGAATACAGATCATAATGTGAGGTGCTATTGTGCTACCTTCTGACATCCTGCTATGACATAAACCGGCAAATGGTTGCTGATATTATAACTACGTGAGTATGACCTTTGCTTTGAGAATGGCAAGATCTTCTGAGACTGCGAGCGATAGAAATTTTTGAAGAACCCTAGTTTCCTACCTAAGATTCAACAATGGCTTTCCACATCAAACCATACCCTACAGTAAAGCCAATCTGTTTGGTGCTGTCCATCTTCTTCGTATGTGGCGCACTTCTGCGGCAACAGCCGTCAGAGGCGACTCGACGTCTGCGTTCCCTCTGTTCCTACTGTTGGTGGCTGTGGCTGATTGATGAAGACAAGATAAAACACTCTTCGATGCCAGTGCAGAGGATTTTACACAACCTCCCACTACGGTCACAAAGTGGAGGGGCAAATGGTAGACCAATGATGAGGCTGATCAATGCCATCATCTGTTCTCCTTTGCTCGACCATTACGCACTTTTTCCTAACTGTCAACACTCTAAATCCTCGGTTAATGCCTCTGTCTGGTTTCTTAACATCCAACTTACCGTCCTCATTTCATAATTAACAAATATGGAACTTTTGAATCAAGCGAACAACTGCATTGCTACAGCGGCAAAGAAAAGAAGTGAGAGAGGCTACCTTCCGTCTTTGTCTATCACTGGAGATCCCATTGCCCCAGGCTACTGAGACAGACTTATACATATCTGCCTGACTCATCACTCTGGTATGTGCATGCTAGGTGAAAGTGGCAAAGGAATGCAGCAATTGTTTATTGAGGTGCGTGCCGTGTTTTCTCTTAGTGCCATTACCGCAGGTACACAGAAATATTTCAGCCCTCAACCAAGTAGAGTAAAATATTATCTTCAGTTCAAGAAGAGGTAATAATGAATGATATTGTATGACCTTGCAATGGTCGATTTCCTAAACACTCAGAAATCAGGAGTCTCTCTTCCTTAGATTGTCTTTATCTTAAGTACTGAATTCATCACAACCTTTGCTGAGCAAATAATTAAAAAAAAAAAAAAAAAAACAGAAATTATTATGAGGTGAATATAGCTATTATATATCAGTTTTCTTAGGCAGGAGTAAAAATTAAGAATCATTTAAGGTAGCATACTGTCTTGGCAACCACATGTCTCATTATGTGTTTTCAAAATGAAAATCGAAAATTTTGTTTCCATACTGAGCGAACAGAAAATCAGTTTGAGGCTTTGTATTTAATCAGAAAATAAGATACAGACTTTGTGAAATAACAACTTTTTCATTTAATATGTGATAATGGCATTATCATGGAACATCCTGGCATAGTTCATTTTAACATCTATACTTTGCAATTCACATAGTCAAAATTTGCAGAACGTGCTTTACAATCCCGAATAACACGAGGAAATAAAGTATTCATATTAGCGCCTAAGTGGTAATCTCCCAAGTAGATTCGTGGGCGAAATATTTAACAACATTTAAGCCATTTTCACATGTTAACGAATATTTTTCTGCTGTCATTCAGAAGGTTGTGGATCGTCTCTAAGTTATACACTGATCTCACACGCTGGGCTGTAAATAGTTCAAACCCCTTGCACATACTATTCCCTTTTGATACAGGCATCAATACTCCATATACATTATTCCATTAAAAATTCGTGATCCTTCACAAGTACATGGCCGAATTCCTCCCCATTCCTTGCCCCCACACTATTCCCTTTCCAAGCCAACAATCAGAAAAATGACAAAAAAATTCTATGGACCACTTACTTATAAGCACTTTTTTTTTTTACCTGTATGTATGCATTTTAATTGGTCAGCCAGGCTGACTGTATGATATATTCAAGACCTAAGGTAAAAAATAAATAAAAATAGAATACTGTCCCTTGAATACCTAATAGTGTAGGGAGGAGGTTTAATTCGTCTTCAGGAAAGAGGTAGAATTAGGTGTTCATTAGCAGAGGAGGAGCCAAGTTTCATGACAGACTACGTTAGATATGTTGTCACATTAATGCTTGGTGCAGCTAGCCTGTGAGCCAAAACTTTTTATAATATCCTATTTCTATACTGAATCTGCCTGTTGCAGCAAAACTTCCCATTTCATTAGATGATTTCCATAAAAGGTATTCATACAAAAGTATAGAGTAGAATGTCAGAATTTATCGTAGACAAAGAGCAGATCCTTTATCATAATTTAGAAGAAAGTTTCAAGCACAGCATATATGAAAGGATACATAACTATGATAAACTTATAATACTAAGAGTTCAGCCTTTATTTTCGCTGTAACAAAAACATGCTGGATTTGACTGAGGACAGAAATAAGTTTTTCACTATGCAGCGACGAAAGGAGATAATGGAGCGGACCTACTGAAGCCAATGTATTAAGGGGGTAGCAAACACATTAGTCACAACTAAATGACTCGAGACGCTATAGAATCATGTCTAACTGTGGCTAGTTGGACACTGTTCATAGGCAATCTAAGGTATATCCTCCGACTTCTTCCGATGTCGAAACAATGATACAGCTAAATTTTCTGACGCCTACCCCACCCACAGCCGATGTAGATAGCATCAGATGGTGACTTATCAGAACGGCCCTAGCCTGAGGTGAAAACCGAGCTGGCTGCGTCTAACACGAAACAGCTCACTACGTCGCTTCGCCTCTACAGATCCCGCAGCCGCCGTCACGCAACACTCAGGTCACCAAAATGGGCAGCGCCAGCGTATCAAAAGTCAGAGCTGATAGACTAAATGTGTCTTCGCCCTTCATAGTGGACATTATTACCCTGTAATGCATTTCAGAAACATCACTTGTTACTGAATCTAAGCCGACACCAATGCATTTATAGAGCGTTATTAACTTGCCCCACAACATTCCCTTTTCAATCCGACGATCAGAAAAATGCCAAAAAAATTCTATGGACCACTTACTTATAAGCACCTTTTTTTTTTACCTGTATGTATGTATTTTAATTACCAATCTTAACACTGCTCAGCATCGAGCATGGTGGGTGAGCATTCGGGAGCATATGGGTTCGAATGACCGTCCGGTTATCCTGATTTTGGTTTTCCATGGTTTCGAGAAATCACTCCAGGCGAATGCCAGAATGGAGCCTTAAAATTCCGTGGCCGAATTTCTCACCATTCCTTGCCTCGCATCCTTTCTCACCTCTAATGACAATGGTATCGACGAGGAACAAAGCCTGAATAAGAGACTGTCAGTGACACGTACTGCGGGCAGTTTAGACTTACACATTTATAAGACCCTCATAAAACAGAACGTCATTACATGAGTACTGTTCTCTTTCATGCCAACTGGAAACGTATTTAATGAATACAATTTTATAGTAACAATGCTGTCAGATCCTGATATGCTGGAAATACCAGAATTTCTTGTATTCAAAAGCAGAGACAATCAAAAGAGATACCAATCATACTCTACCGCAAAGAAACACTTCATGCTTTGGTTTCTGTTAATATTATCTTTGAATACATAACTCTGGTTTATTTATTCCGTTTTCTGAAATATAGTACTTTAGGATACACAGAAACGCAAATCACACCACTACAACACGGATTAACGCTCAAATTAATTGTAACATTTCCTTTATGGTGAAGTTATTTATTTAATAATATAATATTTAATTAAATTGGCAAAGGACTGCATGCTTCGGTGGCAATTTCCCTACATACCCATCTTCCCCCTTTCTGCACCCACCTGCATTTGCCCTCTACAAATTTTACTTTAAATTTTTCAACATTTTTTTGAAATTATTCATCATTTCTCTCGGTAACTTATTCCAATTCCTGACACCCTTACCTAAAAAAGAGAATCTTCCTACACCCTTGTGCCTCATATCGAGTAAATGCTTGTGGTCATGGTCATATTTTTCCCTTCCATGCATTACTTTTAATTCTTACACCAATATCTTTCCATGCCTCGTCACCAATATACGCATTGTACACTCCCATTTTCCCTCTTCAACCTCCTCCTGTCTTCCAGAGAATCCCATTCTGCTCTTTTATCATATCTGTTACTGATTGCATTCTGCAATAACTTCCAGAAACAAATCTAGCAACCCATTTTTGCAACCTCTCAACTCCTGTATTTGATACTCAAAATGTGGATCCATTACTACACTATTATTATTCAAGCAATGGTCTGCCAAAATTTTTGTAATCCAATGCCTTTACTTCTCACATACATCCCCTCATCACTCTCTTCAACAAATGCAGAATTTGAAACCTTTTACTACTTCCTTGTCAATGTGTCTTGATCAGTTAAGCTTGTTATGAAAAGTAATGCCAAGATATTTACATTTCAAGTCTTCAACAAGTAATTATTTTCCCATCCTATAATATCAATTAACCTTTAGTTTAGAATGATATTACATTACAAACCTAGGATATAATTACCAAGTGTGGAAGGTGAGTGGTAACATGCTGGGCCTCACATTCAGGAGGGTGCAAATCCCCTTCCAGGCATTCAGAGTTCGGTTTTCCATAGTTTCCCTAAATTGCTCCAGGCAAATGGAGGGATGCTTTCTTTCTTTTTTTTAAAAAAAAAAACAAAAAAAACAAAAAAAAAAAAAACGCCCTGGCCGAATTTCTTTTCCATTCCTTATCTCATCTTTAATGACCTTGATGTTGATGAGACATAAAGCCATAAGCTCATATAGAATTCTCATCAAAGAGCCTGTGTAATATTAATACTAAAACTTGATTGCCTTGATGAAAAATATTACCTCTTCTTATTATAATAACGAATTTTCGTGAAGCATTAGCTACCGGTAATTTTTTAATATTTCTAAATTACATTACATTAAAATATACAGAAAACAAAAAACAAACTTTCCAACAGCCAAAGGAACATGGAAATAAGAAAGGAGACAAAAGAAAATCCTTACATTTTGCTTTTTTCCCTTCACTAGTGTAATAATTGTTACTGGAAGGAAAAAAAAAAATAAAAAAAAGTGTACAAATGCTAGTAATAAATAAAAGTGGTTTTGTGCATTATAGGAAACCAATCCAATTAAACAGTCACATTACACTTATTCTTAAATTACTTGTCCTATTCAGTGAATTTAACTACTGGAGATGTTTCAAAACAAACAAACAAGTAAAAAATATTTAAAAAAAACAACGTATTTTATTTTTGTATGTAGCATAGTTTAATATGTCTTATTTAAATCAGCTTTTCTATTGTAGATGCTATCATTCTTCAAGCAACTTCTCAAAAATTTCATTAGGAGTATATATTTATTCTTTAAAATAATTATTTCAGTTTTTAGTGTGATCAATAATAAATGCTATGAATAAATTTGTGTGATAATAACTAAAGAGATGCCTTATTTCAGTTATAGAGACTATTGGTGGATACCAATTCTTGCTACGCATATTGGAGCAATATTAGGAGCTCTAGTATATATATTCTGCATTGAAATCCATAATAAAGGAAGTGCAGGTCAGTTATATTGTTTCATCTTTTCTGGTGAAGCTCACTATACTGGTTGTACTACTTTTTTCTGCATTCAGTAGTAACATTGTTAGAGATGTAGTTCAGCATAAATAGTTCATTAAATTGATATGACCGTACAAAAAAGTTAATCATGTAATTAAGTGGTGGCTAGGTCACCTAAAAGATTTGCTGCCATATGGAATTACAATATTTACTTAGCTGGTGTGGAAGAAAGTAGTTCTAGCTGCATTATTCTAACGATTATCCTTCTATTTGAGTTATTTAAATTTGGAAAGTTTCATGTATAGTATTCACACTTTTTGATATCTTGTTATTACTTCAACATATTGTTAAAATGCTGTATATAACTTTTGGGAGGTGATCTGAAGCCATTTTCATTTGTATCAGTATTAAAAATTTCTTGAATCCAATACTTAAAGCAGCTATTTATTTCTTTTTAATTTGCAGATTCGTCATAAGTAAACACATCTTGAAGAGTATTCATAGGGTATCTTCATAGAGGTGCCTGTTCCAGTGTTCTCTTTCTCAGGAAATTATTTTGTACCTTCATTTTTTTTAATAATGATCACAAGTGTTAAAATTAAAAAATTTCCTTACCATCTTTCTGTATACAGTTATATATGTACATGCAAGATACAAAAATTAATAAAATTATTCTCTTTTAATAATTTAACTTCAATTTGTATTGTCCTTGTAATGTAGCGTTAGTAGGCTTACAACTGGAGGTGCTTTAAAAACACAAGATTATGATGACTTGCTCTGTTGTCTTCATTAGAACTATACAGTATACATTGTTCTAAATACCAGAAATAAGTTGTTAATTACAAATGAGATTCATTTATGTAATGTTTTCACTGCCATTGTTGGATGCTGCATACATGGTGTGCTGCCAGCCAATCAATAGGCTTTATGGCCACTATTCCACATTACTACGCTCAAGCTTGTTCCATTTCCACTGTCTTAAACTTGCTGATTTCCTGTCTGAGGATTGACAGCACTAGTTTCCATGCCTGAATCAGATATAGTCCTTTATCCATTTTAATGGTGTTGCTATTAAGTTCATTCTGATAACTCCTTTTACGATAGGTTCTCAAAAATGAGTAGAGCCAGCACCTTCACATTTTAGAAGACCATTTAATAGCCAATGGCAGTGTGCAATCATAGACTTCTACAGTTGATGTTTGTGCTTGTGTGCAATTCAGTGGTATGGATGATCTGCTAATGTAGAATTTTACAAATTCACGGGGTCAGTTATAAACACCCATCATTCTTAAACCAAGTCATTTTCACTGGATCAAGACAATTTCGAATTTTCGCAGGTGATAGCAAGATACTCTTGATCCTGTGGCAGGCCTTCCAACTACAAACCTGTAAGACTTCATCCCACTGACATATCGAAATAACCTCTGTTCATATATCTGGATTGTTTTTATATACGGTATCTGATAATAATACAGGAAAATGAAGGGATTAAGAATATGGAATAACTGTACAGTGAAGGCAGTAAAAGATAAAGAATTAGCTTATAATAAATTACTTCAAAATAAAATACAAGAAGCAAAAGAAGAATACATAAAAAATAAATAAGTAATAATGCCAAACTAGTAACAAGACCTGCACATTGTGATACGTGGGATAGATTTTTAGCTAATATAGAAAATGATGTACATAGAAGATAAGAATTTACATATAAAGCGTTAAGATATTTAAATAAAACAGGGACTGATTTTGCAGATATACATTTGATTACTGAACAACAATGGAAGGAATACTATAGAAACTTGTGGTACACAGGAATTCCAGATCCAAAAGAGGAGCAACTTCAGTATAATAATGCTGTAGATTTCATCTCCTTAGAAGAATTACAGTTTGTGTTGAGAAATATGACAAATAGGAAAGCTTGTGGGCCTGATGGGATTAATATGGAATTATTAAAATATATAGGCCCTCTGTGTGAATTTAGAATATTACATCTATATAATGAGTGCTGAAAAAGCTACTATATACCAAGCAGCTGGCAAATGACAGAGGTTATATCTATTTTTAAAAGCAGAAAGAGGAATGAATGTAAAAATTATTGAGGCATTAGTTTAATGATGCTGTTTAGAAAATATTAGCAAAATAATAAATGCCAGATGGAGCTGTGAGCTTGAGGGAAGAGGTTGCTTGTATGTTTAAACTATGACTTAATTGGTTTTTAAGTTCGAAGCTGCAGTAATTATCTTGGTCATAAATCTGTTTAATACGTCCACAACCATTCGGGAGGACGTGGGTTCGAATCCCCATCCAGGCATCCAGATTTTGGTTTTCCATGGTTTGATGCTTCCTTCAAAAAGGCCATGGGGGAATTCCTTCCCGTTCCTTGTCCCCAGTCCCATCCCGCTGTAAGAACCTTAGAATTTTGGCAAATTCTAGTTTCCCTAGCAGTAAAATGTTCTATAGATGGTTCGTAAAGTAGCTTATGTTGGACTTAGAAAATTCAAGAAAGAGTAGTTTTCAACTCTAAGGAATTTCCCTGTAATCTTTCCCACAGTTACAATTTGTCATAAAAATCATTTTAAAGTGTATTTACCCTATCAAGAAACGTTTATTTTAGGAGATATTCCGCTTTGTTCAAGTTTTAAAACACGCGATCGGAAAAGTAGAAATTCTAAGATTTGTAATAACTTTAAATCAAGTAAAGCGACAGCTGAACTTTTATCACCAGCTATAGTCAGCATTGTTCCTAATATTTTGGCAGTAAAATTAAATAATTTGGTAAAGTTTAATTAGTGATTTAATTAAAAGGAATATTAATTTAAAATTTTTATCAGTAGATAGCCCTAATTAAGACGATTATGGACATATAATGGTTTCAGTGAAAAGTTTAAGTATTTGTCTGGTAATTAAGTTTTTGAAAATAGATTGTCGTTGAAAAATTCAAACGTTTGGGTTAATCCCCTGCTTTAGAGCTTTGTATCACCACGCGGAATTAAATAAAACTTTAAAACTAATTACTCTAAATTTCTCACTAAACTGCCGTTGGACTTCCAGTAGATAAGTCTAGACACTGTCAAAGTTTAAACATTTTTTATAATCTGGATCGTTAAATAAATTACACACACTTTTGATCTCGCGGAAGCGAAAAGATGTGATACAGTTGCTTATGTCACTGATTCTAGTGGTTCCTATGAAAAGACCCTGCTGCCATCAGGCTTCGGTCTATCTTTCGTCTTTGGTCTTTTCGTCTTTTTCCGGGGAGCATTATGTGAGTGAGCCTGCGTCAGTCGTGTGTGGGGGCGGGAGGAAATCTGTTGAAGGTGAAGCTACTGAGTCGGCCATGTTGGGACTTTGGTGTGATAGCCCGCGAGGATAACGGTTAACATGAACTTATAATTTTGCAAAAAGGGGTCGGTCGGTTAAATTTCTCTCCACAACTTGCAATATTTTGGAAAAGTGTGTTCAATTTGCCTACTCAACTGTTAAATGCATATTTCCGTAAATGTGACTTTGGAAATAAAACTTTGAATTTTCTGGAAGTGAACTTTTGTCATTTAGTAGTTAACTTGGAACCTTTTCTAAATTTGTGGTTTAGGAACAGATCTAGTGGCGATCTTTAAGCATTTTAGTTGAGTTTCTGTCAGGCTACACGGTCAAATTTAAATTATTTTATGAACTTTCAGCAGAACTTTGAATCCACTTAAACTGTTAGTTGAGGCGCTAAGGCGATACTACAGCCCCAGTATCGGCCTTGGTTCCTTACACCGCCTCTAATGACCTTAGCAGTTGAGACGAAAAAAAAAATAAAGTCCACAACAGATAACAGGTTTGAAACAAAAAAAATTTTATATTGTTTAAAACTATTTGCACAGACTATTGTATAAAATGTTGCGTATGGACAGACATCAGAACTTTCAGATCCTTTAAGTGAAGCTTGCAGTTCATCATTACTTACAAGTTCATTCATACTTCAGACAATCTTTCACTATCCCTCAGTAAAATTAGTTAAAGTCTCATAACTCCCGATGGAGAAAAACAGAGTCTATTCCTAACATCGGAATATTAATATCAAAAGTTATGAGTCACATCATTGAAAAATTACAAGTCCGTGTTCCCACAGCTCCCAAAATTTCAAAGTCCACTTGCTACATGCTCACTGCCTGCTCGCATCTGTGACTGGTGGAATAATGCTTCCCCCAGGAAACAACATGGCATCTTACTGCAAATACCCCTTCTGGTCACAAATAGTAATTGTCAACACAGTGATAGTACAGGTAATGAATTTTAAATACTTAGGCTGTGAAATAAGTTATGATTTGGATAAGGGTACAGAGGTAAAGATCAATAAATTTCAATCAGTATGTGGGATGATAAGTAGAGCAATTCAGAACAAAACATGAAAAGACACAAAAATTCTATAAGACAATGGCTGTTCTGACTCTGTTTACTGAAGTGAATCTTGGAAAACTGAAGATGGCAGCAGAAATGAGATTTCCTAGGAATGTAAAAGGTTGCACTAAACAAGACCATATAATAAATTCAGGAAGAAGTTGATGTGTACAGTATGGATAGGTTTTAAATATGCTGCCCATGTGTCTAACACGAGAAGTATTTATTTGTGTGAAAAATACTTGATAACTAAATGTAATGGAGAGCAGTTCATGCAGAATAATAGCAATCACAGTTTATACACTGAAGAGCCAAAGAAACTAGTACACCTGCCTAATATCACGTAAGGCCCCTGCGAGCACGCAGAAGTGCCACAACACGACGTGGCATGGATCGACTAATGTCTGAAGTAGTAGTAGATTCGTTACCAACTCTGGAACATACAGGACATTTTGAAACAAAATTTTCTTAGATTGACCATTGGCATCGCACACATTCAAACTCAGTTTACCTGAGCTTTTTACTGATAAGCATTTATTTCCTTCCTTAATTGAGTTGATGAGTGGTACTGTTTCTTCGTGTAATATATTCCTGTGCATAGTCATGTGCATTGAAGCGCCTGAGTCTATATACCAGGATCTCTGTTACTCACTGGAGCTATGAATGCAGTGGCATTGTTTGATCTTTCCTGATTTTCAACTTTGTGTTTCTGCTTTGCTCTACACCAGTGTTCCTCAAAGTGGGGTACACAAACCCCTAGGGTTCATCCTTGATCTTAAAGGGGTTTGCGACAAGATTTATGTAATGGCGGACAGGCTATCTCAAGCGTATAACACACACAATGGTGAATATCGCTCATTGTTGCCAGTAATGGAACTAAAAAAAGTCACTGTTTATTGATAAGGGAGTTCGCCAATGCCTTGGAAATTTTATAGGGTATGTGGAGCTAAAAGTTTGAGAAACACTGCTTTAGATTTGCACTGTGCACTAATGTGTAGCAGCGAGGTCTCTTCTGAAATTATTTCTTGAAGACTTTGTTGTTCTTATAATTTACAGCAAAAGCTGATTTGTCAGCATACTTGTTTTT
Organism: Vandiemenella viatica; assembly: GCA_031002005.1. NCBI lineage: Eukaryota > Metazoa > Arthropoda > Insecta > Orthoptera > Morabidae > Vandiemenella > Vandiemenella viatica. Next base: position 178,125,594 of record JARYHS010011408.1, read on the forward strand.
ATATCTTGCAAGATTTTTGCTTTGGCGGAGTCAGCACTTATTTTCATACCAGAACATTCAATGCCAATTATCATTGGTTTTTATGCATTTGGTAGACTGGAGAGAAGCAGAGTTCCAAGCCACTCATCATCTACTTTAAATTCAATATTTTGTAACATGTGTACTGTGGTTATTATTTTGCTATCGTATCCTTCGAAATTTTGACATCCAACTAGCATTGTTGTGCACAGATCACCAAGTAGGTCCAGAATCATCGAAGGAATTTGCTAAATTGTCATAAACTTTTTTGCTGTCTAAATCTCTTGAATTTTGATGTGGTTGATGGAATACACTAGCAGAAAATTTTGTTTTGGCTTTTAAATTGCATTTGTAATTGACGAGATCATCACTCACATTTTCAGTATAGTTCCATAATTCTTCATGTTCCAGATAGGTTTTTACAACAAATATCCGAGTAGTTTTCTCGACAAGTTAGTTTGTCAGTCAAGGCTAATTGATTGCTTGAACCAACATTTTCTGCAGTTTGAAATGCCACGTGTTGCCTAGGTTATGATTTATATGTATTACATTTTCATCAGATATTCACCACTTTTACATATTAACTGCCTGCTGGGCCCCATAACCTGATGGGTTTTAAATATGCTGTAAACATATTTAACATGAGAAGTATCTACTTGTATGAAAAATACATGAAACTACTTTAACAAGTATAAATGAAGCGATAGAGGAATAAAGATAATCATGGAGGCAGCATATTGAAAGAATGGATGAAGAAAGGATTCCACTTCTGGTGACGCAGTACCAACCAGTGTGAAGCAGAGACATAAGAATAATTTTTTTTAACTGCTTGACATCTCTTAACAGCGAGGTCTGTAGAGACGGGAAAGGATGGGGGTAAGGAATGGGAAGGAATTCGGCCATGGCCTTTTAAAGGAAGCATCCCTGCATTTGCCTGGAGTGATTTGGGAAACCATGGAAAACCCAAATCTGGATTCCCGGACGGGGATTCGAACCGCCATCCTCCCGGATAACATTTCATTAAAACTACAATGAAGCATACACTCCAGTGGCAATTTCCCTATACACCCACTTTACCCCTTTCCTGCACCCACCTACATTTGCCTTCTACAAATTTTACTTTAAATTCTTTCAACATTTTTTGGAAATTATTCATCGTTTCTCTTGGTAACTTATTCCAATCCCTTACACCCTTATCTAAAAAGAGAATTTTCCTATACTCTTGTGCCTGAAATCGAGTTCCAGCTTGTGGTCATGATCATCTTTTCCCTTCCATGCATTACTTTTAATTCTTACACCAATATCTTTCCATGCCTCATCACCAATGTACATCTTGTATACTCCCATGACCCTCTTCACATTAGTAGACCTAGGAAGAGATGGTGTAAAGTACAAAGTAAAGGCAGAACAGGCATTAATGCCTAATCTTTGAAGTTGAGAAGAATATTTTAAGGTATCTTGCATCACGGGCCATTAGGCTCGGAACGTGTGTGCACACCGAACGTTACCCAATGACGTTAGTCATTGGGTAACGTTCGGTGTGCACACACGTTCCGAACCTAATGGCCCGTTTTTTCTATTTGTGAGCAAGGCATATGCCGAAATATTGTGTAGTTTGTTTGTCAGCATTAGTGTTCTCTCATCGCATCCGTCCACTTTGGTATGTGGTGGGTTAATTTCCCTTTCTTTTCTTATTTATATCGCCTAGAAGCCGCTTCCATTTTCCTTAGTTGCATCATTAGTATGATAAGAAACGTTCACGACCCACCCGTAAGAAGAGATGACTTTACTGTAGGTTCCTAAGAGAATACATAAACTATATCACGGTCACCAAACAGTGTTAAATTGGGTAATTCGATAAGTAATAGTGGCTACTACTTCACTAAAATTAGCTATGACTAGAGTTGGAATTTAAATTGCATGGTCAGGTGTAATCAAGGCAGTCAGATGTTTCATTATAGGTGATACAATGCGAGTATGTAGCCAAGTAAGAGTGATTGAATGAGAATTGTAAGGTGAAAAACATGACAAAGTGAATGATTAAACAAACATCAAAATTTGGTTTTAAGAATCATTGAGAAATTCCTTTGAATGAAAGTTGTGTGAAAGTATGAGTATAGATGAAAATAGCAATTGTGATGTAACAGTTTAATGGGAAAAGTACATTAGAGTTGATTCAGGCTTTTAGAAGGAAACTAATAGTTGCTAAGAGAAAGAAACTAGTAGATGCTAATGACAAGAAGCTTGCAATGATTCAGAGAAATAAGTAATGTCAGTATGCTAGAAATGTCAAGTGATGCTGTGACAGTAACAAACATTTTTAAAGCTTATGTAAATATAGCAATGCTGTGACATTTTGGTACAATACATTTAGAAATTTTCCAATGAATTGATAATTAGAAGGAAGTATATTAAATTTGAATTTTGAATACTAGCATCAAATTGTTTTCAATAATCTTTGGATTTTGTGATGTAATCTATTGATTCACTTCAATTTGAAATAATTTTGACTCAGTTTTGAGAATAATTTAGAATTGTTTTGCATAAAAATAACAATTATATTAGATTCTAAGATTATATATATATTTTGATTTGAATTGGTCTGTATTCATTATGCATGCGTTTCATTTAATTGTGTATAGATGCTTATTTATTTTGACTTTAGTATAATTTTGTAAAGGAATGATTCACACCGATCAGTAACATAGATTTGAATTTCATTCACGATTGACTGGAGTAACCATTTTAACCGATTGATTCATAGATGATTAAAAGTGACCAATTACCAATAATTGATTGATAATAGTAATTGAATACTCCATTGATTAACCAATAATTTAATTGATTGTAAATTAGTAAATTATGATAATTAATCAGTATATTAAAATGATTCAGTAAGAAAAAAATTTCTGACATATTCTCAATTCAAATAAATAAATATTAAAGTTTATTAAGAATTGTAAATAATTTATTGTGAATTAAAATGTAACAGAGAGAATTGTTCAATTGATTCAAGGATGTCCCATAGCATTAATGCATGAATTAATTATAGATTTAAGATTGCCAAAGAATGGAATACTGCCGTGTACGGCAGTGTTGGAGCTTTATCATTGGTTTTATGAGAGAACGAGGTATTGCCCAGAGTCACCCCAGCTTGACCCAAGCGTGTCAGGTTGGGATTCATTCGGCGAGCAGGCAGAATGTTCACCCAATAAGACTGCATTGGTCCATATCAGGAATTTTCGGAAGACATCAAAATGTCTCTACTGAGGAATGGAATTGAGTAAATTGAATTCATTTGTAGTATTGTTTGTAATTTATGTAGACTGTGATTTTGAATTGACTTTTGGAATCTGAAATTTTAATTCAAGTATATGTAAACAAAACATTTGTAATGAATTTTGGAAAATGTTACACAATGTCATGAATGCTGTAGAATTGTTAGTTAGTATATTTACTTGTATCTTGTTCGATTTTATTCATTTGCATTTATTTTAATTTACAAGTTTACTGGTACACATTTTAAATATTTTGGAATTTCATGTATTTTGATTTTGCACATTTTTTATTTTTACACAATATTTTGATTTCACTTGTTTCCATATGTACAGAAACACACAGCATTAATGTTTATTTCCACTTTTTTTTTTTTTTTTTTTTTCTTCCTTTCTTTCACATACACCAGCAGATTTTGCAACTGTGTTGTAAACTTTGAGAATTATTGAGTTGAATTTAGATGACATCTTACATTGAAAATTTCATGTGGTGGAGAAATGGAGATTTCTTAAAGTAACAATTATATGAATCTTTTGAATTAAGTAATTGACAATTTCAGAGAAATATTGCAGCCAGTTTTAAAATTTATAAGAGCCATATTGTACTGGCATTGATTTGGTCCATGATGTAAACTTTGTAATCTAGCGACCATTTAAAGTAGAATTTGTGACGAACTGTTTGAATTAAAATACTAATGAGTCAGTTGAATTGTTAAGTCAGTAGAATCTTGTCATGATTTTGAGAGTAATTCGTAACAGCACTTTGAAATTCTATTGGACTTGCATCGAAAGTAAGGAACATTATTCAGACAGTAATTTGCTAAAGCTTGAAAGAACTAACAGTTGGTGATTTCTTTTGAATAATTGCAAATTTTTCTAGTTTGAATTAATATAAAATTATCAAATTAAATTGAAGCATGGAAAATCAGACCAGTAGGTGAATTTTAAGGGAATTAACTGAGAGTTAAGATTCGTAACCCAGATTTACTTTTATGGGATATTGAAGGAATTTTGAATTACGGAATTATATTATGGTTAGAGAAATTTTCTGAGACTAAAGCTCCAGAAAATTTCTAGAAACAGGAGGGAGGTGTAATCTTGTGTTAAATTTTGGATTATCAATCAGAGAAAGGAAAGGAATATTTGGATTTCATTAAGCTTTATTGAGTCCGCGAACTGTGTGCCATGGCAAGCAACCCGAATCCCAATCTGCAGTACCTGAAACACGTCTTGTTATCAGTCAGATTGTATTCATACTCCTCTCAAGGCTATTAGAGCTGGAACTGCATGGGAACTGTGTAGGTGCCAGGTTTCCCTTTAGTAAGCGCCGAGTGTGTGGGATTGCTTGTCTCCACTCTACCTATACTGTCTCATAGCTGAAAGCCAATACAGAAATGCTAAAGAAGACATGTAGAGGCTGTAGCCAATGTTAGTGAGATCTGCCTCCATTACAACTCGTGCCAGACGACACTCTTAACCCACTGGAACAAACAGTCCCGTAACATCAGTGACTCTTGAAACATCTATAATAGTATGGTAACACTTTACCATCTGGTATTCCTATGCTTGTTGCTTAAAGATTTATAGTTATTCCTTCAAGTCACTCATTTCAAAGGATAGTTCATGAGTAATAGATAATCGTTAATGCCATATTTTTATAGAACATATCATAAGTCAAAATGTGCTGTACCATGATTTAAGTCAGTTGTGTGCTATGTACTGTTCGTGTTTTTCATCAAGTGATATAATAAACAGTTTACTGAATAGGTGTGTTTTCCTTCATGAATACCTTGTCTTTAGTTAAGAATTAAAGTACTAGAATATAATAATGAGACAAAATGTCTATTAAGTAACAAATCCTGTTAAGCTGCACTAACATACCAGAACAGTTACTTAACCTTAACCTAGGATGCTTGTCTCAAGGCAAGTGTTAGGATATTACCTCGCTTTGATCAGTTTAGCTTGTCTGTAGAAGCACATTAAAGCATTGTTTCCTCTCTACAAATTGATGCATATGCCAACTGAAACTGAACTGACAGCAGTCTGGTTGAGGGGACCCACGCTATGTTGTGGATTAGCCGCTTGATTCACGACACTGATAAATATCTTCAGTGCCCACAAAAATAACTTCTTATTAACTACAAGTCTTTCTGAATATATCAGTTTCACTGGCACCAAAACTGGAAAAACGGGGACCTTTTTTTTTTTTTTTACTTTTTTTCCCAAATTTTCAAGATTCAGTAGATTTTCATACCTTCACATTAGTTTTCTCTTATTAAGAAGAAGCCATCATAATATAACCATCATCACCAAAATATTTTACAAACTAATAGTGTTAAAACAATAAAATTAGAGTAAAAATATTGAAAAAATTACGCAGGATATCTTTTTTCACGTAACAAATATATTATACAGCATTACATCCATTTCTTAAAAATTTCTTTAAAAATAATAAATAAATATAATCACTTTAACAACGTCAACAGTATAAATCTTGAGACATTTGAAAACTCATTAAAAATAGGCTAAAAACATCCAAAACATCACAGCCAACTGTTTTGTGTTCTGAAGAGAGATTATGAAATCAGACCAGATTCATTTTGAATGCTCGTGTTGACACATCTGCTTGGCTCCTCTTCTGTCTCCAATGTAGTATAAGATTTGTTGTTATCTGGAAAATAAAACAAATATTAACGGTTCATGGTTCATACTTTGTGTTAACAAAATATTTCAAAGGAGTACTGTTACAATTCTCGATTTCTCTTCAGCCAAAGCAAATTTTACAAACTGAAATACACAAAGGGGGAGAACTATTTGATCACTTGTGCAGCAATCACAAACAATTTGAAAGCAAATGATAGCAGCGTTAATTTCTCTTCAGCTATGTAATAAAATTTATAGATATTGGCTTTTGCCTATTCCCCAAGTGATGCACACTAAAATGGGTGTTACTTAATAAAATAAAATTAAGAGCAATGTAATGTTGCAACTGTTCAGGTACTTAGAATATCTGTAGTTTTGAGACAGTAAATTGGGATTATCTCTGTGCTTATCTAAGTGAATACAGAAATCACCAGAATATCGCAAACAGAATAGCCTATAAGGAAATGTGAATCCAAATTGGAAGTACCTTGTAGGTCCCATCAATCTGCTGCTTCTGAAGTACAGACCCAGTTGTAAATGATAAACGATAAGAAAGTGAAAACTGGGAAAAAACACAAATGCACAGACAGCTGTTGCTGTAGAGGCTTCATTCACTAATATTATAATCAGAATGTTTTGAAATATACTTGAGTCACTAAGCTAGCACTGGAAAGCATAATAATGTTTACTACTGATCGCCCATGGGTCGAAATTCGACCGTAATTCATTAAGTTATTTAGTTTCTTTTGTCAAAGAGTAATAATCATTATTTGTTCTATTGCGTTTGCTGCAAGCATAGATATATTATACACTGTATACACTGACGTCGTTTGTTGCGAGCATGTACCAATACGTTATTAACTTGTGTTGTTTGCCACAATTCCCTGCACAACCTATAAAATTAAAATGATACACTCCACATGTGACTGTATCCGAAATTTTAGCTTCTGAACTAACCATAGCAAATGATGAAATGTATTTAGGAATATTTCAAAATAATTTTTGACTTTGTATTTATCGATGGTTCATTTGAATTTAGTCCATCATACAATGATTTCAAATATTCATTTTGACTGAAGACCGGTAAAACTGCTTTAACCTTATGACAAAATGAAGTGAATGCAGTCCTTTCACCTTCGAAATGTTTTGCATTGCAAAACCTGCATTGTAAATTCGAAACTATCATAATTTCTTGCGATGACATTTAGTGTGCATTTAAATGTATCCATCAAAATAATTTCATCATTTTGTGTGTTCACTATTTAAATTTGGTCTATTATCATTTTGAATTTCACACAAATAGGTATTCCTTCTTTTTTGTCTCTCTCTCCCTCTGACCTGTCAATGTACTATATCGAGGCATAATGCAAGTAGGTGCAAATACCTGAATAATAATAATAATAAAAAATTTGTAGTGAAATTACCGAAATTCAAAAATCGAAAGACTCTTAACCAAAGTTTAACCTTTTAAATAATAAAAATACCATATAATATCTGGCAGAATCACTACATTCCTTTTTGAAATGTTCCTTTTATAACTTCAACGATTAATCTCTACTTTATGCGTCTCTTTTGTTTCACAGTATCTCAGCGTTGGGAATACACGTCAGATAGTTGGCTCCGATCCGGTTTCACGCACACATAAGTTTGCAATTTTTTTTAATAATGTATTTGTAACATGTATGAACTATGATTATTATATATATATATGTATTAATATGTTTTTAATGTTTACCAAAGACCACAGACATTGGCAGAATCGTTAAGTGCCGTTGTCACTAAAAAGTAATTGAATGTATACAATGAATGTTTTATTTTATTTAATTAAATGTATTTTTAACACATATTATATATAAATTTTAGCTTTCTGCACTTCTTCTCCATATAAACTTTAACTATGCCAAATCTCACACTTCTCCGTTTGCGCAATATTCTTATAAAGGGATCCGAAGTTTTAGCTTAGCGTATTAATATATAGATGATGAGAAGAATTTCAAGATAAACCTAAGTCAGAAGTTATATCTGAAATTTTGTACAAATTATTCTACTGTTGTTCTAGATGCCACATTTACAAAACTTACCTACATACAAAATGATAGAATTTTCTACCAATAGTTTTCCAGTCTCTTAAATTTCAAAAATGAAAAAACATGTTTACAAGTTTTGCTAAATTACTGTAAATGACAGTTCCATACAAGTTGAAGAAATTAATTGCTACAGTAATAAAATAAAAGACTGTACTTTCCTGATTTTACAATCTTTCAAAATTAAAATTTCACTTACCATTTTTCTCTTCCCCTCTCTGGAATGGTATCAAAGATGCCAGTGCAAGTAAACCAAAAACAGCTGATCCACCACAAACATATGTAATGATGTCACGATAATACCCCTTGCAGTCTGTTAAGCATTTCCTGCAAATTGAGGTAGCAAAATAATAATTTTAATAAAAATAAACACACAACCTTTTACTCTTAACAACTACACAGTATATATGAGATTATTGATAAACATCACAACCTTTATTGCCAGAAAAATGATCAAAGAACTACAATGTTAAAGGACAATTTATAAACATATACACTTCCAGAACGTTTGTGAACTAATTTTAGGAATGTATGGACAATTAAGCAATCTTTATTAATTTCAGCAACCAGTTCAGTGAAAAAAAGGTTTTAATAACTAAATTTAAATAATGAAACAAAAAAACCATCCCTTACCATATATAACATAAATTCTCCTCTGAACCCATCAAGTACATTTTGTTCCACTAACACGGGTTTCAACATTTTTCTGTATTGCTGCTGTTATGAGCAACAATTTCTTTCTCTTTCCTCATCTACAATAGGGTATATGCATGTATTTTTTTTTTACTTTTTTAATCAATTATTTACATTTGTACATAACCGTAAAAAATATAACATTGATGTAAATATTAAGATTTAACATCAAAATAAATACTTTAAAACTGAAATCCAGTTCCGCTGATTTAAACGCTGCCATATTGGCGCGCTACACTGTGACGTGTAAGTACACGACCGCATTGGCGTACTGTATAACGTGGAGTGTTTCATCTCAAAACTTTCATGTTTTGTAACTAATGTTGATATGGAAGGAGATCAAAAACCGTGTTATAAGAACTTTATTGTACCTGTGTGCAAAAATACTAAAAGAAATACACTTTATAAAGTGTATTTTCTTGTCCCGCTAGATGCGAATATAAGAAAAAAAGTGGTGTACCGCTATGAGAATAGATCTGCAACTAGTTGTTTATATTATTGTGAAGATGATTTGTACTTAAGTACTTAGAATTTCTGTATTTATGTATTTTAGGAAATGTAACATAAAATTTAGTTACCTGTTCAAACTCTAATCATATCTTACTTGGAGACCATCAGACATTTTAAGAACGGATTTCAATCTCCTTCATATATGTTGAAGGGTACACAGCTTATCAGGCCCGCCGCTAGCTGTTTGAGCGCCCGCGTGCAATACCAATTATGCCGCCCCCTGTCTAACTAGCCAGTGGTGGATTTAGGAAATTTCCGAACCGGGTCAGAAAACTGAGATTGCCGCCCCTTCAAACATTATTTGCCGCCCCCATTGTTGCCATTCCGAGTGTCGCCGGCCACCCGAAGCAGCTGTTGAGCTAAAAAAAAAAAAAAGGTCGCCCCTTACATAATACGCTTCAAATTTCGTCGCGGCGACAATGGAGTGGCAACTATCGCGGGGTGGCGACTGTTGATCGCTCGTTTTGCCGCCCCTCCTCGATGTGCCGCCCGCGTGCGGCGCACGCCTTGCACGCCCGCTTACGGCGGGCCTGCAGCTTATATGTGTGTGCTATAATCATTTTTCAAAATGCTCCCTAGATTGTGAGATATTTGCATACAAACAAATATTCTAGATGACAGGTATATACTAAATTATTGCCCCTACTTTACCAAATGGCAGCTGGTCTACGGGATAGGGTGCTAGCTTTGTGATTTTGTGACCCGAGTTCAAATCCCCGCAGAATCAAATATTTTTACTGATTTTTATCTTAAAAAATTGTCAACCTTCACTTCTTTATTTTGTTAAAACTTCATTTACATACTTTTATAGCGCGAATTAAAATTTAAAACAGGTCACATTGCTTATAACAAATACACCAAACATAATATCGGCCCATTTATCAACAATGGCATTCTAATATGACTCACTCCATACTAAATGAAATTAAGTCATGAGGCGAATCTGCTAGTAAACTGGAATCTGATACAAGAATTTTGCAATGTCTATAAGCATTTGTCACTTGTTATTCCATTTCCTTGTCGAGCTTCATTTTTTCTCACGGATAGGCCTAATATTTTATTTTCAACCATTTACATGCAACCGTTCTTGGAACAAATCGAGTGTAGAAGAAAGAAAAAACTATCTTCCCAATGCTAAGTATTTCGTTTAAAATACCTCTTGATGATATACAAGTAAAGAAACGACGAAGATGAAATAAATAACATGATAGGAACTATTTCAATTGAAAACGCACCGAAACAACTTATTAACAAAAGGTGAAAAAAATGTAAGAATGGAGACTTTCTTGACGAATGATTGCAATGAAGTTTTTAAGGGTGTGCGGCCAATTTGTGTTGTGAAAAGACAATCCGTCGGTAGACACGTGAATTCATTACGAAAAAAAAGAAAGAAATTCAGGGGAAAAAATGACGCTTAATTATAGGTAATATGATTTGTTTTAAATATTATTTCACTCAATAAAAGAATGTAAGTGAAGTTTTAACAAAATAAAAAGGTCAAGCTTGACAATTTCTGAAGATAAAAATATTTAATTCTGCGGGGATTTGAAGGGGGTCAGGAAACTATGAAGTTAACACCCTACCGCATAGACCACGCTGGCATTTGGTAATAACGGCTAATAATCTACTATTTATCCGCCATCTAGAATTTTTTTGTATATTTGCATGCGAATATTGAAATATTTATCACTTAATTACCTTGCAGCTTTCACTGCTCTCAGCTGAGCGGCCGTAAAATTCGAATTAGTTGCAAAATTTCTTGTCATCATGAAGTCATCAATATTTGTAAAATTATTTGATTGTGCTTTCAGGAAACCGCTTTCAGTCATTATTTGGTGTGTGTATTATAGCAAGAATACAATATCTCACCAGTTACACTGATATGTTAATATAAACTTCAACACAATCGCAAAGCTATTAGAACTCCCAGCAACTTGTTCACAATAATATCGTGTACTTGATCGTCATGATTCGATTCGACCAATAGCGTTGCGTTTTGCGAAGTTCCATTTCCCTTGTATTTTTAGCACTTTTGATTAATTAAAATCAGTAAATAAAAATCGAATAAATAGGAAAAAAACCTTATAGCGGTAATACTACTCTAATAATGTTTCAAAATAAAAATACTATACATAAATTTGAATTTCATGCATATTCCCTATTGTCTACAATACAACATTTTTAAACAATCTATGTAAGAAATATGATTAAAGAGAATGATGCATACATTTTTTGAATGATGGTAACTGCAGCTCCATTTGACAGCTTGTCAGTAAAACTCATTGCTCCATAAACAAATGCTCCACTTTCTGTGTTAGGTCCAATTAGGTCAGCTGTGATACCGAGACTAGTTACCAGCATTATAGATCCTGCAGCACCTTAAAAACGATATTATGAAAATTAATGTTTTGAAAGCATATTTATACTGTTCAGAAGTTTTTTGGCTAAACAGTAAGTTATGTCCACCACATACAATAAAAGTAGATAAAATAACAAATTAAAGTGCCAGAATAAAATACTGTTTATGTATTTTTTTGTTAGAACACTGCAGGAAGATTGTAAAAGAAAACACTTCAAATTTCAGACATATATTTAGGCCTATGGTTACTTTTCATTCAGTAAGGCTAAAAGAAAAATATAACTGTTTAACAGGTGATAGTTATTTTTGATACTGATGTGAGGTGTAAGATTCATAATAAATGACCATCACCAATTCACCAGCAAACATTTCATTTTACACTGATTTCATTCTTAATTATTGATTTATAGATACCTATTATAAGTGTTATGTGTCCTTAATTTTTTGTTACCACATTACTTTCTGTATTTAATCCACAACATATACTGTATACAATCTAATTGATATAAGATGAATTTTGAATAAAGTCTTATGCTTCCTTTAATAAAGTGAAATAGGTAGATGAAAATAAATAATAATATACTTTTACCTAGCAAAGCAGCAACACAGTAAACCTCATATGTAACATATGTGTCACCAGTTCCAAAGCGTATCCATAGACAACCTGCAGCTCCCAGGACAACACCTAAGGAATATGCCACCTACAACAATAAACATTGAAATTAGATGCATACTATTCTAGATGTGAACCTTGGGTGAAAGATTCTCAATTTTTTAAATATACTGGAGTAGATAAAATTATTTTTTTTTGCAATAATCAGCATCTATTCTCATAAAACGCTTATCTTGGTCACAATGTTTTGTCACGCTATGATGTCACAGTGACATCACACTTCCCACCTCCATTGCCCAACCAACAACGACCGATTTAATAACAGTTTTATTTAGCTACCCATCCATGACTAAATGAGCTGCCAGCACACTAAGAGAAAAGTATGCATTTCCTAAAAATTTACATATTAATTATTAGTTTCTTTTTCTTAATTAAAAAAACGTTTGATATAGATTTTTCTTATACTTTCTATACAGTGATACTGTTCTTACAGTAAACTATGAAATATTAACATTACATAATTTTTAACATTACATAATTTTCAAGATTATGAGTGTTATTTGATGAAAATTGTACTTAGTTAGCAAAGAAACAAATTGTTGAAATACTGCGTTCAACATGTAATTTTTGATGGGCTTATAAGATATTTATATTTGATGTAGATATTTTAAGTCAATGTTATAATACTCTCGAAGAAATGATTTGCCGAAACACAGAAATAAAAGTATGCACTGTGTTTAAACTAGCTAAAAGCACAGCTTTGTGGTGGCTCGCGAAATTTTTGTTATTGGAAATAATACATACAAATAAAGAAAATAATTATAATCATTAGAAGGTTAATATTTAAACTTCACTAAGTACTATCAAAAATAGTATTTTCAGTTTATAGACAAAAAATAAGACACAACCTGTAAATATTTTAAAAAAGAAACAATTCAATGTATTTACTTTTAACCATATACAAAATTTCTCATTCGAGTATCTTCCAGTTTTCTACACTTTAGCATACTCGAATTTTTAATATTAGTAATTCTGTAATAAGAAAATCTTCTATTTAATGTTAAGCTTTCTAACATTTTTACCCTTGATAACACAATATATGTTAAACTAATGGAAGTTTCTTCTTTTCCAATTACTATGACAACATTTTCCAATATAAAACCTTGAGATTGTTGAATTGTCATTGCAAAAGCTAATAACGGAAATTGTTTTCATCAACAAGTGATATTCCCTCTTTAACAAAATTAAGTTGTCGGTGGAATCGGATCGCAACCATTAATTTCATAAGTTGAATTAAAATAATTTTTAAAACTAACGATTATAGTTTGTGGTATTTGATCAGGCGGATTTAGATTTTCTTCATACAAAATATGTTCAACATAACCATAAGCTCCATTTCCTAATCTTTCTTCTATCTATAAATTAGAATGTGCATAACTTTAGGTCCAAAAGTTCCAAATTATAAATGGTTCCAGTCCACTTAATAACTTAGAGCTGCAGAACAATTATGAACACCTGGAATATAAGCAACAGATTAATGCAGTAGTTTTAATTTTTTATGATTAAATTCTTTTACATGTTTATTTGTTGCAAATGGTAAAATGGCATTGTTAAAAAGCTATGTTCTTGTAATGGAAAAGTTTGTGGATTATGTGTCATTAATTTTTCAGTCTTCCATTGCAGTCTCACCAATCCCTATACGATCAAGTATATCTCGAATTATTTATTGAGATTAATTTTGTCAGAATGATACAGATAAGAAATGATATTTTTGATTAATTGATGTGAATAATAATATTCTTTCTAGGAGGAACTCATTTCCTTAAATTTTACTACTGTAAAGTGGTCTGTCATTAACATGCAGTAACTGTTTGATGTACCAAAATAATAATAATAATAAAAAAATCGCAATACGTAACTAATCCATGAAATGTTTCATCTTTTCTTGAAGGAATAGCTCTTCATAATCGCAAATCAATTTCATCAAATGACTGCATCCAATCATGCTCATTTTATCCATAAACAGAGGAATATACTCTTGTAATTGAGCAAATGAATGCAAACAGAGTACTCCTGTTAAAAGTAGGATTGTATTATTGAACCATTGTAATAGGCAAAATTGTAATTATAACATTCAAAGTGGAATAGAATTAAAGTTACAGCAATAAGCTGTGAGACGGTCGGTGTGGCGGACATTGGCCGAGGAAAGTAGGTTTCACTAGCGTTAGCGGTTGAGTAAACAATCGGCCGCAATCCTGCAAAGCGGTCATGAGCGAAGGCTCGAGAAGGTAATGCAAACTGCTGACCCACGAATGGCAGCAATACGTGACCAGCCATCGTGAAGCTTCCAGAACACGATGGAAGGGCATCGCCTAGCCGCATGGTTAGGAAAGCGGTCACACTGTCGTCACTCTGGGTGGCACGATATAAGGACATGCCCCAGGGTCGTAGGAGGTCAGTCACCGCTAGAACATTGGACGACAGTCACTATGTCGATTTAAGTATCTGCCTCTGCGCGCCACGCCCGCCTGACCGACTATTGCTACTGCACGATGATAGTCAGCGTATCTGCCCAGTTGGCCTATTAGCAAGCTATGGAGTTCTATTGCAGGGGAGCCACTTAAGATGTATTAGTTGAAGTTGGAAGTCAATAAACCAAAAGAGGTGTACCAATTGGCTCTTTCTGTAGAAGTTCGCTTAATTACCATTTACTCCTCAAGCTGTTTAGTAGAGTCCGCTAACTTCCAAGACTGGAGGAACGCCGGAGCTGTGTCATCAAGTAATCTGCCTGACAAGTAAGTTCCATCGACCGACACGGCGGTATAGCATACTCAGCCTATCCCTGACAAACCTGTAGTGGCCAAACCGCCCATTACACCATTTATATTGACAACAGCAGCAAAATTATTACTAACAGTTTTAAACACTTTTTAAGAAATGGATCACGTAAGGTCATTGCAGTAAGAACGTCTGTCCGAAAAAAAAACCAAAGAATTTAATTCTGGACTGCATATCAAACCCACGTGAAGAATCACAGAACGTGTGTAAAATAAACCACGAATAGTTGGGAAAATGCACCAGATGACAGAAATGTCAAATTTAATTACTTAAAAATAAATAAACAAACTTCATTTATGTGCAGAAATTTCCACACAGTTTTCACTTGCTTTCATCTTCAAATATAGATACAGAATGTGTGATCTTATTGTAATACACATACGAAATTCTCTACCGAACGATGTATGCAATTTCTTTTAGAAAAAATAACAGATAGCGTACAGTCAACTGCACGAACTGCAGTATTATTTGTCTGTTTTCTGGATGGAGAATGCTTGAAGCATGATTAGACGGACAGGAATATGCATCGTGTTCATGCGTTTGTTGCTTTAAAGGTACAAATTTTGTTTGGCAACTCAATCATTACTACCAGTAGAGGCAGATAAAGATTACAGCCATTGTGCTTTCATTACAAAAGCCAGCAGACGCATATTAGACAGAAACTGCTCCTGTTACAGAACATCATCCAATAAACATAACCGCTGTTGTTATTTACTTCAATTTAAATTGTTTCATGCGCCTCAAATATCTTGAGCACACCAAAAAGTTATGACACACAATTCAATAGCAATAATGCAGAGTACCTGCTTCTTCCACACTGCAGTACGCGGTCACGTGTTGGCTTGTTTTTTTTTTTTTTTTTTTTTACTTATGGCTTTACGCCTCATTGACGTCGAGGTCATTAGAGGTGGGATGGGACTGGGGAAAAGGAACGGGAAGGAATTTGGCCATGGCCTTTTGAAGGAAACATCCCGGAATTTGCCTGGAGTGATCTGAGGAAGCCAAGGGAAACCTAAATTTGGATGCTCCCGAATGAGAGGCCAGAGCATTAACCACTCACCTACCATCCTCAGTACGTGTTGGCTGACCGATTGTAGAATATTTATAAATAGCGGGACAAGAAAGACATAAGTAATTATCGCGCAATTCCGGGCATTTGAGATAAGAGGGGAACAATACAGAAAAACACGCAATATTTTTATGAAGATAAAACTTAACTTAGTCCACAACCCGAAGTTTGGTTGAATCCTTCCGAAGGAAGCATACTAAGCCATTGTGTCCGAGGAGTACCTTCCCTCTGGAACCTACAGATTAACGAGGAATCACAATCACAGAACGTCCTGGTGCAGCTCATATAATCAAACACAACTCTTAAAAATTCCTGCCTGCACTGGGATTTGAACCCGGTACCAGAGCAATAAAATTTTGGAAGTGAGTGACTTAACCACTGAGCTACCATACGAGTACAATGTTAATTAAAACAGGTTTCATTGGAGTACTTTACCGATAGAAATAAGCTGATAGTTTAACCAGTGGCTCGGTGATCTTGGCTGCAGAGCCATTATGTTTGACACTTTGAAATACAGGTTGCATGTTTCACCTGTTAAACAGTTTTCAAAACTTCCACGGGGAGTGTTTTATTTTGTACATATAATTTAATTATTTCTTAAGGTTCTGTCAACAGTTCAGTTTGTGGCAACGTTATTTTCGATTAAAATTGTTTCACAAAAATTCCACTGATGGCGGAACTTTATGCATCAGGCAGATGGCAGAACTTTACATATAACTATTATGTACAAAATATATATATATATATATATATTGTAATTTTTTTGGATAAAATAATGATTGATGACACATCTAGAAATGACTTTGAATTGCTATGTTCAATTTCACGTTTAGAGGTGCAGCAGTTTTTTCAAAAAGTATACTACAAAAGTGTACAAATCGTTGCCAAGAAATAAAAGTATGCACTGTGTTTAAATAAATGTATAATGATTAGCTGCTTTTTACTAATGTCACTATATCACACAAATGTACATATTTCCATGGGGTCAAATTTAGATCAAAATACAGTGAATGTATTCATATGCGGGTAATAGAATCTATTAATTTTGAACAGCAATAGTAGTTGTGGTTATGTCGAAATGCAGACGGGACCAAAATAACAACTGACAAACTGACACATTTTTCCCCCCGAAATAATTCACAATGAATTTAGTTCTATAAATAATTTAAGCTGCTTTTATAAGCTCAGAGTAACTGAAGTTATTTTTATATGGTTGGAAGTAGTTCCGTATTTATTGTGCTGAATGAGACCTGGGCCAGGAATAAAACCAATATCATCCTGGCCAACAGTCTTTCTTAGACTTGCGCATAATAGTTCGCGAAGGGGAGGGCTCAGTTTAGTTCGCAGCTCCCTCGCGAACTAGTTCGCTCTTTTAGTTCGTTAGTTCGCGTCTCGAATTCAGAGAAACAGAGCGTTCGCTTGCCTTGCTACCGCTACTGCACGCGCTATTTTGTTTGTTAAGTCAGTTTTATTAGGACATAATCATTTTTTGTTGTTTCTAAATGGAATTTAATATGACCTTCTTAAAAAAAGTTATTGCTTAATAATAGCCCTTTCAAATTACATTAACATGAACAGTTGGCGCCGATAAACCAAAGTGCTCATTTTCCTTTACACAAATGGGTAAATTGAATAATTGTGCTGTTTTTACTATTTACTTTACATGCATTCGTAGAATATTAATTTTTTAAATGGATTTGTTTATTAGTTCATGGAAGAAACATTACTTATAAAAGGCGCTAATGATCCTGCCCTCGACGCGCCCTTAAACCCCAACAACAACACAACATTAATTATAAAATATTATAAACGCGTTTATTTTGATGAATTAAAATACTCGTTTATAAGTAATCGGCTTTTTTATATAAATAAAGTTTTGGAAATCATGGACAAAATATAACTATACTATTGGCTACAACTTAAGTACTATATGACAGAAATAGTATTACCTATATTATTAAGAAAAATAACATTAATACTTCCAATGTGATATCTAATAATTAGACATATAAAAATAACAGTGACCCTTGAATGAGAAAGTGGTAGCAATAACGAAAGTGCGTAAATTTCCAGTGAAATGGAAGTCATTGAGCTATTATTTTATTAGTGAAGGGGAGAATAATCCAACACACATTCACAATTTTTTGGCGACGAATGAAACTGATGAAGACACAAAAGTTAAAATCTATTTGAATTTCGCAAGTCATTTCTTTCATCACTTTCACAAAGCTGTTAACTAACAGACTGAGATAAGTATTATATTATGTCAGCTTTAAAATCAGCACTAGAAAAATGTAAAAGATACTGTTTCTTTGGTTAAGAAAACAAGAAAAAGCCTTTAGAAACCAAATTCTCCACAGAAAGTGATAATATAAAAAAATAATGCTCTAGTATTCGTTGATAAATGTCTGGAGTATCTTAGTAAATAGTTAGATTTTAATGAAAGCAATTGGCTATACAAAATCCAAAAATTAAATTCAAATCACAGGGTTTCATTTGATGACTGTGAGACTATATTAGAGGTTATAAATTTGCGAGAAAAAATGAATATCAAAGTGAACAAACTTTACTCTGAAATAACAATATTATACGAAATCCAGGTAAAAGTAAGAGAAGTATTTCATGAATAAAAAATGAGCTTTTTCTCAAAATTAATTTGACAACTGAAAGCGATAAAGCATATGACAATTTAACTGTAGACAAAAAAGAATTAAAGATGAAAGAAGTGCAAAAAATATAGCTTAAAAAATGAAATAGTAAAAACATACCTTTTATCATTTTCTACTCTTTCGTAAAATATTATATTTTTGAAGTGTAGCATATTTTTATAGGTAATTCTTTTTAAAAAATCCTACCATCAACCGAAAAAATATTGGAAACCCTAGCGGCGAATGGTGCTAGTTCGCGAACGGTACCGCTCTCTATAGTAGAGATGGGCAGGTCCGAGATTTTAAAGGAGTCGGGTCCGGATGTACATCCAGCGCTGCGGACCTGCATCCAGGTTCCGTGTCCGCGGACCTGTATGGGTCCGGCTCTACAATCGGGCGGGCGGAGTGAATGGCGGAACTGGATCTGTGTGGACCTACATCCAGTTACGTGTCCGGCGGAGTTGTATGGGTCCGGTTCTACAATCGAGCGCGCGGAGTGTATGGCGGAACTGGATGTGTACGGGCCTACATCCAAATACGTGTCCGGCGGACCTGTATGGGTCCGGCTCTACAATCGAGCGTATGGTGGATACAAATCCTACCAAGGAGAACTGCAGTATGAGTTATATCGTGTTTATCCATTAATTTATGAAATGAAAGAATATTAATTCTGATAATTTTGTTTTATTTTTGTCTGAAACTCACAATTGTACGTAATATTAGAAAATCACAGCATAATCAGACTTGATAATGATAAAAGTAAAAGTAAAATTTCTGTGGACTTCTATAAGAATAAAATGAAATCATTTCTTAATAATGTTTAAGTACTACTAAAAAAAATCGAAAGTCTTTGTTAACTGTTAGTTTTTTTTTTTTTTTTTTTTTTTTTACTAAAAATTAAATTATTCAAGAGTCAACATTTTTAGATAAATGTTGCCTTTCCACAATATACCAACTTAAGAAACAGTTTATTATAAATGAACAAAAAACAAAATTTCAAGTACAACTTATTTGAAATTGTGAGCGAGAAATTACGTGAGATTTGTTCTTATATTATGTATAGTGTTTTGCTCTGTATACTATGTGAAACTGTTTTGATTGAGTGAATAAAACGTTGTCGTGAATGCTAAATCGAGTGCGATACAATGCATTTTAATCAAACAGTAATATTTATGTTTTGCCAGCTACCATAAAGTGTTTTTGGTGCTTTCAAAATCTTTATTTTATTTTGTGCAATTTCAGAAACTTTTAATTTCTTTGTAATTTTATTTAAAATCATTTCCAATTTAGTTGAAAGTATTTTTAAGCAAGATTTAATTCTTAGTAATAATAACCGATTGTTTGAGCCATTGTTAGACGTTCTAGAAACGGCTGGATTATAAAATATTTCTGTAAAAGCGGCCAGCAGAGTAGCTCGCAATAATGTCACATAATCATTTATATATATTACTAGCTGTTAACCGCGACTTCGTACGCGTGGATTTAGAATTTGATTGCTAGAATTGCATATACAATGCTGAAAATTATCTAAGATGTCCCAAATAACACTGAGTCGGCATAATATGACGGGAACACAATCGATATACCATTCTACCTTCGAACCTGTCTCATGACTAAAACTGTTATTCATATCGGAAAAAGCATCCTATTTCGTTCCCAAATATACAAAGTATTTCCTTGTCATCGGTATACACATATATTCATCAAAACGTAAAAAAAAAGATGGAGACTCACTTTCACATACACAATATTATTAGTTTAGATCACACAAAAACTACCTGTGGAACCAGTATACCGTGAATAAAGTTAACGCTTTCTACCGCCAAAGATTTGCCAGAACATGATAACCTTACTATAAAATCCTAGGCTTGGCTCAAACTATGAAAAACAATTCATAAAAATATTTGTACCCAATGGGATTAGATCCCGGAGCAACACTGAAGGATCTATAGGAAGCAAACTCGTTACCACTACGCCACCCTAACATTGCCTGGGATAGGTGCGCATTACAAATATACATATATATTATGCGTTTGTCTTTACAGTTGAGATAGTTTTCATAATTTAATGACAATATGTTCTTATTTATACATAATATAGTATCCCATCTCGATCCTAATGTCAACAGCATCTTCCTGTCAAATTTCATCAAGATCGGAGTATCCGTTTAGCCCAAGGAACGTAACAAACAGACATAAAGACAGACAGAGTTACTTTCGCTTTATAATATTAGTATAGATATGTATAATGTTCCTTGGAAACTCTACGAACCATGTTTCTGCAATAAAGAGATGTTAAATGTATTATCTGATTTGTCCTTAAGCCATCAGAATTCAGAAAGTTAAAAATTCTAGAGACTTTGTGATCAATCAAACTGAACGTTAAAAGTTTAATAATACTACAACGCATTAAAATTACAAGTTAAATTATAAGTCCATTCTTATTTAGCACGTAAAACATTCCTCACCTTAGAAGCATGAACCCGACCAATAAAGTACTACCGGGTTTTAGCTACCCATTGACATTTAATAGTTATTGTAATTATCTACTAGCAGTCAGACATTAAGAAATAGTTTTTCATTTATAATCTCATCTTTAAACAGAACTGTAATCGAATCGTACAGTAAATGACATTAAACTCTTCAAAACATAGATTTCAAATCGAAACTGTAATGAAAAATTGCATTCCAGCTCCGCGTTGCAGGTCCGGCCGTGGTTCAACCTCCGGCCACGCGAGAACTGTGGCGCTGTTACAGGTCCGGCTGGAAGCAGATCCGACAAGCTCTCGGATGTACATCCATCCCTAGCGCAAGTGATACGGGTCCGCGGAACTGCATCCATCCGGACCTACCCATCTCTACTCTATAGTTCGCGACCGGGAGCGCTCTGTTTAGTTCGCGAACTGTACCGCTCTCTTTAGTTCGCGAACTAGGTCCTCCCAGACAGCTCACTCGCTCTGCTAGCGCTACTGCACGCGCTCTCTTGTTTGTTATGGTAGTTGTGGTTATCGATGGCTGTCTTTTGATTGTTAATGGGATCAAAGTGTATTTTATTTTCACATTCCACGTTAAATTTCCGTTTGTGACTTCTGCAATAATTATTAATGTTGAACAATTTTTTATTTTTTTTATTTTTATATCTGTCTCTTCAGTTAAATGTGTCCACAAGAAACTAAAACAAAAGTTGGTCTTCGGGAAAGGATCGAACGAACTAAGGAGTGAGAGATCTGGGAACTAGTTCGCGTAGTTCGCCTATGGGAGCGCTCTTCCGAACTAGTTTGTTCGCGAACTACACAAGACTAGTCTTTCTGTCAGGCATTCTCCAACATCACCCACTTTTTTTTTTTTTAACTGCTTAGCAAGGAATGGGAAGGAATTCGGCCATGGCCTTTTGAAGGAAGCATTCCTGCATTTGCCTGGAGTGATTTGGGAAACCATGGAAAACCCAAATCTGGATGCCCGGACGGGGATTCGAACCGCCGTCCTCCCGAACGCGAGACCAGAACAAACATCACCCACCTCCCATAATGTTCTCCAGTTGACAACGGGCTCGTCCCAAAAATTTCTTTACAAGTTGTATTTTTGTCTTTTCTGTGTGCATCATGTAAAGGTAAAAAGTGGCTCATTTCCCTATCCTAATTTAATTCCTTTTTGCTACTTAGCTACTTTGATTTCATTGTTTACTATCTCTCTCTCTCTCTCTCTCTCTCTCTCTCTCTCTGTGTGTGTGTGTGTGTGTACGCGTGTGTGTGTTTTTATTGAATTAAGGGAATACAATCCAGAGAATGAAAGAAGCTAGAAACTCAGACTTATGAGTGAGGAATTTACTATTTCCTTGGTTTAAAATTCAAGGAAGTTAGGGTTCAAGAAATTGAAGGAGTAACAGGAGAAAGAGAAGTGGCATGTAATAATCCCGAAGTCTGTTGAATAAAATGAACTCTACTTTATTGGTGGCATCCTAAATGGACATATCCAAAGGAACAGAAATGGTTTTGAAGAGTACTTGGTTGGCAGGGCTTCAGGAAGTGAAATGAGAACGGGAACAGAATCCTGGAATGTGCAGAGGCACTGGACTTAACTGTGGTTAACACCTTTTACAGCAAATGTCCATCACATTTCAGTACCTTTAGCAATTGTGGAAGAAATAGACAGATTGATTAATGGTTAATTCAAGAGGTGATCTTAAGTGTGTAACTCTTGCAAAGTCATACCGTCGGACAGCACTGCATCCTGACATCACCTGTTCCATCTCAGTTTCAGGATTTACCTCAACATTTACAAGAAATACCTCATGTACACACTGGAACAAATTCAAAGCAGTAACATCCAGCTGCAAACACCTGTAGGCCAGAACATGGACACCTTGCTGACGTCTGGACAATGATAACCCAACATACTAGGACCTGTGCCACCAAGGTTATGGGCAAAAGCAAAGAAGTGTGGTGGTGGAATGATCAGGTGCAAAATGACATCAAGATAAAATGTAAGCCTTCATGACCTGGCTCAAATCAAGACTTGGTTCCGAATGGCAGAAATAAAGACGACTGAAGACAGTGGCCAAGCAGGAAGTGACAAAGGCCAAGAAGACCATTACAAGAACATATATAATGAGCTAAATACCCCAAAAGGAGCAAAAAAACATCAACTGACTAATGAAGAGCCGTTAGCTTTCCATTCAGAATGTTGGGCATATCATGAAAATTAAGGATGAAAACCAGGAACTTCTACAGAAACTGACTGAGACCCTCCACCGATAGAAACACTTCAAAAATATAGTAACAAAGAATTTCCAATACCATCTGCAGATCTTATGTATGGCCCAGCTCCAGCCATCATGGTTGTCAGGGGGAAAAAAATTTCCCTGGGGGTGTACGGAAGATGCATGTGTCATAGGCAGCTCAGTTCCCGGCAGATTTCTCATAAATCAAGATGAAGTTCCTCATACTCACTAGTATCACAATATCCCTTTGGAAAGTAATGTGAGATGTTCTAGACTATTCCAACTATTGACTGATTTGCCTACTTTGCCACACAATGAAGATATTTAAGTGAATTGTGAATGCACTCCTTGAGAGCATAGTTAAGATTGCTCCAGATGAATGTGGTTTTGTGAAAGGATCAATGCTTTTCATGCCACACATATTCTGATGGAAAAGCACATTGAAAAGAGAATGGGCGCTAATAACCCCGTCGTCGACGCGCCCTTAAGCACCAGCACCAACAACAACAACAACAACAACAACAACAACATGAAAAGAGAAAATTAATCCATATAGCTTTTTTTTATCTTGAAAAGGCCTTTGATAGGATGCCTTGTGATATATTCTGGTACACATTGAGACAGCATGGGGTACCGAAAGTGTATGTTAAATAGTTCCAGCTTCTATATCAGAGCGTTACCAGCTATGTCCGATGTGCTGCAAGAAATTCTGCAACTTTTCTTATTAGAGCTGTTGTTTATCATGATTCGGCTCTGTAACTGCTGCTGTTTACCATTGATGCATAACTACTCACTCCACACCCCTGAACATTGCTCTATGCCGAGGATATCATGGTGACTTGCAAATCATGTCAGGAACTGGAGCAACAAATCCAATGTTTGTAAACTTCCCTCAACAAACACAGCCTCAACTTAAGGAAGACCATGTATGTGGAGTGTGGAGTGCCAAGTGATGGGTCTGTTGACATCTGTTAAGGGATTTGGGTTCAAATACCTGGGAACACTAATTTATTTGGATGGTCAGACACTATCAGTCTTCCAAATCAGAGTATACACAGCCTGGATGAAAGAGCATTAGGTCACAGGAATCCTTTTGATCAGATGGTTCCCCTAGCCTAAATCAAAGATTTACAGAACCATCATTTAACCAGTGGCACTACAGTGCTTCTGGAACTGAATGTTGGCTCGTCTCAAAAACACATGAACAACAGCTGCATGGCATGAAAAATGAAGATGATTTACTGGCTGTGGGAAATTAATAGACTGGACCATATCAGGAATTACAATGTTCAGGGGGCATTTGGTGCAGCTCCAATCTCTAAGAAACTGTGAGAGGGTTGTCTATCATTGTGCAACCATGTACTGCACAGCAAGAACTCATCAGATGCAACAACTGCACTTGATGTAAGACCTGATATAGACCTTGTAGTCTACAAAGGAAACCCAGGAAGTGCTGGCTGGGTACCTGTGGGAGTTCTGCCCTTGAAGAAGACCACAGAAGGATGGTCGAAATATCAGCTACATGAATCATGACGCGGCATCACCCGGACAGCCAAGAATCAAATAACTCTGGCCGCAGAAGCCTACGATTACAAGATATGATTCAACAAAAAAAAAAGATGTCCACTAAATCAGACACTGCAATGCAGGATAAATGCTATGAAGAAGAAGGAGAAAGACCGTCTAAACTAAATAAGATGTTGTTAAAAGTAACTTTACTGTCTCATATGATACTGCTTGCTAGGCTTGGTGAAGTCTTATAGGTAAGTGGATATGTTGCCATCTGTCTGCAAAACTTTTAACTACGTTCTGTGTGTAGTAAGTGCATGAGTCATATGGTACTCTGTGGGGTGTGCACACCACTTCTTGCCAAATGTCCCAGTCCTATGTACATGAATAAGGTTTTAAACAGAAATATTGTAAATTGTGTTCATATTTGTGTTTTCGTGTTCATCTGGCCCTCCTGTCTTCATATGTGGTGACGGATTATTTTCCCTATCCTCCCTTATTTTCACTGCCTAATGGCACTTCCATTGTCACAAATATCCAAAGGTTTAACAATATATAATAAATTACCAGAAGTTATAAAAAGGTCTAGTACTTTTACAAATTTTACAGAAAATATGGGTAAATGACTGGAGGAGAGAAAGAATGAACCTTTTTTATTTTTTGTAAGGGGTGCTATGATGTTAACAGCTTGGATTTTTGTTATACAGATGGTGAATTAATTGTGATGATAAAATATAGCTATACCTATAAAGAATTTAACTGTATTTGTATTAGCCATAGTCTATTTGAGAAAAATAAATGATAAAATAATTACCATAACTACACACAGTTTGTGATAAGAAAATCAAACCAACTCTTCTTAGCTATGGGCATACATCAAGTGCAAGAACAAAACAATACTATAATGAAAGGAGATGGAGGTGTGATATGGTTAAAACAGGATCCATCCGCACTAACATGTTGGATGGTAGCTGGACCAGAAATTTGTCATCATATCGCCGGAGTTTATAGATTCTTGTAAATTCTATAACTTTAAATATAACATTTTTTCAGTGATTATTATTATTATTTCCCATTTAATCTTTCTTGTGACTTTTACTTGTGGTTATATTATCGTTGCTCCCCCTCATCCAAAGGTCAGTTTCGTTCTATGAGTGGCTGCATCGAACGCAAGGCTTGTGCAAGCCCAGCCACTTACTTCTGTTAACTTGAAAAAGGGTTTTATCCTGAAATATTGTTTGTGTGTTGTTTTGTGTTGCTGCTGCCCTCCTCCCTTCAACTTTGGTGAGTGCTGGGTGTATTTTATCTGTCCTTTCCATATAAATATTGCCTCGCAACAGTTCTTTCCTTTCATTGTCATCTAAATATAACATTTGAATTTTTTAATATCTTATACAACTAGGGATTAATAAACATTTTTTTATTTATCTTTAACTTTATTGATTTACATCTTTAAAAAAAATTTTCAGGAGCATTGTTGATTATATTAGAATGACACATTATTTGTATTCTAAAAGTTTTGTATCACCATAAGCCAAAAAAATAAATTTTGTTTTATTCACTGTAAGTGAAAAAATTACTTAAATAATTTTTCCTATAATTCTCTTCCAATATTTTAAATGAAGTATTTTACATAAAACCTCAAAATTGACATTAAGTACAACTTCGTACAATGGGTAGTAAAAAACGTTCAAATAGTTACAAACTACAGCATTTTTTAATTATAGCTGCCATCTTGAGAATTCACATGTCTTTGCATACCAGGGGCGTAGTAAAAAACGTTCAAATAGTTACAAACTACAGCATTTTTTAATTATAGCTGCCATCTTGAGAATTCATATGTCTTTGCATGATACCAGGGGCGTAGCTGTTATGGGGCTAGGCGGTGCAGTGAGGGGGCCCCCAAGCACACCTCTGGAGGCCCCCAGCGCAATTCAGAGAGCCCATTTTTTTAGCGCTGCCGTCGTCTAAGAGCCCCTGAGACACAGGAAGCCCCTCACACTAAGGGCCCCAAGCACAACTCAGGGGCCCCCAGCCTCAGCTCAGGGGACCCCTACCAGCAACACAAAGCAAAAAAAATTCACCCATCTGGCCTGAGGGCCCAAAATAAATTTTTTGCACCGGGGCCATTGTTGACCTAGCTACGCCACTGCATGATACCTCCCCATCTCATATTTGTTGTTTGAATATAAAGTAAATACTTACCAATCGGAATGTTCTTATCACAATTTGAGGCTTTTTGTATATTCAATTTAAGTAGCAATGCAGAAAGAATAAAATATAAGATATCCTGTAAACCAAGCTGGTTCAGCTTTAACAAGTGTTTACAATATATTACCGGTAGTTGATCACAATCAATACAAAATGTGGAGACATGTTTCCACTACAAGAAAGAGCAGTTATATGCTTGTTTCTTGTGGATGCAAAAAACAGACCAGCCCGTTTATGAAGGGCATGCTACCTCAAGAATTGGGATTCACAGCTTGTGGTAGCAGTCAACAGAGTAAATTGTTGATATGTTAACTGCATGATTGAATTTTTGTTAGTAATAATATATTCCCATTGACTGTCAGACTATTAGTCATGTGGTGAGACTTACTATGTGCACATCTGATACCCTCAGCATGTCTCACGTCTACACATGACTAAGCTTTATACCCAAATATGGTAAACTGTGTTCATTACAGTCCTCTTGCCTTCATCTGTGGAGAGAGGTGGGTTTACTTTACCTATCCTTCCTTATTTCAACTGAGTTTACAGTTTTATTTACTTCAATCTAATTTAGGTCCTTTATTCTACTATTACTTTAATCACTAGAATATTAGTAACAGTGATTATTATTACTATGGTTGTTGTTGTTATTGTATGATAAATACAAAAGTAACAATGATTATCAGATTTGAATGATAATTAAACATGTAAAACTGACAATATATTCTGTTAGTATCATGTAATAAGTTCTCATTGCTTTCATAAAAAAATCAATTAAGAATTTCAAAAAGTTAATATTAAAGTTCTAACCTTTCTTCCAAACCTCTTGTTCAGAACTTTAATAATCAGAGAGACTCCAAAGCTGGCAAGTAACATCACAAGAGGTACAATAGCCAGGCTTTCAGCCCCCATACCTAAAGATTCATGCAGGTAGAGAGGAATATAAACTTGGCTAAGATTGACAAACAATCTTGTTGCCATATAAACTGCAGCCACCTGAAAAGCCATTGTTTTGTTTTGTTATTTATATTAAGATGATGTGGTGGCATAGGAATGTTACAGTTAATGCTAGACTGCAATGGCATATTAAAATACTAGGCAATTTAAATAACTGATGCTAAACAATAGTAAATGTAGATAGTAAATTACAACACCTTATTACAAATTCTTTTTTGTATTAGGTACAGGAGTGAAAGTGCATTATATGCTTCAAAACCTTTCATACCTGATAAAGCTGCAAGTCACGTAACAAGGTCCCAGCAGAGCGGTATCCAATTGCACCTTCCATCAGCCCACTACTGCGAGGGGCTGCCTCTGTTACTCCAAGGTGAAACACCAGTGACATCACTGTGCCAACACCAATACCAACCAGGGCTACATGCTACACATGACAAGGGGGCAAAAACAACTTCTTATAGATTATATGAAAAAATCATCAGCTACTATGAAAAAAAACTAATTACAAATCACCGAGATCGGGATCCTATTAATGACAAAATACACACAATACACTAACGGTGATTTTCGAATTCAAGCACATGCTTAAAAAATTAAAGTAAACTCTTTCTACATTTTATGATACCTTCAGATATTTCAAAGTCCTAAAATTTCTAAAGAATGTTGCATAGTAATGATTAAATGAATTTATAATCTCAAACTAATCTTAGACAATCTACCAGTTGTAATAATGACACTGACTTATGCAATAAAAAGAACTGACCACAAATAAAGACAGGGCAGCAGCAACTTGCATACTATACAATATTTCAGTAGTCATGTACAAGAATGAGACATGGCAAGGGAATCAGAGTGTTCTATTTTATTTCTTTGTGCCACATTTTTCATTCACCTTTGTTACTGATTGTCAACTTCTGCCTGCTTCGTCAACTTGATCCGCATGCTATCCAATATGTTCATCTCTGGCTTCAGGTGAATCCCAATATGAACACATCACATCAGATCTACCTCATTATATTGAAATATTAAATAGTGTGTTAGTTGCATTTATCTGTAGAAGTAATGGGTTACTTCCCTCATCTTTCCTTATGAGGATCAATATGTCTGTATATTCCATTATAGTTCCAATGCCCCTATCCCCTGCTTGAAGTGATTTTCTATAGCAAAATACCCATGTTCACCTGCAGTTGCTGTCTGCACTGATTAAACAAACCCACACTAGCAAGAAGGAATTTTAATTTTCAAACAGAGAGGGTAAGAAACTGGGTTAACAGCACCTAATCCATAAATTTGTCCATTACCAAAACATATATAAAAACATAAATAAAAAAAAGGTGTATTTTTCCAGAAAGGAGTCACAAAATATGGTGCCCTGTTTCTGAGAGACAAAAATTTTGTAGGTATAAAGCAACCTCATTCAAACACATGGAGTGATTGGCATAAAATTTCATTCACAGGGGTTTAGAAAATTGAAATCTGTTAAAAACTTTAACATTTTTTAATAAACAATATGATATAACTTGAAAATTGTTAAATCAGTATTGACAAGCTATTTATAGTAACAAACCCTACATTCTGAATTAGGAAATTTGAAAGCTTAAGATTCGACTTAGAATCAGACGTACATCTTATGATGCTATGTGACCTGCCACCAGAGCAAAATGAAAGTGTGTATTTAATCTCAATTTTAAGTTCAACGAATTTTCAATGGTGTAACATGCCATCATATTCAGGTTGTGTCTGACCAGCATCAGGAGCGCAGTCCAGGATGCGACTGCTGGGCCCAGCAGTCGCATCTAGGACTGCGATCCTGATGCTGGTCAGCAGACGCAACCTGAAGATGATGGCACATTACACCGTCGAAAATTCGTTGAACTACGATCAATTGAATCGGCCCCATGCCAATCTTCAAGCAGTTACATCTTGCGTTTATTACTAAACAATAAAATAAGATAGGTTAGGAAAAATGGCCCACCAGATGACAGATGAAAGCAGGATAGCAGGATGGCCAGACCGATACAAGAGAGAGACACCCACACACACACACACAGAGAGAGAGAGAGAGAGAGAGAGAGAGGGAAACACACAATATTTCAGTTTGAGCACCTTAATTATGTTGGAGGTGAGACATAAGGCAGCAGGAAGGTGTGCACGCATTGGGACATCTTCCTCGTGCCTTATGTCTCACCTCCAACATGATTAAGGTGCTCAAACTGAAATATTGGGCAGTTCTCTCTCTCTCTATGTGTGTGTGTGTTTTCTTGTGTTGACCTGACACTCCTGCCTTCATTTGTGGTAAGTGATGGATTATTTTCTCTATCCTATCATATTTTCCGTGCTTAA
This sequence comes from Vandiemenella viatica, assembly GCA_031002005.1. Lineage (NCBI taxonomy): Eukaryota > Metazoa > Arthropoda > Insecta > Orthoptera > Morabidae > Vandiemenella > Vandiemenella viatica. The sequence continues at coordinate 178,156,083 of JARYHS010011408.1, forward strand.
CAGCAGTTTTATTAATAATTTATCATTTTAGCAAAAACTGCAGCAGAAATGGCCTACAATAATTACATACTGTAACCAAACGAGTTTATCCACACATCAAGTCACTAATGTCAGCCAGTTTATGCATTATGGGTTATTTTAGGGCTTTATTATTATTAATTTTTTAATTGTGATGGAGCACACACTCTTATGGCAATTCCCTATCAACTAATTACCCATTTTTACTTTATTTTTTAGTTATCTCATATAATTGAGTGTTAAATTTCTCCCCATCTACTTACGCGATTTACAAATTTTTAACTAACAGAAACTGAGACATATTACTGTCAATCTGCAGTCTGTCTATAAACTTGGAGCATTTTTTATTTTAAATATATATATATTTTTTGAACATGACCTCTTAGAGTCATTAGCCCAGATTTTAAAGGAAAAGCTTTTAAATTCTGATTGCAATGAGCTTGATTGGAAGTGATTGATAATATTAAGTGGTACTAGTAGCAATGTGGCACAAAGTTGAAGATTTGGAGTGTCTGATACATAACTTGAAAGTGCATGGGGCATCAATTTTTGTGGCAAGTAATCATGACAAAGAATCTCAGAGAAATTCAGACTCGACATAAGAACCAGCATTCATGACTAAACACGGCGATTTGCACTTTTTTGAAAAAAAGAAATTATATATATATATATATATAAAATTAAGGCAGGATAGGGAAATATGACCCAACACTTACCACAGATGAAGGCGGCTGGGACGACGAACAAAAAACAAACACAAGAGAAGCGCAATATTTCGGTCTACAACAGCCTTCTGCACGTTTAAGGCTGTTGTAGGCCGAAATATTGCTCTTCTCTTGTGTTTGTTTTTTGTTCGTCGTCCCAGCCGCCTTCATCTGTGGTAAGTGTTGGGTCATATTTCCCTATCCTTCCTTAATTTTATTGCCTTAAAGCTTTTTCCTGCTCATTGTTATTATATATATATATATATATATATATATACATAGCTGAAAATGGTTAAATTCAAAGACAAAATATGGGTAAATGGCCATTCAGTATTTCATGCCGGTCTGATATCAACTTTTCTAATTGAAGATCATCTTGTGCAGCATATTTTCACAAAGGAAACAAAGTCCACTGCTTATTTTATGAAAGCGTGTATTCCATTTGTTTTTATGTGCCATTGCTTCTGCATTCTCCATAGTTAACTTCCTTCAATTTTACATCTTACTGAAGTGTGATAAGGTAAAAATTACTATGTACTAACCTGAAATTTCTTAAGATCAGCCGGTCCAATTTGTGCACCTGAATTATCATCAGTAAAATGTAGCACTGCCCATGTAATTAAGTATACAAATACATTGGAGCAAACTGTGAAACTGTACCTAAAAAGAAAGTTATATTTTCATAGATATAATGAAAACAAATTCTACATATGTTAATGTGATGTTCTCATAGATTATTACAACACAAAACATTACGTAATTTTATAAACAAAAGTTGGTGAAAATAAAACATTGCTTACTTATGAAAATGTATTAAAACTTAAGTATTAAAACTACTGTATTATACCAGTCTACGGCAGACTGTTAAAGTGAACTATCAAACTTGTTTGGGGATCTTTAAACGGTTTGATATTCTTTTCAAATAATGTTTATCACCAACATTTATTTCGACACCTAGCAAGGATAGTTCTGTTTTTAGTTAAAAATATCCGGGCTAAATGTTTAGGTTATCTTGTGTTATCTGTCTTTGACATGAAGTATATGAGAGTTTTTATCCATTAAGTAATGCAGTCGGTTAATTTTTTAAAAACAATTTCTACTTATTACACAGTGGAGACAAAGTATTATAATTATGCGTCATTCTTTAATCATCTAGGATAAATCATACAAGAAACTTGGTTGTCTAATGGAAAAATGGTTAGATGTTTAGTAAAATTGAGAAAAAAGTAACACATTCAATAAGATGACATACGCAGTAATGGAAGAATTTAAATTAAATTTCAGATTTTAAAACTACACAACAGCAGTTAGATTTTAAAAATTAGATCTCTATCACTGTAAATAAATTGTACTGTATGGACTTTAGGAATTTACCCTTCACAGCAACTTCTGCATTTTGTAATTTTTTCCTATAAATTCCTTCAGTGTTTGAGGCAACTTCCCTTACTAATTTAATCCAGTCTCCAACTGCTTGACCCATAAAGGAAAATATTCCAAAACCTTTATGTCTGAAGTCAAAAGTTAATTAATAGTAATGGTCAACACTTCACTTCCATTTACTAGTACTAATTCTCATATCAATATTCATCTAAAATTCATTATCAAACAATGATTTATACACTCCCAACAATTTCTTTGTTTGCTTCTTCCAATGACTCCTAAAACAACTCCCTTATATCAGGCACTGGCAATGTTGTATAGTAATTTCCACAAAACAATTCTAGCTGCATTCCTTAGCAGCTCCTCCAGATTCTGCAATTAATATCCAGAATATGGGTCCCATTCTAACCCCTTCACACTCAATCAAGAGTTTCATCAAGATTTTATATCCAAGTACCCTCATGTCCCGTCTCAACCCTCATCACCTTATCCAGTAAATTCAGGATATTGAAACCTTTCACAACCACCTCCAAAATGCATACTACCTAATTTAATATATAAAAGTGGATGATGAAAATGCCATTAACCACTGAAAATAAGGAGGAATAGGAAAAAATAACATGTTACTTACAACAGATTAAGGCAGGAGGACCAGACAAACACAAGGGAAACAAAAAACGCGAACATACATCATAATATTTGGGTTAATAACCTTACTTATGTAGGAGACAAGATATGGCAGAGGGAAAGATGTATACATATTTAGATATACCACATGATAAAATGATATGTCAAAGAATTATCACTTCATACGTTCAACAAGAAATTTCTCCTACATCCTGAAGTTGTACAAAACATTTAGTTTTCTGTGTACCTAACAAAATGTCATTTAAACATTTATATTACAGTCACATTAAATAACAATTTGATATGTTCAAGGATAGTATTATGCCTGAAACATTGAATAAAAGTTTATAATCCTAAATGTTGATGTGAGCTATGACATTTGGTGGACGATTTGTGACGGTTCGGACTGATTTATGTAGATTATTTTATGTGTAAATACTTTTAAATATCTTTAATTTTAGTGATGATTGTGAATAATAATTCTGATTATGTTTTATGAATTTAATTGTTAAAGTATTGTTAGAATTCGAGAAACGTCGGAACTTTCTGAACAATTCTGGATGATTTTAATTCAAGTTCGCAGAGATGGCGAGATGAGAGAGTTGTCAGTCAGTAGTTCTGGGAAGTGTGTGAGCTTAATCACTGGAACATTTGTTTACATTTGCAGTGGTGTAGCTAGGTCAACAAGGGCCCCGGTGCAAAAAATTTATTTTGGGCCCTCAGGCCAGTTGGGGGGACCTATTTTTTTGCTTTGTGTTGCTGTTAGGGGCCCCATGAGCTGAGGATGGGGGCCCTTGAGTTGTGCTTAGGGGCCCCTGAGCAGTGGTTGGGGGTCCTCCCTGAGCAGTGAGGGCCCTTAGTGAGGAACCTCAGGGGCCTCTTTAGGCGACTGCAGAGCAAAAAAAAAAAAAGGTCACCAGTTTGCCATGAAGGGCCCTCTCAACCGCGCTTGGGGGCCCCAGAGGTATGCTTGGGTGCCCCCTGAGCATAGGGGCCCCGGTGCACTGCACCGCCTAGCCCCATAGTAGCTACGCCCCTGTACATTTGTACTTAATATCTTCGGATGGAGTAGATTGTCTTGAAAGAAAAATAAACAAAGTAGAAAGTGATTCTTTGAATAATAATTTCATACAACCTAATACCTATAGATAGGTATACCAGATTGAGGAATGCAAATATTATCTAATATTGAGGCCCTTCTTTTGTATGTCAGACCCACAACCTACAACAACATTTCCACTTTGATAAGTGCCATCCAAATTACACAAAATGCTCTTTCTATTCTACTCCCACATATATCCTACAATTATCATCCAGAATTGTTTACAAATAGATATCCACAGTCAAAAACCAACCACACCAAAAGCCAAAGCCAACCATAATCCTGTATTTCTCACCCAATTCTTTCCTGGCCTGGAATCCCTACGCTAGTTTCCTTATTGTAGCTATAACTTCCTCAGATCTTTTCTTGAAATGCATTGAATTCTCTTCACTATCCTTCCTACCACACACGATGCCACCAAACCTAGGAAATAACTTTTGCACAAATACCAATTCTCTAAAGCTTTGAAACCACCCTATGGCTAATGTATTACTTTCTACGCCCACTTTCACAACTTTCGTGACCTCAAAAACTGTTTCACAATCATAGCCATCAGAGTACTTCCTTAAATCACCACTCAATCTAAACTTTAGATTGAGAATTGCTCTACCAACACATCCAAGAATCTCCTCTCACCTCCACCCACCAGCCTTAATCTCAGATAATACCTGCCTTCCTCACCCATCACTTTTTAAATGTACATATTATTTCAAATAATTTTTAATTTACTTTTATGTAATCATTTTAAAAAATGTCACCTCTTATTTTTATCTTATTCTGGTTAATTATTTCCCACAATTAACATTTCCGCTGATATCGTTGCTCACCTATCACACCCAATGCTCAAAACCATCATACCATGTGGTCGTGTTGACCACATGCAGTTGCACGAGCTCAGTCACGTGTCTGTATCTACGTTCTTGAAGAAAGGCATGCCCCGAAATATTGTGCCTTTTTTGTGATTGTGGAGCTGTGCTCCTCCCTTTAGTGAGCGTTATGTTTAGTTCTTATTCACTTCCCATTTAAACATCGCCTCATAGCATTTCTTCACACTTCACTGTGTGTGTTACTTGTTCATTCAGTAATTAACAATAAAAGAACAGTTAACATGTATATAGTGTTATATCCAACAATGATCCTTATCTCTCAGTAACGAATATAATGATTCAGGAATATTATATCACTATACCCTCTCAACATTGATGTTTTATACATTAAACTAAATTGAGAGAAAATGATGAGAAATGTTGACTGATATCACAATGAGCATCATTATACTGTTCATAAATTTTCAGATGATTTGACATGAATTCACAATAGTGACACTCCCATTTCCTTTGCACACAAAGCAATTCTATTCCAATTCGGTCTGAAATTCTTTAATGTAGATGTAGACCAGTGATTCTCAATGATACCTGGTGGGCGTTGAGGAGATTTGAAGGGATGTTTCTTGATCAAGGCAAATTTAGGGGGATGTTGAGGACCAACTGCCGTCCCCCGTGCTTTGCAGTATTATATTCAGCTTTAAGGGCTGATCAAAGAAGATTTTAATTGCATTCCTACAATCATGCCGAAATAGGATTTAGCGTAGTTCTCAATTTATTAGTTCAGAAAATAAAAATTTTTAATCAGAGAATGGAGCATTTAAAGATTGCTTATAACAAGTATGGCACCAGACATCAAAAAATTAATGTAATTTCCCCGAATTCAACTCTCCAAATAATATTTTTTTCATATCTATTTATTAATCAAACTGTGAACAATACACTAATATTGTCAGCATCTTTTAATAAAGTAAATTTAGAAGCATGTCCTTGTTATTCCACATATGATATTATACTCTTCATTGAACCACCATTTCAAAAGGTGGCTTACAAGCCAAAAAAGTTGGAGCACTATTGGTTACATTGTTTCTTACAGGAAGGGAGTCTGTTGAGCAATTCCCCCCCTCCCCCCCGAAAGGGGGCATTAGGCCAAAAAAGGTTGGGAATTTATGATGTAGACCAAGGCTGCTCAACCTTTTTAACAGTCAAGCCAAATAGACGATCCAAAAATCTCTGACTGGCCATAGTTCCCATTTTTGTTTCTTTTAATAAACAATGAGTTTAAAAATATTGCACAACAAAAAAATTCAATATTCTGTCATTTATTTAAATAATACAATAAATAGCATCTTCTTCCTCTGTTTTAATAATGTTCCTCTGTTAGGCGTCAGGTCAGATAATGATAGTAACAAGTCAGAAACATGTTGCTCAGTTAGAGATGCGCGGTATTTATTTTTTATACAGTTAAGATCTGAAAAAAAACCTTTTCACAAATATATGTTGATCTGAAACTACTTAAGAACTGAAAGGGCAGGTCAGTTATTGCAGGAAAGCCTTCTTTTGGTACCAGTTTCCAAAAATCTGCAAAATCTTCTGAAGAATTTTGTAAGTTTGAAGAAACTCTTTCTGCAAAAATGTTTTTAGCGCAGTGTGATTTTGCAATTCAGTGAGTTCCAACTGAATATTTGCAGGATATCTGATTATTTCAGTCAAACTGAATTGAAAGGATTTTTTAAAAAATATATATATTTTGTTTCTTACTTTCAAAATCCTGGAATCTGCTCTAAACTACTGTAATAAACACCTTATTTTACATTAATATTTAGAAAAATTGATAGTGAAGAGATTGAGCTTCTCTTTCAAATCTTTGAGTATAGGAAAAGGTCAATATTTTCTTTGGTTAAATTAATTAAAAACAGATTTAATCAGGTTTTTATCCACTAATCAAAGTAAACATTGTTGTAAATGAATAATTCTTGCCTTGTAATATGAGATTTAAAAAAATAAGGTAATTTGTAACTTCAACAAGACTGCAAGGTCACTCAACCAGGATTTATTCTTCAGTAAATCAGTTTTCAAAGGTAACGCCCATTTTTCCTCAAAAAAAACTCCAACACTTGTTCTCTCAAACTGAAGAAATGTTTCAACATATTGCCTCTTGAAAGCCATCGTACAGTGCAGCACAGTTGTAACTCTCCAGATTCGCTGATATTTTCTCCAAATAAAACTCTGAATTGACGAATGTCAAGAGCTTTTACACGTATATAGTTTATGCAACATACTACCAGGTCAATAATATTATCTAACCTCATGTCTTTTGCACACAAAGCTTCCTAGTGAATGATGCAATGATATTAAAATAATGTTCAACCAAAGTAATTTTGTAACGAATCTACGCAACCTTCAGTTTTCCCAGTCATCAGTGCAAAAAGATATCAGTTTGTCCCATGAGAAACCTTTTTTTTCCCCAAAGGTATTCATTAATTTTCATAAAAATGTCTTTACCTTGGGTTGTAATTTCCAGTTGAGTGAATTCTAATACATTTTTTAATATCCTATTCCATCATCAACACACCGCACAAAAATAACCAACTGAAATTTACTCGTTAAATAACAAGTTTCGTCAAACATCAACGAAACATTGTTACGAACTTTTTGATCTGACCACTGATATCAACTGACATCTCTTCCACCCATCTCGTAACAGTGTGCTGTGAAAGCGAAAGACTGTCGGCTGTTGCTTTGATGTTTTGATCATCACAATTCTGTACAAAGATTAACAAGGCCTCTTTAACAATTTCTCCATTAGAAAAAGGTTTCTACTCTTTCGTTAAAAGCTAGGAACTCTCGTAAGCTGTTTTGATCACAGATTCAAGCTTGTCGAGCCTTTTGACAAAAATATTCTGTTGGTTGAAAACTTCCAGTTTCTTCTTCTTTACAAAATCTTCTCTGATGGCACTATCAAAAGGGTACTCTGTTTCAAACTTATTATGATTTTGCTTGCAATGCCTTTACAAATTATACACATCTCTTTTTTTTTTACGACAGCCACTGTAGTGAAGCAAAGTAAACATATGGGTTTCTGCGCCTTGCTTTTAATGAAACAATACTTCTTTTCCCATTCATCATGATAAACACGGTAGGACTCCGTTGATTTCAACGTACTTGGTTCTCTGTGAGCCATCTGTAACAAACAGAATACCTACTGTGAAAACTTGTAATCAAGGAAAACTTAAATTAGCTAATAATGAATAATATACCTGTGAAAGGCCAGATAACACTTTTTATTGTTTTAACAAGAAGTGACTTGGTATTTCCAATGTTTGGTGGACTACAGTTTCTAAAATCACAAAAAACACTTTTAGGTAACTTATGATTAAAAAATACTGTAAAACACCTGCACTCTCGCTCGTTTGAGAACCGTTTAGTTCTCGAAGCACAACGGGTGTGGGACGCTGCCGGTGTTTGACCTTGGGAGCAGGAGAGCCAGTCTCGTTACCGCACGCATCACTTGGTGGGAATTTTCTAATTTGCTAAAGTGGGCCATTTAAAAGTGGTCAGCGGGCCACAATGTAGCCCGTGAGCCTGGGGTTGAGCAGCCTTGATGTAGACAATAGGTTCAGAGCTGTGACATTATACAGTATCATATTTTCTTCAGAAGTGCCTACTAGTTCAAAGACATATCCACATCAAAACTAAGTTCCATCATGTTACCTGAAAACTATGAGTATGTTTATGAATCTAAAAGGATATGGAAGCAATTGGCCACATTAAATAATTATCCCATCATTTTTTATTACTTTTCTAAACATTACGGCAAACTGAAATCAAATAGGATAATCTGTAAATTATTCCTCCCGATTTCTAATGCCATTTTGCTTGGTAAAGTAAGAAGGCAAACAGAATTTTGTAAGTTAACAATCTTGGCGAATTTATTGCAAAATGTAAGAACAAAATATGACAGTGTACTAACCAACAACACTAAAATAAATCTCAAAATTTTTTTATCATTCTGTAGCACCACAGTTGGGCACAAAACTGTTAATCCGTTAATTAACTAAGTTAACAAAATTGCAAAAATGTAACTCTTAAGTTAACCTAAGAAGTCATTAAGATTCTTCTTAACTTATGTTAAATTGAACTTCCGTTAACTTTAGTACGTTACATTGATTGTCGTATCATTTTGTTCATTTCAATTGTGTGCCATGGCACGCTGGTATGTTTGGCAAGCCAAATAGTGAACGAATTAGATAATGCAAAGTGAGAGTGTGAGTATGATGCATATATAACTGTTATGTTAGGTATGGCATGGATGTGAGAAGGAATGCTAGAGTTGTGGAGAGTTTGTAGTTTATGTCTGCAAACCGCCACTCACTGATCATTTCAAATTTGATCGGTGACTGATTCTGATATTTTTATAACCTAACTTTTTTACCATGAGGAATATAGTGCCACGTTTTGTTCAATTGATTGGTGTTTGTTTGCAAAACAAATTAAATTGACATTCATTACATGATTACTTAATGGAAATTGAAGATCTAGAAGCTGTTAGTAAAAGCAGCAATGCTAGCGATAAGATTAAAAATCCTTGGACACATTTATGTGATTACGTTTCATTTAAATCAAGATTTGGAGAACAGTTGATTTATGAATGTAAACTGTTTGCCTAAACTTTCTAGGCTCAAGTTTCTTGCCTTAATAATAATCTTAAACAACACATGAAGAGGATGCATACATCCAAATATTTACAGTTTGAAGAAAAAGTAAAAGCACAGTTAACTCATAGGAAAAGGAAAAATAATTTAAAGCCTTCTTTAAGTGTTATGGATTTTTATGAAGAAGATAGCTGTAGATGTTGTTCTTTTTAATCTCCATCTGCTAATAAAAGGTTATGACACAAAGACTGGTGAATCTTTTAGCATCATAGTTATCTACAGCTGTATATCTGAAGCTGGTTTGACCAATGCAATTTAAACTTTTTCGTTGCAAACATGATTACAATACATGTTGTAGAATCCGATACATTTGAGAAGATGATTAAAACATTGATCCCCAGTGAGAACTCAATTTCCAGAGGGATGTTGGGTAGGTGTATTGTTGATGGATAACTTCTAACGGATAACTATAACTTGCATTAAATTTTTCAAATGACATGTGTTAATGATTATTGAAGTTATTTTTTTAAGTAGCAGATTAACAATTAATTAAGTTAACTTTTGGATTAACTGTGCCCAGCTATATGTAGTACATTGTGCACTTTTAGACACCTTATTATCTCTATCCAATTTACCTTATAGCAGTCAGTTCGGTACGTTCATGCTCACTTGGTGTAAGGTCAGGTATCAACGAAAGGTGAGATATCTGTATTGATGCCCATCCAAACTGGAATATTACCACAAATGCAGAGTAATAGATGAGCTGTGCCCATTGATGGCTATATTCACAATTGAAACAGGGTGAAAATATGAAGGGAAAACTGCAAATCACACAGATTGTTCCTGGAAAAAAGTAATATACACATAAAATTTATATTCAAATTATAAATGTTTGAAGTTCTCTGATTTGTTTAAAAAGATACATTCCACATAACAGGTTTAACTAGTTTAATAGAAATGTAATGTCAGTAAATAAATCTGTACGATCACATAAAAAAGGCATAAATAATGTAAGTACTTTGCAAATGAAGACTTAGATGGAAGGAAAGGTTTTTTAAAAAAAATATAATTGGCCTTTATTTTCTGCAATTTTACAATTGTGAGTGAAATAAATCAAGAAAACCTTGATTGTTGCAGATGATTTGCTGGGAAAGGAAGACTGTGAGGTAGAAGTGCATAAATAAATGGATATATTGCAGGAAGTAATAAAATCTTGCAAAACACAATTCTTGACAAAATAAGCTTGAAATAGTAATTATTTAAAGCCATCAAAGGAGACCATCTGAAATCTAAAAACAAATTACAATCTCCTGCATATATTTTGAAGGGTATATGTCTACCTGAACTCTTGACTTCAAGAGGCCACATCATTTAATGACTGAACTGGCTGATAATGATATGTCTGTGCTACCATCATTTCTTCAAATGAGCCTAGAAAAATGTTTTTTAATTACAAAATTTTGTATATATTACCCAGAGTCAGCATGATGTAGGCAGTAAGCTGTCCGCTCCCTAATTTTTCAAACCAGTTTTAAATCCCCAAAGTATCAGATACTTTTATTTATTTTCATCTGCATCTTCTTGATATTATGTACTATATTTAAAATACTTCTTGACGACGTACAAGTGACAAAAATGAAATATGAATAATAGAAAAAAACACCAAACCAATAAACTTATTAAAAAAAACATGAACAAAAAATATGTAAGAATGTAGACTTTCATGGTGTATGTTTGCAGCGAAGTCCTCACATGTGTACCTCCAGATTGTGTTGTGAAAACAGAATCTGGTGGTATACCCGTGAAGACTTCACTTCCAATCAACAATTTTCTGGATAAAAATGCTTTTCTGCTACTTTATTAGGTTACTAGCTTCAAAGCTCATCAAAAATAATGGGCTGAATGGTATGTTCTGGCAAGTCAATTCTTTGGAATTGATTAACTTAGTAAAATTGTTATAAAACAACACACAATGTAATTCCTTGTATCTTACCTGTAACAAAAAGTATCAGTTGTAACTCTGGTCCATGGTGCATTTAAACTTTATCACAAACTCTGCTAATATACCAGACCTATATTTCATTGTCGGTTACTCCAGTGTGTCCCTTGATTCACATTATATGTATCTAATACATAGCTATTGCTCTAAAAGGGAAAGAAAATTATTAATTCAAATATCTAACAGTTAATTACCTCATCAGCGACTGTAGAATCTCGATTTGATGAAAAATATGTTTTCATTGAGAAAATATCATTTTTGGGAGATTATTTTACTAAACCGCTTCTATTCACTTTTTACTGTACAAGTATTTTTATTGCAAGAATGCAATATTTCACCAATTATGCTCATAAATCACCATAAAGCTTATATACAATCATCTAATATTATAATAAGCAACTGTGTGTCATATATGCCGTCATCTGTCACACCATGACATCACTCTATGACGTTACTCTACGACATCATGCTTTTCGTCTTTTTTGTTTAATTTACGATCAGATATGTTGTTCTAAGTTCACTTCTATTTAATTAAGCATCAGTAAATAAATAAATTGTCATAACACTGAAAAAAGTATGTATTCCATTTAACTCAACATATTAATTATTAGTTGATTTTTCATAATTTTAATAAAATTCATTTGATGAAGTTTTTTCTTTACACTCTGAACAGCGATGTTACAGTAAGCTAAATTTACATCATTTTCAAGATAATGAACGTTATTTGATGAAAATTGTACTTAGTCAACGAAGAAACGAATTGCTAAAATACTGCATTCCAAGCATCATTTTTGAGAGGTTTACAAGATATTTATATCCAGTGCAGATATTTTAAATCACTGTTATAATATACTTGGATAAAGGAAACAAAGAAACTGCCGAGAGGCACTGAAAGTAAGATAGGATTGGGAAAATAAACAGTTACCCGTCACTTACCACAGATGAAGGTAGGAGGGCGAAACACCCCGTGCCATATGTCTCGCCTCCCGCATGACTAAGATTAAAGTCGAAATATTGTGCAATTCGTTTGTTTTTGTGTTTTTACGTGTTTCGCCTTCCTGCCTTCATCTGTGGTAAGTGACGGGTAACTATTTATTTTCCCTATCCTATCTTGTTATAATATACTGGAAGGAATGATTTGCTGAAACACTGAAATAAAGGTATGTATTGCATTTAAATTAATATATTAATTATTAGTTGCTTTTATTACTGATGTAATTATATCAGATACACGTAAATATTTACAGTTCATCAAATATAGATCGCAATACAATGAATGTATTTGTAAACAGGTAATAGCATCTATGAGTTTTGAATAGCAATAGTAGAAGTTGTGGTTATGTCAGAATGCAAATAGGACCAGACAACTGACACATTTTTTTACAGATTAAATCATGATGAATTTTTTTTAATATAAATAATTTAAGCTGCTTTCATAACCTCCGAAGTTACTGAATTTACGGTATTTTTATAAAGATGGAAGCAGTTCCATATTTATCATGTTGAATTAGACCTGGACCAGAAATAAAACCAATAACACGTGCTATTGCATAAGGTTTTAGGATTTCTAAGTTATTTTTAATTTGAATGGTTTCCTAATTCTGACATCATTCATTCAGTAGAACTTCCATCTGTGTCGCTGTGTAAAATACAGCCGAAATATGTACCAATTACAAAATTAGGTTAGGAGCATTATATACCAACAATTCTATTTATTTAGGCAACCGCAGAGAAAATGAACTGTCAGAACATTCCAGTAAACCTGTTACAGTGGAGGGCATAAGAATTTTTTTTAAAAAAATAAAATAAAAAGTAATTAAAATTGTTTTATGAGTGTTAAGTTACCTAGATCATTACTTCGTTTTAACTAAAGTAGTTCCACACTGATCGCAATCCACACAGCATAGACTACGATTAAAACTAATATTACGGGGAATGAACTGATTTATTCAGATTTATTTTTAATTTCTGTTGCTTTTACTGATGCCACATATAACTGTCAGCCAGTCAAACATTGTCGTAGCATCGATATGAATCACGAATATCATAATTTTATTTCTTATTGCTTTACGCCTTGTTGACGGCTAAGGTCATTAGAGGCGGGATGGGACTGGGGACAAAGAACAGGAAGGAATTCGGCCAGGCCTTTTGAAGGAAGCATCCTGGCATTCACCTGGTGTGATTTTGGGAAACCATGAAAAACCAAAATCTGTATGCCCGGATAGGGATTCGAACCCGCGTCCTCCCGAATGAGAGGCCAAAACGTTAACCGTTCACACACGACACTCGGTTGAACATCATAAAAGGAAGGTGTTTGAACCAGTGATGTTATTTGATCAAGTTTATATCGCCATGTATTAATATACGTATAATTGTTTTTCTGGCTGCAATTTTAGTGTAGTCTGTGGTTAGGTTGAAATGTTACCTAGACCAGGATGACAACTGAAAGTTTTTAGTAACGCACAAGGCACAAGGAATTACATTAAACTTTATTTTGTAACACTTCTATTTAGTTAAGCAACTGCCAATAAAAGAATTGCCACAACACTGAAAGAAAAGTATGTATTTTGTTTAAATCGGCATATTCATTATTATTTGCTACTTGTTACTGAAATCATTACTTGATTTGAATGAAATTAGTTCCAAACTGAACATTATCTATGCGCCCTACACCACAATTGAAACTAATATTACATGGCTTAAGTTAAAATGTATTTTTAGTAATTTTCGTTTTCACTGACTTCATATTACTGGGGTCATTATTTCAGCCACACATAAGTTTTGTCAGCCGTTAAAACATTGATTTGCATCACAAATAACAAAAAATAAAGATATATGACCCTGTGGAGATTTTGGATCAAGTTTATATCGCGATGCATGATAAGATTAACATGGAATACATGGAACGCATTAATTAATGTGCAATTGCAGCTATGATTTTCTAGAAGCAATATTAGTGGAGTTTGTGGTCAAGCTGAAATGCATCCTGGACCAAGCTGTTTTGCTACAGCACAAGGGATGACAAATTGCACTGAGCTTTATTTTATAACAAATCTATTTAGCTATGCAACTGAAAAAAAAAAAATGAATTGGCCAAACACTATTCAAACCATCATTTTTTGTGGGCTTTGGGGCTAGTAAAATTATAAAAATGCCCAGCAACTACACCTTCATTTATGATATGAACGTATACTTTGACTTTACGATTCAATTAGACAAAAAACGTTGCATTTCCACGAAGTTACATTTCTCTTGATTTTGATTAATTAAAATTAATAAATAAAAAGCAAATAAATAGGGAAAAAAAAAGGTTGAAGAGGTAATTCTACAGTAATAAAGCTTCCAAATAAAAATACTAGATGTATATTTGAATTTCATGCGCATTCCCTATTGGTGCTCACCAAATATATTTTGCCATTTGTTTGCTACCCTCTGATGTGATAAAATTTTTAATGATGCAGCATATATATTTAACTGCAACAGAGCACATGCAATAGTGGCAAATTTCCTCAAAAACCCATTTTTTACTAATAAACTTAATATTTTTATCTGTGTACCAAGATAACTGACTCTTGAAGGCATTTATTTGTCTTCTTTCAACATTGACCTAGATATCCTGCCCAGTTCACATTACAACTGTTCACAGCCCTCCTCTGTTTTGATCCTATGTCATCTAAGACCAACCATATTCCGACAAACCATTAACACAATCATTCATTAGAATATTGAATAGCAGTGATCCCAGTATCCTATCCCGACACATTACCATTTTAACATCCACCCTGTCTAAGACCACATTTCCTACGCTCTTTGTTTCCTAACTTTTAAAAATTACCCAGAAAGCACCTTTTTTTACTTCAACTGTTTTGACTTTATTTAAAAACATCTATGGCTCACACTGTCCAATGCCTTGCAAAGATTTAGTGCCACACTATCAACTTAGTCTCCCGTCTCCATTTAATCTGAAATATCTTGTCCCACTAACTGAGATTCGCATGAATATCCTTTCCTAAAGCCATGTTGCCAGTTTTCAAAACAGTTTCTTTCCTCAAAAACATTTCCAACATACTTCAACTAATTTTCTCGATCAATTTAAATACCACAATATCAAACTAATTGGCCTGTATTTTTCATAGTCCCTCCTCTATGGACCTGCACTTTTTATCGCACTTTTCCAGTTCTCTACTAAATAGCAAGTCAGACTCGATCTAAATAATATCCCAAGGTATAGTATAAAGTTGCATTCTGCTCTTTAATACATCTGGAGTAATACTATCTGCACTGGTCACTTCTTTTGCTTTCTCATTTCCTTCATAAGTTTTTCAGTGTTCATTTCAAACTTTGTCTGAACACTTTCCAATTTTTTTAATGGCTTTATGTCACATTGACACCAAGGTCATTAGAGGAAGAAAAGAACTGGGGACAAGGAATGGGAAGGAACTCGGCAATGGATTTTTGAAGGAACCATCCTGGCATTCACCTGGAGTAATTTGGGGGAACCATGGAAAATCCAAATCTGGATGGCCGGACGGGGTTTCGAAACCCACGTCCTCCCGAATGCAAGGCCAGAGTGTTACTGCTCACCCAACATGTTTTTCCATTTTTATAATCTCCTTGAACTATTCACACTTTGACTCCACTGTGCTTGTGCTTATACGTATATACTGAACCACCCCCAGAAATATATCTTTAGTTCAGAAATACGTGTCTTTTTATAACTGTACCCTTTACAATCTTCAATTCTGGCCACTGGTTTACAGGACCTTCTAGTATTCATCAGAACTGCTAATAACACTTATTCCCTGAGTTACTTGAAAACCCCACAAGATTATCATCAGGCTTTATTAGGAAGATATCCTACATATTTGGTCCGCTTGTGCTGTTCTACCACATGACTAAAGCATTCATTTCTTTCCCTTATGTAACTATACTTCTTTCACAGTTGACATCTGGTAAATTTAAATCCCCATCACTGATCACCCATTCTATGCTCAACTCTGAAAAGAATTAATGATGAAGAGGATGCTGTTGGGGAGAAACTAATTTTATATTTGGTCACCAGTTTGAAACTATTTCTATAGACAATGCCTCAAGGTAACATTCATAACTATTCATTTCACTTTAATTACATAAAATTAGCTAGTTACAGATTTGTTCCTGAAGAATTAAATAATTACATAATTCTAAGAATGCTGATGCAAAAAACATACAATATTACAAAACTCAAAATGAAACATTTTCAACATAGCTCTTCACAAGTAAGGTGGCCGTGTAAAAATGTAGGAATGATACAACATACAGTGCCATAGAAAGCAAAATATGAAGACTAATCAGCAGCAAAGCACTAAGAAAGTTATAAGGGGATTAACATATCAAACAGACAGGGAAAACCATAATTGGTTACATAGCAAGCAGAAAATGTTCCGCCGTGGTTAGTGGTGGCTACCTTATTCAACTGTGATGTGGTTAATGTAGCAGGCACCTATCATTCCCACATAGGCAATTTCAGTTTTTACTCTATCAAGTATCGTTTCTGTTATCTATAACATATTACAATGATATATCTGTTTAGATGATTGATCGATGTTTTAGAACCAAAGACTTTAGGCTCATAATTGTTGGTGTTGTTCCCGTAAATACAGGCTTTTGTTCCAGTTTGACTTGCTAGCAATAATGAGGTTGTGCAAAAAGGTGCTAAGGACCAAGCTGTACATAGTGCCTTAAATCATTAACAGTAACATTTTAGCATATATGTAAACAATGGCTTTAGAAGAGTGTCAAGCACTGTAGTCAGGTTTTAACCGTACCAATGGTGTTGTAAAAAATGTTTTTTTTTTCTGACTTGGAAAAAAAAGAACATGAACAAAAAAACTGTGAAAAAAAAACCTTATTTTCTGGGACACGTTTTTTTTATAACTACTAAATCTCAAATTTGTAAGTCATTTATCGTTTAATATGACTGTTTTAGAGTTTGTACTAAGTACTTATCTTAATTTTTAAATCTACTATATTTTTCTGGTCAGTAGAAAAAAAAAATTAAGAAAATATTGGCAACATTGATTGAAGTTTTCTTTTACGAACGGGGACTTCCTGAAGACGCTAGGCTGCGCAAGAAGGAATCCCCGTTCCCCGCTGTTTGGATTGATACTCGCTATTTGAACTAGTACTGCCAACCTTACAAATTTATCTGTAGACCTACGGATCTTTCCAAAAAATTAGGAATTTTAAATTTATCTATAGTTTTTTGCCTCTTTGTTATTACTTATTGTATACTTGTTAAACTCTCAGCGTATAGTGATATTGAGTCATTAAATTGTCAGTAATTATGAATCATTTCCTTGCAACCAATGGCATAAACCAACGATTGAAAAAGGATTGTGTGTGATAATAGATTAAATTCAAACTTAAAAGACCATAATACAGAATTATCGGCGCAGTCTTTATGCACAGTGTGTACTTTGCTCACAATTTAAAATTGCAATCTCAAAACCTTTTTGCCTACAATACAAGAACATCCAGTAAAAGAAAATTTAACTATTTCTGAAGTTATGGATCTAGAGGAGACAGAAGAAGAAACAGAAAATTCTGACACTCTACTCACAATTTAAAATTGCAATCTCAAAATCTTTTGCGTACAATACAAGAACAAGCAGTAAAAGAAAATGTAACTATTTCTGAAATTATGGATCTAGAGGAGACAAAAGAAGAAACAGAAAATTACGACACAGACCGAACTAGTGTTGGTAGTGCTGATACTAGTGAATGTGGTACTGACATAGAGGATGAATAAAATTATGTTTCCTATTTAGATATATTTAAGAATCATTGTGTAAGACATTATATGATTCAGTAAGATTTAAAACACACATGTAAAATGTAAGTTCCGTAAATAAAACTATAATTTATCAAATATATTGTTTTCTGAAAAAAAAAAAACATATTTAGAAAAAAAAACAAGGGTGCTACTTTTTTTCACAAAGCTGAGAAAAAAAACATTTTTTTCAATTTGCAACACTACATAAAAAACCCAGATCCACAATCCTGCATTTATGTAATGTCCATACCATGTAACTTCTCTGCTCCAAGTCCTGTCCTGCAATGTTTACTATGTCTTTATTAGTCCCAGTATGTGTACCTCACTGAATACTCACTTGCCTGTTATGAACCTATTGGTAATGTGTTAAGACTAAAGAGATGGCCGTATATCAGGTTCATTCTACAGAGCACGACATTAAAAAAGGTCACCAAATTAATTTTGAAAATGAGAAGGTGTTGATAAAGACCTCTTACTTCCAGAAATCAGTAATTAGGGAAATCACTGAAGTAAGGCTATAGATGGTACCGTTAATGAACATACTGGATGACCTCAATGACACACAGAAACCAGTGCTACCATTCCTTAGACAAGAACACATTAAGTTTAGGAGTCCTGACAGTCCATTTGCTGATGACACTCAGTCATCTGATAGCAGGTCACATAAGAAGTTACGCAGCATAAATCAGGAAAGCCATGTAGAGCTAACCTGTATAAAACAGGAATTGTAAAGACACTTCATATCACCTTGTAGTAAACTGTGTGTATAGTAATACAGCTGGAATAAAACAAGGACGTAATGAAAAACAAGAAGCAGGCCTGCAAGAGAGCTGCAGTCAGTACTTGGAAATGGGGAGAAATGAGCAGCAAGATGTTATTGACATTATATAAAAGTGTATCTACATCGACATTCCGCAGGAAAATTCAGGAGTTTAAACATGTAACTCAGTCAGAACCTGACAGCAGAACAAGTTACCAAAACACCTTTTTTATAACGCAATACGAGAGCAAATGCAAAATTATATTGTAGATGCAATAAAATTAAGATATACATGTAAACATATGAACAATGATCTTTTAAATTTCACTTTGAGAACAGAACAATAATTTTTAAACTTCATGTATCAACAGAAAAGGGTGAAATTTGGAATTCAAAGGCATTTAAATTGGGGTGTTTTTTTTTATAAAGAAGAGACAAGAAATACTCCTCCAATTTTTTGTCACACATATTCTATTTGGTCAATATTTTTATAGTAATGTTTTTTAATTAAAATAATTATTTACCAAATAAATGCCACGTCTTTCGCCTTCCATATTTACACAGCCAAAAGTCGTCATTCCGATCAGATTCATAACCAACAAATGCTGTAGCAAATGCATCTGCCACCTGTCCCACCAAAAGGATCAGACCAGCTAAGAAACTGTCAAACTGAAGCACCAGATGAAAGAATACAAGCAGATATGTAAACCACATGGATGCACAAATGTCATTTAGAACATGACCAACTCCATATGCCAGACGATGTTTCAGAGGAAGGCGACGTATTATCTCTGTGTAATCATTACTCTGTATCCGTTCAGCAGTATCCATTGTGAGTTCTCAGGGTAAAACCTGTTGAAAATAATTTCACTATTAACAGCCCTGTGGAAAAATATAGGAGTTGCATGAAAATATAATGTTTTTCTCTATGAATTATCAAAAACAGTAGTGAGAGATTCATGAGAATAGTGATAGTGAAAATGCAAATTTGTTTAGAAGAGTTGTTTGAGGCATAACTGTGGCATAAATTCAGTAGCAATCGTGTAGTACTACATTCTTCAACTTATGAGCAGCTAGAATATAAGAACCACAATGTAATGAGTTTCAACTAGTCAAACAAAAACAGCATTTTTTTTCTAAAAATTGAAATAAGAAATTTGAATTTCTGATTTCAAATTCATTCATGTGATGACAAATATATCAGAGTATTGATTGACTGTAGCATAATTTTTATTTGATGGAAATCAATTTTAAGTCTGGCATAAAGTTTGTTAAAAGTCTTGACTGATTTATTCATATAACAGTTATTACTTCCAACAAGTTTCACTATTATTAAATATTGGTACCTGAAACTAGTAGAAATTGTGTGAGTGACAAATTAAAAAGCCAACAAGGGTCTTCATCAAGGATATGTAATTATTTTGTAAGAAATACACAACCTTTTTTTTTAATTATGGCTTTACGGCTCATTGATGTCATTAGAGGTGGGATGGGAGTGGGGGCGAGGAACGAGAAGGAATTTGGCCATGGCCTTTTGAAGGAAGCTTTCCAGTATTTGCCTGGAGTGATTTCAGGAAACCATGGAAATCCCAAATCTGGATGCCTGGGCGGGGATTCGAACCAGTGTCCTCCCAAATGCGAGGCCAGAACGTTAACTGTTCACCCACCACACTCAGTAAATACACAACTCAATCTCATTTGCAGAAGAATAAAATCTCTGCACAACTATTTACACATAGGTAATGTTGAGGATATGCTACAGAAATACGTTTATGAATTTACGAAATGCAAGTTTTTTTAATTAATTTGCCACACAAATAGATTCATTAAAAACCAAAACAGCTTTATCATAGCGCATATATTTTAGAAGTTTTGACACAGTGGACAGGAACAGGCATGCTGCAAAAAATTTTATATGACTATCGGATTAATAAAGTATAGATTCAGTTTTTGTTTGCTTGGGGTTTTATGCCTCATGTATGTTATTAGTGGTGGTAAAAGGACTGGAAGCAGGGACTGGAACGAATTCAGCCACGGCCATTTAAAGAAACCGTCTCAGTACTGTGAATGTTTTAGAAAACAATGGAAAACTGACCTCTGTATAGGATTCAAACCCCTGTTCTCCTGAATGCAAGGCCCAAATATAATTCCTCGTGCATAATGTTTGGTAAAATACAGATGACTCAATAAAAATAAACAAAAGTACAAGACAAATTTCTTTTTAATCATGCTTTATAATTTGAAGTCAGTAAAGTCAGAAGAGGGCAGGGAGCAAGAGATGGATAGAAATTGAATAATTGAGAAACCATCTCAGCATTCACCTGAAGTGATTTTGAAAAACTGAATTCTGGTTAGCTGTGCCACCCAAATGTTAGCTATTCACCCTTCAAGCTTATTATGGATAAGAGGGAGAATGAAGATTTGTAGTAGCACGGAGAGCAACTGAATCAACATAATCATTCTCTATCTCTGTGTGTGTGTTTCACACACAAGACATAGGTCAGAGATGAGCAAAAGAATCACGAACTTGTGCCCATACAGGTTCAGCCTATGGATGTGGAAAGAAGGTAGTTAGGTTGTTCCATGGTCCCAGAGGAAAGGAACAGATGAGAACGATGGTTGGGAGCTGATAACAGACCATAGGTAATGCGGTTAATAGGAAGAAGAAGCCAGACACTCCTGAAATTGTGGGGAGAAAAGGGTTTGACCTCTTACCAGAGTCAGGAGGGGAAAAGCCTCATGCAGATGTAGGAGAAGGTAATGTGCAGCAGGCCTTTTAGGAATTGGGGCGTACAAGAAAAAAAATAGAAAGAAAAGGGTTCTGCTAATAGGAAATAACCATTAGATAGCTATATGCCCTTTTCTGCAGGAACAGTTAGGCAAAGGCTACCAAGTCAGAAGATTTTTCATAAACCTAGAGTAACATGAGGTAAAGTAATGGAGGATATAGGTTCAATATGTAGCGGTATCACTAAGAGTACAATAGTGATAGTGGGAGGTGCGGGGAAAAGTATTGAGAGAAACACAATATATCGTGTACAAAGTAACCTGACGAAAGTGCAGCATACCAGGGTTGAGCTCACACATGTCCTAAGTCACCATAAGCAGCCACAGTCGAACCATGCTGTGAGATGGATAAAAATTGAAATGGAGTTGTTTATTGAGAAAGGCATTGGAGGTTGTGCCCATGGACATCATTCTTGTGAGGGGTTTCATAAGGTATGGCCTATACCTAAAAAGAAGAGACAAGGGGGAACATCCTGAATTGTTAGCTAAAGTTGCGAGGGAACCCCCTTCCAGTTATGATGGGGTCATGACTGTGCCCTTTATTGGTCAGAGGCTGCTGGTGAGAGGATATTAGAATAATTGTTTCAAAAATATAAAAGCTTTATTGAAAAAACACACTAAAATATTTAAAATAACTTTATATCTTGCTTAGAAGAAAATAAATCCAAATGGACTATATTTTACATTACTATTACTGAAATTTTTACTTTAATCAGTTGTTCTTGGAGTCAATGACAAATGGAAATTCCAATTATTTGACAGCATCAAAGTGAGGCAGATATTGTTTGTACAGGAAACAGTTTAGGGAACCAAAATTAGAGGCTATTTTAATCTGCAGCTTGACCTCGTTGCTGGTCAAGGCATTTATTTGGCACTAAATTGTCACTTGGTAGGCTGTATCATGTGGTGAATGTTTTACAGTTATTATAATATAGGTGTATCATCTGTATGTTTCAGTTTTGTTGAAACTGTTTTAGCATTAACCATAGGTAAGTAGTAACATGATTTTTTTTATATTGTCATTCCTTATTGTTGTCATTTTTTTTTCCTTGCTTTGGCTGGCACTGACTCCAAAAATAACTAATTAATGTAAAAATTTCAATATTAGTATTTAAAATATTGTCAGTTTAAATTAACTTTCTTTTAAGCAAGGTATAAAGTTATTTTAAAATTAAAAAAAAAAACAAAAAAAAAACAGATACGCAGCAATTACCTGAAGTGATTTTGAAAAACTTTGTTTCAAAGTATATGTGAGTTAAGTTCCATCAAAATCAGATGAAAGCTGCAGCTTTGTATGAAGAACATTTGCAAAAATTAAATTGTGAAGGGGCTGGGTTTCGCAAAAGAATGTAGACCATATGATTCTATTTGTTTTAAAGTATGTGTGTGTGCAGTGATCCATTGAAATCTGATAAAAACTGAGTTTCTATGAAGAACATTGGAAATTAAGAGGGGTGGGGGTAGAAGAGGAGAGGGGATAGGCTTTTGCAAACAAAATTTGAACAGTATTGGTTTGAATGTTTTAAAGTATACGTATGCATAGTTCCTTCATATTTGGATAGAAACAGTAGCTTTGTATTGTGGTGTGACAGCGTCACCCACAATGAATATAATTAATATTATTTTAATTATATTCATATTTTTTTTATTATATTCAAATTTATTAATTATTTAGTCTTGCAACGTGTAATTAATTGTAAATAATGAGGGTTGTCTGGATAGGTTAAATGTATGTTTAAAACCAGGGCGGCCAAAGGTATATTTTATTGTAAATCAATTTTTCTGTAAACGCATGGCTCAGAAGGGTTGAATATCGAAGGCTAGAAACTGCCATTTCGGCGGTTGAGAGAGGAACAATGGAGCAGGCGAGGCGACTCGATGGCGCCGGGACAGCCCGGCTTGAGTCCCGTTCGAAATCGGGCGGTGACCTATCCCTACCCCGCTACTACCACGAAGGCCACGTAGGAAACGCGCGAAGGAGGCGGCGAATGCGACGCATGATATTAAACACGTGACGACGGAAATGTGTAGATAGCCAATCCTGAACATTTATTGGGGTCTACAATACTAATTCCGTGGAGTTCTTTTACATGTGGCGAGCAACTAGCCGAGGAAGAAGAAGGAGCCATTTTAGACATCACTTCTGTCCAAGACGAGCTGATGAACGGACGTGACTTGGGTCCAAGACGAGCTGGTGAATAGACGTGTCAGCCCGGCACGCTCTCTGATGATCATTGTGGTTGATCATTTCTTGCTTTGGGAAAGCGAGATGTTGAGTGGCGTGCCTGCCATTATTTGGAAGTTATGCTAATAACGCGGTCGTAGCCGCTTCTTTAGCTTCCATTGCTGCAGTGGCATTGTGTTTGTCGCTCACCATCACGGCGATGATTCTATGGTAATGTACCAGAAACGACGGTCACTATCCAGTGGATTTTAACAGACTTATGTGCCCTTAAGCGACGCCTGGGTTAAGACTCTGCTCCCGTCACTTAAATTCTGAGCTAGCTGAATTTATATTTCGATACAATTTTTTCTTAAGCATCTTGCTGTTTGTTAATTCAATTTTGATGCTTTTCATTCACTTTATACGGCGCCCCCTGGGATTTTCCTTTGTACAGTAAAATGTTAGCTTCAATTTGATGGCCTGTGTTGCCATGTTATTTCAATGTTAACTTTGCTGTTTTTATTACTTGTTTGAGATATTTCATTCAGTTTTGTTTGCTTACTCCGGCGAATTGTAAACGTCGGGTATTGCTTGTTTTTGCTGATCTAATTGTGTTTAACGTAACGTTAATTACTACCCGACCTTGTAAGGCCATAAGACTCAATAAATGAGGTTTTATTTTGTGTCTGAAATTCATGGTTCTAGTTAGTAACCTATTAGATCCCCTTTTAACATCATTATTATAAATGTTTTTCGTATTTCAGGATTTAATTATAAATCCCCCCTCCCTTTTTATGAACCGATATTCACATTTGGTTCCCCGCTTATTGTATTCTTTACAATTGGCACCCAACGTTTCGGGCTTTTGCAAGTCGAAATTATTTTGAGAATTTCACAAGTCTAAAAAAAATCCATGGATGTGACCTGTGTTGATTCATTTATTATTTTAGAATAAGTTTTATGTTGAAATTTGTTTGCTTTGTTTGCCATGCTTGATTTAAATCTAAATGTGTGATTTATTTCAATCAGTTGTTCAAGTATATTTTCGTTCACTTGCATCAAGCATGGTTAGTTTAAAATTAAAGATAGAGTCAGTGCTTTTGAAATTTTAATGCATGGTAAAAGTTAAGATTTTTCTTTATGCTGATTTTGCTCATGTGTTGAGGATATTTGTGTCGCATGAAACATCGTTGTTTTTCCTTGTTGTTTAATTTTGGATGGGTTTTATTTCATGTTGAAGGGATTTATGCGCGAAATTTGTTTAATGCTGTACTTTTTCGAGTAAATCGTGCCGGTTGTATTTTGTTTGTTGTCGATTGTTCAAATTGTTCGGAGTTGAAATTTTGTATCTTACGATCAAATCTATGAAGTTGAGGTCACGCACCATTAATAGGGCAGATCGATCAATTATTCGTAACATTTCCGAGCAAACTAACGCGATGGATCAAGCACCGGAAGTACGCGAAATGCCGTTGGCGGACGAAGAGTGCAATGATACTCCTAGTACGCGTAGCATCCATTCAAAATGCATCATTAGATGGGGGAACAGTTAGGGATTTTTCCAACCCCAGACAATGAACCGTTCAAAATTCACCCATGCGGGCAGAAGTTGAAACACGTGCGTCGGGCAAAATAACGGTAGAATTGCCGCCGGCGGGACCGCACAACCTCAAGAAAAACCTAATACTTAACATGCTGGCAGAATTCAGTAGACAAATAAATAATATTAGATGCACTAAAGTCAACTCCTGTCTCATTGAGTGAGGATTAACTGACAATCTAAATCAGAAATTAGATGCACAAAGTCAAATTCTATTCATTGAAGGAATTGTCTAGACAAAAAAATAGTTCACAGGAGGACCATACACGTTTAGATGCAACAAAGCCAAAGTTTCCGTTCTCATTAAGGGAGGAGTTAAGGTGAAAATTTGAATCACAAAGTGCTTTATTGAAGGGCATGGACGGGAAAATTGTCCGTTTTTCGCGAGGAAATGACCCGTGAAATGAGTGCATTCAATCGGAGATGCGAGCGAATGTTTCAGTGTTGGAGAGACGCACAGATACGATTCAGGCAACATGCACTGCATTGCAGGAATCAAGCGCGGAAATCTCGAAGCGTTTGGACGCGACCGAAAAATCTGTCGAGCACGTGCGGCAAGAAAGCCACCAGAGTCTCGGTCAGATCTCGGAATTTGTCCACGAGATTAAGGATAATACTGAACGAAGCTTGCAGGCTGTAAATGCAAAGATGTCGGAGGTCACAAGTTCGGTTGAACAAGTACAAACGGCACAACAGGATTTGCAAGCGTCACAGCAAACACTCGTGCAGAACACTAACTCAAAGCTGGCGCAGTTGGAATCCAAGATGAAGGAAGTGGGTAATTCCAACGCTAGCGGGAGTATTGTTCACGCGAATTACGCACAGTACGCAGCAGCTAATATCGAGCTTAAGTTGCCACGTTTTGGGTCTCGCAAAGACGTAAATCCTAGGATTTATCTTACCGAAATGGAGCGGTATTTTTGAAATCAAAGGAGTGCCTGATTCCATGAAGCTTGTGTTAGTCGAGGAATCATTTTCAGAAACAGACAGACTCTGGCTGAAAATTGCGTCCGAAACTAACTTATCTTACGCCGAGTTCAGAGTCCTGTTTCTTGAGACCTTCTGGTCGAAAAAGATCCAGAACCAGGCGAGGATAAAGCTGTACCAAGGAAGGTACATTCCCAAGTGGCATTATTCAATGGAAAGCTACGTGAAAACTTTGCTGGTGCAGTGTAGGCAATTCGACGACAAAATGACGGACGGAGAGTTCATAGAGATGGTGATCGCGCACTTTGGTCCACAAGTGCAGTCACTCATTAACCCCGTGGTCATTCGTACGATACCAGAACTGCTAGAAACCGTCGGTAACCTAGACAGAATCGGGAAAATGGCCGATAATCTGGCGAGACAAGACGCGGAACGAAACCATGGCGAAGCGCAAAGCGAGTCTAAGCGACCGCATGGCGGCAATAAAGCTTCCTATGCTGATGGACAGAATGGGAAATCTTCCAATCAAAATTCCGGCAATCGTAATGGAGGGAAGAAATGGAAGAACGGAAATGCACAATGGAAGGATGATAAAAATCATCAGCGGTCGGGAAACAACCGATCCGCGTATCCACAAGAATTTCCAGTGAACGCGATCTCGATTGAAAACGCGGAACCGGAAATATGTGCAAAGGCGACAGGAGAAGAATGTGGGCGGCGTTAGCAACGCGTCTAACTCCCCGCCGTCACAATGAGATTTTTCGGGGGACGCTGCAAACGCCGACAGCATTTGCCTCGGCAGTTTGGAATATTGGCGCGGCGAAGGACCGGAAAATATCGACGAAGAAGAAGATATGGTATCCGGCGACAGCCTCATGGCGCGCGCGAAGTGTCCCCGTGTAGATATTATTGCATATGGCATACGGGCGAATATTTTAATTGACTCGGGATCGTCTGTCTCCGTAATGTCTAAGAAATTTCTGCTACGCTTGAAAGATAAGAATCCGCGGCTAAAAGAAATTCCCACAACGCAAGTAACGGTGGTTCCTGCAATAGGAAAGAGAGAAAAGATCGTTAGCACGCAAGCGCTAATCCCCGTGAAAGTCGCGAATAGCGAGTTAATGTTGCCACTACTTATAGTACCCGGTTTGACGCAAGATGTGATCGTTGGATGCGACCTCTTAGCAAAACGTCAAGTCATTATGGATTGGGGAAATAAGACGGTGACAAATTTGGTTCCGGAGGTGTTGCATTGGAAACATGAGGCCTGTGAGCAGAGCCTTGGAATAAATAGTTCCAAACCAATGCAAGACACCGCGGAACGCGAAGGCAATTTGAATAACGGAGGAAGAGCTATATGCGCATCAGCTGACGAGCAAAATCTCATACCACAGAACCCAACCGACAAAATGCGGGAAAAAGGAAAACTTGACGCCAGCACGGAAGCCAAAGCTATGCCGATACTGACGAGAAACTTGACGACAGCACCACAGTCAAAGCCAAAGCTATGCCGATGCTAATGAGAAACTCGCGATCATTTCGTGCGGGATGAGACTGCGTCTGATTCGTATCAATGTAAAATTTAAGGATCAACCCGAGAAGAATCCCGAGGATGACATCAAGAAAGCACATGAATTCTTGGTAGAGAAAGCTACGAAGCGGCAACGCAAGCACGACGGATTGCGGACGCAAACGTTTAGCGTCGGGCAGCAGGTGCTACTTAGGACTATGACCCCGTCTGACGCACAGCGAAAATTAATTTCCAAATTCTTTCTGCTGTATTCGGGACCGTTCTCAGTAGCGCGGATTATCTCCCCAAACTGCTACATGCTGACCGACGGCAGAACGGAGCTCGGCCCGCATAATGCCCGGAATTTGCGCCCGTTTCACACAGCATAGGCTACAAGTTCCTGGACGGATGTTTGTAAATATAGCTTAAGGATCAATGTACATTTAGTTAGGTAATAACGTAGAGCATATCTTTAGAAAGTAAGAGTGTCAGTCTTGAGACACGTAATTGCCTAACAAGCGTAGCGCTAACGCAGCGAGAACAGGTAAAGGACGCTCAGCTGTTTGGAATAGCAGCTGTGCCGACCGCCAGTTTTCCTGGAAGGATTGCAATCAGGTTAAACGAAAACAGGTAGCCTGAGCCGCAAGCTTAACGGGACAGCGCTTACTGACAACAACAGAGCGGGCAAAGTGGAAACAGCTGATCGCTTAGTTTCACCGCTATAATGTCTTTGCTACGAGTGTAGTTTGGAAAGCATAATATAGTTCATTTTGCGAGAACCGTCTTTCTTTTGTATTGTATGGATAATTATGTAAATTCGCGGAAGGATTAAATTATGTAAATTCGCGGAAGATTTTTCTTTTCCATTTGATTTTCATGTTATGTGGTTTCGGCATACTTGTGTCGGCCTTGATAATGGACATTCGGTGCATTCTTTATTCTTGTTGTTGCTGATATCTAACTTCAACACATGTGCTAGATTTGCATAGCCCGTTGTAAATAATTAATTGAGTTGTCTAGTTTTAATGTTAATATCTTGTGCTTACATCATTTTTTGTTTATTGATTGAACAGATCTATTTTGTCGTTCATTTACATCTATGTACCTGTCAATGTTTTATGATGTTTTACTTTGCATATTAGGATAAGACATTTCATTATTTATGTTAACCAGAGTCACGTGTCGTATTTACATATTTAAAGAGGTCACATGTATGCGATAGTTCGAGTGAGCTGGAACCATGAAACTATAGTGTAGGCAATGATTTTGATGCAACTGTAGGGTTACAATAGTTCAAATAAAATTATTGGCATAATTTTATTTTGATTGGGTAGCAGGTATATTGTGGTGTGACTATTGTGGTGTGACAGCGTCACCCACAATGAATATAATTAAATTATTATTAATTATATTCATAATTCCTTTTTTTATTATATTCAAATTTATTAATTATTTAGTCTTGCAACGTGTAATTAATTGTAAATAATGAGGGTTGTCTGGATAGGTTAAATGTATGTTTAAAACCAGGGCGGCCAAAGGTATATTTTATTGTAAATCAATTTTTCTGTAAACGCATGGCTCAGAAGGGTTGAATATCGAAGGCTAGAAACTGCCATTTCGGCGGTTGAGAGAGGAACAATGGAGCAGGCGAGGCGACTCGATGGCGCCGGGACAGCCCGGCTTGAGTCCCGTTCGAAATCGGGCGGTGACCTACCCCTACCCCGCTACTACCCCGAAGGCCACGTAGGAAACGCGCGAAGGAGACGGCGAATGCGACGCATGATATTAAACACGTGACGACGGAAATGTGTAGATAGCCAATCCTGAACATTTATTGGGGTCTACAATACTAATTCCGTGGAGTTCTTTTACATGTGGCGAGCAACTAGCCGAGGAAGAAGAAGGAGCCATTTTGAGACATCACTTCTGTCCAAGACGAGCTGATGAACGGACGTGACTTGGGTCCAAGACGAGCTGGTGAATAGACGTGTCAGCCCGGCACGCTCTCTGATGATCATTGTGGTTGATCATTTCTTGCTTTGGGAAAGCGAGATGTTGAGTGGCGTGCTTGCCATTATTTGGAAGTTATGCTAATAACGCGGTCGTAGCCGCTTATTTAGCTTCCATTGCTGCAGTGGCATTGTGTTTGTCGCTCACCATCACGGCGATGATTCTATGGTAATGTACCAGAAACGACGGTCACTATCCAGTGGATTTTAACAGACTTATGTGCCCTTAAGCGACGCCTGGGTTAAGACTCTGCTCCCGTCACTTAAATTCTGAGCTAGCTGAATTTATATTTCGATTCAATTTTTTCTTAAGCATCTTGCTGTTTGTTAATTCAATTTTGATGCTTTTCATTCACTTTATACGGCGCCCCCTGGGATTTTCCTTTGTACAGTAAAATGTTAGCTTCAATTTGATGGCCTGTGTTGCCATGTTATTTCAATGTTAACTTTGCTGTTTTTATTACTTGTTTGAGATATTTCATTCAGTTTTGTTTGCTTACTCCGGCGAATTGTAAACGTCGGGTATTGCTTGTTTTTGCTGATCTAATTGTGTTTAACGTAACGTTAATTACTACCCGACCTTGTAAGGCCATAAGACTCAATAAATGAGGTTTTATTTTGTGTCTGAAATTCATGGTTCTAGTTAGTAACCTATTAGATCCCCTTTTAACATCATTATTATAAATGTTTTTCGTTTTCAGGATTTAATTATAAATCCCCCTCCCTTTTTATGAACCGATATTCACATTTGGTTCACCCGCTTATTGTATTTTTACAGTATACAGATTAAGACAAAAATTAAACAGGATGGAAAAGGGGAGAGGGGTATGATTTCTGTAAATCAATTGTAGGCAGTATTTTTCTGCTTGTTTTAAAGTATACTTCCTTCAAAATTGGATAGAAACTGTAACTTTGCATAAAGAACATTGACAATAATTAAGGGAGTGGAAAGGGGGACAGGAATTGGATTTTTGTAAAACTAATATGGACAGTATCTTTTTTTTTTTTTACTCTTTGTTTTATAGTATTATACACTTGCAAAGTTCCATCAAATTCTGATAAAAACTGAGTTTGTATAATAATTAAGGGTTGTAAAGGTGAAGATGGTTGTGTTTTTATTATTATTATTTGTTTTGGGTAGAAGCCTTCTCCATGAAAAAATACATATATATGACAACTTTCATGGTGATCGGTCAAACAGTATCGACTGTAATTTTATGTAAAGAAAATTGACGACAAAATTATAAGGGTGAAAAGGAGAAGAGAGTCAGGTTTCTGCAAACCAAATACTGACAGTATTTTTCTCTTTATTTTAAATAATACGTGTGCAAAGTTCCATAGAAATTGGATAAAAAATGTGGGTTTGTATAAAAATTAAGGGATGTAAAGAGGTAGAAGGGGCGGTTTCTCAACGAACTTCATATGGGACCACTTTGAAGGTATATCCTATCAGCCAAAAACAAAAAAAACATTAAAATCATTTCATAATTGACAAAGATATCGCGATACATACATTTAAAAAAAAAAAAAATCAAATTGAGAATCTCCTCTTTTTTAAAAAAAAAAAAAAAAAATCGATTAAAAACAGGAGACCAAAGGGATACTGAATGCAAATGTGCAATAAGAAAAATTAAATTCTAAAGAAATAGATGTAGCTGATGAAACAATTAGTGATAAGGTAAAAATATTGCCAAGCCAGTTATAAGATTTCCTTGTGAACTGTAAGAGTATAATGAACAAATGTGGTAACTTATAGGTAACAATGAAAGGAAAGAAATGCCTCGAGGCAATGGAAAATAAAGGGAAAATACACCCAACACTCACCAAAGTTGAAGGGAGGAGGGCAGCAGCAACACAAAACAACACACAAACAAAGAAAAAACAATATTTAGGGTGAAAACCCCTTTTTCAAGTTAACAAAGGTAGGTGGCTGGGCTTGCGCAATACTTGCATTCAACGCAGCCACTCATAGAATGCCAAGTTGGTAACTTAATACACATACAAAACATAAACAGTTACAGGAGATAAGTCTTGGTTAAAGGATGGAGTGAGATTTTTCCTCAACGGTTATAGTGTACACAAAGAGGCAGAGGGATATTTGGTGAAGGGGTATTCATTTTGGCTTGCAAAGACTACTATAGTTCACTGTTATCAATATATTATAGCCAAGACTATCTTAAAGTAGATCACTGAAATGATAAAGATAAAAAATAGGGTGTTGGCTGTTTACTGCAGTGGAATAGTGAATTATGAAGATCAGTCACTTAGGGAGGAACTAAACAATGGTCATTATTGGTAGGGATTTAAACTTGCCAGTTGTCAACTGGAAAGGAAGTAAGATTACTAACACTGGTGAACAGAAATTTTCAAATACTTTAGTAATGGAAGGAGACAGCACACAGCAGAGCACAAGGGATACAACATTCCTGAAAAGCTAAACGATAAACTTGTGGCGTTTCAAGTAATTGAAGGAATAAGTGATCAGGCAGCAGTTCTGGTGGATATTAGAAGGTTCAGTAAACCAGTGGCCTAAACTGCAGAAGGTAATAGGTACAGTTCTATATTAAAAAAGGACATTTATTTCAGAACTGAAGAGATACTTCAGTGAAAGGTTCAGTACATGGTAGGAAGGAACAAACATTGTGTAGTTAAAGTGAGAATAGATCAAGTAAGTGTGAATGTGAGAAGAAATGTTTACACTAAAAAAAATAAGGATTAGAAAGGAACATATATATAAAAACAGGCAAGTTATAAGATTAAGGTGGCTGTTCAGGAGAGAGCATAACTGATTTGAGAGACAGCAAGGGAACGGGGAACACTTGAATAAACTAAACAAGGAATAAATAGCAGCATAGAAGTAACCTAATGAAAGGTTTATAAAGAATGTAATCAATGCAGTAGTAGTGCTGAATGAAGCCTCTAGAAACTTCTATGGCTATATTAGAAGAATGAGTGGAAGAGATGGTATGGACCCAATTATGTTTAGAATGAGAAGTAGTTATTGTGGAACTGAAAAGGGTAAGGATATTAAGCATCTGGTTTTGTGCAATGAATAGGAACTACAATTAAGGAATGAGAGGGTGTAAATCAAAGAACGAGCTTGTCGGCACAATTAGAGATGAGCTGACTTGAAAATTTGAAATTCATCCTGATATTATGAAGTAGCTAAAAAAAAAAAGCTCAAAAAGTGTAAAGGGGCTAATGAAGATAATATCAGTACAAATGTTTTAAAGACAGCAAGATATTACATTGTACTTTATCTTGAAATGTTATTTAGATTGAGTACTTGCTCTTTACCAGAGGTCTGAAAAAGGGCAATAGTAATATCGGTCCAAAATGGAGAGTGACAAATAGGATCGGAAATTAAAGACTGATCAGATTGTCATCAGTGGTAAGTAAATTAATGAAGAGATTGACAGACAATTCACGTCAGAAATGTCTGTGAGGAAGGGAACTGTTTTCAAAGTGATAACATGACTTTAGTAAAGAATATTTATGGTATTATCTGTTAGTGGGCTACAGGCAAGATATTTCATATGAAATGGTCAAAGTAGATCAAACTGATAGTGTAGCACTAAATCTTTCTAAGGTATTTGCCTCTGGAAATTACTGTTGAACACAATCAGTAACTGATATAATAAAGAGGCTGGAATGGGATTAATTGGAAGAAGGGTAAAGAGAAGTGCTGGGAGTGTACAGGTCATATATTGGTGATGAAACTTGGAAAGACATTGGTGGGAGAATTAAGAGTGGTGCATGGAAAGGAAAAAATGATGATGATCACAAACTTGTACTCAACTTCAGGAATAAAGGTGTGGGAAAAATTTCTTTCGTCGTTAAGGGAGTCAGAGATTGCATTTTTTTTTTTTTTTTGTAACTGCTTTACGTCTCTTTTTAACATCGAGGTCTTTAGAGACGGGAAAGGATGGGGGGCAAGGTTGGGGGCAAGGAATGGGAAGGAATTCGGCCATGGCCTTTTGAAGGAAGCATCCGGACATTTGCCTGGAGTGATTTGGGGAAACCATGGAAAACCCAAATCTGGATGCCCGGACGGGGATTCGAACCGCCGTCCTCCTGAATGCGAGGCGAGAACGCTAACCGTTACACCACCCCACTCGGTCAGAGATTGCAATAAATTAACAAGGGAACTGATGAATAATTACCAAAAACGCTGAAAGAATTTAAAATTAAAATCCACAGAGGGCAAAAGCATGTGGATACAACAAAAGAGAAAATGGGGGTTAGTGAAACCGACACCAAAATGTGCACTCCATTACAATTAAATGAAATTAACTGACTGGTCTATTTCCCCTATACTTCCTTACTTTTAACTTTCTACTGTTGTACAATCACAGTTTATTTTATATAAGACTGGAGATTTTCTCGGCATTGCAAATGAATAAAATATTCTCGGATAACCAGCCGAGTTAGTCCATCGTTTAACCACGACGTTACCCGAGAATATTTTATTCACAGTTTATTTTGTTGTTGTTGTTGTGGCTTTAGGGCATGTCGACAATGAGATCATTAGCACCCTACCAATAACCAGCAATTACTCTGGCTTAAGATTATACTAAAATACTGTCTGCATGGTCAACTGTAAATGGGCCAACCATACAGACAACATATAAAATAAATCGCAAAAAATAAGACATGGCTGTAAAAGGGCCACCAGGACCAAATCTGTACAGCATCTGGATGTCTGCAAAGGGGCCAAATAGGTTTACAAAGGAATTAAAAAGGCATTTAGAACACTACATGTCTCACTGGCTGTATAGTGCCCAGTGAGACAGGAACTATAACAACATAAAAAAATTAAAAAATGCACACAGATGGCCCATCCATCTTAAAACTAGGCCGATCTGCCTAAACACTGGCCAGAACACAAAATTTTAAAACACTGGCCACTTTGCTGGTCTCATTATTTAAAAACAGTACACAATCAATTAAATTGTGATGCACCGTCAGAGGTACGTCACCAGCAATCACATTCCAGTTGGTCCTCCCAGCGGAGAAGAAAGCTATGGGTCAGAGGACAGTGCCCTATACAGAAACGAGTAAAGAGAACCTCATCACTCCTCGCCCGCTGGAAGGAGTTGCTCCATGGCTGAATGGTCAGTTTGACCAGCCAGAGCTTATTATGCTCTACCTCTAGCCACTGCCTCTGCCAAACGTCAGAAACAAATCTTTTCGCTGTCGAGGCAAGGTCAGACTTTGGGACCAGACCGAAGTCAATTCTGAACTTGTCACAGGCTAACTTGGTGCCTCGATCCCCTGATTCTCACATGGCTCAGAACCCAGCAAAATATGACCTCCATTCCTAAGAATTGAAGGGATCAGAGGGTGTCCTGTATATCTTGACAAGATGATCTGCTGGGTACATACTTCCTAAAGCCTGAAAGCAGCTGAGGGAATCACAACATATGATGTACTTCATACCGTGACTTACTTTCATATGCTGGAGTGACTTCAACATGGTGTAACACTCTGCAGTGTATATACTGCAAATAATACTAAACTTGTAAGTGTAAGTCACTCAAGGGAACACTACAAAGCATCCTACTGCAGTAACCTGCATAGAACCATCCGTATATACTGGGGTAAAATTGTGATACTGGTTTAAGACATTCTAAAAATTCTGATAAAAACACTGTCAGCAGTAAACAGCTTGTTGTACCTTGACAGTTCTAAAATCGTTCTGGCCCTCTTTAAGAGCCAGGAAGAAGATTTACTCCAACCCTGGTGAGTAAAAAAAGGGCAGCTCAAACCCATACTCTTCTAAAATAGCTTTTGTACGGAAGCTAAATGGTTTGGTTGCTCCTAGGCGGTTGGTATATAGCCGTTCATAATTTGGACGAATAACTATGCCGTACACGGGACTGCCAAGTGTTGGGACAATGTGCAAGTAGTGTCGCACCATGAGGAGATACCAGCGGATGGAAAGTGGCGGCTCACACAGATGCTGATGATCGGACTGGTGTGGTAGGCACAAGTGGTGAGCCAGATTCCTGCATGGTGGACACTATCTAAAATGTGCAGATAATTGTCCTGTGCCGAACCATATACTACACAACTGTATTCAAGCTGCGACCATACAAAGGCTCTACAGAATTGTAGCAGGCAGGAACGGTCAGCATCCTATGACCTGCCACAAAGGCACTTTAAAATGTTAAGAACTTTTAGGACTCTGGCTTTCACATCTTTGAGATATGGTAGCCAACTTAACTTACCATCAAAAATGAGGCCCAGAAAATGAATACTTGCAGTAAAATTCAAAACGGTGTTGCTTAGGGTAAGATGAGGTTCCACTAAAAGGCGAAATTGAGTGAAAAGTATGCACTGGGTTTTCTCAACAGAAAATCGAAAACCAGTACGCACTGACCAATCATCCAGCCTGTTAAGCGAGTTGCAACTTGTATGCCTGAAAATCCAGCGAGTTTGGCAGTAGTTCTTTGTCGCTGAAACCGAGGTTCCAGTCTGGCAGACAAAGTAACAGCAGCGAACTACTCTGCCATCAGCTGTGCTATGCTTCGCTCATTGGTGACTATACGCCCCTGATCCATTAATCCATATACTAGCGATTGGGAGTACCTTCCAGATATACGGTGGATTGACTCCCATACTTTTGTTGATGATGTGGAATGGTTAACAGTGCTCACAAAGGTGTACCATTACCTTCTCTTGGTCTCCTTGATTACTTGACATGCCTTAGCTCTAGTAACTCTAAACGCTATGATGTTGTCAGGTGTTGGGTGCAACCTGAAACGCAAGGCCTGTCTGCAACTCTGAATAGCGGAACAACATTCTTCGATCCACCAAGGGACTGATGTTCTTTGCAGCATTTCTGAGCTACTAGGCATGGAGATATCAGCCACCCGGTGAATCACTTCTGTAAAGTGTTTTACCTTCTCCTTGATGGTCTGATGCTGTTGGAGAGTGACTGAATGGTGGTAGAGCTGCCAGTCAGTTCTGCTGATATTCCGCTTAACAGTGGATTGTTCTTCCTACATGTTTGAACTCTACGTGCAGCTATATTGGGAAATGGTTGTTTGCATGTAGGTCGCGATCCACTTCCCAACACACGGAGTCTGCAATTGAAGGAGAGCAAAGAAAAAGATCAATCGCAGAGGACGTATCGGTAGCAGTAGTGAATTGTGTCACTTGACCAGTATTAAGGATGCATATCTCTTCTCGCTCAAACATTCTACAAATTTCCCGACCTCTAGGGCAATTGGCTGTTGAACCCCAAGGCACATTGTGAGCGTTAAAGTCTACCAACAGGAGAACAGGCTGAGAAATTTGCTGCAATAAATCAGCCAGTTCACCAAAATCAACTGGTGATCCTGGTGGTAGATATAAGGAGCATACAGTAAACTGTACCGGTCCATGTATTCTTGCAGCTATTGCTTGCAAGGGAGAGGTGAGAGCTACAGTTTCGGAGTGGAATGTGTTCTGGACAAACACAGCCACTCCCCCCTTCACTCGATCACCCTTGGTATCATCCTTTCGGTATATGTTATAAGCTCTTAGCACAGGTTGATGTGTTGGTCTCAAATGTGTCTCTTGGAGACAGAGACACAAAGGATTAGACTGTGCTAACAGTTGTAACTCCTCTTTGTGAGCCGTAAAACCATTAATGTTCTATTGAAGTATAGGAGCTATCCTACCGGTGTAATTTCACCCGTTCTGGATTGGGTGGGTCCTATTGGGAAGGTCTTGCTGAGGAACGGGACCAGGCTCGTCCACTAGCATTTCGGTCTCCTCTGGCTTCGAAGATGAGACTGACATCTCCATCTCAGTGAATTTCTCTAACACTTTACTGCTCTTTATCTTCTGCTGCCTCTTCCTCTTCTTCTCCCTATTAGTATAAGGTCTGGGAGGGGATGAAGAGGGGCAATTTTACAAACCGAGTCTAGGTCGTATGTTTAAGATTTGGACCACGGAGCCTCTGGTCACCTTTTCCACTGGGAGCAGATGGTATTGCTGTTGGGGTCACTGTACGTGGTGGAGTAGGAGGGGCGGTTACCTTGACTGTTACTGCACATTGTGCTTGTGCTCATGTCATGAGGCATCAAATGTTCTAGAAGTTTAGGATGATGTGGCACAATATTTCTATGGCAACCAGAGCCACACCACAAGAAAGTATAAAATGCAGGGTATGAATG
This sequence comes from Vandiemenella viatica, assembly GCA_031002005.1. Taxonomy (NCBI): domain Eukaryota; kingdom Metazoa; phylum Arthropoda; class Insecta; order Orthoptera; family Morabidae; genus Vandiemenella; species Vandiemenella viatica. The sequence goes on from JARYHS010011408.1 coordinate 178,194,128, forward strand.
GCATTGTAGGACTATCTTTTATAATGTATACATTTGCATGATTTTTGGTAGGGCATGAACCTGTTAAGAGATTAATTAGCTCAGGCTCAAAGTGGATACACAAAAATTTTGGTGCAGCCAGATCTCAGAATAATTTCAGATAATGACAGTGTAAACTTAGAATAATTTTATATCAGTGATGAAATCTTTTCCATAATAATAGTTAACCAGGAAAATGGTAGGGCAGTCTCCCAGGACACCCATCCCCCATAATGTTCTCCTGCTGATAAAGGGATAGACCTATAATGTGTTTTTTTGTCTTTTCTGTGATTTCACACCCTGCATTCATTATCTCAAGTGGATGCTCGTGGGATACTTCTAGATCCCAATACCACTATCACTACTTTCCACCATGCAGAGAGTAATGATATAAACACAAATTCCTGCTGCTACCTATGACATCATTGTTTCCGTGTGTGACGTATTCAACACAAGGCCAGCAACAAATATCATGGAAAACATTTGTATCATTATCTAGAATTAAGCTGAAATGTTTTCTGATGTATAGATTGCAATACCTGTTACAACGTTGTCGCTACAGGGATCATATCAACCTAAACTGTTTTTCATTACAGTTATAGTTAGGTTGAAATTTAGCCTGGGGCAGGAGAAAAATTTCATAAATGCCACTGAAATGCGATAATTGCATGCAACAAAAGAACTTGATCTTTATAAATTCAACAAGGCAAGACATAGGCCTATACATCACTAAGTCGTGGGGGAAAAAAAAATCATGCCGTTAAATTGTTGTGACTATTTGCAATGGAGAGAGACAGAAATGTCAAGAACACATAATGTAGTTCTTGATGTTTTATTGGCAAAATAAATCTGCTGCTTCAACTGCAGATTATTTTATGGATGCTTGAGTTGTGCGTATATTTTTGGTTATCTGGATATAGAAATACAAGTAAGGGTTCAATTCTAGATTATGGTACCAGAACTACAGAAAATTTTTACTTCTCCTCATACAAAACAAACAAAGGAGATAGCGTACAAGTCTCTAGTGCATCCACATTTGGACTACTGTTGTGCCATTTGGGATCTGTATCGTAAGGGGTTGATTGACAGTAGAGAGAAAGTAAAGAGAAGAGCCACTCGATTCGTGACCGTTGCTACAGTCCTTATGAAAGCGTCACAGAACTGATTAGTAAACTGGGTTAGAAGTCTCTGGTAGATAGACGACGCACGTTTTGTTTAAGCTTATTGGTAAACATGGGTACTCCCACTTTCACTTATGAGTGTAGTGAAATACTTCGTCCACCAACCTATCTGGGTCAGAATGACAGGAAAGAGAAGATTAGAGAAATAAGGTGCCGCACGGATTCTTATATGAATTCTTTTTTCTCCCGTACCATCTGGGATTGGAATGCACAGCAAAGAGCTTAGCTTAGGTGCTGAGCACCCTCTGCCACCCACAATTTTGTGAATTGCAGAGTATATATGTAGATACAAATTTAGATAAATATATTTCATTTATCCCACCCGGGGAAGAAAAAAATCCATGCAGATCCTGTTATTAATATTTATAGCTGCCCGTGCAGTGCATGCATCATAACTGACTGACATCATAAACAACATGGGCGGAAGTGTCTACATCGTCATCGGGGGCAGATCCAGGGGGGGGGCTAGAGGGCTCAAGCCCTCCCCCCCCCAAATGTGTCTTAGGTACACCCATTGTAGTTTTGAGACCTTTTTTTTTTTAGCTCTACGGATTTGAGGCCCGAGGAGGCTATAAATACTACCTTTCTCCCGACTCAAGCCCCCCCCCCCAACCAAAATCCACTGAACGCAAGCCCTCTGAACCAAAATTCACTCAAGCCAAGCCCCCCCCCCAAAAAAAAAATCCTGGATCCACCCCCAATCGTCATCATATTAGAATTCATCTGGATATAGTTCCAGGTTCAATATGACACTCTGATACCTTCAGCAACAATTTTCCCAAATTCTCACAAATCTAGATTGAAACAAACTTCAGTAAACCATTCTTTTTTTAATTTTGTTTTTGTTTCTGCTTGGGGGTGGAAGGGTAGGTGTGGACGAAAATTTGGGAATTCTAGAATAACTATGGTGTCGCAATTTTATGCTAGATTCTCGTGTAACTTGACAGGACAAATCGAAAGTGAAATAATAATTTTTTTTTGATAGCTCACTTAGATCTCGAGATATTGTATCTCCAAATGTAACTCATCAGGTTGAGATGTGGCCTGGACCAGAAAAAATTTCGCCAAATCCACAGAGAACCACACATTGGGCACACACAACAGGCGTTTTGTTTTCTGCCTAGCGGTTGTGATTAGGATTAAATACTCCCTGGACCAGAAGAAAAACCGTCACCAAAAGCTCAAGGCACTTAAACCTATAACCGATTCGTGACATGCGATATCGCGAGAACTAAGCGAAATATCAAAATAAATTTTTCTTTACTTTAGATTTGTTTCGTAGAGATCCATAAGAATTTATCATCTAACTGCTGCTTCACAGTTATGATAGTGGTGCCGAAAACTTAAATAATTTCATCTTTACTATTGTTTGTGAAATACAAATTACAAATACCTATAAATATCTCTCAAACACCATGGCTCATTAAAACACTGTTTTTGATGCCACTAGAAATGATCACAGAATTTTAAACAATAAACAACAAAGCATGAGCCAATGTTTCACCGCTCTATTTACAGACTAAAACAATATAGGAAAAAAAACGGCAATAAAAACAATAGTCTCCATCGGTTCAAACTTGCCCTTTCGCTCCAATAACCCAAATGATAATAAATGTTTACAATAAGCACTTACTGTTAACTTATTTATTTTTTTCTGACGCATGTCACATTTAATACTCAGTAACGGCTCTAAAGGAAACATGGGTTACTTTGAGCATCATTACCAATATGATTCATTAGGAGACAAATATTCACAATTAGTCATCCTACATCAAGTCAGATGACAGACTTGCATGCAAACACCCGCCTGTATAGATGGGTCGCAAATAACGATGCGGCTAAAAATAACTGTTATTTTAAAAAACCGTTTGGCAGCTAACAGCCAAAACGGTAACTGGAGTTATTCAAATAACTAGCAGCACCTTCCCCTGAGATTAATTGTCATGGAGGAAGGAATATATGGAAACGACGCAAGGGACATTCACCACGTACTGGAGTGAAACCGGGTAGAGACGTGTGGGGTTGGGAGGCCGCCATATTGCTTGGACGTAGAAACACGGGAAATAGTCCCAAACCCTCAAGGGAATCATAAGACAACCGTGGCACCGCAATTTGATGATGGATTATTATGAAACTCGACGAGACAGATCAAAAACGAAGAATTAAATTTTCAACACTTGTCTACAATAAGGCTAGCTTTTCAGGTGCAAAGCAGTAATATATGCTAATTATCTACACTACACCAACAAAAATTTGAGAACGATATGATCCTATTGAGAGCAATGAATAAGTTTATGGCGATAGGTCCTAATGTTGCAGTTACCTATCAGATACTTCAAGAACGATAATTACAATGTGACTTATTTATGAAACGCTAATCCAGGTTGTTTCCTATCTTCTCTGTTTGTGCAACCATATGCAACACAACTTGGCATTATAGAAAACTTTAGAATATTAGAAAATGAAATATTCTCAGCAGCTGACACAGTGCAAGCAGCCCAATGTTTCGGGGGGATCCCTATGGCCGCCGCTCATGCGCAGTAGGAGAGCAGTTTTTTTTTATGAGGTTTCACGCATTTATCGTTATTTCGTCTCCATATATTCCTTCCTCCATGTTAATTGTTCATCAATCACCCGCTACGAGTGCATCAGTCACGGCTTATTTCTTGTCTCCCTGTTACTAACTGCAATAACGACCATTAGATGACACCATCATGGCAAAATGCTTACTGATGCTCACCGAATGATTGGTACCTCGTTAGTGAATTCAACCTGACCTTCAGCTTCAGCTAAACGGGAAAAACATACCATGGGCCAGAACAGTCCGCTACCTCGGTGTGACACTCGGCAGTAGACTGATGTGGCGTGCACACATAGAAGATATTAGGAAAAGAGCTAATGCCAGACTGCAAGCCCTATATTCAATATTGAACAGAGACAGCAATCACGCAGCATCTATGGGTGTGCGTCTTTACTGCTTACTGGTCAAGCCAATACTCGAGTAAGCCTGTCCAGTGTGGGGATACGCGGCCGCGACACATCATCGCCACCTGCAAACAATTTAAAATAGAGCTCTGACAAAAGGTTTCCTACGTCTCCCCGTTATGAAGCTGAAAATCTACCAACGTTGAAAGATCGGCTCCGCAAGCTTGCTAAACGTTCTACAAACAAGCTGTAATTGATACTTTATTAATACTGTATAAACCTACTGTGCTATTTATGAATAATTATTTTTAAATTTTTATTACCAAGTTCTTATATTACTGTTCCAGAACTAATTAAATAACAGATAGTTAAATTTTAAACCGAGCAGAGCCTAGATATGGGACGACACAATAACCGACACAATCGAAATCCTAACAGCTGATTTGAATTAGTTGCGGTATATTTAAAGTGAACAGATTTTCACATTGGTAAAGCAGGACACCATTGACCGGTGGGGGGGGGGAGGTGTTCTTGATTAAAAAGTTGGTTTATATGGAGCATCAAAAAACTTTATATAACGCAAAAATAGTATGAAATATATATATATATACTTTAATTTTAACATAAGTACACTTTACAAATATAATACATTAAAAAATTATGTAGGCCTATAGTATTTTATTCTTTGGCATATATCTCATTTGAGTGATTTTTTCAGTAGATTGCTATCATTGTTTAAAAGCTTGTGAAATTTTTCACATGGCTTTGTTAAATTATATTTCACACTTTACATGGCCTTTAAAGTCTCAACACTTAATTTCCACACTTTATTTACCATAGAAAAAAAAAAAACGCGTTCAGTCGCAGCATTAGTTCCTGGTAAGGACAGCGCGTATCATACAATTTTTTGAGCATTATTGTATGGAACATGGTTTGTTTCAAAACGATTAAATATTTCTAACCATTTGTTCTCTATTGTGACTTTTGCTGAAGACCAAAATTTAACCTTTTCCTTGTCAACATATTTTTTTAAAAAAAGATCATTTTCGGAAATATTACTATACGGAAAATTTTGAGTAGTATGATCGAATGATTTTTGCACATCATTCCAATCAAGTTCTGAATTTGCCGTGATGTAAGTCGTAACTGTCACTTTATAGGCCGGTGCTAGACTTTTTGACTGCTCTATAAAATACAGTATAAATAATACGAGTACCGCCTGCTAAATTCAAGAACATTTATGTATTTACGAAATAAATTAATTGCCTAAATTGTCTGAATAGCTGATTTGTTGACATCACTTGTTTAACTAGCACTAGGACGCAGCACGATGTGTATCGTCTGAGATGCAGTTACAAAATGTTGTCTCTGGTTTTCGTCGTTGCCACTGTTGGAAAATGCCATTGTTCAGTATGTCTAAACAATGGTGGTCGAATGTTAACAACTGATCAACAATGCGACCTTTGATAAGCAGTTCTTGATAATCTCTTATCGATAATCAGTTCTTGATAATCTCTTATCGATAATCAGTTCTCAACAATTATTTGTTTTTATTAAATTTTAACATTATGAAATTAACAAAAATAATATATAAAACTCATATCCTGACGAAATAGTCACATGGCCGCCGAAATCCGTATATTCCCTTCGTTCTAAGTCAGCCATTGTCTCCACCCCAGGCCAGCGCGCGGTCGGTATGTCTCTAACCTTTGTACTGTACGTGAAGGATCTCGACGCTCGAGCGACACGTTTTAATATTCAGTCGACATAGCAAAATATACCAGTATAAGTACTCTCAACCCTTCACACTAATGCTCACAGATTCAATTGTTATGGCCACATACTCGTATTCTCGAATAAAAACCTGCTTCAGGTGAGCGAGTGTTCATCCATTCGACATAAGACTTATATATCTAATATAGGGCAGTTATTGCATGTATCGGTTCAACCGAATGTTATGCAGTGATATTGCAGGGGATTTTTGCACCAAAATAAAATTTCGGTTAACATATAAAATGTATAATGTAGAGGAAAGTCAGGACGCGGACACAGTATGGTATCTCAGAGTCTATCTATGTTTTTGACGCGTGTATTTTTTAAAGTTTGACACATGTTTCTGCGTGGGACTTGGTGCTTCGTGAAACTGAAAAGTATGTTTATTAGCGGAATTTATACAACGCATATGAGGATGGTGCTCAACAAACTTCTCAGAAAACTCACACGCTAGCAATGATTTTTTCGGTTATACCACGGGGGAATAAATCCTTTGGAGATTTTACAGCAAGAATATCAGGAAAATTTTAAGTAGAGAAACATTATTTTTTAAGCTTACGCTCTTTTCATCTATTGTCAGCGACCGATCACGTGTTAGATTTACGTTGGTTTCCTGAAATCACTCCAACCGAAATTGTCCCTACCACCAATCACTATGCTCTATTGACCTCGACGTCGATGAGCAGTAAACGGAAAAACGTTAAGGAGGTATACTAATCCAGTATTGGTGATAGTATTGACAGTTCCTAAACAAAGCTGCATGAAATCATTGCTTTAATATTCAAAATATCAAGAGTATCAGTATGTAAGATTTCTACTCCGAAACAAACAGTCAAAGGGTAAGGCTCATACGCGCTGTCGGCCTACAGTATGTGTTTCCGTTGGTGACAGTTTTATTCAACACACACACTACCATCATTACTTTTTTTTTATACCATCATAACCAAAACATGTTCATTTCATCATTTTATCTGGTCACCTAATTCCCCCTATAACATCGCATTTCAAATGTCTAATTTCCTTCTTCCTGAAATCCATACTGCAACACCATAAATTGCAATGCTTCTACATGAAATTTGCAAATATTGGCGTGTTTACTAAGCCACTGGTGGGCTGCATAACACACTTGTATACTCAGTCCACTATCGCAGCTCCACAGCCCTGCTAAATCGGATTGTAGAGGAGCAATAACCCTGCGAATTTAGGTTTTTCAGCGATTTGGACAGAGAAATGTGTCGGGCAACGCAGTTAATTTTTTTCATTGCTACGTGAAACTTTCTTACGACTTGGTATGACTATCTAAGTATTGGGGATTTTTTAATGTATACATTTTATTCATTAATAGTTCTTAAATTATGTGGAATTTAAATTCTGTTACTATAAAAGCGTCTCACATAATTGCTGATCTTTAAACGCCAGAGCGACTCAGTGGCTAATGCGTATGACTGGGGATAGATAGGTTCCCAGTTCGAATACCTGTGTCGGCAGTGGATACTCATAGACCCGGCAAAGTTACCGCCTCTTACTCTTGTTGAGGGCTGGCTGAAAAATTCATGAAAAACAGATATTCAGCAGAAAAATCCACAGAGCCGAAACACACACACACACAGCCACTACTCTCGGCGAAATGATAGGTGACTAAATTATAAGTGTTTGTTTTAAAAGTGACCTCTTCACAGCATCAGTTAATCGTTTCCACAGTTGAAATAGCTGTATGATACAAATTGAAATCAACGCTTCTCGAAATACATCATATACCAGTTGCGTTTGACAAAATAGTATTCAGTTATAATGACAAGCTGTAGACCTCGCGTTGCTAAGTTCGCTTCACGCACGTTTAAACCAGCATTTGATGCCAGATTGATGAATTGTGGGGAAAGTGGTATTCCACAAACGGGATTTAACAGTCTTACACCCACCTCTACCACCACCACTTCCCTCACAGCAAGTGTCGTTGACATATTGATGGATTGTGGAGCTGATGTTCTCAGATACAACAGGCTTATTCCAACCACCACCACGCCACCCACAGCACGTATCCTACCATGGACAGGACTGAAAACGTTTACCCCCCCACCACGGACCAGACCGTTTACTGCCCAAACGGACTGCTAGCGCCAGTGTCCAGAGATTGCCAGCCCGGAACTGTTGTTATCGTTGGTGTATGAGCTCAACGCTGGTGATTCTAAGCGTTTGACGATATGTTTATCGTCCAAGCATGAATTCGAGCCAGTAGTGGTTCCCGAAGAAGTGGGGCACAGTACCAATGTTGTACTAACGTATGAAGAATGGAGGGTGCTGACTGAAGTATTGGATGTAGTATCCGATTTGTTCAACACAGGTATCTCCCATACGAACATTCCATTCGGCCACCACACCGTCTCCTTCCATACGATGGCCAGAGTGAAAACTGTAAGTTTTTACCCGAATGCTGATCCTGCCAGTGGCTTCTACTTCGGCGATTCAACTTGGAAGAAACTCATCAACGCGCAGACTGCAGTGATCAGTGCCTTGACCGTCAAGAAGAGATGGGGATACCTAGTTGCAAGATACTACATAGAATTTGTGGACATTTTATCTAGTAAAGTGCTACAGTACACAAACTGGATGATATGTATATTAATGATGCTTATGTGGCTCAAGTGACACCCAGGTCGTGATTTGGTGTTTCATCAGCTATATGTTTACCCCCACGTGAGCCTCCTGTCTAGTCGCTGTCACAAGTACTTTCCTTGATCGACCCGGTTTAATTCCAATTCTTTTATTGTAGTTTTAAGTAAGGAATTTTAATTCTCGTAGAAAGTGATGAAGCATCATGCCACTACAAGAACTCATGAAAAAAATAACTCTGTAAAGGATGTTTTGCTTTCTGTTGTCTGTGGACTGTCATTTGCGTATAGGGTGGTCCAATCCTACTTCCCTGCGGGACCCCTGCTTCTATTTCTTTGAGTGAGCTGTTTTCTTGCTCATGGCACACGAAGAAATGCAGTAGATATATCATATTGTCTGGCATGTTATGCTGGTGCAATTTGTAGATTAGGCCCTCATGCCAAACTCTGTCGATAAGTATTGCAACAATAGTACTAACCTGCCTGCTTTTCTTTGCAGATGTGCTCCACAAGCCTTGCACATTGTTGAACAGTGCTATGCTCTTTTCTAAATCCAAATTGCCGGGATATGATGATGTTGTTGGTTTCTATGAATTTATTTGGCCTATTCGTACAACTCCTTCGAAGATTTTACTTAAGACTGGTAATAACGAGATGGGTCTGTAATTTCGCGGTATTTCCCTACTTTTGTTTGGTTTGGGTATAGCTACTTTAGCTATTTTCCAGACCGTCGGAAAGTAACTTAGATTCAGACATGCATTGTAGAGCGTGGTTAGGTATCTAGTGGCTTGTGGATGCAGATTTTTTACTTGGAGTGCGGAAATGTTGTCGTGCTCCGCGGCCTTCCTAGTATTCAGGCCTTTTATGATAGACTCCACCTCCTCGTAATTATTATTATTGCGAAAAGTTCTGAGGTCAAATATGGATCAGGCGGTTTACTAAACTCAGAACATGTTCTTTGTGAGATTAGCATACATCGTCAGCTATTTCATTCGGTTTAAAGTGAGTTTCTAGCGTATCAGCAAGGAGCTGTGCCTTCCCAGCAGGGTCGTACACAAGCCACTGAGGTCCACGTAGAGGCCGAATAGATTGTGATGTTTTGTTGACTGACTTCGCAAGTGCCTATATCTTTCTGTTATTGTTTTGTACTGCTGCGATTTTCTTTTGCCAGTCTTGGTGTCTGTGGACTTTCAGGTTCTCTCTGATTTCAACTACTAGGTGGTTGACCATCCCTTTCAGCCGAATCCTGCCATTGCTGCCACCTCTTGCGGACTCTGTTTTTTAACCTGATCAAATTTTGGATGTGCTCTGGTGTTTTTGGCTTATCGTTACCGTTTTTGTTGTCGACTGTTTTGTGCATTCATGCACTACTGTGGTAAATTTTGATACAGTTTCGTCCACTTTTTGGGTTGAATCGAGGGTTGGTTATTCCGTGAGTTGCAGCGTGACGTCATCTCTGTATTGGTACCAGTTTGTCTGAAAGCTATTTTAGATTTTCGAACGCTGTGCTTCTTGCAGCTTGACTGACAGAAAAATCGGATTGTGATCAGAGCTGAGCTAACATTGGGTCGATATTGCCCTCTGACAGCTTAGTCCTTTCACAACGAATATGTTCAGGACATCCTATTGATGCCCTGCCGCATTCGGGAAGTGGGTTGGTACGTTGGGCGCTAACACTTCAACATTTCTGTTGGCATGTTTCACCCTAAGCAGCCCCCTTCCATTCCGATTAGGAAGTCTACTATGCCAGATCTTGGCATTCAAGTCACCAACTAGTATTACTGTTTCATTTCTGTCTAACAGTACTTGCACATTTTCCTGTTTCAGTTCCTTACTTGGTGGGTTGTAAACTGCGACTAGGTAGAGAGGTTCCCCATTGAATATAAGTTCGACAGCCGTGTGCATTTCACCATTTTGTGCGTCAGGAAGGTCTCTGTGGACCAGCCTGTTTTTGATCAAGACAGTGGTGACACCACCTTGTGTCTGTCAGGAAGTGCGTGTTACAGTAAGTTCCTCATCCTGAAGTCGTTGCCAGGGGTTCAGGTGTGTTTGCCCTACGAGGGCTATATCGGTTTCATTATTGTTCAGGTAATTTAGTAACTCTAGTTTCTTATTGGATATGCCACTGGCATTCCACGCAAGTATGTTAAGTGTCGATTTATTTTGTCTCGCCATCGCCATCGCCATAAGTCTCTTTTCTAACATACTGACGGCTTCCCGAAATTTGGTAACCACGGTTTTCACCCTGTTTATTACCTTTCGGAAGTCAAATTCATTCAGAAAAGACACTATCTCAGCAAAGTCGGAGCCGAGTCTTCGAGATTTGGGTTGTTTGTCAGTCTTGTTTCGGTCCTGGTTGCGATCTGTCTTGTTATTCTTGTCGTTTTTCTCTGTCTGGTTGGTGGATGGGAGGGAAACTGCTGCCTGTCAGAGACGTTTGGTATCTCGGTTGTATCGGCCTTCTACATCACCTGTTGCTAAGTCTGGCATTTCTCACCCGCAAAATTTTCTTATACTGAGGACAGCCGCGATAGCTCGCAGGATGCTGTCCAGAGCAGATCGAACACTTGGGGAGGTTCGTATTTTGTTTTGGTATATGTTTTCGTGAGGTGTTCCTCGGAGCACTTAACACAACGAGGATTTACCCGGCAATTTGACTGAACATGTCCAAATTTTTTACAGCGGTGGCATTGAGAAGGCCACCCCCCCTCCCCCTGGTGTTTTGTATACTTCTACTTTCACCCTGAGATGCAGAAATTTGTCTAGGTCGTAAATTTTCTTCGATGTTTCAGTATTTTCAACTGTCACCAAGTAGTGCGGCATGGGCACCAATCTTTTTTCTTTTTTTTTTTAATTTGGTCAATTGAGAAACACGTTTTGCCGGGTAGTGCAGATTTACGAGCTCGTCACGCATCTCGTTTCCATCCATATCAATCGGCAGTTGTCTCAGTACTACCTTTAGTGGTTTTTTGCAACTATCGAACTCGTATATGTGGTACTGCATCTTCCTCTCTTTAAAGTATGCCAAGACAAAAGAAAAGTTAGTCATGTCATACCCCTGATATTTGATGCTAGATGCCTTGTAGGCTAGGTCATATTTCGAACTAAATTTTTCTTAAGCTCTTCAGCGGTTCTTAAATAGACAACAGTCTCATACACAATCATCGGGGGAACCATCGGCTCAGGTGGTTGTTGGCCCTTTGACTGTCTGTTTCCGTTTCTGGTGAAGCATTATTAAGGTCTTGTAGGGGCTCGTATCGATTCTCCGTGGGAACTTTCGGCACGGAAACAATGTCTTCAGCCTCCATGTCGAGCGTACCCACATCTCCAGAGCGCTGACGCTTTGAGGCGCGAGGCTGGGGGTGTTGGGAGGACATGGTCCGGAAGCCCTTGCGGACTCCGTGGCGGTCTGGGTCGGTAGAAAATTCTGTGGTATAGCTTTTTCTGACCTACACCTAACCTGACTATCTAGTGACAGGGTGTGTTGCACTGGACCTTCAGTTATCACCGTAAGACTTAGAGTACAGTGCAATCCTACTCTTCGCGCTCGGGGGTTCCACCCAGAGAGTGGACCGTGGAGCGGTAAAATCCTGAAAGTTCCTCGGAATAGGCCCTACCACTGTGCCTAGTACACAGTATCTGCCTAACAAGAAAGACAGAGAGGCTTTGCTTTTTTCAGACGACGACGGCAGAAGATTACTTTTTCGATCGGTAGCACCACGTGTGAAAATGTTGTGTCAATCTTCTTTCCTTCAACATGCGACGGTCTGCCTGGCTGTCGGTCACGTATGCCACCGTCCGGCTGGCAGGCGGCGGCAGGTAGCGACGTCAGTCCAGCAGGCAGGCAGGCGCTCGAATGAGTGAGTTTGACTTAAGCTCACGCCCACAAGGAAATATAAAGCCGCAAATGGCCCTGCATTGGCGACATACTCAGCGCTCGACTCCAAAACATTATCGATAGAAATGTATCACAACTTAAGAATAAAAAATATTAATATTCATTTCCTGTATCTTTGATCATGCTTTCATATTTTTGAAGGTAACAATACACAAACACGTGATGTAAATATAACTTTAATTTAATTGCAATGGAGCACACGCTCCAGTGGCAAATTCCCTATCCTGCACCCACCTACATTTGCCTTCTACAAATTTTATCTTTAAATTCTTTCAACATTTTCGGTAAATTATTCATCATTTCCCTTGGTAACTCATTCCACTCCCTTATGCCTGGAATCGAGTGCCAGCTTGCGGTCATGGACATCTTTTCCTTTCCACGCACTACTTTTCATACCTACTGCAATAACTTTCCATGCCTCATCGCCAGTATACGCCTTGTACAGTCCCATGACCTTCCTCATCCTCTTCCTCTCTTGGATTGAATCCCATTCCAGCTCCTTTATAATATCTGTTACTGATTGAATTCTGCGATAATTTCAAGAAACAAATCTAGCAGCCCTTTTTTGCACACTCTCCAACTCCTGTATTTGATACCCAAAATGTGGGTGCCCATTAATACACTAACATATTCGAGCAATGGTCTGACCAAAGTCTTGTAACATATTCCTTTACTTCTCTCGTACATCCCCTCATCAATCTCTCCAACAAGTGCAGGATTTTGAAACCTTTTCCTACCACCTGTCCAATGTGTCCTGCCCAGTTAAGCTTGTTATCAAATGTAATGCCAAGATATTTACATTTCAAGTCTTCAGCAAGCAATTCTTTTCCCCACCTTATATTCATAATTAACCTTTTGTTTTTTATTTGTTTGTCAAATAAGCTGACTTTTCTTTGGATTTATCTTCATCCCATGTTTACCAACCCAACTAGATATCCTGTCCAGATCACCCTGCAACTATTTACAGTCCTCTATCGTTTTGATACTTTTATATAGCATCATGTCATCTGAAAACAATCTAATTTCAGATAGTAAACAATCAACACAATTATTCATTAGAATAATGAATAGCAATGGTCCCAATACGCTACCCTGTGGCACACCCATGTTTACTTCCACTCCTTCTGATACTACATTTCCTACCCTAACTTTCTGTTTTCTACCTTTTAAAATTCTTCTACCCAACAAATGACTTTCTTATCCACTCCAATGTTTTTTACCTTATTTACTACCATTGTATGGCTTACTCTGTCAAATGCCTTAGACAGATCTAGTGCTACACTATCAATTTGGCCTCCCTTGTCCATTTCATCTGAAATATCTTGTATATATCCCACCAACTGAGATTTGCATGAATATCCTTGCCTGAACCCATGTTGCCTGCTTGAAAACCATTTAAATTCCTCACATATATTTCTGATGTGGTTGTATATCAATCTTTCCATTAATTTACCTACCACTGATGCCAAACTGATCGGTCTGTAATTATCGACTCTATTTCTCACCCCTCCTTTATGTACCGGTACTACTATCGCACTTTTCCAGTCCCGTGGTAAGCAGCAAGTGTCCAGACTCAATTTAAATAATATTTCAAGATAAGTTACAGTGTCACATCCGGCTATCTTTAAGATATCTGTAGTAATATTATCAACACCAGCCCCTTTATGTTTTTTCAGCTTTCTTATTTTTTTCATATACTCAGGATGAATTTCAAATTTTTTGGTTTGTTCATTTCTAATTGTATTGTTATGCTCGTTCTCAGAATCAGACCCACCCGTTTCTGATTCATTGTCCCTAATGTTCTCACTAAACCAGTTACTTAAAATCTCTGCCTTTTTCAAATCCCCAGTAACTTCTTCTCCATTCTTATCTATAAGTGTCTTACACCTTCCCTTCCCAATACAAAAAATATCTTGTCGAGCATTTTTCGGAACTGTAAATACTGTAGTCTACTAATTTTGTATTTTTCTTCGTGTCCACCATCCAATAGTAATTGCTTAGTAAACACAGCAAATCATTTGTTAAGACTCTCATTACGCTGCGGTAAAAATGCTGGTATAGAATTTGGTTAGTTTGTGGAGGCAATTGAAGAATTATGTGATTAACAAAAAAAAAAAAAAAAATTAACGCCAGAGGTGCTCTACAGTACATTAGCCCTGCTGCATATAATATTACTTTTCTTTGTTATGTTTTTGTTTGGAATGATATAGGTAGTAAGAGAAGTAAACTGCAATCAGATTGCATTGCAAAGTAGAGCTTGAGTCTTGAACAATCAGGGATAAAAACACAAGTAAATTGTCTTTATATTCCAGATAAACCCTGTCAAATTGTAGAAGAGGTCTTAATACGAATAAATTAGAGAATTACGTCATTCCAATGGAACCAACAGCACTAATGCCCCTGATGTCGACGTGCCCTAAAGCAATAACAATAAAAACCAACACATCATTGTAAAAATTAATGGCTAACGCAGAACTCCCAATGAGAATTGATAATTAATAGGCTACGCCAGACTGTCTTGATTGATTCAGTACTGAACCCCGACGCAGTTCAAGGTCCATTCAGGAGGCAGCAATTTCGAGATTACACTAAACAATACTTTGTTTTCGGCAAATATTGAGATAAAAAATAGCTGAAATCCAATTTACTACTTTTATTAATAGTTATCAGAAGCACAACTTCTGAAAATAGCAAGGTTGAGATGAAATGTTAAAGCAAATGTTAGTTTTAGTAACAAATGCAATGTACCTTCGTTCTTTTTAGATTTTTCGTGGACTGGATTTTATAGAATCCTTTTCGAATCTTTCGATCGCACTAAAATTATTTATTACAATATGCGTATCGGTTGATTTTTTCTGAATGGAACGTTAGTAAGAAGAATTATTCAAAAACTACTTACGCTCAACAATGAGGAGCGCAAGGTTAAACCATAAACCATTAGTTTTTAAGATGCCAGTTCCGAGTTTGCACTTGTTCAAGCCAGGAAAAAAAAAAAGATATTTTAATAGCATTTGTTTCTCGCTTATCTCCTAAATATTTTAAATATTGCAGTTTTATTAATAAACAACCTATTGTAAATAGCAATAATTGTAAATTTATATTTTAAACTTGCCCGATTTTTTATTTTACTTAAAGATGAACATTGTGGTTTTCATGACACCATCGACATCCGCCCCGGATGCCATCCATGATATTTACCCCCACTGCGTAAACGGGGCCATGGTTTAACAGTTTATTTTTTTAAGTTCTGCAGATAAAAAAATATTAGTTTTCCAATGTAACCTGCTACAGCTTTCCAACATCGCTATGCTATTTTCTTACTTCATGTTCATATTAGATCAATTCGTTCGGCTAATCTGCTGGCGAGTCCGATCTGATGTATAGAATTGACTGCTAGCATGTTCACTTTAAATGAAGCAGTCGCTGTGAGCTTACCTGTGCCTGGGCGTTACCTTACTTTTTTTTCTTGCTCTAAAGAATGGTGTACTTCTGGCACTTAACAGAAACCAGTTTCTACCGGGACGCGAGAGCAAAAAAACTCCCATGTTTTGTGAACAAACTTACAGCGTGATAAAGGATGGCAGTAATTTTTCCAAAAAGTAGTAAGTTGAACATAGGATTTCTGTGCTCCGTGTGTTAGCTTATTGATTTTCAGTCTTCGCCGATGGGTAGAGACAACGCAGTAGTACAGACCATTCGTTTATCTGATATTAATTTACAACAATATACACAGTTCCATTTCTGATTGGAATGTCGCTTTGACTGAACAAATCAGATTGTCGGTAAATGCCTTCTGATTATGTATGCTTAGTTTTGACGGAACATAAAATTATATTTACGACGTTGGACATAGTTATTGTAATAAAAGAATAATTTCCATATGAAATAGGTATTTATTTGTTGTAATTATTTCATTTAATATTTTTTAACAGTAGGCAGCAGAACAGTAGTCTAATGGGGGGAAAAACACCAATGTTAATATTTGATAGTAAGACCTTCTTGCAGGAAAGAACTGTAACATTGCTAGTTTTTGGTATATTTAATTACTAAGTATCTGGTGACGGTGACTAACAATGTCACCATTAGAAATGGTATCGTCAGTGTTTTTGTTTAAAGTCTTTCAATATATGATATGTTAAACAGGACAGATTTTCTTGTGTGCCACATTTTGGACTGAAATTAGTACTATGATAAAATTTTAATCGAGAAAAAAATATTTTCGAATTACTATACAGTACAGTTATATCCCATAATTTTAGGGCATTTTTATTTTATTGATGACATAACATCAGTAACACATGAAATATGCCTTATAAAAGAATGTAAAGCTTTGTAATATGTCAGAAGGATATTAGCCTTTTTCTTTTTTTAAAATTTATTTTAAAAGTACAGCAGGCTTAGCTAGGCCTACAGAAATTCACCTTTAAGTGATGTCAACAAAAGGATTAATAATAAACATATGAAAGCAAACAATATCAAGTTCCATTCTTTTCCCAGATTGATTCAGTATGGAAATAGAACTAAATAATGAAAACATCTTTTGAACTGCTGAAGCTATGTTCCTTGATTTATTGTGGATTATGAACTAAGGTACCGTAAAATAAATGTACATGTTGCAAATATTCATTTGATTATCATACATGTCATTCTTTGCTGTGTTATTCTTTTTGTGTTTCTTATATGCTTCAGGCATGAAAAATAAATTCAATTTTGGGTTTCATACAAAAGGATAGTAAACCCTGTCTTCAGATTACAATAATAGTCAGCCATAATAATAGTGACAGCAAGAAAAAGGATTCTATGCAAGGATTTATTTAAAAAATTAAGTTTTATGACTTTGCTGAGATATTCATTTTCAATTTAATAATGCAAATAAATTACTCATAACAGTTTGCCCCCAAAACTCCATACCATGCTCATTTCACCAAGTCAAATCTACAATTTGAAATTAAATAAAAAATTTAAATATTCAATAGTTCCTCTAACCAGGAGTAGATTTATAATAGCTTACTCCTCCTACTTCTCAACATGCTAAAGTTGTGCCTTATAAAAACTTTGATTCTATACTGTTACAAACAGTGTATCATGAAGATAACAGTGAGAAAGTATTTTGAGCAGCTACAGACTGATTATTCACAGGATATCCAGTTGGATAAATGAGCACACACTGAAGGTTAACATAAAAAAGTTTATCTTATTAGGTATAGATTATATATGGTTGTGACAGCTGGAAAATTTTTGGTTGTAGGTGGGCTTGTCAAACTATTGGGTTTATAAGAAAAATTTCAAAATGTCCAGACTTACGAGATAATGTATCAGAGAAGTATGGGACGTAGGAAGTAGGAGTAAAATGTAGAATGGAAAAGACAACCATAAATAGCACTTTATTTCAGGCATAAAAGGGTGGGAAAATTTTATTTGTACATTAGAGAGTCAGGGATGGAGTAAATTATCAATTAAAAGTGGTGAACAATTCATCTCAAAACGTGAAAAAATTTAAACTGAATATTTGTGTAATGCAAAATTAGGTATGTAATGAAAGTGCTATTTAATTTAATTGCAATGGAGCACACACTCCAGTGGCCATTTCCCTACACACCCATATTCCCTCTTTCCTGCCCTCTACAAATTTCTCTTGGTAACTTATTCCAGTCCCTGACACTCTTACCTAAAATAGAGAATCTTCATACACCCTTGTGCCTGAAATTGAGTGCTAGCTTGTGGTCATGGTCATCTTTTCCATTTCATGCATTACTTTTATTGCTTACACCAATATCTTTCCATGCCTCTTCACCATTATACTCCTTGTGCAATCCCATGACCCAGGGACAGATCCAGGGGGGGGGGGAGGCTGGGGGGTTAGAGCCCCTCCCAAAAGTTTCTAGGTCCGTCTCTGACATTATAATTTTTGAGACTTTTTTTTTTTTTTTTTTTAGTTCTATGGCTTTGAGGCTCAAGGAGACTATAAATACTACATTTTGCCCAACTCAAGCTCCCCCCCCCCAAGCCAAAATCCACTAGCGGCAAGGCCCCCCGACCTACACTCAAGCCAAGCCCCCCCCCCCCCCCCAGTGGCGTAGCTAGGTCAACAAGGGCCCCGGTGCAAAATATTTATTTTGGGCCCTCAGGCCAGAGGGGCGACCTTTTTTTTTGCTTTGTGTTGCTGGTAAGGGCACCCTGAGCTGAGGATGGGGCCCTTGAGTTGTGATTAGGGGCCCCCTGACTAGTGAGAGACTTCCTGTGTCTCAGGGGCCCCCTTAGACGACTGTAGAGCTAAAAAAAGGAAACAAGGTCGCCAGTTTGCCATGAAGGCTTGTGGGCCTCTGAACTGCGCTTTGGGGCCCCCCAGAGATATGCTTGGGGGCCCCCTGAGTGTAGGGGCCCCAGTGCACTGCACCGCCTAGCCCGATAGTAGCTACGCCCCTGCCCCCAAACCAAAGTCCGTTCAAGCCCCTCCCAAACCAAAATCCTATATCGGCCACTTCGCATGACCCTCTCACCCTCCTCTTTTCTTCCAATGAATCCCATTCTTCTCTTTTATCATATCTGTTACTGATTGCATTCTGTGGAAATTTCCAGAAACAGATCTTTTTTTGCACTGTCTCCAACTCCTGTATTTGATAATCAAAATGTGGATTCCACACTACCAATTTTCAACCAATGGTCTCACCAAAGTTTTGTAACCCAAATTACTTTACTTCTCGTGCACATCCCCCTCATCTCTCTCTTCAACAAATGCAGGATTTTGAAACTTTTTTCCTCATACATGTCCAAATTGAAGGGGGAAGTAGGTACAATTATAAAAAGCACAGATATCAAACTTGAAATTTCAGAGAACATTTCAGCAAATGGAAGGAAGACATTAGTACAGTAGAGTCAAGGTGGGAAGAGTTCAAGGTAATAAAAGAAACTGGGAAGAAAAATTTATTCCAAAACAGAAAATAAAGACAAAAAGAGAACCTGTGTACTATAATAGAGGGGTGAGGAGTTTAAAGTAGTTGATAAGAAGAGAATAGCAAGGTAATAGGGAATATTTAAAACAATTAACAAGGAGTTAATAGTAGCTAAGAAGCTGGATAAAGATGGGTTTATTAACACTATTGTCAGTGCAGGAAGACCATTAATTAATTAATTTTAACTGATGCATCGAGAAAATTCTATGGTTATGTTAGAAAACTGAGGAGAAGGGAGGGTGTTGAGACGCGCATAGATAAGGATGCAGAAGAAGTTACTGAGGATTTGAATAGGCCTAGAATTTACGTAACTGGCTTAGTGAGACCATTAGAAACTGGAGGGGATAACTCTGATGAAGAATTTAACAACACAATTAGAAATGAGCAGACCAAAAACTTTTAGTTTAAAGTTGAAATTTGTAGAGGACAAATGTAGGTGTGTGTAGTAAAGAGGGAAGATGGGTGTGTAGGGAATGTGCGCTCCATTGCATTTTAATTAAATTAAATGTGTCCTGCGCAGTTAAGCTTGTTATCAAATGTAATGCCAAGAAATTTAAATTTCAAGTATTCAACAAGCAATTCCTTCCCCACATTGTAATCATAATCAACTTTTAGTATTTTATCTGTGCATCTAACAAGCTGACTCTTCTTTGCATTTATCTTCATCCCATGTTTACTATCCCAACTAGATATCCTGTCCAGATCACCCTGCAGCTGTTTACAGTCTTCTATCATTTTGATCCTTTTATATAAAGTTATATCTAATTAAACAGAAAGTTGGGGTAGGTAATGCGGTATCAAAGGAAGTGGAAGTAAAAATGGGAGTGCCGCAGGGTAGTGTATTGGGACCATTGCTATTCATTATTCTAATGAATAATTGTGTTGATTGTATACTATCTGAAATTAGATTGTTTGCAGATGACATAATGCTGTATAAAATGATCAAAACAATAGAGGACTGTAAACAGTTGCAGGGTGATCTGGAAAGGATATCTAGTTGGGTTGGTAAACATGGAATGAAGATAAATGCAAAGAAGAGTCAGCTAATTAGATACACAAATAAAAAACAAAAGGTTAATTGTGAATATAAGGTGGGGAAAGAGTTGCTTGCTGAAGACTTTAAATGTAAATAACTTGGCATTACATTTGATAACAAGCTTAACTGGGCAGGGCACATTGAACAGGTGGTAGGAAAAGGTTTCAAAATCCTGCACTTGTTGGAGAGAGTGATGAGAGGATGCACGAGAGAAGTAAAGGAATTGTGTTATAAAACTTTGGTCAGACCATTGCTCGAATATGGTAGTGTAGTATGGGACCCACATTTTGAGTATCAAATACAGGAGTTGGAGAATGTGCAAAGAAGGGCTGCTAGATATGTTTCTGGAAATTATCACAGAATGCAATCAGTGACAGATATGATAAAGGAGCTGGAATGGGATTCATTCCAAGACAGGAGGAGGATGAGGAAAGTCATGGGAGACTGGCGATGAGACATGGAAAGATATTGCAGTAGGTATGAAAAGTAGTTCATGGAGGGGAAAAAGATGACCATGACCACAAGCTGGCACTCGATTTCAGGCATAAGGGTGTTGGAAGATTTTCTTTTTAGGTAAGGGTGGCAGGGATTGGAATGAGTTACCGAGGGGAATGATGAATAACTTACCGAAAACGTTAAAAGAATTTAAAGTTGAAATTCGTAGAGGGCAAATGTAGGAGGATGCAGGATGGGGGAAGTTGGGTGTGTAGGGAAATTGATACCAGAGCGTGTGCTCCATTGCAATTAAAATTAAATAAAAAAAATTTCTGATAGTAAACAATCAACACAATTATTCATTAGAATAATGTATAGCAATGGTCCCAATATGCTACCCTGTGGCAATCCCATTTTTAGTTCCACTTCTTTTGATACTGCATTTCCTACCCTAACATTTTGTTTTCTACCTTTTAAAAATTCTTCTATCAAGCAAATCACTTTCTCATCCACTCCAATAGATTTTACTTTATTTACTACCATTTTATGGCTCTCTCTGTCAAAAGCCTTTGAAAGATCTGGTGCTACACTATCAATTTGGTCTCCCTTGTCCATTTCATCCGAAATATCTTGCATGTATCCCACCAACTGAGATTCGCTTGAATATCCTTGCCTAAAGCTATTCTGTATACTTGAAATCCACCTACCCTCCTCACATATATTTCTGATGTGGTTTTATATCCTCTCAATGAATTTACCTGCCACTGTTGTCAAACAGATTGGCCTATAATTTGTGACTATTTCTCACCCCTCCTTTATGTACAGGCACTACTATCACACTTTTCCATTCCTCTGGTAAGCAGGTATCAAGACTCACTTTAAATTTGTAGAGGCAAATGTAGGTGGGTGCAGTAAGGGGGACGTAGGGTGTGTAGGGAAATTGCCACCGGAGCGTGTGCTCCATTGCAATTAAATTAAATAAATTAAATAATAATTCAAGATAAGGTACAATGTCACATTCTACTATCTTTTAGACATCTAAAGTAATATTATCTACACCAGCCCATTTTTTCAGCTTTCTTAAGTCTAAGGGTGAATTTCCAATTTTTTTGCTCTGCTCATTTCTAATTGTGTTGGTAAGCTCGTTCTCCAATTTAGACCCTCACATTTCTGATTCATTGTCCTTAATGGTTTCACTAAAGCAGTACTTAAAATCTCTGCCTGTTTCAAATCCTCAAATTGCTCAGATATCTGTTAGTAAAAACTATTAATAAATTAATATAATATTAATTGTAATTCTAGTTTTATCAGATTAGGCCTATAGAGTAAAATTTGAATACTTTATATTGCCAGTTAAACTTGAAACAGTTCTCTTTAATTGACGGAATGTTAAAGAGAAACTATTTTTTTTGGAGACTTCAGTATAAGTACAGTTTTTACAATGACCAAAGCAGTTGTCAGATCTAGGAATTTTTGGAGCCAGGGCAATAACTTTGAGATTGGTGCTCCCATTGTTTTCAGCCAGGGCAGTAGTGGAGGTAAAAAAACTAAGTGGAAACAATAGACACTTAAAAATCGCACAAATTAATTACTGGGCAGAAGAATAACTACTGCTTACCACAGATAAAGGATGGCATCACAATACTGACAGACATGTAAACATTTTGAACATTTTAATTTTTGGGTAATTAACCTTCATCACCAACAGAATGAGGTAGATACATGGCTAGTGCCATGGGGTGGGGAAAGATCAGATTGGTGAGGAGTATAGAGTCGCCATTGAAGAGAATTTAATTGAGTATTGTAAGACCGGAAATTACATTGCAGAAAAACATCTTGGGTAGGCCAAAGAAGTTGTCAGAAAATTCTGTAATATAAAAAAGATAAAGAAACTTGGAATAAATGAACAGAAACCCAGTGATATTACACACTAATTTAAACACCAGCTCTGGTGAGTGATAGTTCATACTGGGAAGAGATCATGGACAGTGAAGCAAGAATTAAAAATTGTTGGTATCATGCAGGGTGGTATGAGCAGCTACTGGGTGTTGAGGATACTGGGAGCATACTGTTTGTATGTTGTCATTCATTCTCATAGAAAATAGATTTGTTGTCAGACCATTTAGGAGACCTGACAGTAGTTGCAGGTTAGCTCACATATTGATTGCATGGATTGATTTCACAGTTGTCATGTCCCATGATGGGAAAGATTTCCCTTGTGATGGGAGTCATAGTGTATGTTGCATATTCCTTAGCAGGATCTGTTAAACTGGAAAGAGCATTGAGGGTAGACCATGTTTGTGGACTAGGAGTTGGCCGAGGAGGAACAGAGAGGATTTTGAGGAGGAGGGATCTCATTTTTGGGCAAGATTGAAGAACTATGAATAGTGTTTGAGAGCTTGGGGTGGTTGATGGGGTGAGCAAATTGTGATATGACATATGAAAATTGTTTGTTAACTAAATTTGGTACACAGTTGTGGGAGATATTGTTACAATAGAATGTGAGGGCCTTTTGATTAGGGAACATGTGACTGCCACGAATGCCAAGGATGTAAGATAGTGAGCTTTTTGACGTGATAAGGATGGCAAATGTAAAAGTGAAGATACTGTTGTAGGTTTGGTGTAAATAGAGTAGCTGAAGTAGCCATTGGAGAGGGACAGATCCACATTCAAGAAAATTGCCTGGGTGTGAGAATAGATTCATGTTAAGTTCAGGGTTTTAAAGGCATTAAGAATCCAGATCATAAAAAAATGTCATCTTTGAATCTGAGCCACATGAGGGATATCAGGTGCACTTTATTTAGAAATAGCTGTCCTGGGTGGCCTAGGAAGATATTAGCATAAGAGGAGGCTATACAGGTACCCGTGGCAGAGATATATGTAATGTGATAACATATTCATTGAAGAAAGTAAACTGTATACATACTGATCAGCTCCATTTAACAAAAGCTTATCATATTACAATGCTAACTTTAAGTGGATGTTAACTGAACAGTTGTGTGCAAAACAAAATGTTGTGTAATATGATTAAATTAAGAGAGGGCAATGTACAGCTGCAGGATCTGAGAAGATTATCTAGCAGGGTAGGTAAACATGGAATGAAGGTAAATAAGAAAAAAATCAGTTTATTTGGGACATAGATATAAAACTTAAGGTTTGTGATTGTAGGGTGGGAGAAGAATTACTTGTTGAAAACCTGTATCGCAAATATAATGGTATAATATTTGATATTAAGCTCAGTTGTGCAGATAGGAGAGATTTCAAAATATTTAATTTATTGGAGACAGTGACGAGGGCATGTAGGCATACCACGAAACTGATCTATTGGTTTACAAAATCTTAGTCAGATCATTGCTAGAGTTGGAGGGTTTGCAGAGGAAGGCAGTTAGACTTGTTTTTGTTAATTACTGCAGGACACAGTCAACAACTGTTATGATATAGGAGGTAGTTTGGGGGACACTGGAAGAGAGGAGGTGGTTGAAGAAAGTACTGGTACTGTGTAAAGCATATATTGTCACTGAGGTTTTGAGATGTTATTTGTAGAAGAGTCAATTGAAATATGTGGAAGGGAAGAGATGACCACGATCACAAGCTGGCACTTGACATCTAGCTAAGGAAGTGGGAAAACTTTCTTTTGTAGGTAAGGGAGTCAGGGTTTGGAATAAATGATCAAAAACAATGAACAATCAAAAAATTTAAATCATAATCGGTAAATAACAAAAGTAGGTGGATGGTAAAATTGCACTAAAACAATGAAAGATAAAAAAAAATCATAAAATGGATGTGTTTTAAGAAATAATCAATAAAACATTTGACCTTGGACTTTTGTAGGAATCATCCTTGAAGGAATGAAGGTGCTGGGTAAATTGCTACTAGGACTTAAGCATCATTGCAATTCAATAACTAACAAAAGGACAAATATAAACAGATCTTTTCAAACACTTATTATGAAATGTATCAAATGTCTCTTCATATCAGATCAGTCAGTAATGGCTTGCGATAGTAAAAGAAATTTGTATTCGGTATGGCAAAGTTAACCATCAGAACAACACAACACAATACTGTCGCCTGTAGAGATTTCACTAAACGATTATCCACGGAAAGTGAAGTAAATACAAAAAGAGGAACAACTAAATCATACTCTTCTTCCAATTTTTAATACATATCTCTCAATCGTTTTTAATGGTGAATAAAATAACTATGTTTAGTGCCAATACAATAAATCTTACTGTGAAAAGAAATTCTTTACTTAATTTACCAAATAAATGAAAGATAAAGGTTAGTAATACACAATTAATAAGAGAAACATAGTGCAAGAAGTGTTTTAAGTTCAGGGATTTATGGTATTGGTAAAGAGATCAGTCAGAACAATACATTCAACCAATTCTCAAGAAATTAGTTCTGTATTATTGTAAATGATGATTCAGAAAAACGATAAAATATTTAATAATTGCAATCTCTATGTGGGAAAGCGTCGCATCTGCCGCAGTTACGTGGCGAAGGGTGCGGGTTATAATTGGTGTGAGAAGTGGTTTCACTGGACATGTAGGGAAGAGAGAAAATGGAAAATAAATGAGGCTCCGATGGTTTTGTCCACATTGTCTTAGGGATAAAAGGTTGAGGGAGATGGGCAAAATATTGGGGAGTTGTGCAAAAGGGTCAGGCCTCATGAGGCTAAGTCTGTAGGGGCCTCGCCTGTGGAGGCTCAGCCTATAGTGGCTGAAAGTAGAGATGTTGGGTGTGCAGCAGAGGGTGAGAAGAATGGTTTGGAGCTGATAACAGATTTAGGTGAAATATGGTTAATAGGATGAAGAAGCCAGATACTCCAGAAATTGTGGGGAAAAATAGGTTTGACCTGTTATCATTAGTTATATCTTGGGGGTTGAGCCTGTGAACACCATTGGTAGGTGGGAATTCACTAGGCATGGCCTATAACTAGGGGTAAGGGGTACTTCCTGAGTTCTTAGCTAAAGCTGTAAGGGAGCCCATTTCTGGTCATGATGGGATCAGGACTGTGCATTTTTTAGGCCAGGGGCTGCTGGTGAGGGGATTGGAATAAATGATGAAAATGATACCTATTGTAGATCCATGATGCAAAAAATCACAAATGATAAAGAAATAGATGAAGCTGCTGAAACAACAACTGACTGGGACAGAACTGGGAAGGAGGAGGTTAATGCTGAAAATATCACAAAGGCAGTAATAAGGGTGTTACTGGTGAACTGTAAAAGTATAATGAACAAAGTAATAGAATTTGAAAACTTAATAGAGATACATAAATAACAAGTAATTATAGGGGTAAGGTCTTACTAGACAATAAGCTTTTTCCTGACGGTTACAGAGTGTAGGTAGAGTAGCAATTTGGGGTGGGGGGGGGGTGGGAGGTATTCATACTGGTTAGCAAAAACTACTGCATTTCACTGGTGTTCATATATCTTGACCATGAGTTACTGGAGAGATTTCTGGGGTAATAAAAAACAAAACAAAAATCTTGGTGTTCGCTGCTTTTTACAGTTGAAGAATGACATGATGAGGCTCTTTGGGAGAAATTAAATTTGTATTAAAGAGTTCAAAAGTCAGAATAGAATGATCATTATTGGTGAGAATTTATGTATACCCCTTATAAACTGGGTAGAAAATAAGATCAATAAAATTGGGAAAGATACATTTGCAAATACTCTAATAAGGGAAGGAGGGTTTACACAGGAGCAGTACACTAGGGGACAAAACATTTTGGATATCTTCCTAATAAAGCTCAATGATAACCTTGTGGGGTGTCCAATAACTGAATCATGAAGCAGTTCTGATTGATATTTAAGAATTCACTAAACCAATGGACAAAATTGAGGGGGGAAATAGGTAAAATTTTAAAAGGCACACATTTTGAACTTGAAGAGAGATTTCTTGGAAAGTTTATAGAAGGATGTCACAAGTATATTACCGTCAAGGGGGAAAGAGTTCCAGGAGATAATAAAAAAGGGAGAAGAAATACATATTTTAGAAAATAAAATAAAGAGAAATGTAGAACCTGCATACTGTAATAGGAAGATGAGGTGGTAGAGGTTGGTAAGAATAGAATGTAACAGAGTTAAGAGACAGCATGGTAGTAGGGAATATTTGAAACAACTGAACAAGGAAATAATAATAGCATAGAAAGTGGCTAAAGATGGGTTTATGAAGAGTATTACTGGTGTAGGACTACAGACTGATGCAAGCAGAAATTTCTATGGTTATGTTAGAAAAATGAGGGGAACAGAGACAATTATAGATAAGGTCGGTTTAAAAATGCAGATATTTTAAGCAACTGGTTTAGTGAGTCCATTAGGTACAGTGATTCATAAATGGAATGATGTAAATCGGAGAATGAGCTTAACCACACAATTAGAAATGAAAAAATTTAAAATTCATATTGAGGATTAACATAAATAAACTAAAAAAGCTGAAAGAATAAAAAGGAACTGGTTTAGATGATATTACTTAAAGATAGCAGGATGTGACAGTGTATCTAATCTTGCAACATTATTTAATTTGAGTCTGGATACTTTTTTTTTTTTTGCTTATGGCTTTACCCCTTGTTAACGTCGAGGAGAGGATGACGATCAAGGAACTGGAAGGAATTCTACCATGGCATCTTAAAGGGAGTAAATAAAACATCTTGGCATTCACCTGGAGTGATTAGGGGAAACCCTAAACCTGGATGCCCAGACAAACCCGTGTCCTCCCAATTTGCGAGGCCAGTGCATTACCGCTTACCTACCATGCTCGGCAGGATACTTGATGCTTACCAGAGGACTGGAAAAGTGTGATAGTGTACTGGTACATAAAGGAGGTGTGACAAATAGAGTTGAAAGATATAGGCCAATAAGTGTGACGGTGGTGGTAGGTAAATTAATGGAGAGATTGATGTACAATCACATCAGAAATATATGTGAGAAGTGTAAGTGATTTTCAAGTAGGGAAGATGGCTTTAGGCAAGGATATTCATGTGAATCTCAATAGGATATCTGAAAATGATTTCAGATGAAATGGCTCCTACTACTACTTATGGATTTATGCCTCATCGATGTCAAGGTCATTAGAGGTGGATGGGACTGGAGACAAAGAACGGGAAGACGGGGAAGAATTTGTTTATGATCGTTTGGAGGAAGCATTGTGCCTTTCGCCTAGAGTGACTTGGAGATACCATGGAAAACCCAAATCTTGATTCTTGTACGGGGATTCGAACTGGTATCCTCCTGAATTTGAGACCAGAGCATTCAACACTCACACATCATGTTCGGTCATATAAAATGGACACTGGAGGCCAAATTGATAGTATAGCACTAAATCTTTCAAAGGCTTTTGACAGAGTGGGCCATAAAATGGTGTCAAAAAGGTAAAAACTATTGGAGTGAATCAGAAAGTTATTTTCTAGGTAAAAGAATTCTGAAAAGAAACAAATCAAAAAGTTAGATTAAGAAATGCAGTATCAAAAGAAGTGGAAGTGTCGCAGGGTAGCGTATCAGCACAATTGCTATTAATTATTGTAATGAATGATTGGAGTTGGTAGTTTACTGCCAGAAGTTAGGTTGTTTGTATATGACATAATGCTATATAATAGGATCAAAATAGTAAAGGACTGTGAACAGCATGGTAATCTAGACAGGATATCTAGTTGGGTTGGTAAACATGGGATGAAGATAAATGCAAAGAAGTGTCTGTTTAATTAAATTAATTGTGACAGAGCGAATAGTCTGGTAGCAATTCACTAATTCATCTAATTTTCACTTTTTGTTATCACATATTATGTGAGTGTTAAATTCCTCTCCATCTACTTTTGTGATTTATAAATTTTAATTTTAAATTCCTTCGATGTTTTTGATAAATCACTTCATTTAATAATTTGATCTAAACCCTGGCACACTTACCTATAAAAGAGAATTTTCCCATTCCCTTATGTATGAAATCAAGTGACAGCTTATGACCACGATAATCTTTCCCCTCCCATGAACTATTTTTAATTCTTCGACCAATATTCCTCCAAGCCACCTCACCAACATATGCCCTGTATATTCCCAGCACTCTCCTCACCTTCCTCATGTCCTCTAATTACTCCCAATCCAGCTCCTTTATCATATCAGATACCTACCAGGTCCTGCGATAATTTCTACAAACAAATCTAGCTGCTCTTCTTTGCATGCTCTCCAACCCTTGTGTTTGATACCTAAAATGTCAGTCCCAAACTACACCATCCTATTCAACCAATGACCTGACCAAAGTTTTGTAACCCTATACAGTAAATGTAGGATTTTGTAACCATTTCCTACCACCTGCCCAATGTGCTCTGCCCAGTTGAGTTTATCATCAAATGTTATGCCATTATACTTACACATCAAGCCTTTAATAAGCAATTCTGACCCTATCCTATAAATATAAAGAGTCTTAATTTTTTTTTCTGTGTACAGAGATATAGCTACCACAGGGCTAGGCAGTGCAGTGCACCAGGCCCCCAGGCTTAAGGCGCCCCCTGAGAGCATCTCAGGAGCCACCTAAGTGCAGCTGAGAGGGCCTGCGGTCCTTCAGGGCAGATGGGCAACTTTTTTTTTTTTTAATAAAAAAGGCTCTACCAAGTCTTCTGAGGGGGCCCCTTAGGCCCAGGGAGCCCGTCACTAGACTTGGTAGAGCTAAAAAAAAGCAATGTCGCCCATCTAGCCTGAGGACCCAAAATAATTTTTTGCACTGGGGCCCTTGTTGACCCAGCTACGCTACTGTCTGTGTACCTGTGTACCTAATAAGCTGACTCTTCTTGGCATGTATTTTCATTCGATGCTTACCTACCCATTTAGATATTCCATCCAGGTCACCCTGTGGCTGATAACATGTTTTGATGCTATTATATATCATTATGTAATCTGATTATTAGGTTATTAGGTATAAACATAAAAAATTAAAGGTTGATTATGATTATAAGGTGGGGAAAGAATTGCTTGTTGAAGACATGAAATTCAGATATCTTGGCATAACATTTGATAACAAGCTCAGCTGGGTAGGACACAAGGGTCAGGTAGCAGGAAAAGGTTACAAAATCCTTCACTTGTTGGAAAGAGTGATCAGGGTATGTACCAGAGAAGTAAAGGAACTGGGTTACAAAACTTTGGTCAGACCATTGCTTGAATATGGTGGTTTAGAATGGGACCCACATTTTGGGTATCAAACACAGGAGTTGGAAGTGGTGGAAGGAAGGGCTGCTAGATTTGTTTCTGTAAATTGCAGCAGAACACAATCAGTGACCAATATAATAAAAGAGCTGGAATGGGATTCATTGTAAGACAGGAGGATGGTGAAGATAGTCATGGGTGTGTACAAGGCATATATTGATGATGAGGCATGGAAAGATATTGGTGGAAGAATTAAGAGAGTTGCATTGAAGGGACCATGACCACAAGCTGGTGCTCAATTTCAGGCACAGTGGCGTGAGAAGATTTTATTTCATAGGTAAGGGAATAAGTTACCAATAGAAATGATGAATAATTTATGAAAAATGTTGAATGAATTTAAAGCTGAAATATGAAGAGGGCAAAAGTAGGTGGGTACAGGAAAGAAGAACAGTGGGTGTGTAGGGAAATTGCCACCGGTGTGTGCACTTCATCACAATATCATTAAATCAAAATTTCTGAAAACTGATTAGGTACATAAACTAAAAAAAAAAATCTTGTTTTGGGAATTATGCATTTAGTAAACTTATGTAAACCATCTATAAATCTGTTTAGTATTGTCTATTTTTGCAAGCTTCTGCTGGTAGAAGAAAAACCATTTATTATTGTTCTCTGAAGACAACTGTAAATTTATTTATTTTATGACAATCGGTATTGTACATAAATATTATACAAATAACTTTAAGGCCACGGATAATTGCTGAAGTCAAATGCAAAACTTAGTGCACTATATTATACATGAGAAAATGATTATATACACTTAGTTAGTCAGGTAGTAGCTTTTTAACATTCACCAAGAAACAATATTATTATTTTTAATTTTTAACTGCGATGGAGCTAACACTCCGGTGACATCTCCCCCAGTCATCTGTTTACCCCCTTTCTTGTATACATATTTCTTTTTAAAATTTTCTTTTATAATTGGAATGTTAAATTTCTCCCCCATTTACTATTATGATTTACAAATTTTAATTCTAAATTTCTTAAGCATTTTTGGAAAATTATTCATCACCACACTTGGTAATTTGTTCCAATCCCTGAGAGATCCTCCAAAAAAGTTGATAGCTGCTGAGTACTAGTTCACTAACTGAGCAATTCTATTTCTAGGCCTGTGGTAGACATTTTTTTATTTGTGCATTCAACTGAGAGAGTTCTTAGGACAAGCCTTAAGCATATAAAGCCAAAGTCAACCTGTTGACAACTTTGAAACAGAAAGTCAAGTCAGCCATTTGTCTGTAACTAATTAGCCTACTTAGCTTAAACTGGTAATAAATAGCATTGATATTAATTGCATCCACAGAATGCATATTATAGAATAAACATTTAACTTACAGAGTTTTCATTTAATTTTTTCAATACAATTGATGTGTAGATCAGTGAATGGAGACCAGACAACAGACCCATACTCCAGTAAGGGTTCGACGAATACAGAGAAAAAATTAATGTTTTGGTATTTCTGAACACCTTGCTTTGCTCTACAAATAAAGCCTTGTCTTCAATAGGCATGAAGTGTCATAAAATTGATATGTTCTGAGAAGTTTAATTTGTCATCAGTAATCACAACAAGCTCTTATGTTGTTTTAAACCGTCTGGATAATTTGATCTTCAAGCAGGTAAACTGCAGGCAGTTAGTTGTGATCACTGCACATTTTTATTTTATGTTTAATGTGAATTTGTTCTTCGAACATCATTTCTCTAGCTTGAAGATATCTTGCTGGAGGATTTTTAGGTCTTATTCACTACTAATTACTCTGTAAATCTTCGTTTCATCTGTGTATAGTTAATATTCAGACATGATGTTATTGCCAATGTCATTAATAAAGATACAGAACAGGATTGGACTTAGATGTGAACCCTGTGGAACACTGGAAGTGACACTGAATTTGTTTGATAGGTCACCAGCAACTTGTACCTGCAGTCACCTGTTGGAGAGGTACAAGTGACAGTGCTTTAGACTGTCCACCCTATCAAAGACCTTGCTGAAGTCTGTGTTAAATGCATGTGCTTCCTTACCTATCCTTAGTGACTTTAGTGTGTACTGTGCAAAACTTAAGGACGAGATAGATAAATTAACATAACACATTAAATACTCATTGCAAATGAATGAAAGTGAGGGAGCATTTTGCTATTGGTCTCCCACAAGTGCATCTATTGCCCCAAATATGTATGGCCCTGTAACAAGAGGTAATAGAGCAGGAGCCCATGAACGCCAGACCTACGTCATAGTATAAAGGCTGAAATTTTTTCTGCGCTTGTACACTACAGCACGTATGAACCTTTGGCTACTATGAACCTTGAGTGGTGATGGCTTTGATAGATAACAGGAAGCGAAGGTGTATAAAATTGATGCCTAGTTACGTCATAGTATAAAGCTTGATTTTTTTATATTTTTTTATGGGATACTGTTAGAAATCACGTCATGTATTGCCAGACACTTTGTGCGGTGGAAACCCCCCGCCAGACACCTTCAAAACTTAATAAAATGAAATTGTACTTACGTCGTAATATAAAACCTGAATTTTATATATGTTATTTGGGCAACTATTTAAAAGTGTTTCCTAAATAGCCAGACAATTTCGATGGTTCCAACACCCTGCCAGACATAATTCAATGTCAGCTGTAGGGGCGAGCGCGGAGGCAATATTTATGTACTGCGTCTTTTGTCACGCGTCTTTCGTGCAGATATTGTTTTAATACATGTTCTGTCATTGATCGTAATTAAGTTTTAATATTATATCATAATGGAAGACGTATTAATTGGTGTTTTGTGTAAGAAAAACAGTGGCAAAATATTATTATTCTGTCAGGAGATTTAGAGTGAGACAGTTACTTAAATCTATATTACTGGGTCTTTGTCACGTATCTTTGGTATCCTACCACAGATGTTGTTTCAGCATATGTCGAGTCATTCATCGTTTTATTATTTATTTTTTCATTTGTGAAAAATAAAATATTTAATTCAGTTTTAATAAAAATACCATAATGGGACTCAGGGGCGGATCCAGGATTTTGGTTTGGGAGGGGCTTGTGGGGACTTTGGTTTGGGGGAGGCTTGGCTTGAGTGAATTTTGGTTCGGGGGGTGGGGGGGCTTGAGTCGGGCAAATGGTAGTTAGTATTTTTAATCTCCTCGGGCCTCGAATCCCTAGAGCTAAAAAAAAAAGTTCCCCAAAATTATAATGTCGGAGGTGGACTTAGATACTTTTTGGGGGCGGGGGGGGGGGACTTGAACCCCCTAGCCCTCCCCCTGGATCCGCCCCCGATGGGAGACGTATTAACTTGTGTAAGGAAAGTAGTGGCAAAATAGTATTATTCTCTGAGGAGACAATGAAAAATTGTCGAACAATTAAAGAACTAAGAAAGAAGCATAACCTGAAATATAAGGACATTATTTTACCAACAGAGTATACGGAAAGTGGTTACCACAGAGAATGTTGCAAACTATTTACAGGACTCATGAAAAAATATTTTACTTCTGAATCTACAAGTTCTCAAAAAACTAATATGGAAAATAATCGGTAAGTACATCCATCAATAATGTATCGCCAGCCCCATTGTTGCTACCTCAGTTGACCAAAGAGCAATTTCATTCGCATTCTCTATATAGGGATCGTTGCCAATACCTGAACCAACTGTAATACAGCTGTCAATAGAAACATAACTATCAGCTTATGAAGAGAATTTTGACTTTTTACAATTTGAAGAAATAAGTGACAATAATGATTCAGTTACATACATAATTACATACGACCTCGCGATAGACAAACTAGCCTTTCAAATCGAAGTTACCGAAAATCCTAAATTTGATAATTTATTTATACATTTAGGGCCGTTTCACATTATTATGGCTATTTTAAAACAAGTGACTGTGGCTTAGCCAATGTAATGGTTGAAAGTAATTTGCTGGCAAATGGTTCATCGAATGGATTTCTTGATGGAAAACACTTCAACTTTTGCAAGAGACTACATCCTTTGACAATATTAGGATTAGAAATACTACATTTTAAATCATTTTTACAAATGGAAAAAAAAACATTGACAGATGACATGAAACAAGAAGTAAACAGACTACAAAAATGTAGAATATCATCATTTCAAATAGAAAATGAACAATTAACTCTAAATGGCGACTGTGGGAAAACTCCACAATTTTATTTGAGTTACATCAATCTTTTACATAACATTCTGAGAGTAGATTTCGAAATTTTTAAATCAGTATTGCCTAAAATTACAAATATATTTTTTTATGTAATCAACAAAACTATGCTCGACGGACTGTTAAATATTATGATAATTTGCTGAAAGTTGCGGAAACTCATCCTGACTTATATGAGAATTCAAACTGGGTTGCTTTGGAATTAAAAGGACCACCAAACCGTTTTAAAGACAACCTGTTGACTTGTTATTAGAACAAACTATAAATGCAAATGCGGCTAGAAGGCTTACAGGTGTTATACATTTCACCAATTCAATTTCGGCACGTCAACGATGGGCCCAAAACCATGATGTGAGATCAACAATGATAAGTAATGTTTTTTCATGAATTAGGATTACAAACCGAAAAAGATATTTTAGCAGACTTGAATACAGGTAACATTCAAAAAATTTATCACCACCTTTGATCAGTTCATTGACCCCTTCAGTTTGGGAGTGCCGAAAGATCAATTAATTAGAAAAGGAAAATTAAAACCTTACAAAATATTGAAAACTAATCAAGAATATCAGGAAGTTTTTCTCAAGTTTGGAGATGTTGCATTAGTTGAAAGTAGTGATGAACGACAAAATGTCTTTAAAATTATACAAAAATTTGATATGTATAATGTTGCTGGGATGAGTGATGTTGACGCTGCCCGTCTCCAGATATTCTTCAACACGTATACGGTCTCAAATATCAATGAATCTTTTGATCTCAAAAAATTACGGAGTTTCGATGATAGCTTCTACCACCTTGAAAAAGGGAACTATTACAACCATTTCTGCGAGCAAATTATATATCCACTATTTGGAATAATGCTCACTTAAAAAATCCCAGCATTTATAAGCCAGAAAATAATGGCTGGGTACGAGAAGACAACGAGTATTATTTCAAATGGTTCGATGGTGATCATCTACCAAACTTATCAGTGATTCACTGAAAAAATTTATCAGGAAGGCTATGTAATTGTTATATTACAACTATTATAAATAAATTTCTAGTTATTAATAATCTAATTATTTTAGTTTATATTTTTACAGAAACTGATAAAGAAGACGATATTGAAAATAATAAATTCACGGACTGCAGTAGTAGTGAAGACGATATTGAAAGTATCAATTACAATGATGACAATGAATAAATCTATTTTGTATTTACATAAAACCAATGATATTTCTATTAAATCATATTCCCAATTTTTTGTAAGCTTTTACTATGAATTTTTATAAATTATTTAACAATTTGTTTATTACTGAAACAAGTTTTTATTTATTAGATTTGCAACAAACAACGAAATTTTAATAAAATATTCAAATTTAAAATAACTGACATTAAAATTATGTTAAGTGATTCATTTAAAATGTATTATTAATACATAAATAATTACAATGTAATTGGATTATCCAATAAACCCAACTCTTACATATCTATTGTCGTCGCGCTCGCCCCTACAGTTGACACTGAAATTTGTCTGCAGGGTGTTGGAACAATCGAAATTGTCTGGCTCTTTAGGAAACACTTTTAAATAGTTGCCCAAATAACATATATAAAATTCAGGTTTTATATTATGACGTAAGTACAATTACATTTTATTAAGTTTTGAAGGTGTCTGGCGGGGGGTTTCCACCGCACAAAGTGTCTGGCAATACATGACGTGATTTCTAACAGTATCCCGTAAAAAATATAAAAAAATCACGCTTTATACTATGACGTAACTAGGCATCAATTTTATACACCTTCGCTTCCTGTTATCTATCAAAGCCACCACCACTCAAGGTTCATAGTAGCCAAAGGTTCATACGTGCTGTAGTGTACAAGCGCAGAAAAAATTTCAGCCTTTATACTATGACGTAGGTCTGGCGTTCGCGGGCTCTTGGACTATAGTTGAAGGAATGGAAAAGACAATGTGTGTTAATCAGTGAACTGTTACGGTGCACTGTGTTGGTGTTCTTCGCTATAAAATGACCTGGAAACAACATTTGGTTGACTTCACATGGAAAATAATCATTGGGAAACTGGAAGAAGGACGAAGTGTGATGAGTGTAACTAAGGAGTTTGAAATTGCTCACAGCATTTATTTTCACATGCACTGGTGGCAGGTGGTGGTCAACCATAGTAGCAGATGACTGCTATGTCATGCAACATGCAAGAAGGGACCCACAGCCAAAAGCAGGTGCAATTGTAACTACAGTTAAAAGCACTGTGAGGCACAAGATCTCATGCTCCACAGTGTCATGACAACTTCATAGGGATGGTCTCTTTACCAGACGACGATTACATCATGTTTGATTGACACCCATACATTAGCGGCACCATTTGCGATGGTGCCAAGAGCATTAGGATGGAACCAACAGGAGTTGGTTCATTTG
The DNA here is from genome assembly GCA_031002005.1 of Vandiemenella viatica. Lineage (NCBI taxonomy): Eukaryota > Metazoa > Arthropoda > Insecta > Orthoptera > Morabidae > Vandiemenella > Vandiemenella viatica. Next base: position 178,230,712 of record JARYHS010011408.1, read on the forward strand.
CTCTATTCAGATGAGAGTAGATTCAATCTGAGTAGTGATTCTGGATGTAACCTAACCTGACGTGAGGTAGGGACACAAAATGCACACACAAACTTGCCTAACATGACCATTCTGGTTGCCCAGTGTTATGGTGTGGGGAGGCATAGTGTTGCATGAGAATACCGAGTTCTAAATCTTTTGACTCGGTACACTCACTGGTCAATGTTATTGTGGCATTGTACTCCTTCCCCAAGTGCATCTTTTCAGGAGAGCATTTGGCACTGACTTCATTTTTATTGATGGCAATGTGCCACCTTATCGAACAGCGCAGCTGGAGGAGCTGTTGGGACATGATTAAATTCCCTCAACTTAGATCCCATTGAGCACAAGTGGGATATATTGGGGAGACGCAGGACCGGCGTTAGGGGGGGGGGGGGGTAAGCGGGTCAAATGTACCCGGGCCCGCCGGCTGAAGGAGGGCCCCGATCACTGGCTGCAGGGGCCCCCAGGCCTCAAAGCCAAGAATCCGCCCATAGCCCTGGGGAGACGTATTGCTGAACGTCCACATGTGGCAATGACTATCCAGTTCTTCTCAACCATGTGGATGGAAGAATGGAATCCTCTATTACAAGAATTCCTTACTAATCTTGTTGCCAGCGAGGAAGCACATTGCATAGCAGGCATCACGGTCAGTGGTGATCACACACTCATTTATGAACCATTTCCCTTCTTTTTGTAATGACCAGGGGACGATAATGAGTCACAGTGAATTCAGTGTAACTTATTGTCTCTGCATAAAAGTGTAATGTCCGTTTGTCTAAGCTCGTATTTCTTTCAACTGCCTATTTTACCATAATGTAATAGTAATGTATAATTCAAGTTTTTTTTAACTATATTACTTGGGAGTGACACAGCAGGTGGAAGTTACTTTCATCCTTAAGTTTTGCACACCAGTGTATTTAACATACCCATACAAATTGGTGGTTGTGGATCTACCACCAAAAAAACCATATGCCAGGTAATTATAATGTTTTTGAAAGCAAACATCAAATTATTGTGGTAAGAATATTTTCACCATAAGTTTTGTAAGTGATGACTGGATACTTATTGCCCTGCAGTTAGCCACATTTGATGTTTCACGGTTTCCACGAATCAGGAAAATTACCAGTTTTCAGAGATTTATTAAAGATATGTGTGATAGGCTCACATAGACCCACCGCACTTTTTTCGGAGAAAAACATATGGAATTCTGTCGGGTCCAGCACCTTTATTAATGTTGAGTGAGGACAGTTTACAATAAACCTCATAAAAGTGGATTTCAAACTGTGATATGTGCACCTGGAGTTTCATTACATTTTGTAATCTCTTCTAGGTTATCAGCAGGATCAAGTCGTCAATCAGATGGAGTTTTGTAAATACTTGTGAAAAATGATGCAAAAAGATTACTGAAGTCATTGTCATTATTGGCAAATGTATTATCCCAGGCCATGTTTGATGGAATATCAACATTACTATGCCGTTTATTCCTCATAAAGCTCCAGATTTTGCTTGTATCACTTTTCAAGCCATTTTCAACCTTATCTAACTAGTTTTGATAAAGAAGATGCATTCAGTTTTTTTACACTGACACCTCTGTTTACTAAAAATTAAATAATTACAGTTTTTTTTTTTTTTCATTTTGAAGTTCCTATGTCCAATTTTTTTTTTGTGCTTAATAGTGAATAAGAGTTCATTGGAAAACCAACATGGATAATCTCTATCCCCCCTTTTTTTATATAATCAGACAAACTTAGGTATTCCGTTATGTAAAATATCATAGAACCAATTCATCTTATCATCATTACTATCTATTTTGTATAGATAACTCCAATTTAATCTCTCTCTTTTTTTTTTTTGCTGTCATCAGTCTTTTGACTGGTTTGATGCAATCTTCCATCCATTCCTATCTTGTGCTAACCTCTTCATCTCTACATATCCCCTGCAACCCACATTCTCAATTATCTGCTTCATATATTCTAATCTCTGTCTTCCACTACAGTTCTTACCTTCGACTGTTCCCTAAGACTGTTCCTTAAGAAATAATTATTCAAGCCCGCATAGTCAGCACTTTTGAATGCATATGAAGTATAATTCTGTTTCACGTAAGAACAAAAATTGAAATGAGCAGACACTGCTGGGTGAAATTTGTAAAACAAAGAGAAAAATACTGTCCACATTAGTTTTATAAAAACCCAATTCCTCTCACCCTTTCCACCCCCTTAATTATGGTCAGTGTTCTTTATACAATGCTACAGTTTCTATCCAATGTTGAAAGATGTATACACATGTATACTTTAAAACAAAAATACTGTCCACATTAGTTTTACAAAAACTAAACCACCTTCACACTTTCTTAATTTTTGACAATGTTCTTTGTACAAACCCACATTTTTTGTCTTATACTGAAGGAACTTTAAATCAAACAGAAAAATACTGAAAATTTGATTTACAAAAGCCCAACCCATTTTAATTTCTAATGTTCTTTATAGAAACCCATAGTTTTAAATCCCATCAAAATCAATTCAGCTGTTTTTAAGTTATGCCAGAATATTTATAAAATACAAGTGACATAATCATAGCTGGGCACAGTTAATCAAAAAGTTAATTTTGTTTACTGTTAATCCGCTACTTAAAAAATTAACTTCGATAATCGTTAAAGCGTTACATTTTTGCCAATTTAAAGCAAGTTAACCATCAACTGAGTTCTTATTGGGGTTCAATGTTTTAATCAGCTTCTCAAACGTATCGGATGCTACAATATGTAGTGGAATCATGTTGCCACTGAAAAAGTTTACAATCCATTGGTCTACACCAGCTTGATGTACGCCACTGTCAGTGACTACAATGCCATAAGATTCACCAATGCTTTGTTGATGTAATGTTTTATTAGCACATGGAGATAAAAAAAAAAAAAAAAAAATACTTTTGCTGCTTTCTACACCAGAACTTACAGCACTTGAAGAAAGCTTTGAATCGTTTTTCCTTATCCCACAGATTGACCTGGTTTCTGATGTTTCAACAAACTTAATATTTGGATCTATGAATCGTTTCAATGTGTTGTTTAAGATTATTAAGGGTAGAAATGTGAGTCTTCATTGTAGAAAGTTTAGTCAAACACAGTTTGAATTAGTAAATCATTTATTCTACCAATTGTTTACGATTAAGGCTAGAAATGTGAGTCTTGGTTATAGAAAATTTAGATAAACACAGTTTGAATTCATAAATCAATTATTCTCCCAATCTTGTTTTAAACGCAATATAATTGCATAAATGTGGCCAAGGATTAATAATCTTCTCGTTGCTATCTAGCGTTTATGATTTCACTAACAGTTTATAGATCCTGTTTCCATGATTAATCATGTACCGAATATCAGTTTAATTTATTTCACTAACAAACTCCAAACCAACAAAAATTAAAAAGTGGCACTTTATTCATCGTATTATAAAAATTTCACTGATCGAATTTGAAATGTGTGGTGCGCGCTGGTTTGCAGACATAAAATACAAACCCTCCAATACTCTAGCATTCCTGCTCACACCCACGCCTTGCTTACCATAACAGTTGCATATGCATCACATTCGCACTTGCAAATTGCATTACTTAATTCGTTGGTTGTTTGACTTGTTGAACTTGTCAGCATGCCATGGCGCATGATTCAAACAAACGAAGTGATGTCAACAACCAGTGCAATGGACTAAATTTAATGGAAATTCAATTTAACATAAATTAAGAAGGACGTTAATGGTTTTTTTAGATTAACTTAAAAGTTACTTTTTTGCAATTTTGGTAACTTCATTAATTAATAGATTAACAGTTTTCTGGCCAGCTGTGGATGTAATGTCTCAACATGTATGTCAGATTTTAACTTTGACCCCAAGATTTCACCTTGTGGAAACCCATTAAAAATCTGTTTTTACTGCACAATGCCGGAACAAAGAGATATAGATTTATACATGTGGCATGTATTAATGCACTGATGGTACATGGTTTGATTGTCAACCAATAACTTTAACAGATGTTGGGATTAGGTTGAAAGGCAGCCTGGACCAAAATATAAACTGAAACTCCATATCACAACATCCAATTCACTCTGTTCTGGGAATTGTTCAGGTGTATCGATGTTTAGTTTACTTCTGTAAACGGCTGCTGCCAAATTAATGAAGCTTGGTACACATGATTCACATCGGAAATATAAAAATGGTGTACGGTAAATCAATCCCGATTAAACCATCAACACTTGATACTATGCTAGTTAGCTATAAATAACAGAAAACAAAGAACTAAAACTGGTAAATCATCATCTTCTGTTTTCAGATGTACCTTTTATAAAGTTTGGATACAGAATTTCTATATCTTATCGTAAACTACAGACAGAAGCAAGTGCTCATCTAAGAAATGTCCTGAATGAGGAAATTGAGAACATTCATACATCTGGGACATGGAAAGAAGAACGTATTATCACATCAAGCCAGTCTACCCTGATTGATGTTGCTGGCCAGCATAAAAAAATACTAAATTTCTGTGCGAACAATTATCTTGGTTTATCGGTAAGTTACAAGGGGGAATCGGAAAGTCTTTGCCCTTATTTTTTATTAGCAAAAATAATGTACATACAGCTAATTACAAATATATGTACTATTCTATACACCTTACCCTATTTTTCCATGCAACCATGGAACCACCGTGGAACTGCTGTCCTGCCAGGAACTTCTTCAGTGGATCAAAAACATTAAAATCACTAGGTCCAGACTGTATGTTATGTGGCTCAGACTTTCCCAGTTAAATGATTGGATCTTGTCAATGGTTCTGATTGCCACATATGGCCTTTGAATTGTCATGGAGGAAAACCAAGTTGTCCACATCGGAGAATCCCTCGACGCTTTCCTAATTGCAGCCCTCAGATGTGACAGTATAGAACAATAACTGCTGGCACTGATGGTTGCACCTAGATGTATGAAATGTTGTCATCATTCAGCAATGCAGATAAGTCTGGGCCATTCTACACTTGGGAATGGATACATTAACTTCACATTTATAGCAGTAATTTGGCTAAACGAAAATAGGGGCAAAGACTTTCTTATGCATCATCATATTTGTTAGATTTGTGTAGTTTATACCATAAAATGATAGGAACTATATGAAATCTCACTATGTTACTAATTTTTTTAAAAAATACCTACATGAATGGAAAGTGCATGGGGCAGAATTATAGGTTCATTATTTTGTGAGATTTTCAGATTGTATTGATTTCAGGATCATCAAGATGTTGTGTCTGCTGCCAAAACAGCACTTGATAAATATGGTGCTGGGCTAAGTTCAGTGAGGTTTATTTGTGGAACTCAAATTCTGCACAAGGTAACAACTTATGTTATAACGTTTTCTTAGGTATTGATGTTCTTTAGTTGATTTTATAAAATATGTTGTGAAAATCTTCTTGACTTTCATTACAGGAACTAGAGAAGAAAATTTCAGAATTTCATTGTAGAGAAGATACAATTCTATATCCAAGTTGTTTTGATGCAAATGCTGGATTATTTGAAGCCTTTCTTACACCTGAGGATGCAGTCTTTTCTGATGAACTCAATCATGCATCTATCATTGATGGGATACGATTGTGTAAAGCACAGAAATTCCGATACAAACATAGGAACATGACAGGTATTTTCATTTTCCTAATCTCATGATTAACTCGGCGCCTTAATTTGTATTTCCAGCACAAAACATTTCCATGAACATAATCACAAGTTTCCTTATTTTATTTGCCTAACTGTTTTGATTATCACTGTTGTCATAAGTTTTGCACAACTAGTAAATATAATTTACAGTGTAGTGTGATAAATAATGGAGCTTTTTTTTTAGTTCAAAAACTTGGGAGGGTAAAAAAGAAAGAACAATTGAATTTTCACACTTGCTTCCATATTTTGTTACCGTTTCACAATGAAGTTAAAATTTGTTTCCTTCCACAATCCTAGATGCACATTGCCCCTAAGTTGTATATTTCCAGCAAGTTATTTGTTTGAAGTCACACATTTCAAAGATTTATTTTATTCTTCTTGACACAAGAAAGATGTATAAAGTAAAACAACTAACTTTGTTTCTTATTTTTCTGTCTTCCAAATGAATTTTTTGTGACTTATTGTGTACCCATATTTTATATATACAATGAACATCTCTTTATATGATGGGAGGGTTTGTGATATACATATCAGCATAAGGATATAAAGATACAGGAAGATAGTAGATAAATGATATCTTTTTTTTTCTACTTATGGCTTTATGCCTCATCGACGGCTAAGGTCATTAGAGGTGGGATGGGACTGGGGTCAAGGAACAGGAAGGAATTTGGCAATGGCCTTTTTGAAGGAAGTATCCTGGCATTCGCCTGGAGTGATTTGGGGAAACCATGGAAAACCCAAATCTGGATGTCCGGACAGGGATTCGAACCCACATCCTCCTGAATGCGAGGCCAGAATGTTAATTGTTCACCCACCACACGGTCAGCACTTTTTCTAGCTTCGCTAAATGGTTGTTGCAATAGCACAGTGCAAGTCCTTCACCCATTGTGACTTTTATATTTACCATCAAAGCAATCTTTGGTCTAAAGACTAGAATTTTTGTTTACAGCTGGTCATACACTGAAGAGCCAAATAAACAGATATAGGAATGCGTATGCAAACACAGAGGTGTTTAAACACTCAGAGTACGGTGCTGTGGTTGGCAACGCCTAAATAAGAAAAACAGGTGTCTGGCGCAGGTGTTAGATCTGTTACTGCTGCTAGAATGGCAGGTTATCACGATTTAAGTGAGTTGGAACGTGGTGTTATAGTCAGCGCACGAGAGAAGGGACACAGAATCCCCGAGGTAGCAATGAGGTGGAGATTTTCCAGTAGAACCATTTCACGAGTGCACCGTGAATATCAGGAATCCAGTAAAACATCAAGTATCCGACATTGATGTGGCCGGAAAAAGATCTTGCAATGATGGCTCCAACGATTGAAGAGAATCGTTCAACGTGACAGAAGTGCAATCCCTCCGTAAATTGTTGCAGATTTCAATGCTGGGCCATCAACAAGTGTCAGTGTGCAAACCGTTCAATGAAACATCATTGATATGGGCTTTCGGAACCGAAGGTCCACTTGTGTACCCTTGCTGAGTACAAGACACAAAGCTTTACACCTCGTCTGGCCCCATCAACACTGATATTGGACTGTTGATGATTGGAAACATGTTGCCTGGTCTGACAGGTCTCGTTTACAATTATATCATGCGGATGGAGACAACCACCCCCAGCACTACTTCAGACATTAGTTAAGTCCATGCCACGTCGTGTTGCGGCACTTCTGTGTGTTCGCTGGGGCCCTACACGATATTAGACAGATGTACCTGTTTCTTTGGCTCTTCAGTGTTTTTATCAAATGAATCTAATTTTACCACTTATGGGCAGCAACATTTGTGTGTAAATTTGACAAGCACTTACTGAATCCTTGACATTAACTGTTCTAAAAAAGAAGTCAAAACTAAAATTGAAAACTAAATTTGGAAACATTAAGAGAGTCGACAAATTTAAATGTGTGGGTGAATGGATACAATCAAGTGGGCTAGACAAGAAAGTGAATAAAGCTATAAAGATGGAACTAGCATACAAACTAATACAAAATAGATATCACAAGAAAATGATCTACAAAACAAAAATTAGACATGATACAACAGTCGTCAAGACAGAGGCTCAGAATACCTGGTATGGAATAAGAAAATGGAGATTTAGGAGTTAGAGAAAAGAGAGAGGACAATCTTAGAACCAATAAAGAGAAAAGATTGTACTTGGTGGAAGATGAAATATGTAGATCTTTATAGGTAGACAGAGAAAATTACAGACTAAATGCACATGGGGGACAGCAAAATGGGTTAAAGAAATGAGAAAAGTTTAGGAAAAGTTGGTATCCATCCTGATGAAATGAAGAATCTAACGGTATTTCAGACTAAAATTAATAAATTCAAGGGTTTCAGGAACATCGTATAAAGGCCAAGGCCACCAGATCTGAAGAAAGAAGAAGAGACCTCAGTAAAAGAATGAAAAAATTCTGGGAGGAGAAGGAAAGGCGAACCACTTGTTTCCCGTGGTTGAAAGTAGGCCAAAACCAAAAGAAGTGAAAATATTGAAAAGCACTGAAAGTCTGGCACCTATTCTTGAGAATGTTGTCATGTTTTTAATTTTGTGGTAAACTGTGTAAACACAATGTGACAAACTATTTTGACATCTTTTTTCATAGCTAATGGATTTTAGTATCCACAGTTTCATTTAATTATTCATGTATTTTCATTATATAATTTCATTTTATGTCCACTGGGTTGAATTAAAGAGTAATTAGTATTTAATTTGATTTTAATACTGATTTGTTGTAGATCATTTTAATCATGTATAAATTGGCATGATATTGGATAGTTCCTATTGGTGAATGAAAGTACCCAGTATTATAGCAAGTTTAGGCAACTGTTCTTAATTTGACTATCTAGTATTTAATGCCTTTCGTTTGATTTTGAAGTATGTAAATTAATAAGTCTTGTATCCGCAGAAAGGTTGGAGAGAGTTTCTTGGACTCCTCCATAGTTAGTATTGATAGTTACAGGTTTTAGTCGAGTCATTCTGTTGCCAAAATTACATGAATTTTGACATGTCTTATTGTTGGTGGCCTGGTTTATCTAAAAGTGTGTAATTGGTTCCATGATCATAGGAGCTATTTTTTTTAGTCATTATGTGAAGTTTAAGCTCAATTTTGCAAAGTTTTCCCAACAAGCTCTACTGATGACAACTACATCCATGTTACAATGGAGTGATAGTAGCTGCAAATTACTGTTAGCATGTGACTGTTTCTGAAGGTCTTCGAGTTTCTGAGTAACATTCAGTATGTCTATTTCATGAACAAACCATCGTTAATCTAAAGAATAGTAGTATAATTAAAAGGTTAGTTTCAATGACAGCTATGTTTTCTATTCCATAGAAACTGTTTTTTGAACCATTGCATCTGAAAATTTTTTACACGTGTTACAACAACCCTTCATAAAATGGAACTTCATCTGGGCTGAACCATTAATTTCATCGTATAAAGCCACTTAAAAAATATGCTATAACAGCACTGTATCTAATCAATGCCCTTTATTTTTGCTGTAGATAGTGAGTTATTTCATTACTTAGTTTGAATTGATACTTTGGTTCGTACGGAAAATCAACCAAGTTCCATTAATGTTTACTGTTTAGACAACTTTTAATTGTAGAAAGATTCATATAATGGAGTTTTCACTGTATGTTGACTGGGATAAATGATACGGAAACTAGTCAACCCTCTTTAATGTAGGGCTTAGACTATGTAGGATATTTTCTCAGCGTGATGGAAGTCTTTAAAAATACCAACACAAATTTTACAAATATTATTTTTAGATTGAAAATATAAACTACTTTAATGATTTAAACACAGCATAGCCATTTCTCAATACAAATTAAGATTAAAGTTAAATATTGTCAATAGTTGTAATCTCTGAGCATTACTATCAACATGTCACAAGTAAAATTGCCTTCTGTAATAACTGCTACCTTGGCTTTAGGAGTAGCTGCATCATATACTAATTTTTTTTTTTTTTAAATACCTTTACATTGTCAGGTCAAAAGTATTTTGGGGAGCACTTGTCAACTATGCTCCTGCACCAGGAACCAAAACCACAAGGGGGGGGGGGGCACAGGAAGCAATGAGGAATAGGGACGAGATAAGTCACAATTGTATACATGAATATCAGAATAGCATTGACTAATATAGACAATCATTGTGTATAAACTTTAATTATTAAATGGTTCGAATTGTATTTTGATGTAGTTTCGTATGCCGCTCCCTTATGGTGATGTGGGCATCCCTCTCTATGATAACGCAGCATACCCTGATGCTCACTATTAAGCACAGCAGTTATTTTGTTGGATACAAATTTGGGAGGACTGTTATCCAAATTCCAGTTGATAGATCCATACCTTTCTTTCTACTAGTTTGATGAAACCTTCCATCTGTTACTATGTTAAGCTAATCTCTTCAAAACAATATACCCATTTCAAGTCCAAATTATCTACTTCACATATTCTAATGGGCAACAATGGAAAGAAAGAACTGCTGCAAGGCAATATTTATATGCAAAGGATAGATGAAATATACCCAACAGTCACCAAAGCTGAAGGGAGGAGGGTAGCAGAAACACAAAATAATACACAAACATAGAAAACACAATACTTTGGGGTTAACCCTTTGTCAAGTAGAAAAAACTAGTGGCTGAGCTTGTGACAAAGGGTTTTCTGTGTTTTATTTCGTGTTTCTGCTGCCCCCCTCCCTTCAGCTTTGGTGAGTGTTTGGGATATTTTAACTATCCTTTCCATATAAATTTTCACATGTTCTAATGTTTCTCTTCCTCTGCAGTCCCATTCTTCAATTGTTCCCTCCACTAGCAAATCAATGAATCACACAAGTCTTGAAATATGATCCACCATTCTTCCTCTTAGTTCTGCAAGCCTCATCCTCTAATTTATTTTCTCACTTATCATTTCTAAAACACATTCATTCTGTAGCTTATCCATCCACTTAAAACATTCTGAACAGAAGACATCACGAGGCATTATTCTGCTGTTATGAACATCCAATATTCGATCCGATCAATTTTTAGCATGAGCCTCCCCTCACACTTTCTACTCTTCAGTTCATTTTCTCAAGTCCTTTAATATTTCTCAAGCATTTTAGGTCACCGATTTTTTTTAATTAGTCATTACCAACACTTTCCATGTTACATTCTCATGCCCATACAAATTACATCTAATTTTATTGATAATTATCTTTCATCTCATCTGTTGCTAACGCTGCACTAATCTTCATAAGTTTAATTTGACTGATTTTATTCTACTCCCAAACTGAAACCACTGGTTAATATTAGAATGACAAGTAGGAGTAAAAAAAACTCTCTTGAACTTCTAAAAGCCATTTTACCATTTTTTTAAAATTATTTTATTGATATCTATCGCTTATTTTTGATTCCTTTTGCTTATTACCCACAATATTTGAATCTCTTAACTTTGTCTAACTGTTCTTTTCCAACTTCCATTTTTGTCCCCCACTTTGCAAAAGTATACGCAAATAAAATTGAGAATTATCTAAAATTTGTTGTGAGATGTGAAGGTTGGTGTTCTGATAACATATTCACTGTCAGTGAGGTTATGATAATCAACTTGTGGTTTAGCCTGTATAAACAGCATTCAATATATTCGATAATTCAGAATAAGTTCTCTAACTCTTGATTGCAGCTAATTTAAATATTCAGTTCTGAATTACTGTGGCCACCATTTCCACATTGTAATAAATAGTAAGTAATGATTCATAGTTGGTTTTCAACACTACGAAATTACAAGAATAAGTTTTAAGTTCACTAATTAATTGAATACACTGCTAAAAATCTTCTCAGCCACCACAAGAATATTTAGCTCAATTTGACCATGAAATATAGTTAAACATGGACTTTTTCTTCCGAGTCTACAAGATCGATAGCGCATCCTTCAGATCTACTCCAACAATCACCTGCAACAAGTTAAAGCTTTTAAATTCTATTTAGAGTACAAAAATCATCCAAAACTAAGGATGCAGCCTGTAGAAAAATTCAAAAACCATTCTCTATGTTTTTAAGATGTTTTAAACTAATTTAAACAGTTTTAAGCTATGTGTTTCTGAAATCCATGAGCCAAATTGACCTATTCCTGTTTCAACAAGCTGCAGCGATCTGCCAAAAATTTCAAAATGAGGCTTCTTGTAGGCTACCCCAGCCATTACATGCCAGTGTTCTAGAAGCTTTAGCAATTGATTTTTATTGAAACTATTTGTTAAGCTTCCCAAATTATTCAAGACCCCTTTAATTTACTTGACTAATTGACCTCTTATCCAATGTTAACATCATATTTAAATCATGGAAGTGTGTTATTTAACTCAATTAGCAAATTCCCTATCCTGCTTAGTGTTCATATGTTTTACCAATAGCCTTACACTCTATGAAACTATTAATCACTTGTCAGATACATGCTTCCAAAACCCACCATTAAGCTCTCTTATGAAATAATTATAAAATTACTAAAATCTCCGAAACTGTAAAAAATGATTCCATAATGTTACAAACTTATGGAATTTAGCTCTACTTATGTCACTTTTCACATTAGTAAAACATTATATCCTCAAATAACTGTCTAATTTCAAGTTATGTCAATATCATGTTGTGTAATCGTCAAGTGTGTTCTCACAGTTCTGATTACTTAGTCTTTTCAGTATATAAGCTTATTTTTTTAACACCCATGATCAATAAGTATTCTACTTTAATCCTTAACTGTCTTTATGTTAAATTCCTTATCTGCAGCAATTTCTGGAGATCACCACATCTGTGTAATGTGTTTATAATTCTGGCATATTTTTACTATCTTATTTTTAACAACTGCAATCTTCTCATCTCTCTAAAATGAGAGGTTCTTCCCATTAATTATTTTTGTGTTTGTACTTATTAAGGCTTTGCCTTATTGAGAACTTCAATGTCTAGGACGGAAGTGTCATGGTGGTAATGGACGACTGTATCAACATCTGCCTCATTTTTTTTTTGCAAAATTATCTAAACAGTACTAAAAATAAGATAGGATAGGGAAAAATAAATAGATACCCATCACTTACCACAGATGAAGGCAGGAGGGCGAGATGAACATGTAAATACACAAAAACATAAACAAATTGTACAATATTTCGACATGAGTCTTAATCATGTGAGAGGCGAAACATATGGCAGGGGGAAAAATGTGGTCACATCCCAACTCGCCACATGAATGAAGCATAGGCGGAAATCGCGCGGCCCCCTGCCATATGTCTCGCCTCTCACATAATTAAGACTCATGTCAAAATATTGTGCAATTTGTTTATGTTTTTGTGTTGTTACGTGTTCGTCTCGCCCTCCTGCCTTCATAAATGGTAAGTGGCGGGTATCTATTTATTTTTCCCCATCCTATCTTATTTTCAGTGCCTCGCGGCAGTTCCTTTGTTTCCATTATCCTAAACATTACTAACGAATATTCAGTGAGCTTCCAGCACGATTTATAGCTGAATTTGTACTTTATTGTTTTAAGAGCTATTTTATAGCTACTGTGCTTCTATTTTATATATTTTAATCTGTCAGATTGTATTTTTTTTATAGTTCATATTTGTTTACCATTTCCCTAATTCATTTTTGGGGCATAAACCTGTTAAAATGTTTTTAGTTTGCTATAATATATATAAAGTCTTGACATTTTATCGCCTTTGTTCCGTTAGATCAGTGCTTCCCACAAACCCTCAATTTGGGGGGGGGGGGGGAGGGGGCAGCAGAAGTGGTGCAAGGCATGGGCGGCCACCTATGGCCTCGTGGTCTGAGGGACATCACACATCGTTTTATGTTGCTTTATTTAACCCACAAAAAAGATTATGACCATTAAAAGCTGTGGCAACAACTAAATGTTTTACTCATCATAAAACAATAAATCCTGGTGACTGTCGCGAAGTATTCATGGCCGCTGAGTTTTTCTCATCTAGTTTGCTTCTCAACGCCTACAGAGCCAATGAGTCTGCCACACACAGTCATGCCGTCATATGTATTTTTGTATTTCTGATAGCTTCTGAATGTGATAGTAAGTGTAGTTCATTGTTTGAAAACGTTAAACCTTAAACAATTAGGTTGATGATCGTTCGGATACATTGAACAATAGATGTGCAGTACCAATAGAACTTTCAGAAGTCCTAATTCTGAGGAAAATCAACAGTGAATCAATTTATTAAAAGAATATGTTCTTAATAAATAATGCAGTAAGAAATAATTACAACCACATATATATATATTGTGTTATATACAATCGGCCCAGTGAAGGTCTTGGTGTCAATTGGGCATCCCAGAAATTGTAAGTTTGTACATTTGTTTGTTTGTCTGTGATAACTTTAGAATAATAGATTCAATATTTTTGAAATTTGGCAGTAAGGTTTATGGTAGCAGAATTTGTAAATCTGTATATGAACTAAATCGGTCCCAGGGATTGTTGAGATTTATGGGAACTAAGACCAAAAAAGTCAGTAAAAAATTAGTAACTGAGAGAATGTAGTCATATTAGATATCATACATAAGAACTTTGTTTTTATATTTCTTGTTTAATTTTAGATTTTATAGTTTTTAAGTTATAATCTAAACTTTGAAATCAAAAAGTTCAACTGCGAGGTCTCTGTTCAATGTGAAATATTAGTTATGTAATTCCTCAAATATATATATAAAATCATTGTGGGCATATGTAGTAGGATTTATAATATCTAGCTACTTACTCAAAGAAGTAAAAATGTTGTTATTGTTTACTGGTTACATTCAACAATAAACGAGCTACTTATTTTAACATGTCAGGCCAAGGCCCACGAGAGAAAATGAGTATCTGATTCAGAAAAAAAAGGAAAACTGAAAGAACTCTGTCAAATCAGGTTTTAAGTTCAGATATTATGAAGTTCTGCATCTGATAGAGAAGAATAATCAGAAAGACAGAACCATCTGAATCCAGGGCCGGCGGATAATGTGGGTATGGTGGGTAGCAGTAGCCATCAGGGAAATTCTGGATGGGTATTTTACCCACCCAGAATTTGAGAGCAACTGAGCATTTATAGAGGAAAGAAATGAGAGAAAAAAAGGAAAATAGAGCTGACCATCTAAGCATATAGTTTTACCATTCAAAATAAGTGTAAAATAGGCTCTGTACCTATAATATCGCCATGAGCAAAGCACAAAATTCCTTTGATGTTTCAACAGAGATCGCCACCCCAGCTACTGCCTACCGAACTCGATCGATGGCAGACAATCGGTGTGCATGCAAACAAGAATGCTACAATTGTACGTCTAAAGCCGTCATGCGTGAAAGCCGCTTTAGTGTATTTCGAGGCACTTCGGCTGAATCCATGTGTATTATCGACAAAAAAGTTCAAATGGGCAAATTCATAGTCAAGCTGTAAAGGCGAAATCAAATGAGTGTAGATAATGCTAGAAGAAAGCAGAACGTGGAGGATAAATTTGCATCATCCTTAGACGTAGATCCACTTGAACTTTTAAAAGGTGAACTTGTTCAATCATCTTATCGCGTGACTGGTTATAATTATAAATAACTCAGTTCTTCTGCTTTTAAAATATATTGTTTATTACACTCATATTCCTCTAGGAACTACATCGAAGAATGCAAGGTTCTACAGCAATGAAATGGTTTCAAAGCAACCGTTCGGCCTTTACGTCGCTAACCTCCAGCTAACTCTTGATTTTCTTATCGCAATGGCAACTTACATTTCCTTGCTATAGCAGTAAATATATCGATTTTTGTTTAATTTCATGGCACAAAAATATGGTTTTCTTATGAAATGTTTCTGTTCTGTCACATGCCTCCTCAAGTTCACCATGTCTTTGCTTAAAAGACATTGGTAAACTTAAAAAAATAACCTTGCATCCAGTGATACTCTTTCCTCTGTTCTAGTAGAAATCTTTTACAAAACACTTTACAAAACATTCTCTTCTTCTAACAACATAATGAAATGAACTAAAGAAAAACATGTCCGAAAATTCACACAAATACAAGTCCTGTCACGGTCGCCATATCGCGTGACTGGTTATAATTATAAATAACTCAGTTCTTTTGCTTTTAAAATATATTGTTTATTACACTCATATTCCTCTAGGAACTACATCGAAGAATGCAAGGTTCTACAGCAATGAAATGGTTTTAAAGCAACCATTCGGCCTTTACCTCGCTAACCTCCAGCTAACTCTTGATTTTCTTATCGCCATGGCAACTTACATTTCCTTGCTATAGGAGTAAATATATCGATTTTTGTTTAATTTCATGGCACAAAAATATGGTTTTCTTATTAAATGTTTCTGTTCTGTCACAAGCTGAGTCGAAATCGTGAGGGTTAGTAAAAGTAAATTCTTATTTTTGTTCTCCACTATATACACAAGTATATAGGTAATGTATAAACACGTGTATGTACTAGAGATGAAACGGAAGTTATATTATGGAAGCAGAAACAGAAGCAGATGTCTTTTGGTGTCATAGATATTCATTTACTTTCTAATTACTTCTATTTAATATAATTTAGAATGAAATAATGTTTATTTTAACAATCAAATCAATCCATCAATAACTGACTTTTAAGTAAATAATAATAGTTTTCTAATTACTGTAACTAAGATTTGAAAGTTAAAAATGGCAAGTTAACTTTTAAAAACAAAAGCTTAGCAGCCTTTTCCATTTTAAATTGCTTCCTTCTCATCATAAATTAAGGCTGCTTCACTGAACAATTTTTTGCTAGCAACACTGATAGGCGAAGCTGAAAAAACCTGTGAACTAATGATAACTTGGAACATTTGCGAGCATTTATTTGTACCTCTTATGAGTGGACAGACAAAGTACGAAATGAACGAGTTTTGGAAATGATGGGTGAGGAAAGACGTTTGTGGAAGAAGCTTATAGAAAGAAGAAACAGGCTGGTAGGTCATATTTTGAGACATGCTGGATTGGTTAATTTGCTAGTGGAGGGAACGGTCGAAGGTAAGAACTGTAGGGGAAGACAGAGATTAGAATATATGAAGCAGGACATGGGTTGTAAGGAATATGTAGAGATGAAGAGGTTAGCATAAGATAGGCTGGATGGAGGATTGCATCAAACCAGTCAAAAGACTGATGACAGCAACAAAAAAATACAAAAAATACAAAAACAGAAGTACCTCTTTTGATGGAAGTCTTATTTGCTTCAACTATTGAACTAGACTGACACTGATATTTTTTCCTTCTTGCTGCAACTTAAGACTTGCATTTAGTTTTTCACACTCTTTAAAATCTTTTGGATGCATAGATTTCAAATGATTTTTTAAAGCAATGTTAGTATGGTAGAAATTCTTTTTCATATAACGTATACTTTGCCAAAGATTCAATTTTTTCTATGAAAAATCTCAAGATCACACTTGATTCGGTTATACAACAAAATACATACATTGCGGATAAACTCTCACGGCACTAGTTTTTTTCATACCAGATGCACTGAACCGTTAAAAATAGTCGATAATATCACTGTGGTATAATCAGTATCAATGGCTCATTCAAAACAGATTTCCAACAGCCGTACAGAGTTGTCAAAAATATTTAATACCTGGAAGGCCTTCATTGCAAGTGAGAATTTAATTGGATTGTTTCTAACTGTGAAAACCAAGGCAGAAACCTCATTTTTGCCAAGCACAAGTTGGTGCTCTCAAAACTCATAGGCCACTGCTATTATGGGGCTACTAATGTTTTTGACAAAAATAACAGGATTTCAGTCACGAATACACAAAGAGCCTCGAGCTTTATTTATTAATTGTAGTGCTTATAATCTTAGAGTTATAACAGCAAGAAAATTCGTTGGAACTATTAAGGTTTGATAAACTTTGTGCGAAACTTTTCAAAACAACTTCGACATTTTAAGAAACGGCAAGTCGCAATAGGAAAAGGAACTAATGATGATTTGCCTTTTCTTGCAGCCTATTGTCCAACAAGTTATTTATGAAGATTACAAGTTTAAGCCATTTTTTAAAAAAATATATTTTTGAATTTTTAAGCATATTTATTAATTTTTTACTTATGGTTAGTGAGACTCAAAGCTCTTAAAACAGAAAAAGAAAATTATCAGCAGCTAATGAAATTCTTATATGATCATTCTGCATCCAGGCAGTAGATAGTGCAGTTAAGGCTTTTGCATTATGCTCCTGCATGGAATCGTTTGGGTGTATTTTCTATTTAACAATGATAATAGAAATTTTTGATCGTGTCAAAATTTTGAATGCAGATTTCAGAAATTAAATCTACGAGTTAATTGAATCGTAAAAGCCATGTAGGGCTACGTGGGGGGGTTTCACAGGAAGCTAAAATGGAGCTAAGTGGTTTATACACGCTCCCTAAGTAGTGGTCTCTGCACGCCATGTACTGTGCTGCTGCCCACTCACAATACTTCGCGAACTTCAGGCCAGTGGAGTGTGGTTCAAAATTTATGAACTTGTGCGAATGCAGTATAGTTGTGTGTTTCAAATTTACCATTTCCTTAACATAATTCACCATCATAATGTGTTGTGTTTTATTACGAAAAAACACTGGCAATTGCAATCTTGAATATTATGTTTTTACTTGCAACACTTGAAACAGTGATCACAAGAAAGAGCTAATCGTTGTTGTGTGAACTATGGTAGTCATGTATGGATAGTTTAATTAATTAAGAATGAGTGAGGAAAATTTCTCAATGAATTGTTTAGTTAGTCTATTCATCACAGAGGCATAAAACTGAATGCACCAAGTAATTACTGCAGAAGAAAGACAGCCACATTGAGATTTTTGGCTATGGGTCAGAGTTTTGAAGATCTGACATTTCCTTCGAGGATTTTACCACAAGAATCGAAAATTGGTCATTTTTTCTTGACTGTGTCTATTGTTGCTGTAGGGATCACCAATTTGTAAAGATCCATTAATTTCCTGTACACCTCATCTTTAAGTCATTTATTTGCAAATGACTCATCCTTCAACTTCCACAAATATGGAAACTGCTAACATTATTCAATAAACGAAGAAGTGAATTGTGGTTTGTCGTCCATTTTCTTGACAGGCCTAAACAGATTAAACTGCGCGAAAAATCTGTAGCCTATTGTCAGGCAAGAAAAACGTATCTGTCAGACACATTGGCTGTAGTCAAACTGCTTGTGTGTGTCTGTTTTGCCCTTGAGTATGTTTACTCAAAAATTGTAAACTGAGAACTACTGGTAGTTCAGGCCCCGATCTCACCTATCCACACACTAACAGTTATGCAATACCTGCAGTATAAGATCTTAATATGGACTGTATGTGTGAGCACAACTGTGAGAAACTGACAATTTAGTGCCTTCAGATAAACTGTAAGTGTGTGGAGTGCTTTACGACTCAAAACTTACCCAATATCGACAATGTTGCAAGATAGATTCAATAACATTGCAATATTACACGAATGTGGTAATGTCACTGATAAACTAGATTTGGAAAAATTGCTGAACTAAACAAGCAAAACAGTACAGTTTTTTCATTGCACAATTAATGCTGAATAGTAAAGTAAAAATATTAATAATAATTTTTTGTATACAATTAAAATATATTGTATAAACTGTATGATAAATTTTTTAAATTCATTTTGTAGTTTTTTTCCTGTGAATTTCTTTTATGTATTATTTCGTATGATTGTATTAATTATTATTATTACGGGGAAGATAACTGGATATTTTCAAGGGATCTCCTCTCACCCCCCCCCCCCCCCCAAATCCCAATTGCCTTACTACCAACTCTGGCCTCACACGAAACACTGGCTCTGTCTGAATTGATTCCTTCAACTTTCAAAAACAATATAGCCATGTCCGAAAGTCTGTCAAATTTGAAAAGTACTACAGATGTACTCAGTACTAACTACCAAACCACAGCCAGAGTTAGAGACATGATCAAACTCTAGCCAATCAGAATCTGAAAATTCTGTGTATTTAGCATTAACCTGCTTGTTTCAATGACAGAAGTTCATTGGTTACCTAAATGTGCACATTTGGATCGATTTTTTCCTGCACAGTTTAATTCTGCATTGGACATCGTGGAAAGTGAAGATAATGATTTTTGGCTACATTTAATTATTTCAAGAAATGACATTGCTTATTTGACTGACGTATTTGCTACTTTTAGCAAAACCAGTTTGAAGTTACGAGAAGATATATTAAATTTAATCGTACCTAAAAGAATAATTTCTGCATTGCAAAACGTCTTATATACAAATAAAACTTGGGGTGAGACGAATGCTATCAGTTTCCAAATTTCAAAACTGCAAGAACATGAAGATTTTGCTTGCTTACTGCCTACCCTCAATAGCTTTTTATCCTGGCCTTAATCACAGATTTGAAGACATTCTTTACTTGTTACCCCTGACTGGGTGTTCGATCATTCTGCAGTCAATGCATCCATACTAATACAGGAGTAGTAAATTAAATTATCTAAAAATGAGGAGCTGAAACCAATATTTGAACAAGAATGCCATAAATTCTTGAAACAACAACGGATAACAATTTTATGTCCTGCATATGGGTCATCAGGTTCTGACACCAAATGTAAGTGTTCCGACGAGCAAAGTGGAGAGAGGAATTCTATCTAGTGAATAAATTCATAGATGTGATGTTACAAGTTTATTGAAGTTGATATACGCCAGAAGCCACAGTCCACACTGGTTACCAAATTTACAAAAAGAAGCACTGAAAGAGCAAGGGCGCAAGTGATTGGCTGATTCAGTTGGCATGACTCCCTCACGAGGCTCGTACTGATAGCTCTGGTGTAGAAGTGAGCGAGTCTTAATCACTTGAAATGAAGGTTTTGCCAACGCATTTGGGCCAAGGCAGCAACAACTCCATTGCCTCTGCATACTCAGCACATTGTAAGGAACCAGGCCGTGCATACCGGGGCTATAGTATCGCCTATGTGCCTTAACTTACTCTCTTGTCTACTAACAGTTCTCTTTACAACTCGTTAAATAATTTGGATTTGACCATGTAGCCAAAGTAACTCAACTGAATGCTCAGGTCGCCACTATATTCGTTACCCCCGAATATAGAAAAGGGTTCTATGCTAACAACTGAAGCACACAAAGTCACTTTTAGAAAACTTCAAGGTTTTATTTTCAAAGTCAATAGTTCAAAATAGCATTTACAGTTGAGCAGGCATATCGAACTCTCTTTTCCAAAAATTGCACGTTGTGGAGAGAAACTTGACCGACCGAAACCCCTTTAACAAATTTAAAAGTTCATGTTAGTTACTATATAACCCGACACGACCCAACATGGTTGAACTAGCCAGCATGGCGAGTTACAACCAGCGCGACGAAAGACAGACCGAAACCGACGCCAGGCAGGAACAGATAGACCGGAACAGACCGAATAGACCGCGGCAAGAACAGACCGGCTCTTTTATCGAAACCACGAGAACCAGTGACGTCAGCAACTGTCTCACATCTTTTTCCTCCGCGTAGCTCAAAGAGTACGAAATTTATTTGACGATCCAGACTATTAAAAATGTTTAAACTTTGATAGTATCTGGACTTATCCACTAGAAGTCCGACGGCAGTCTCGTGAGAAATTTAGAGTAATTAATTTTAGAGTTTTAGCTGTTTAAGACTCCGCGTAGTGATACATTCAAATTTGGGTAAAATCCCGAAGTGTTCTAGAACTTTTTACGCGCGTGCACAACAATCTGCGACAATCTATTTTACAAAAACTTAATTTCCGGACAAATGCTTAAACTTTTGATGAAAACCCATATATGTATGAACTCGTCTTGATTAGGGCTAACCACTGATGTAAAATTTAAATTGATATCTCTTTTAATAAAAAAGCTCATTATTTTCTCTTAATTAAAATCACTAATTAGACTTTGCCGAATTACTTAATTTTATTGCCAAAATATCGGCGATAGTGCTAACTACAGCTGGTGATAAAAGATCGGTTGTAGCTTTACTGGATTTAAAGTTATTACAAATCTTAGAATTTCACTATTCTGATCGCGTGTTTCAAAACTCGAACAAACGGGAATAACTCTTAAACCAAACATTTCCCGATATGATAATTACACTTTAAAATGATTATTATGACAAATTACAACTGTGAGCAAGATTACAGGGAAATTCCTTAAAGTTGAAAACTGTACTTCTCAAAATTTCTAAGTCCCGTCTAAGCAAAACTAGAATTTGCCAAAATTCTAAGGTCCTTACAACATTCCTTGGATGGTGATGTATGCTCGGTGCTGTAGGTTTCAAAATCCCATCTGCTCACATAACACATGTTGTTTGGAACAAATTACTGTACTTCCCAATAATTCATTATGCCCCTGACAAAATCCACTGATAAATAGGGTGGAGAGTTACAAACATAGAGCTGAACATAAATGCTCTCATATTATCAGATTAGGTTCACCCATTTCACTGAAACAGAAGTTGTAATTTCAATGAATAACACAGTAAATATTAAAATACTTTATTTTTATCTAATTTTTGTCACATTTATCGCTCAAGACATCAAAGCTAAATTTTTAATTTTTTCAGTATGCAGTTGAGTCATTTCTCTTGAGGATTAATTAACAGTTTTTTGCTACAAGAAGGGATCCATGTCATAATAAGTTTGGGAACCACTATGCCAGATGGTAAAAGGTTTACTTGATGGATGTTATCATTTTTTTACATTCTTCACAGTCTAACTGATACCTGTAGGATGTTCCATAACAAAATTACTGCTGCATTTATCCAAGCTGGTGTATTTACTGCTCTAGATGAACAAATTTAAAATTTAATTATGAGTGTTAGCATAATTTTGTTTTTACAGTGTTAGGTGATACAAATTTAAAAGTTAATTACAAATGATTTTTGTTTCAATTTAATTAGTTTCAATCACTAATTAACAAATTTTTATCATCTATGATTTGAGTTCAGTAAATTAAAACATAGCATGTATTTTACAATAAGTAAATATTATCTCCAGATCTTGAAGAACAGCTAATAAATGCAAGAAAAGCACGTTTGAGATTAATAGTAACTGATGGAGTCTTCTCAATGGATGGAAATGTTGCTCCTATTCCCAAAATATGCAAACTGGCTAAACAGTATGGAGCTCTGACTTTCGTTGACGACTGTCATGGAACAGGCGTCTTTGGAAAAACTGGGAGGTAGGCTGTAATCAGTATCATTGCTTAGTTACTTTTTTTTTTTTTTTTTTCTTATGGCTTTACGCCTCGTTGACATCAAGGTCATTAGAAGGGGGGGGGGGAGGACTAGAGACAAGGAACTGGGAGTTTGGCCATGGCCTATTGAAGGAATCATCTTGGCATTTGGCTGGAGTGATTTGAGGAAAACTATGGAAAACCCATGACTGGATGGGGATTCGAACCCATGTCCTCCAGAATGTTAACTGTACACCCACCACGATCAGTGCTTAGTTACTGGTTTTTTTTATTAATAGTTGCAAAGATTATTAAGGGTTTTTGTGTGCTTGAACTCCTTCACCAGTCTTATCAATAAAACACAGAATTGGAAAAAAAAAAAAAAAAAAAACCAGACACACACACACATGAAATAAATAGTATGTTATCTTTCTGACTCATCTGAAAGCAGTTTCAGTGGAATAGAAAAAAATTATTTCTTTAACAATATTAACACTTGTTAAAAGGTATCATGTTTCAAGTATCAGTTTCATTAATCAATGTATACTGATTCTCCTAGCAGTAATGTTCAAAAATCACTTGCTATAACAGTTTTATAGAGAAAAATTAATCAGGAAACAGAAAATCTTTCAGAAAAGGCTTAAATCAATCATGATTTTGTAATAATTTATATTTTTTTAAAGGAGCATAATGATTGCAGAAACGGCTGAAAGGAATATTATTCACTTAGACTTCATAAATCTTCTTATTGCTAACTGTAATGGTTCTCAGTTTCCACAGATTATTGCTTACTTATCATGGTTTCCATTTGAAACATTTTATAACATGATTGCAAAGTAGCTATCACCAAGGTCCTTTCAAATAGGTCTTACTCACATGATTAAGGTAGGTCTGTTTATGTAGTTCACTGTTTGCCTTGTACGCTCACATGATTAAGATGTAAACAGAAATATTTTTTTTTCTTTCTCTGTATGCCTGAGTATATTTGTCATTACAATCCTCCTGCATTCAGCTTTGGTAAGAAAAGGATTTATTTTCTTGTTTCAATTTACATTTGTTCCTAAACCAAAATGTTCAGAATAACTTACACCAAAAGGAGATAACCAGAGTTTGTTCTGTGATGCCTTTATAAATAAATAGTCTTTAAATAGACTAACACAATTTTCTTGGTTCTATTTCTTACATAGGTCTCACAGCATCACTTACTGAGTTGTAAAATCTCTTATGGTTGTTAACAGCCATTACCCAACAAGACGTTTTAATAACAAAAGAATGAAAATATGAAAAACAAAATGGCTATCTTGGTATCTGTTCGAGGTATTGCTTTTAATGAAAATATTACAGCACCAAGTTTCTTGAGTTGTTGAACATGTTATAGTGCATGTAACATACGAAGGCAGAGGGAGAAATTTATGGCTTTACGCCTAGTCAATGTCACGGTCATTAAAGGTGGCATGGGAACAAGAAATGGGAAGGAATTCTGCCATGGAATATTGAAAGAAGCATCCCGGCATTTGCCTGGAGTGATTTGGGGAAACCATGGAAAACCCAAATCTGGATGCCCAGATGGGGATTCGATCCGGTGTCTTCCCGAATGCGAGATAGGAATGACATAGAATATGCTTCAGCAGTTCTCTCCTCAGTCACAGATCAGCCCTCTGGCATCTGCTTCGCACTTAAAATGCTTAAATATTTTAAAAACTTGCTCTCTGCTTCAATTATGCAAAACCTTATGCTTATGCTGCTCGTTTTCAATTTAGAATTATTGCAATTCTCACCGATTTACAACTGTCCACTTCACAAAAACACCACATTTTGACACTCCTGTTACCATGACAGGCTCTGGATTGTCACTGAATCCAGTTGGTTACTGGCAGAGCGATGAAGTCCATGAGCATAACCTTACTAAACTGGGCCGCCATCATTCGTGGCACACACTATAGTCTCAATTTAAATGAAGATGTATGTATGAGGTCTGCTAAAAAAATAATGGGAATTGTTTTTTTTTTAAGTTTGTTGGTACACATTTTCCTGAATTAAATTGGAATTGGCAGCCATTTTGAATGTTTAGTTTATTTCAATAGTGAAAAAGATTAAGCATGCTTTGATATGCTCGGCAATTTTGTACTTTATAAAAAGATGGGCCAAAGAATCTGTATAAAATGTTGCTAGAAAAATGGAATAAAGTGCAGTACTGCATTTGAAATATTAACAGTAGCTCTTTGCGAATCTACAAGTGGTGTAGATGTTTCAAAGAGGGATGTAAGACATCAACAACCAATGTCAACATCGAATAAGTAAAAAAAATGATTCCGGAAAATTGCTGTTTCACTATTAAGAGAGGTTGCTAATGATGTCGGAAAATCATTTGGCACATGCCAAGCAATTTTTTTAAAAAAGTTTTGCGCGTGAAACATGTGGCAGCAAAGTTTGTTCCAAAATTGCTGAATTACACCCAAAAACGTCTGAAATTGCTGAATGAAGTAAAAAATTATACAGAACTTCTTAAAATCGCCATAACAGGTGACGAAATATGGTGTATGCATATTATGTTGAAAGCAATGCCTTTTGGAAGCTGACTGTTTGATCAAATGTGAAAGTTATCCTTAATGTTTTCTTTGATTTCAGTGCCATGAGTTCCTGCCAAATGGTTGTACTGCTACCTAGTTGTTATGTGCTGTTTGCACGTAGCTATCCATCAAAAACGCCCAGATTGTGGCAAAACCTCGTCATGATAATGCTCCCACTCACACCTGTATGGTTATTAATGATTTTTTGGTAAAAAAATAAAACTGTTGTTTCGTCTCAGCCACCATATTCGTCCGACATGTTCCCTTGTGACTTCTTTCTATTCCCAAGACTGAGGAGAACTTGAGAAGCATGTCATTTTGCCACAATTTGATGAAATAAAAACGCAATTGCTGAATTCTATACCGAAAAGTGATTTCCTGAAGTGCTTCCAAGGTTGGAAAAAGCACTGGCACCAGTGTATTTTATCTGGGATTACTCTGAAGCAGAAAAAACTGATCCTGATTAATAAATAAACATTTTTAAAAAATCCTATTATTTTTTGATCAGACCTTGTATTCATCCATAATTTAATGCAATTGCTCCCCCCCCCCCCCTGCCCCAAACATCAAATTGTATATAAAAATCTTCTTCTTCTGTGGAAAATTTAATAGGATATGTCTGTTCCGTCAGAAAGTAGCAATTAATTGAAATTGATCCTACTTTTTGTTTTCTTCAGATTATTTTGTGACGTATCTTAAAAAGAATGCCAAGATTTGTATACTATATAAGATGAGCAGAAAAAAACATTTATAGTATTCTTAGCAGAGAATCAAGTATTGAAAAATTAACTTGTTTGTTAACTCTTTTCTGTTTAAATATATTTGTGGTCTGGTGGATGACTGGTTAAGATATCTGACTGGAGAGCGATTGGTGCCTGGTTCGAATCCTGCTCTCGGTTGAGATTTTAAATGCCCTTAATCTGACCTTCACCTCTGGCACAGCCAGATTGCTTCTATGGTATAGAGTCTGTGTTAAGCTATTGGTACCTTTGACCAGGTTAGGGCAGCCAAGATAAAAGGTGCAAGCTCGGCGAGACAAAAATTCTGTCAACAGATAGTTGAAACCTCTGAGGATATTCCAACCAACATTGCAATATGAATTTACTTTTCTTAATTGTAACTAAAGAACTAGCCTGTCAATAATTCTGTAGGGAAATGGTTTTATTGTTTAGAACTATTTTCTGTTAACTATTTCATATGTTACTGATAAATATGTTACTGTTTATAGTACAAGGAAATAGGTTTCTGCTTTGGCTTCAAAGCACTTTCACAGCTCCGGTGTAACCAAATGAGAGCTTTCACATGTAGTCTGGTCCAGCAGATTCACCAGTCCGGTGTCTGGCACCAGCGAATGAAGCCGTCGGTGAACTGCACAACTGGACTGGACCGTCAATTGATTTTGTTAATTTGGAATGGCAATGCCACTTCGATACTGACAAAGTATCTTTGATTTGATACCACAAAAAATAGCACAACCACATTTACAATTTTAAGTAAAGTAAAGCATAAGTAAAATATGGTTGTGCTATTATCTTTTATATTAATACAAAGATACCTTGTCAGGACCGCGGACGCGTTACCGTGGCAAATTAACAAAATAAATTGTGTAAACTATTCTGTATTGTTATTACTAATAATAAATCTATAACTTTCAGTTGTTCTTTTTTTCCTTTCACATTCAAATCTTTTTTCAGAAATATATACATCTCTTTCTATGCCTACAATTTACTTTACTTGTGCTTATTCGCCATCTGTAGTTATGTAAGTCAATAAAGATTGTTCCTGATACTTAAAAGTCAAAACAAAAAGGATAATAAATTGAAAGTTTTTGTGTCCTATTTATAGATTCCAGTTTCAGTCATCATACCTACTGTATAATATTTTAAAAACTGTTGATTTAGTAATTGAGTAAAATTATTCAATGAAATAAAAATATAATAATATTTGCATACTTAATTTATTTCACTATTTTTTGAATCCTCTTTTTATATTTAACTCAATAGAACCAGCACTGTGTATTAGTTAAATATTTTCTGTATTTCCTTCTAAGATATAATAATCCAATAAAGTTTGTAGAATGACGTATGCATCTTTCTTCCACCAAAGATAAAACCTATTGCACTCAGTGCGAAAAGGTCGACGCCGGCTCCAGTTCTGACGGTGTGTGTGAAAATCCCCTCACCGGCACCAGAATCTGTTCTGGCTTTGCCAGTGTGTGTGAAAATGCCTTAAAGGTCTTCCACTTGGGATTGGTTTTGGCTTTCCAATATCTCACAGATTGCCATTTTCTTGTTGAATGTAAAATCAGTACTGAAAATAAACCAGGTTGATATTTTTATATACCATTGTGAAATTATTGGATGCCCAATAGTACAAAAATACATAGCGATAATGGAAAATAGGTTTGAATGCATAATACTAATAGTCTCAAGGAAAAAGCTCTCAGATAGTGGATACTATATAGCTATGTTTATTAGAAAATAATTTTAATAAGGACAGGAAAGATATAACCCACCACTCACCAAAACTAATTTTAGTTTTAAATGAATATTTTTTCATATTTGTTTTTACATTGTTTCTGGAATAACAATAAGAAAATAGTGTTTTTTTTTGGTAACAATTAATTAGCTCTATTGGCACACATTGCCTATACTAGAAAATAACAAGAAAACTCCTAGCCTCTTCTTAATTAAACTCACTTTTTTTCAGATTAATACAGATTTCTCAAATTTCTTTAGAGCTGGTTCACATCAATATTTTGTCTTTGGGTGTTACTGCAGAGTCAATAAAAATACAAAACTAACTGCAATGATAGTATTTAGTGTTCACGATTTGAAACTTTAGTTTATAAGGATTTTCTGTGTGAGAATAACAACATGAACTGTTTGCCAATTTTTTTTTTAATAGAACATTACTTACCATGAGATAAAAATTGCAATAGAGTAACATAAATATTGGATAATGATGCTAATAAAGTTTCAAACAGGCAGAAAGTAAAAGGGACTTTACCAATGGTGATAGAATCTCGGTGATGCATGATAAATCATGAATTTTTGTTGTGATGCTCTTCACAAAATGTGGGTTTAGCATCATGCACTCATGTATTAGTTCTACATCCAGTTATGGATGCTGTTGCAATATGTTGCTTTTATTGGTGATAACTCTGAGAATTAGGAGAATAAAGACATTACTTGGTATTATATTGAGGGACAGCTAGCAATGCAAAAATACGGGTATTCCAGTTCTCAAGATTATTGGATGGGTTTTTGCCAAGCCACTGTGTGTAGGAGGTGCTGTACTTGTGGGAGTTGGCATGAGTTGTAACTTACTATTAAATGTCTGACTGGACATTCTACTATATGTGTACTTGCTTAATGATAACACCAATGTAACAAGTGCTTAAGGAGGTGCATGTTGCCTACTCAGAAACAAGGGAGAATTTCCTGCTAAAGTGTTGTTACAAACAAAGGAAGGGACATGTTATGCATCTTGTATCATGTTATCTTGGTTGATTTGGAGTAGGCAGATTAGTATTTGTGCACCAAGAAGAGTTTCTGAAGAAGGGGTTAGTTGAAGCAAATGTCAGGTGTTGTGGGGAACACTTTGGTTAGGAATAATCCTGTAGGAAAAAGGGAAGTTAGAAAAATTGAGAAAAAATTAACAGTCAAGACTTGATGTGAATCGAATAAGAAAAGTTGAGCTTTGATCTTCCTGTAACAGCAAGGAGATAGTGTTGGGCAAGGAGGATGATATATAGCAAAAGTTTTTCTTTTTAAAAGAAGCATTTGGTTTTGGGTCAAGGTAGCTGCTGTTAAAGTGAAGGTTAATGGTAGTGCAATGTGCAGAAGATATCCACTAGAAGTGAAAAACTTCATTGACTACAAGTGTTATGTTAGTATGGGGTAGGACCAGCTATGGCATTGTATTATGATCCTCCTTTGTTATTACAAATGTCACACATCCTTCCCAACATCTTGTACATCATTTTTCTTCCGTATTTATCATAATACCAATCAATTATCTGCATGGATGAATGTTCTCAGCAAGGTGATCTCCAGTAACAACCTACATCTTACAAATATAATTCCTGTTACCACAACATAATAAAACACCTGCTTCATAACGCAGATCTTTCTGAACTGCACAAATGGAACCTAAAATTTTAGCAAATGAATTATTTTAATTCCTTAAATTCAGACCTTGCTCCATTTTAGAATTAAAAATAGCAGCAATTCAGAGAGGAATGGATTCAACAAGTCCTTTGTGGGTTTCTGAATATCTATGCACAGGTCTTTCAACACCCTTGAGTTATGGGCTTGTGGTTTGTGAGCGCGGAGCTGGCACACAGTTGCATTCCATGTGTTCCATCTGGTTGAGGTCAGCAAATTTGGTGTCTAAGACACCAATGTGAGTGTCTCTATTGTGCTTCTCAAACAACTGTAGCACAATTCTGCCATTGTGATATAGACAGTTGTTCTGCTGGAAAATTCTATTGTGGTCATGGAAATTCAAAGGGATGCAGGTGGTCTGCAATAATTTTCATGTAGTTTACAACTGTCATAGTGCCATTGATCAGTACCACAGATCCCATGGAAACCCCGGTGAATATACCCCATAGAATAAGGGGGTACTCATCTGAGTCCATGACATGACGTATTTCAAGCAGTCATTCACCAGAAATATAGTGTATCCGACCTGGTGTAACAAGAAACGTTATTCATCTGACCAGGCAACACATTTCTACCGAGTCATGGTCCAATCTTGATGATCTCTTGCCGATTGTAATCTCAAATGATGATGATGTTGGGTCAATATGGAAATACAGTGGGTCATCTGCTGTGGACCTCATGTTGATCAAAGTGTGCTGAACAATGTGTTCTGAAATATTCGTACCTTCACCAGTACTGTACTCTGCCAACAGATTTACTACAGATCACCCCTTCCCACTTTACAGACCAGGCAAGCCTCCGAAATCCACATTCTGTGATGACACATGGACATCCAACACCTCATTGTTTGCTCATGGTTTCTATGTCCTTCAACCATTTTCTGTAGATGCTCACTACAGTAGCATGCGAACCGCTGACCAACCTCGCCTTTCTGAGATGCTGGTTCTCAAGTGCCAGGCCATAACAATATGCACTTTGTCAAAATCATTTATATCAGTGGATTTCCTGATTTGACACACACACATACCACTAGTATGACTCCCCATGCATCTCCACTCCACTTATATACTTTTCTCACTGCTTACATACCCACAATGTCAGCAGACGGCATCTAATCTTGTGATGGGCAATGGTCATAAGGTTCTGCCTTATCAGTGTAGGTTAAATGTCTTAAGAACACAATTTTTAAATATTGCAACATTTAAGGTACAACAATTTTGTATTTGAGAGGCTGCTGAAAGTAGTTCTCACTCAAGTCAATATGATAACAATTCATATTAAGCACAAGTTTTTACTATCATTATAAATTTAAATAATAATATTTTATGCTATGTGACTACACCTGAATTTTTTTAACATGCCAGTATCTCCTTCCAGGAAAATTAATTTGTAGTTGCAAAGTTATAATTCTAATTCATAATGAAACAGTTTATATAATGATTAATTTTTCAATTCTTTTGTAAAGAGGTACAGAGGAGTATTTCGATTTGCTCGGAGCTGTGGATATAATAAATTCAACCCTAGGGAAGGCAGTAGGTGGCGCCTCAGGAGGATACACAACTGGCCCAAAAGAGCTCATTAACATTCTACGACAACGGGGTCGTCCATACCTTTTCTCAAATTCATTACCTCCTCCAGTAGTGGGTGCAGCAATAAAGGTAAGCTCTTCAGACTTCTCCTTATATCAGAGTTAAATATGATATCCTAGAACTTGGCAGTTTACTCAGATAAAATTCATAAAAATTGTACAAAAGTTATCAGACACAAAGTTCAAGGGCTGTATTTTACAACTGTACTATTCTTAGGAAAGCATCAAAACCCAAAAAGGATAGAATGCCAGTGAAATCTCAGAAAAATGCTTTAGAAAACTTCTTATGTTTACATTACTAAAAATTAAGGAAATCTGAGAGAAAAAATATCATTTCCATACAATCAAACTATTTCATACTGTTGTTATACTGTAACTGTACAGCTAATATCGACCAAATCAGCATAGATTATGGCAGGGTGGTGTGAACACATGTGACATGAACATGAAACTTTTGGATCCTAGCCATTCATCAACAACTATTGGTGATGCATCGCTAAGATATGGAAATTAACTGTCCTTTGTGTTCATACATATATAATATTTTGGTAAAAAAAACCTTATTTTTTGGGGGGGGGGGGGACACAGAGAAACTGTTTGTGCATCTATCGGGCACAGTTTTATGGTTGTTGTTACCCCACTCCCAAACGAGCATGAGAGTGGCTCAGTGGGACATTCAATCTTGGCTTGGCAACTGTTGGGAATGAAGCTTCTGTTGGACACTACCACCAAGTGCAAGATACGCGCTATTGTTCGGTTTTTTAACACAAAAGGCGTTGAATTAATTTAAATTCATTGCCAGTTGATGGAAGTGTATGTAGAGTCATGCATGGATGTCAAAAATGTTCACAAGTGGTATTGATAGTTATGGTCGGTCACACTTTAAATTCACGATGAACAAAGGAGCAGAAGACCATCAATTTTCGATGAGACGGTTGCAAGGTTAGAACAAACCAAGTGTGAAGATCAGAGTATACATTGCTGAGATCACAATAAACACTGACAGGCCCTGTAGAACACTGAAGAAACTCAAATAGGCAATTCAGAACCAAAGAAGAGAAAACTGGCAACTAGTTTTCCATTTTCTGGGCACGGACTGCAGACGGACAATTCTATACTATTATAAATCTGTAATTAAGCTACAGTTGTCAGTAGCTTTGAAACAGTATCACGCAAAAACTACCACAGCAATTTGGATGGTACTTGCAATTTTTAGAGCAAATGGTCTAGATTAATATCTGTATAAATAGCTTATGGCTTATTTGTGCTGAGGAATGTATTAAATTCACTTCAAGTTAGAAGAAATATGTGCACAGACCCACTTTTAAATTGAGATGAGCACTCCTTTGAAGAAACATTCACAGAAGATGCATAGATTCCGTTTTATTTTTTATTTCAATTATTTTGTTCTTCAGTTGATACACTAAAATAAATAGAATACATTAATTAAATACCGTAAAACTCTTAAAATGAATAGTTTGGGAATTACCATTACCAATTCGCATTTTACCAACACCAAAGAACCTACTACTTCGTTGCTGCTAATGTAATCTTTACTCACTGCTTTTCCAAAATAATAGAAAGATCGTTATGACATATTCAAAAATTTGTTTATTTTTGCAGTTGTTTAATTAAATAGAGTTGTTATTAAATAATGCTCATAACTCTGATTTTGTAACATATATTTATGGTTTTAGTTTATATCATCATAGAGTTGGAAATTCTTATGTGCTCTTGAGTTAATGATGACAGCAATATGGAACCAATGAAATTAAAAATTAAGTAGGAATCCTTAAAATCTTATGCTTTATTGCATAAATTATTAAATCAAATCCATCATGTCTTTTGCTTTAACAAAGAGTGTGATTTGTCATTATTATTATTTTTTTTTATCTGCTTAACGTCTCTCTAACAGCGAGGTCTTTAGAGACGGGAAAGGATGGGGGGCAGGGAATGGGAAGGAATTCGGCCATGGCCGTTTTGAAGGAAGCATCCCGGCATTTGCCTGGAGTGATTTGGGAAACCATGGAAAACCCAAATCTGGATGCTCGGACGGGGATTCGAACTGCCGTCCTCCCAAATGCGAGGCCAGAACGCTAGCCGTTACACCACCACGCTCGGTATTTGTCATTATGGTCCAGCCTGCATTTCAACCTAATCACAAACTTTGCTAATATTGTCATTCAAAAATCATAGCCTTTTTTCACATGTGCATTAATACATACACTGTATCTCAATCAAAATTGATCCGTAAGAACTATGTGCATGCGACTGAAACAGACAATGACATCAGTAATACTGAGTCAGCGAAAGCAAAGGAAATTAAAAATAATTCTTAAATATATAATGTGATACCACTGAAGATTATTTTAATCCACACAAATGACTGTTTTGAAGCAGAAATAATTTAACGAATCAACATATCATCAAAATAAAACCATTATCCAAACAGCAAACAATTTTACTAATATGCAGTAATGATCTCTACATATTAATATGGATAATTTGGCAGAGGTCCATTAAGGGTATATTAATTGTCCATTTTATGAGAAATCTGATACAAATGTTGCTTAGGCAGTAATATTTTTCAAACTGTGCTTATAAAAGCCACAAAATACATACTGATCAAGCAAAATAGCTCAAAATGTGGATATTTAAGATATTAAGCAAGAAATATACATTACCAATGACATAGGAAGGTATTCATATCATATCATGAAAACTTTCCAATGATTTTATATTCATTTCTGCAAGTGCTATTGTTGGCAGCCAAGATGTATTTAGAAGTGGCCACCAACTGTACTGCCATCACTATCGCAAATGATAACATTTGTGTTTCTTTGTGTCGAATAACCCAGCTACATGCTCCATCTTGCCTGAGCAGGTAAAAACTCTGCAGTCCAATTTTCATTAAGTCAACGATAGACCAAGAAATGCTTTTGAGTTTACGCACACTATCATGTTTCATCCACACCCACGCTCTTACTTGTGCAAACTGGTTTGTGCAGGTAAGTGTTCACACACGACAGAGATTGTAACCAGACCATAGGTAAATTTCTTTTTGCTTTAGTATGCACTTTTTACTGAAAGTTATGATTTCAGAAAGTGTGTCACAAATATCTGACTAAACGGGTAATTGCTTCTCAGTACTCTCTTATTGGATCATTGCCAATAATGTTTCATGTAGCTTTATTTTCTTACGTCTCATATATTATGGTAACCGGGAAATAATAATAGGTGTTATGTAGTGAAAAGGAATTGCAAAATAGGATAGTTAAATAAACCACCACTTTCCTTAGAGGATGGTTGCATGAAATTAACACATAAAAAAGAGAATAACACGCATAACATTTATATTTCAGATCTTGGCCCTTTGTCAACAGTAGAACCTTATGGATTCTGTGAGACTGTCTTCTACAGCATCCACCATCAATGTTCTTCTGTTGACAAAGGGTCAAGACCCGAAACATACAATGCGTGTTCTTGTTTTTCTTATGTGTTCAAGCCAAGCAACCATCATCTAAATTAAGTGGTGATTCATTTTGCTAACCTATTTTGTAATTTCATATATTATGTTGTGTTAAAATATAAGAGTAATCAAAAAGCTTTCGAACTTTCAGTCAAAAAAACAACAAATCTAAAGTAATAACTAAAAGAAGGAAATTTTTTATAATAAAATTTACAATTTTTGCTTCGCCATGTTAATATTTGGTTCTAGAATAAAGAGGGTAAAGCTTATTGAAAAAAACACCTAGGCAGCAGGCAAATGTTAATCCTGCTATAAAAGAAGGGTATGGCACCTGAGTTGACCTTGGTCAGGAGAGATTACAGATGGTTTCACATATGAGGAAGATGACAGATCTAGTCATAGAAATATTATGTTTGTACAATGCAATTTGGTGGTACACCTATGAAGATTTCTCTGCTATCATACACCAGGAAAGTCTGCATTCTTACGACAAAGTAAAGCTGTGGCAGAGGGTAGTATCAGGTTTACAGCTTATAAAAATTCCAGTTTAGACAGTGATCTGAACCAGTTACATGCCTTAACCAACTGAGGCAATGAACTATGTAACATATGCTACCACCCCAATTAAGAAATTAATTAATTTTTAAATATTATTTTGTTAAGTGTAGTTTATTATGATTTAAATATTGATTGTAATAATATATATAATGTAATTTCGAATTTTGAAGCTCGAGAAATCCACTAATTACCAAACACATTGTCAGTGGGTAGTGTAAATACATCTTTGAAAAGAATGAGATAGAAAATCTTTAGTCTGGTGTGAGAGATTCTTAGAAAAAGAAAGAAACGAAGGAATATATGTGTGTGTGCGTGTGTGTGTGTGTGTAAAAAGCTGTAGGTTTTGGACTGCGAGTGTCGCAGTAGCATTATATGAATGTATTAGTTGTTCGAGAAGTGATGTATTATAATTGTTTTATCTAATGTCTGCAAGCTTTGGATTGATTATTTATTAAAAGCAGTTGAGAATATATGTTAACAACTTCGAGTTGTAACTTCTGTAGAATTATCAATCCGTTGATGAGCTATCTTATGACAATTGAATATTTTAATATTTAAAGAAGTGACCTCTACTTTGTTTACTTGGGCCACATAGTCATAAGACCTGCAGAGTTACGAGCAAGTTAATTAGAGGAGGCTGCTCATCTTCGATTGGATTTATTTAATGAGAATTTAATTCGGAGAGCTTACAACTAATAATAAAAAATTAGAATAGGGGAGTGAGCCACCACTTAACACAGATGACAGCGTTAACACATGATGAGGGCATGAATACACACAAAACTTTGCTACAACCCTTCTTCAGCAGTAGAACATAGCGGATACAGAATGGGTACAATAGAACACAGACACTACTGTTGTCACCTATGCTAGGCACTGGTTCATTACCCTGGTCTAATTTTTGATTTTGTTCGCTGCCCAGCATCTTTCCTGGTAATATATACATATATACAGGGTGTCCAGAAAAGGACTCCCTGATTTCAAAATTAAATATCTCGAAAACAAAGATCGATAGAGGAATGCAGTAAACGGTATGTTTATTGTGACAGCTGTAAGAAGTGTATACAGCAGTGTGAAATAATAGTTACAAAAGCTGCTAACAGATGGCGCTGTACAGCTCATATCAGCATACATAAGTGAAATAATCCTATGAAAACAATCTTTGCAATCAATCACATCACAATGTTTTTCGGTACGCTAACCTCCTTTCACGTTTCAATGGTGGAACTGATCGCCCTGAGCTTCGGATCACTATTTAGGCATTACGTATGGCGATTACAGTGCCATCTGTTAGCAGCTTTTGTAACTATTATTTCAAACTGCTGTATACACTTCTTACAGCTGTCATGATAAACATACCGTTTACTGCATTCCTCTATCGATCTTTGTTTTCGAGATATTTAATTTTGAAATCAGGGAGTCCTTTTCTGGACACCCTGTACATATATCCATCAAAGATGAGGGCAGCAGGGCAGTGATGAACACATATTACAATATTTGCGCAGTAATATGGACAAGACATATGCCAAGAGGAATTCAAAAGTGTGCACACCAAATTTCACCACGTGAATGAAATGTTAAGATGATCATAGGAGCAGCATGTGGTTGGCAATGGTGGTAATGGGTAAAAGGTAATACCTAGTAGATAATTGATGACTGTGGAAATATTATCACAGGCAATGGAGGAACATTGAAAATTATTGGCAATAAGCTAAATAAATGAAAAATGGGAGTATATGGAAGGCAATTCTTCATTGTAATAGACACACCTTCATTAATAGCAAGGATTCAAGGAATGGAATGTGGGGTGTGGAAAGGATGACAACAGTCAGAGTGAAATACTGCTGTAAATTTGTGTGCTTGATATGAACAGAGATACGAAGTTCACCTTTCTGTAATCATCGATGAAAGTGCCGTGTGTGTACAGGATTACACCCAGATAAGCAGATGCAATGGCTGTTGCTTATGGAATTGATTAAGTCTAATAGGTGTTTTTCTACTGTGGATTCATATCATAAATGTATTGTTTATATCTGAAACTCACATGAGGTTTAAATGGAATTTTCCTCCAGACTGCTCGAAATAAGGTGGCACAGGACAGGGTCAGGTGGGTTCACATTTCCCGGTACTCCCAAAACATGTCACAAGCTCTCATATCCCTATATTGCTCTCCTAATCTTGTGGAAAAACAATTATCTCTTGTTACATCACATTCTTCACACATTTTCCATCCTACAACTGCATCTCTAAAAGTTAACTGCAGCCCTGTACTCATTGCCAAGTTCTTTCCTGCTCTCTAGTGAATAAACCAAATCTTTCATAAAGGACAAGACTTTCTCTGCTCCTTCTCTGAGATTTACATCCTTCTCAAGAAAATCCTGCCCACTGCACATATTTCAGCAAACAACCAAATCTCACAATACTCAACTTGTGTTTCTCACAAACTACCACATGAATCCTTCATGTACAATAGACCTCATTGCAAGACTTGTGTTATGAATCTGGCCAGCTACCATCTATTCTTGACCACAGGAAACTTTTCTTGCTGTTTAACATGCCACCAGCAATATAATACTCCTCAATAAAAACTCTCAGACTTGCACTTTGCAAACACATACATAGGCCTTCCCAATAACCAACTTTCCATCTAAATGAATGGCCACAGACAATTTACACCAACAACCAAATCATCTTGTGACAGCCCTTGCCAATTCCCACAGTCCAAACAACCTAAGCAACTGCTTTATACTAAAAGTTACAAAACTTCACAGAAACTCCGATTCCCTCGGAGCTCTCGAGACAGGATTTAGTTTAGCATCAAAATGTTATAATGTGTGTTAGGCTTTTTATTTTTTGTGATATCAAATTTTCATGGGTGTTTGGGCCTGTCAAAATTTCATTCCAACCATATGCTGTGAAAATCTCATGCTTTGTGTTTGTAATTGCCCTCCTACATCCATGAGGGCAAGTGTTGGGTTTACTTTCCCTATCTTTCTACATTTGTACTGCTTAAAAGAATTTCACCTCTGATTATACGCTGATGAGCCAAAAAATTATGACCGCATGCTTAATAATGTGCTGGTCCAACTTAGATCAGTTGAATTTGGAAGCCACAACAACACGAGTTAACTATCATGCTTCTCAAACCACTGTAAAACGGTTCTTTCTTTATGCAGTTTGTCTAAAATAATTTTCATGTACTGCTTTCGATCAATATCATGGTTCCCATGGAAGCCCAGGTGCATGTTCCCCATGCTATATTACTGCCTCAACCAGCCTGGGTCTGTGGTACAATGCATATTCTGAGCAGCCGTTCACCTGGAACACCATATTCGGACACGAACAATGACCTGGTATAGCAAGAAATGTGATTCATCTGACCAGATGACATGTTTCTTTTGATCCATGGTTCAAGATCGATTATTTCATGCCGACTATAATCATAACTAGTCTCTAAGCCTGTCAAAAATGATGGTTGAAACGAATGTTCTGGCAACTGATTATGATTGACTAAATAAATAGAATTATTGTTATTTAATGCTCATAACCATATTTTGTAATTTGTATATATTTTGGTTGCGATACTGAATTACTTGTAATGAATTAGGGAACCAATGAAATTAAGAATAAATTAGGAATCCCAAAACCTTATGCGATAAGTGTGATATTGGACTCATTCAGCACAATAAATACAGAACTTCTTCCATCTGTATGAAATAATAACTTCAGTAACTTGGTGCTTATGAAAGCAGCTTAAATTATTTAAGAAACTAAATTCATTGTGAATTATTCTGTAAAAAATTGTGTCAGTTGTCATTCTGGACCAGTCTGCATTTTGACATCACCACTACTTCTACTAATATTTCTGTTCAAAATTTATAGTTTATATTACACATGTGCAAATACATTCACTGTATTACGATATAAATTTAACCCACTGGAAATATTGACATGTGTCTGATGTAGTGAGATCAGTAATAAAAGCAACAAATAATTAATATATTAATTTAAACACAGTTCATACTTTTATTTCAGTATTTTGGCAAATAATTTCTTCAGGTATATCATAACAGTGACTTTACATATCTACGTCAGATATAAATATCTTGTAAGCCTGTCAAAAATGACGTGTCAAATGAAGTATTTTAGCAATTCATTTCTTCGCTAACTAAGTTTAATTTTAATCAAATAATGCTCATAATCCTGAAAATGATGTAAATATTTCTTAGCTTACTGTATTGCTGTACAGAGAATATAAGAAAAACCTACATCAGACGAATTTTAATTAAGAAAAAGCAACTAATAATTAAAATGTTGGGTACTGGCAGCTCATTTACTCATGGATGTGCAGGATAGGGGGAAGATGGGTGTGTAGGGAAATTGCCACCGGAGCCTGTGCTCCATTGCAAATAAATTAAAAATAGAACTGTTATTAAATAACATCCGTAATCTCAAACATCAGCGATCACTGTTGGTTGGGCAGTGGAGGCTTGTAAGTGTGACAGACATTGGTACATAATGACCAAGACTAGCATTTTATAGGTATAGATTGATGATGATGATGTTGGATGGAACCCCATGTTCAACAATGTGCACTTACAGTACACTTTTAAACATATGTGCCTACACCAGTATTGAGCTCCGCTGTCATATCAGCCACAGATCACAACATACTCTGCTTTACAGAACAGGCTAGCCTTGGTATCCACATTGAGGCGTCGATGTCCACCACCTAGTTACCTACTCGTGGTTTCATCTTCGTTCAACTAATTTACATAATTGCTTACTACAGTACTACTGACCAGCCTCATAGTTTCCTAGATGCTGGGCCATAAGAATCTTCCCAAAGACACACGTCAGTGGATTTCCACATTCATCATTTCTAGAATGACTCCCCATATAGTTTTGCTCTGCTTATTTAATTTCCTTACCGCATGACGTACCCACATTACCAGATATCATTCACTCTCATGGTGAACAGTGGTCTACTTTCTGGCTCATTAGTGTATGTATGTTAGAAAATAAAGGTGGTTAATTATCTTTTGGCCATTGTTAATACTGATTTTTTTTTTTATATATTTTGATGAATGGTTTGCAGTAAAAAAAATTCCTTTGCTCTTAAATAGGTGTAGCCACATTTTAAATGTGTTCCATTCTTCTGGCAACTGTCTTACAAGGTGGTATCCAAAAATTTCTGGTCTCATATTAGATAACAAACTCAAAACAGTACTGACTTGCACTGATAAGTAGATATGTCATTAACAGTCAAGATTTAATAGCGTCTTTTGCAGTTTTTATGATAAATTCAAGACAGAGCAGCAGGTATGATTGAAATTTTTGTCCAGGATAAGTACTAGTAAAATGTAAGAAGTTATTTGGGAAGTATTTGGAGATTAATTCTAAGCCACTGTGCAAGTGTTTAGTGAACTCCATGGTTTAAGGTTGCCTGAACTCCAGTTAAGATGGATGATTCCAGAAAAGCTTCAACCTCAGCCATGCTTGAGATAAGTTCATGAAATTATTCGTGAAGACTGTCGTCTGACAATGCACAGTATTGCTGAAAAACTTTGTATTGGTTTTAAGATGTTTTCATAAGTATATTCAATGAAAACAACTGGAGCTATGGAGGAAGAAAAATTTCCTCCTGCATCACAACAATGCACTGGCCTACAGTTCATCCTATAGAAAATTTTTTGGTGTATAATTATGTGGTTACAATCCCTCTTATTCTCCTGATTTGGCACTCTGACATTGGGCTGATCTGCTAAATGAAGTTGACTAGTTTGAGGCAGGATAGGAGACAGAACATGGAGTGTTAGTGGAAAATGAG
This sequence comes from Vandiemenella viatica, assembly GCA_031002005.1. NCBI lineage: Eukaryota > Metazoa > Arthropoda > Insecta > Orthoptera > Morabidae > Vandiemenella > Vandiemenella viatica. Next base: position 178,271,731 of record JARYHS010011408.1, read on the forward strand.
AAATCAGCATTCTAAACAATATTCGACAAGAAAAGGGGGGAGGGGGGGTGAACAGTTGGACCACTGGATTCGGGTACACAGGAACTACTTGAACTACTTTGAATACTTTGTAGGTGACGAGGGTCAAAATTCCTAAAAGGAAGTATTTGATTTTATAGCTTTAGTCAGTGAATTTTTGGATACCACCTTGTAATAATTTGCAGGATACTCGAGTGATTATTTTGTCTCTTATTCAATGATTTCTAACTGAATTCCAGGCTCTTGATCTCATTATGAGTGACAGTTCACTTGTTAGTCGCATACAAACAAATACAAAGAGATTTCGAGATGCAATGACAGAAGCAGGTTTTACAATTGCTGGAGAAAACCATCCCATATGTCCTGTGATGTTAGGTGATGCTAAACTGGCAAATATCTTCGCTGATGAAATGCTTGGTATGTATCAGTGTTGCTATTTATCATATTTTATTAATTACATAAATAACACCATTTATATAAAAAAGTAAACCTTTTCTGAAATCAAGGAAATTATTAATTTTGATGCAAATTCTTCTGTAAATGCGGTTTTGTAAAAAAAAAAAAAAAAACAGAAAACAAACCATACTTGGTAAATGAAACTACTAAGGGAAATAGGAATACATAAATAGCTGATATAGAAATAAGGGTCAGATTGATAAAATTCTAATCTCCTCTGTGTTTAAAAAAAAAAAATCTTTTCTCCTTCACACAGAGATTAGGGAGATATTAAACAAGAATAGTACAGCTACGTCAAATAATAATGTTTCATGAAAAATATGATATGCTGAAGTAACATTATCAGATGAGAAAAATGGCTATTGTTTGCTCATTATTTGTCATGAAACTCATCTCATAAAAGTATACATTATCTCAGTAAGTAATGCTAGGAATGAAAGGAATTCACTATCAACAATAGTAATATATAATAGGTCTAATGGGAAATAAATTGAGGTGATTACAATATAATGCATTCATTTTCCACAGATCCCAATATAAGAGTTTGGCTCTGTGGGATGTGGAAAGTTGTCAGTTTACAGATAAACTATTGCATAGAAAAATAGATAAATACATCAAAAGATGTACTGTCATAGCATACTATATACATTAATTATATCAACTATATTTACATAAACTACTGGCAATTAGTTTGTAGTTACCTTGGAAATAAATTCCTTGACTGAATAGAAGGAGTTGTCAATTTTTTTTTCCCTTCTGAATTTAATCTTATCATAAGCTAGACATTTAAGATAGGAGTTTATTGAAGATATGTATATCTGAATATCAGAACTGTTTTTGAACAAAGCTTGTGGAGATCATTTTTACTTGTAGTGCCATAATTGTGTATTTTACTATTTGTTTCAAATAGAGTATCATTTCTGACTACAAAGGACATTGATGTTTATATGTATTCGGCAATCAATGTTAAAATCCCTAATTTTTTTAACAGCTTTCTTCATGAAGTTCTACGGCTTAGAGCATACATAATTCTTATGTCTTGTTTTCGGTTTCTGAACACTTTGTTTCTATGAGCAGAATTGCCCCAGAATATAATTTCATATGATATTAAGAAGTGAAGATAAGCAAAATAGTTTCCTCATATGAAGATCACCTATAGCTGAAATTATATGAATTGCAAATATGGCTGCACCTAATCACTTCATTATGTCAGAAATATCTAACCTCCAATTAGAGTGTTATCAATATACAAACCTGGAAATTTCAGTCTCTACCTATTGATTGGATTGGCTTGGCTTGCAAACTTTATGTCTATATTTGGTTGTAATCTGTATGATGCTCTGAATTGCATATATTAAGTTTTATCAAAATTTAAGGACAAGCCATTAGATGTAAACCATTTATATTAATAAGGTCAAAGATATAGGACAAGCCACTGCTTACCACAGGTGATGACATGACAGCTCACAAATACAAAACACAAACATGGAACAATTCTTTAATTTCTCGGCTTAAATCCTTCATTATCATTAGAACATATATTGCACACATTGGGAATCAGAGAGAAACCAGGAACTTGCAGGTGGCTAACTAGGGAGGAATAAAATTCAAACATAGAACAATGATGAGAGAGAAATGAAATTAAGTGAGATCGATTGATCAAAATCATATGAAAGTAAACAAATTACAATTACTTTTAATTTAAAAAAAAAAAAATAACTATAGTCAGTGGTGATTCCCTTTCTACGTCTGCATCTACATATGTACTCTGCAATTCACAATTGCTTTGTACCAAAATTAATCTCTACTCCATTCATTCCAATCCTGAAAAGCACAAGGGTAGAAAAAATTCATATAATCATCAAGGTGGCATCTTATTTCTCTAATCTTATCACTGCCAGCCCAGATAGGTTGGTGGCTGAAGTATTTTATTGCACTCAAAATTAAAATGGGTATACGCATGTTTACCAATGAGTTCAAATGAATCCTACGTCGTCTGTTACTAGAGTATCCCAGCCCAATCTATGAATCAATTCTGTGATGCTTTCATAAGGATTATAGCAAGTAGTCATGAATCAAGTAGTCATGAATCAAGCAGCTCTTCTCCTGTTCTTTCTCTATACAGTCAAACAGACCCCTACAAAAACTGGTCCCAAACGGCACAACAGTAGTCCAAATGTGGATGCAAGAAAGTTTCATACACTATCTCCTTTATTTAGGCATTACAATTTTTCAAGATTCAATCTATGAATCGCACCCTAGAATTAGCTCTACCTATGACCGAATTAAAGGGAAATGTCATGTTGTTTTGCACTGTTGCACCCAAATACTTCACAGAATTGGCTATATCAATGACTGAACTGTTTACTTTGTATTTCTGAACAAACTGATTCTTTTTGTTAATCATGTTCATTGCCTTGCACATTTTACAATTTAGTGTAAATTGCCATTTGTCACGCCCGCGTTGAATTCCCTTCCCTATTGATGACTGCATTATTAGCAAACAATCTCAAAATGTTCTTCAAGTTGTCTCCAAGATAGTTATGAAGTGGTCCTATTACACTTCCTTGAGAGAAATCTAGATTAGAAGAGGCTTCTCCATCAACGGACGACATACTGTGACCAATCAGTTAGAGAATCCTAACTTCAAAAAGTTAATCCGATATACCGTATGCTCTAATCTTCGTTAAAAGTCAGTTGTGAAGCAGTAGAGTCAACAGATTTCTGAAAATTCAATTTGTTAACCTGAAATATGATAATTCCATCCATTGACCAATTTCAAGCACCATATCTCCCACACGCCACAGTGCACGTTGGGAGACACGAGGCTACTACCACACACAAATGCCAGTGGACTGCGCAAGGTAGTTTTGATCCTAAATGAAATATGACACAGTCATTGGTCGAAATATGAAACTGTTCCAGATCGACCACTTTCAACCTCCACATCTCCCACATCCTTAGGGGGCGTCCATAAATTACGTGAGGTGAAATAGGGGGGGGGTCCGGCGAAATCTCACCAAATCTCACCAGGAGGGAGGGGGGGGGGTCTACGGAAATCTCACGTGAGATTTTGCGAAAAATTTGGGGATAGTAGAGCCAAAAAAAAGGTCTACAATTTGCGCCTAAGTCGAGTTTAGGAGGGTATTTCGTCAAAAAGTTAGGGTGTGACCTAAAAAAAAAAAGGTCTACAAAAGTTTCGAGTGCGATTTCTAGGGGGGGGTTCTCGTTCTCACGGACCTGATCTCACCAGAGGGGGGGGGGGGGTCCGGCCAGATCTCACGAAATCTCACCAAGGGGGAGGGGGGGGTCCAGAAATCCGGAAAAACACCTCACGTAATTTGTGGATGCCCCCTTATAGCTACCAGAATTCGTCCAACGTTGTGCATGATGGGAAGCTCCATGCTACTATCATACAACCAGTGATCTGCTCTAGGCTGCAGAGTGAAATATAGGGACACACGAGTCTATTTTTATATATATGTAAGATATATAAGATTTCACAGTCTTGCCAATGTGTTATTGTTATCCCTCCTACCCATATCATATATGTTGACCCATTCCTGCCGTAACTTTGATTGATGATCAGGGTCAGTATGTTTTAATCACACTATTAATAATTAAAGAATTACTCACCTCCCTCTCTTTTTCAGAATCCCTTCTGTATTCACCAATTGTGTTTAGAGAATAAATTCAATTGATATTGCTCCTTCATATTGACTGTCCCTGTAAAACTATTTTCATGTAGTGAACCTGTTGTATTGCCATTTCACTATCTGCTTTGGTAATGATAACTTCTTTCCTCCCAGTTTATTCTAAGTATCCTTCATTAGTAAACAAATTATGTGTACAAAACTTAATTTCTTTACAGGACGAGGAATTTATGTGATAGGCTTCAGCTATCCTGTAGTACCAAAAGGAAAGGCTAGAATTCGTGTTCAGATTTCTGCAGCACACACTGAAGAAGACATTGATAAAGCCACAGAAGCATTTATTGAAATTGGTAGGAAGCTAAATGTCATAAAATAACAGCTGGGTACAAAACAAATTACTTTGTTCAGAAATTTTTTCAGTTTGTTTCACACAGTATTAATGTCTGTTTAGAGGATTACTAATTAAGTGAAAAGGAATAAAATAATGTGCACTGTATTTAAAATTATATACCATAAACAAAAAGATCTCATAAATTTGTGATTAAAACAAATGCTTATCTACCATTTTCTTAATAACACACATCAAATAGTTATGCTTGTATTTTTTTTGGGGTAACAGAATGAATGTTTGTTACACTCATAAAATTACTCATGATATTAAATGAAAATAAGTCTAGTATAAAATGAACTATAGAAAAGGAATAAATAATAATAGTAAAGAAAACATTTGGGAACTAAACTCATCACTCATCAAAGCTGAAGGCCGAAGGGCTGCAAAGAACATAACTGTCATGTGGTAAGCCTTAGTATGTGCACACCTTCTTTGGCAAATGGCACATCCATCTCTACACAAATAAGATTTAAAACTGAAATATTGTACAACTGCCTTTGTATCACGTTGTGTTTGTCACAGCTCTCCAAGGTTTATTTTTGTAAGTTGTAAACAATTAAAAGATATTTATACTCTAATGCTTGCAATAAAATTTAAGCAATCCAAAAAGGAACAAAATGAATGACCAATAAATGATTTCAAAAGTTTTTTGTCTTCTCATCTCAAAGAAATACATTGCTCCTAAGAAAAGTCACTCCTTACCTCATAGAGAGAAATTTAGAACCATTAAGAACTATTGTTTCAGAAATCTTTTTATCATATCATCATCAATTTAGTAGTAGGTTCAGTGGCCTACTACACTACACATCTAGTTTAAAAATGAAGAGGTATCCACAACATCCCCCTCCTTTCCAGCTACCAGCTTCCAATTTGCAACAGGCTGAAAAGTGTGTTTGATAAAATGATCTGGTAACTGCAAGAACTGATAGGTAACATTAACATACAGAGTTTGAGGATCTTTGTGCTATTGATCCATGGTATATTAATGATAACAAATATGAATTGGCTAAACTGATATTTGAAGTTGATACTGTGACAACACATCACAATTCTGGCTCATATAAGTTCCGGGCGACTAGCGGATTCATATGAGGCCCACTGCAGAAGCTGCTCTCCCACTGGCCACCACGTTGTCTAGACCTCATAGAAGACTGCAATGGACAACTGCATCTCGATCCTCTTCCGGCAGGCATGTCCACTGTGCTCCTGTTGCAGATCTTGGACAATTGGCTTCCATACTTCACTCAAAATTCTCTATGATTAGAGAATTGCTGAAGATTAAGAATGAGATGGTTGTCACTTTTTGAGTGAAGCCCATCATCCACAATATGGAACAGCAGCACAGTAGACATGCATGCTGGAAGAGGTTCGAGATGCAGATGTGCATTCCGGGCCTCATATGGGGACAAATCAGCGAGCAGCTTCTGCAGTGGGGCTCATATGTGTCACTAACTGCTCAGTACTTAAATGAGCCAGAATTGACACGCATTCACAGTCTGTGAAGTGTTGTCGCAGTATCGACTTTGACCTACGGTATCATCTGATGAAGACGGCGGAGGTAGCTGTCGAAACATCATGTGTGGAAGAACTTATCTGGTAGAACACCCTAAAAGAATTTTTATCAGCTGTGTGCTGGGAAAAACTCAATTCTCACAAAGAAAGGATATTCATGCAAGCTTAATTGGTCCAAAATTCAGTAATGTTGAAACTTTGTCAGAAATAACAACCAGTAGAAAAAGTAGCTACTTATATATCCTTTGATATACTTATAACTTTGAGAGTAAGAAAATTGATCTTTTTCATTCCTATACACCAAATTTATTTATGCTGTAAAATAAAATCATAGAAAAATTGTGCCTATACATTAAATTTATTTCAAAGAGTATTATAATGTAATCCAGTGGTTCCCGCTGGTGGGCAATGAAAAGATCATAGGTGGCATTGAGGACCAACCGCCATCCAGCAATGAATTTATTAGTTAAGAAAAGACACCGTATTCTCAATAGTGAACTAGATTATGTAAGATTGCTCACTGCAAGTAAGGCAATAAATATAAAAAAATGGTGTCATTCCACCTGCCCTTTAATTAATAAAATTTTTCGTAATATGTTTGTGTTAATAAAACTGTTGACAATACACCAATATTGTTAATATCTTTTAATAAAGTAATTTTATAAATCTGTCCTTGTTTTTCTATATATGATATTCTACATTTTAACTAAAAACAGCACCATCTCTCTGTTTCAAGAAAGTTGGATATCTGTGGGTTACATTATTTATTACAAGAACTAGAGTCTGTGTGTGTGTTTTTTCCTTTCTGAAAAGGGAGCAGTAAGTAGTTTAAAGTGGCCAGTAGACCAGAAAAGATTGGTAATCTATGATGTAATCTATGAACTATCAGAAAACTGTAAAATTAAGAATTTTTGTCTATGTATGCTCGTGCATCACACAGGAAATAATGGATGGATTTTAACTAAACGGCACATTGTAACAGCTTATATCATACAATACTTTTTACTCTCATACATTACAAATTCCTGATGATAGTGTGTCTAAAACAAAAAAAATTAGAAATATTTTTCTGACTGTGCACATATTTTGCAGAAACTAATTAATGGATTTCAACAAAATTTCACATAGTAAATAACTTTTATCACCAGTTAGGATATAGCACCAGTTAGGATATAGCGTATGTCTTCAATTAAGCATACTTTTTATTGAGATTAGTACCATAGTTTCTCTAGAATCTGGGGGGAAAACAGTAAATTTTGGGATGTTTATATATCCATTGAATACTCTCTGGTGGCATTTTCTCACAGTTGAAATGCCTACCATGTTACGTGAGATATGTGTGGTGGTGATGTGTTTGACTTAGCTGTTCTATTAAGCATTTTGTATCAGAGTGTATATACATACAAATAAAGCAATCTGTCACAAACATACATCCAGCAGCACTTCAAAAATTGCTTGCAGAGAAGCAAAAGTGTCTGTGGAACTTCAATAAATATAAACTTTACCAATTAGTGATGGTTTCCGTGAGGGGTAGAAACAGATGATGTGCTTAAAAGTAAGTAAAGCATTGCAAACAATTTAAATTCATAAAGGAGAGGGGGGATATCCAAGAAAACAGAAAATGCAGAACTGCTCTTCTGCATTTACCTACATAGCAAATTTTTCTTTGGTAGCTTATCTGCAAATTAATAGCATAAATCTCAAATACCACAGACATAAGTAAAACAAAAAATACTTTTAAGTAAAAATTGAGGGTAACAATTATTTTTTTCCTTAGAACTTTGTGAAAGATTTCATATGTACTGAGAAACTAGTGTACAATTATTTTTTCCCTAGAACTTTGTGAAAGATTTCATATGTACTGAGAAAAGTGTAAAACAGACCCACTGAAATGTAGTAAGATGCAAGTTACACCATTTAATAAGCAGAATAAAAGGTAAATTTTTCCCATTAGTATTTATATAGATTTTTAATGTTCAGAGATATTCAGCTTCAAATATATACACAATTAAAACATTTCTGCAGTATATTACGTTTGATGTCTTGAAAAAAACAGTTTCATGGTATTATCAAAAATAGTGTTACCCAGCTCTTCAATATCTTCATTGCGTACAGCGGCCAATATCTCCAGAATTTGTCTGAAAACAAAACATTATCAAAATACAGTGCACATATTACCATTATTTCCAGAATTAAATCAATACAGTATGAAAGGTGTAATGAGACCAAATAAATCAAAATCACAAAAGTTGTGAGATTTTTACTTAAGACTTCTTCCAATACAAGAGTTACTTTCCATAGATCCCAGTATAAGAAACTGATTCTACGCTATGTGGAAAGGAGCCAATTTACAGCAAAATCATTCAATAACAAAACAGATGCATGTTTCAGAATATGCACTGATAAATAATAATATGTATCTGTAAAACCACATTTCTACAAGATAGAAATTATTTTGTAGATAACTTTGAAGAAAATTACCCAATGGTTACAGAGTATACCACAGAGACAGAAGAGCAGTCAGTGGAGGGGTATTCATAATGGTTAGCAAAGACTAGTGCAGTTCACTGGTTTTTATAGATCATAACCAAGAGTTACCTGAGGTAGTCCTCTGGGGTGATAAAATATACATTCAAGAACGAATAATGAAAATTAGGGTATTGAGGAGAAATTACATTCCTATTCAGAGTTGAGCGTAGAGATTTAAATTTATGATTTGTCAGCTGAGAAGAAAGTAATATTAATACCACAAGGGAACAGACATTTCTAAATACCTTAGTACAGTCAGGAGGCTTTATGAAAGTGGTAGAGCATAATACAAGGGGACTAAACTTGTTGGATATCTTCTTAATAAAGCCCAATTATAACCTTGTAGGATGTCAGCTAACTGAAGTGATAATGAAGCACTTTTGATGGATAGCAGAGGATTCAGTAAACCAGTGACCAAAACTGAAGTGGGAAATAGGTACAATTATAAAAAGGTATAAATTTCAGACCTGAAGAGGTATTTCAAAGAAAGTTTCAGCAAATGAATAGTACAATTACAGTGGAGTTCAAGAGAGAGGATTTCAAGGAGATAATAACAAAGGGTAAAGAAATAGTTACACCAAAACCTCTTCTGACACAGATAATTATAGATAAGGATGGAAAAGAAGTTACTGAGGATTTGAAAAAGGCACCAATATTATGTAATTGATTTAATGAGACCATTAGGTACTATGATTCAGCAATGTTAGGGTGTTAATCAGAGAATGAACTTACCTGCACATTTAGAAACGAGAAGACTAAAAAAATTTGAAATCCATCATGAGGATATCTGGAAGGAACCAAGAAACTTAAAAAAAAGCACAAAGTGGCTGGTTTAGACAATATTACAATGGATATCATAAAATTATCAAGATGTGACACAGTACCTTATTTTGAAAATTTGTTTAAACTGAGCCTAGATACATGCTGCTTAGTGATAGTAGTACCTGTCCATAACAGGAGGGTGACAAATAGGGATGAAAATTCCAGGCCAGTCAGTTCAACATCAGAAATGTCTGTGAGGAGCGTAAGTGGTTTAAGTTGACAACATGGCTTTAGGCATGAATATTCATTTAAATCCCAGTTAGTAGGCTGTATGCACTATATTTGGATTTAGTTAAATTTAAATTGCAAATGGATCGTATGCTCCGGTGGCAATTTCCCTACACAGCCATCTTCCCCTTTTCATGCAGCAACCAACATTTGCCCTCTACAAATTTTAACTTTAAATTCTTTCAACGTTTTGGTAAACTATTCATTATTTCTCTTGGTAACTTATTCCAATGCCAGGCAACCTTAACTACAAAAGAGAATCTTCCTACATGCTTGTGCCTGAAATAGAGTGCCAGCTTGTGGTCATGGTAATTTTTTCCCTTCCATGCATTACTTTTAATTCTTACACCAATATCTTTCCACGTCTCATCACCAATATATGACTCGTACACTCCCATGACCCTCTTCATCCTCCTCCTGTCTTGCAATAAATCCCATTCCAGCTCTTTTATCATGTCTGTTACTCATTGCATTCTGCGATACTTTCCAGAAACAAATCTAGCAGCCCTTTTTTGAACCCTCTTCAACTTCTGTATTTGAAACTCAATAGGGGAGACCAAATTGATAGAGTACCACCAGATCTTTGCAAGGCTATAGTGAGTGAGCCATAATATGACATTAAATATGGTAAAAACTATTAGAGTGTATGTAAAAGTGACTCCCTGGGTAGAGGAATTCTTAAAAGGCAGAAAGCAGTGTGTTAAAAGAGTAAGAAATGCAGTATCAAAAGAGGTGGAAGTGAATATGGAAGTGCTACAGGAGAATGTATTGGAACTGTTGCTATATATACGTTATCATATGAATGTTTGTGTTGATGGTTTACGGTCAGATGTTAGGTTTTTTGGGTTGCAGACAATTTTAGAGCTGTGAAAAATACGTGGCCAGCTCTTGGCAGTTTTCTTTATTTGTCAGGGTGTAGTGGACGGACAAGGAATTTTGGGATACAGTTACTAAAAGTTACTGAAGTTGCACGCAAGTTGAAATCACAGCAGTTACAACAGAGATTCAAAACAGTTAGAGGCTCTGGAATGCAAGCACAGAGAGAGCACTGACATCAAAGTAGATCAGACAGTCAGCAGAATTAAGCTGTAGCAAGACGTCATTGGAAGGATAATGGTAGGGAAGGAGTTGTCAGTATTGGTCGGAATTAATCCCCACTATGATTTCTATGGAGGGGGGAGTTGATCAAAACTGGGAAGCACTAGGAGAGAGAGGTCGGTTCTGATCAGTCAATTCTGGTTGGTACTGGGTCGATCCTGGGCAGATACAGAAGGAACCGGTCGAACGTCTTGAGCAGCTATGGAATGATGTAGCGAACGAACTATAAACTGCAGAAGAAGCCATCGTCGATTTCAGCAGCCATTATACCAGGCGGGAGAAAGCCAATGAAGTATAAGCAACACAGCAGGCAGCAATAGCATAAAGCAATGGGAGTTCCAGTCCAAGGAAGAGTAAAGGGAATTATTGTACATAACTGATGTAAAAGTGTACAGTTGTAAATATCCTTACCGGGTGAGTTCTTATAAGTACTATCGCTCAAATGACTTAAGTGTCTTACCCACAATTATATGTTCCCTTCGGGGAGGTGGCAAGGTGAGAGAAAAAAAAAAGTTCGCTCCTTCACCACAAAGGTAAGTTTACCATTTTGTTTTCTAAAACATAGGTTCTGTGGTGAGTACCTTCTGATTTGGTTCGCGAACGTCTTGTAGAAATCATGTGTATTGTAATTTTTTAAGTTGTCTTCAATCGCCTGTAGTTGGTCGTCGACATATTTACGTTTGTTTTGTCTTAAAATATTTGATGTTTGTTTATGAACTTCGAGAAATTTATTGTGTGTTTCTTCAGATTTGTTGCAATTTTAATATTGAAATGCCTTTTTTCTTTATTCTAGTGTGGTCTCACATTCCACCAATGGTGCATTGGTTTTTTGTGAAGAGGTATCAATTCTTTTGCAGTTTTTATTATTTTATTCCGAAATTTCTTCCAATCTTTCGCAGATCCTTCTTCCCATTTTTCTTTGATTTTGCATAGATTGAATTTTGGAATCACTGGTGTTTTCTGTTAAATTTTCTTTTGGGTGTGAATTTAATTTTTATTCTGGATAAATAGTGATCAGAATCTATATTTGCCCCTCTGCATACTTGTACATAGTGATTTTCTTTTTGACAGTCATACAATATTGCAACATGATTAATCTGAAATTCCCCTAAATGATGGATGGGTGATCGCCATGTTTTTTGTTTTTTGGGATTTTTTCGAAGTGAGGTGGACAATTTTGAGGCTGTTTTGCTGGTATAACTCAATTAGTCATGACCAATTAATAACTATTGCTATTAATTATTTGATAAATGTTTGTGTTAGTTTACAGTCAGATATTGGGTTGTTTGCAGATGACATGGTAGTATATTATAGAATCAAAATGGGAGAAGACTTTACATAGGTGCAGGGTGACTTTGATAGAATAACTAAATGGGTAGGTCAACATGGAATGAAGATAAATGCTAAGAAGTGTTATCTTCTTAGTTACACAGGTAAAAATCTAAAGGTTGTTTATAATAATAATGTGGGAACAGAAATGGTTTGTTTGAAGTGTAAATATCTATGCAAAACATTTGATAATTAACTCAACTGGGTAGGACATATTGATCAGGTGGTAGGATAAGGTAACAAAAATCCTTCACTTACTGGATCATATGATGAAAGGATGTATCATTGAGTTATGAAACTTTAGTCAGGCAATTGCTTGAATATAGATGTGTATAGAGATGTGCATTATTTGAAATACAAATATGAAATACCCATTTTCATTTTGTATTTAAAATACTTTGATACAAAAAGATTTTGTATTTTATTTTAAACACTTTTTCAATATATTTTCTACTTTAAAAATGCAAAAACTTTTCTTGGTTTTTCAAATTTTTTTGTTTCATATTGACAGTATGACACATGCGAGATACGACGTCAGACACAACAAGCTGTTTCAACTCCAAATACACACTGCTCATAGCAGAATTCATTTGTTGCTGATCATAGGATTTCAGGACAACAACTGACATCAGTGTGGCACATTACTTTTCACATCTTCTCTACGTCACCAGTAATGCTATATCATCTCTGTTTAAATTATTTTCCCACTACTCCTATTATTGCTAAATGATCTTCCATCTGTAAAGTCCTTACTTGAAGATCCTATCTATACCTAATACCATCTGACCGGAAGAAGCACTTTTACTAACAACAAGAAAATGGAGAAAATGTTCAAACTTAACTCTGCTGTAATGGCTGTATTAACTCACAACACAAATTGACTAAGCCTAAAACTATACAAATATACCAAATATCAACGATACTTACACAAGCTATATAAAAAAAGTATAATCAGGCCTAGTGTTTATAATGTAAACACGACACTAGGTTATTACATAAATAAAAATCTTTAACATTCACATTACTAAAACGCTTGAACACTTGGGGCACAATTAGAATTGATTTCTTGTAACAGAATAAGGCTGCTGACATACTATGCGGAAAAACGCAAAACCGCAAAATGCTGCGGAACCTGTGAATCCACAACCGCACTTGCAGCTAGTGACATATAGGTGCGGAAACCGCATGCTCGAGAGCGCGTTCTTCCTGGAAGGATGATCTATAATCCTCTACCTTCCTGGAAAGACAGTGTCGCCAGAAAAAACGTACAGTCAAGCCCTGATGGCCTCTAGGTGATACGGAAAAAATTACATTTCTTTACTAGTTTTAGTTCCGAGTGTTGTAAAATATAGACCTATCACCACCTTCAGAAGCCATTAACGAAAACATGAAAGATTCTTAAAGTTAAAATAAAAGACCAATCGCTAGAGTGCGCCGAGCATAAAGAGTTCATGAAGTCTTACATTTTCCAGATATAATTCAGTAAATTTCTAGTACTTAATAAGTCATTTTAATAACTTATTTTCATCACACTTTTTCCAGGCTTTGGACTGGCTTAGTAATTAAAATGCATATAGCATACAATCTTTTAAGCTTTGTTCAAAATCAGCTTGAATTAAGCTTCGTCAATATTTATTTATTTACATATTTACACTGTCTCTTTATAAACATTATTTGCATTTTTTTTCTTTTGTGTGTGTGTGTGTTAAGAGGCAGGTCAAGCCCAAATTTTGTAAGTATGATACCGCTTTCAAAAAAGATCTAATATCATCGACTGTATGAATGACACGAAAGTAATAAGAGTCTAAACAGATGAGCTGTGCTAGATATTCGGGGAAGAATTTTTCTTGGAATTCCGCATGCGGAAATTTTCATTCCGCAGACAGGTTGCGGTAGAAAAATCCGGGCGCGTTTTCCGGATTGCGGTTTCTCTAGTTTGTCATGCCCCGCAAGACAACACGTGCTTGCGGATTCACATGTAACGCAGCGTTTTGCGGTTTTGCGTTTTTCCGCATAGTATGTCAGTAGCCTTATAGTGGTGCCCAAAAATTAGAAGGGAGTAAACAAAAAAATTAGAAATTATATAAAACAAAGACAAACAGAAAACATAATGAAAGAATTCCATCAAGGAGGACTTAATTTAAGTTCACCACTGACTTAAATATATCATTTTGTTCTTCCCTCTTTCTGAATGAGATAATTTCTGACTTACACAATAGTTGCTGGTTCATTACGGTCCTTGATCATAAATCCTTGTTTCCATTTTTCTTTCTTCACAGAAGGAAATGAAGTCTTTATATATTTGGCTCCAGCATGAGAAGGACGTACACCACACCAGGGGCTATCAGTCTCAAGAAGTAGCCTGTCACTTGGAATGTCTGCCATCACCTTTAAATTATCTTCAGTCTTCAATGAACTGTACAGACAATTTCATCATATGCTGGTGTATTTATACAGTGTCATTAACAAAACTGTTAAAATGAAAGGGGAAAACACAACAACAACAGGTGAAGTTACAAGAAAAAACTCCGAACACTACTTTTCAAAAGTTCTTATATGTTAAACTGATGTGAACAGAAATAGTATGACATGTAACCATAATTCTTTTCTTGGACAATCTATGATTCTTTATAGGATGTTCTACACCTATACCAATACAGTATTGACAGTGACCGAGCAATGCCATTGAGAGGTTCATCCTTTTGAATATACAATTTTGGGGAACAGCCTAAAGTAATGTTTGATCTATTCAACCATTGTAAGCACTGCAAAACTGTAGAAGATGTGAGATGCAATGCATTGGTCATGATATTAGTGTACGAATATTCACAGTCGTATTGATTGTATCCACTGCAGTATAATCCTATGGAACTTCTCACATGCTTTGTATACTTACTTCACACAAATAGAGCATTATAATCAGATGTCGTAAGCCATAGCATGTTTTTTTTTTTAAATCCACTAGATATTTGAGATTTGAAAAATATCTTTTATTCATAAACATATTTAGTTAAAAATTAGTATATATAAACTCAAAAACACTGCATTGTTTATCTATAAAACGCATATAATTAATTTTTCATGATAGATAAAGTAATACTAAGGGAGAGTATTTTTAAAATCACTTTACCTCACTAACCACAAACAAATAAAATATCTGAATATTGCACATGAAAAGAAATAAACAATACAATTAACTATGAAGAGTAACTATCACAAACTTGATAAAGTAGTTCTATGTACAAAGTGCACAAGGTCTACTCAAACATATATAACCGAAAATATTTGTCCACTCGACATTTGGTTACAAAATTTGAATGTTTAAAAACTTTGAATAATGTACACAACCTAACTTTATTGATTCCTCAATGCTTATTATTGTACATTTATAGGCAACGTATCAACTGTTAGCACATAATTATACAAGACGTGCTCTACACTGATCAGCCAGCATATTACCTACCTACCACCTACCTACTATTGATATATACCCATCCAGGTGACTGCTAGTTAGACACACGCACAGTGAATGTAGTATCAGTGGGCGTGCTATCTGTTTTTAGAATGGGTAATGTGTGCGACCGAGTTTGACCAAGGGCAGATTTTGATGGGCCGGAGGCTCAGCAGGAGCATTTTTGAAAATCCACGACTTGTCAGGCATTCGAGGAGTGTTGTGATGAGTGTCTTCAACAAATAGTGAAACCAAATCCAAACATCGAGGGGTTGGGCAGCCACCCCTCATTACAGATGTCTGACGTCATAGGCTGTGGCTTTAATGCTGGGCAGAGTTCAAGTGGGCGTGAACACACAGTGCACCGAACACTCCTAATGATGGGCCTCCACAGCTGATGACCCATGCATGTGTCAATGTTAACACCACAACATCGGCCACTAGGACTGAAATGTGCACGTGACCATCATCACTGGACATTGGCGCAGTGGCAGTGTGTTGCTTGGTCTAATGAATCCAAATATCTTCTTCATCATGCTGCTGGAAGGGGGGAACAGCTTCATGACGCTGACACTGCTGGATGGAGACAAGCTGGCGGCGGCTCAATTATGCTCTGGGGAACATTCACATGGCCATCAGTGGGTTCAGTGAAGTTTGTGCAAAGCACCATGATGGCCAATAAGTATGATAAACTGGTTGCAGACCACGTAAACCCTTCATGACTATCACGTTTCCCAATGGAAGTGACATTTTTCAACAAGATAAGGTGCTATGTCACATGGCCAGGAGGGTGATGGAGTCGTTTGAGGAACAGTGGTGAATTGCAATTGATGTCCTGGCCCCCCAGCTAGCCAGATCTGAACGTGATCAAACACATCTGGGATGTGATTGAACGTGGCATCAGAGCTCTTTGCCCCCTTCAGGAATTAGCTGACTTGTGAGTGAAGATGTGGTGCTAACTCCCTCCAGTGACCTACAAGGCCTCATTGATTCCATGCCAAGATGCGTCGCTACTGTTATCTGTGCCAAAGGTGGACATACTGGCTATTAAGTGTGTGGTCATAATGTTCAGGCTGATCAGTGTATATGATACATAAAAAAATAGCCACAGAAATTCTAAATATAATTTTTAACATGGACAGAACAGAATTTCTATTCAAACCCCTGATTTCTCCTATAAGGTTCAGATGTATTAATGATCTGACTGTACATTCATTTTGCTACTCATTGCCCTCCACTGTAAGACTAAAACGTTGATCTGCTTGGTAACTCATTACTTGATAAAGACTAGATATGAAACTCACAAATATCTTATTCCAATGCTTCTTTAAAAGTTCTCATCTGTCTCTAGCAGCTACTTTTAAATCTTATTATGCATTAACTTCTTGCAACAACTAGATAGAGATATTCAATAATAAATCATACTGCAGAGCTATCAACACATTATCAATTTTTCAAATACAGACCTTGATGATATGCCTTGAATTTTCTGACTTACTTACCATCCGTTGATGCCGATGTAGTATCCAAGATCCATGAAAACTTCAGCATCATCACTGGTGCCATCAAATGAGTGTATGACGCCACCAAACAGTTGTTCCCGGTGTTTCTGAAGGATGACTTTCATATCATTTGCTGCATTACGGCAGTGCAGGAATAGAGGCAGCTTCAATGAATCACAAAGACCTAACTGCTTTTCAAAATATCTATTTCAGAATTAAAATAAGCTGCAATTTACCACACAAGCTAGAAAACACCTATATAAAAATTATACCTGTACTGAGTTTCCTTCGGACAAAATTCCAACCTGTCGTAATCAAGGCCACATTCACCTATTGCCACAACTTTTTCCTTGTTTTCTGAAGCCAGTTGTTCAAGGTCATTAAAGTAAGATTCAGCATCACCAGACTTCTGAAACTCGCAGCATCTTGTTGGATGACACCCCACTGTGCTGAACAACCTTTCTGAAACAAGTACATATGGCCTTAGAATTTTATCTATGTACTGACAGCAACTCTCCAGTAATATCAATTGACAGCAATACCAATAGCCATGAGGGTTAAGTAGAGTATCAGTCAGGTAAGGAATTAGGTTTGATTCTTGCTTCAGAATAATTTTTATTTGTTCTGTGAGCATTTTCTCTCAGTACTATTTGACGTTTGTGGCACTGCATGCTCATGTTTCTACCCCCCTCCCCCCACCCAAAAAAAGTCAGCAAAATATTAATACAATTTTTGGATAATAAGAGTATTACAAACATTTGAAGTGTAGCTGAAAAAGACTTCAAAAATGAAACTGGACATTGCTTGCTCATTTAAAAAAAAAAAGGTTCTTTTGGAAACTGAAAATTACTTGCACATTAAAGTAATACCTCTTGAAGGGACACATTTATGTCACTAAAACATTCCAGAACTGTTGCAAGATTAACGTGATATTTCTACAAATGATGTTGCTGTTAAAATAAATTCCACTATTCACCACCAAAAGACTGCAATTTTTGCTATGATAAAGTATGTCTGTATGTTTCAAAACTAATGGATGAAAAAAAGACTATTTAGAAATGTAACTGAAATAAGCTTCTCTGCTTCAAAACTAAAAACTGTTTGTGGTTATGGTAGGATATCTTAGGAACCGTGCACAAACTACACATGGCTCAGTCCAGGGGGGGGGGGGGGGGGGCTGGAAGGCTACGCTGGGCTACAAGGGGGAAGGGGAGGGGGAGTTCCGAGCCAGACCACGTAGCTTTCCTTTCATAACATTTTTCACAGTTAAAATGAGGAACAGAACTCACAACAGCATGTGAATATTTATTTCCCTCAGTTAATTATCTCCGTATGTAATTAACAAGAGAAAACAGTACAAAATGTCTTCTGGAATCAAAAGGGGAAAAAAGCTACGTGCTATATGGGGGGGGGGGGGGGGGAGAGGCAAAAGCCACGTAGGGTTACGTGGGGGGGGGGGGGAGGGGGGTTCACATGAGGGCAAAATGGAGCTACGTGGTTTATGCACACTCCCTTATCATAAAAGCGTCCTTGTATGTCAGCAATTAATATTTCAAACATTTTAATGATACTTATCCAAAAATTTATTAATTCTTTGAATAAAAACAAATTAATATTTTGGTGAATGTTTGCAAAAATGATTTTGTAACACAACAAATGGCAAACAAAAATGTTTTACCAAATAAGTATTGAACCTAGGACCTTTTAATTCCAACCGCACTATTTAACCACACAGCTTACCGAACACTTATGATTTAATGGCGTCTCTACACTTAAATAATCAGTTTCTTCTAGTTAGAATGAAGTGAAACAAATGATAAATTTTACACTGGCAAGAAACATGTATCATTTATTTATAAATTTTTTATCTGTAATTAAGAAAAATAACCCACAACAACCACTTGCCTAACCCGGGGCGCACATTGAGCTGCGTGGCGCAGTAGGGGCAACGCAGAGCAGGGCAGCACAGACTGGCAGGTACTCGCGCATATTAGAGCGCAGTTTCGTGCGGCAGTTTACAAAGCATTGTGTTGTGCGAAAAACCGACAATAAAGCGTAACCAAAAACATGTCGATGAAAAAACTCGATTTTTGATTTCTAAATCAGATTGGAATGCCGAGCTTGGAAAATTGTTATTACTTTAACAGAAGCTGAATTAGATAAAACTATGCAAAAGTGAGTATATGAAAAGAAGAAACTCTCATCTGGCTTTTGCAGTGACAAGAGAATTCTCAAAAGATAATTTCCGGATGACTCGAGCGGAGATTCACGGCATAATGTAACCTGTTATTTTCTTGACAAAGCTCAAATATCTATTAGAACTGAAGAAAATCTTGTTGTATTTTCGTGGTTATTTATTTAATTATTTAGCGTTTGACGGTACATGACATTTATAAGAATGTTTCTTTCTTTTATTTCATATTATATTTTTAAGAAAACTATATAACAGAACATAAACACTTGAAACTAAAAAACAGAGTCAACAAATTAAGTGTTTCTCATGGACACTATTGAATGATGTAGTACAAATAATAAGAAAACAAATAATGTGATAATATCCTATATCTATCAATCTTTTTTGAAGTTTTATTAAAAATGAATTCAAAAAAAGAAAAGAAAAGTGAAAATTGTAAGTGGACAGTTGTATGATAAATAAATGCTGAATTTACTCGCCACTTGTTGGGCTCATTGTCAAAATCTCTTGTTTAAATTTAATTTTTATGTATTTTTTATGACTGATATTGTGAATCGCAGGTTGGTTACGCACCAGATTAATCAATTTTTCTTATTCCATAGTTGAATATGATTATAAGTAAAGCAAGATTATAAATAACACAAGAAGTGTTACTTGTAAACCGGCACGAGTGAGCTGCGTGGCACAGTTTCTGTGTCATGATCACAACGTCGCGCAGGCCAGGTGCGGCGCAGTACTGCGCTGCCCTGCTCTGCATCTCAATACGCGCTGTTCCACCCCAAAACATAGAGACACAGAAACTGTGCTGCGCTGCGCGACTGCGCGTCAATGTGCGCCCGGCCTAACTGTTGTGCATACTTTATACCAGCTGATCCGGCAATACTTCTCTCATATATAGAGAATGCAATAGTAACAACGAGCAGGAAAATGTTTTAAGGTGATAAAATATTGTGCCCTGCCTGGTGTCTCACTCTTGGCAAGAATAAGGCTAACCACCAAAAATTGTGTTTCTTGAGTTTGTCTTATATTCATCATTCCCAGCCACCTTCATCTGCCTATGTGTCAATTTCCCTATCCTTCCTAAGTTTTATATATGAGAATAATTTAAGTGCTAAAATTAAAATTGTGTAATACTAGGGCTTACAACCAAAGTGACTGACATCTTAGAAAGAGTGACAAACCAAAAATGGCAATAGGATGGTTATATTGCTTGAAAAAGATGACAGATGGACTATGGCAGTTCTGGATTGGATACCAAGGAACCTGACAAGAGCAAGAGGAAGACCTCCAGATCGTTGGGATAGAGACATACGATGCGCAACAGACGAGCAGCTGGAAGAGAGTTGCTGAAGATCGATCAGCCTGGAAGGAACTAGAAGCAAATTAAGTAACATTAAATTGTAAAATATAGCTCATCTGGGTTAAAGAGGGGTCAGGGATTGGAATGAGTTACCAAGAGAAACGATGAATAATTTACCAAAAACTTTGAAGGAATTTAAAGATAAAATTTGTAGAGGGCAAATGTAGGTGGGTGCAGGATAGGGGGAAGATAGCTGTGTAGGGAAATTGCCACCGGAGCCTGTGCTCCATTGCAATTAAATTAAATTAAATTAAATTAAAATCCTGAAACAAGGATTGATAAATTGTAAATATAAATAAATAAAATAAATGAGAATAATTGAAAGTTTGATAAAAATTTTTGTATTTAGTTAAAATTAAGTATTTATATATTAATATATTTTATGCAAACAGACCTGTAAAGATCATCCAAAACAAACATTTTTTGTCAGAGTTTCAGTATTTACATACATATTATTTTTAAATTTTGGATTATATAAATTGTAATTACAATTGATATACAATGTTTTTGGTGATTCCATGTGGCAGATATACAAATTCCTTGATTTTCCAACATAAGTGTATTCAATTCATAATTGTCCATGAAAAAAAAAAGGTGGCTTTAAATTTAATCCATATCCTAGCAATGGCTGAACTTTTGATTTATTGTTATTGAAAAAGCAAGTTTAATAGGAAATTGCAGTTGTTTGAATTGGAATGGCATATCTGCTGGTATTACAGTGGAACTTCTCTAATTCGAATCTGAGATGGCCATAAATAAACTTTGAATTACCGAAAATTTTAATTAGGAAGTGTTTACAAAAATACAAAACAATGCAAGAAAAAGTCCTTAAGAACTAAGTTTTAACTTCTTTATTTAGACATCACTTTAACTTAATTTCTTTTTTTTCTGTCATCAGTCTTTCGACTGGCTTGAAGCAATCCTCCATCGCTTCCTATCTTGTGCTAACCTCTTCATCTCTACATATCCCTTACAACCCACGTCCTCAATTATCTGCTTCATATATTCTAATCTCTGTCATCCTCTACAGTGCTTACCTTCGAATATTCCCTCTACCAGCAAATTAACCAATCCAGCACGACTCAAAATATGACCTACCAGCAGGCCCACCACTAGCTGTTAAAGTGCCCTTGTGCAATACTGATTATTCTGCCCCTGTTTAACTACAGCTACCGATGCTCAGCTTCAGGGGGCGGCAAAATTGTGATTGAAAGGCGACATATATATTTCGCGGACGACCTTTTTTTTTGTTGATCGCTCGATTTGCCGCCCCCCTGGATATGCCGCCGGCATGCGGTGCACGCCCGCTTAGGCTGGTAGGCAGGCCCACCGTGTCTCTTCTTTCCGCAATCTTCTTCCAAAAACTTCTTTCTTCACCCATCATTTCCAAAACTCGTTCATTTCTTACTTTGTCTGTCCAATTCTTCTGTAGCACCACATTTCAAATGCTTCAATTTTCTTTCTTTCCGGTATTCCTAAAGTCCATGTTTCGCTACAGTTAAGTGCTGTACTCCACACATAGAGCTTTAAAAAGTTCTTTCTAATTCCTAGATCAATATTTCAAACTAAAAGGTTTCACTTTTTCATGAACGCTCTTTTTGCTCTTATAACATCGTTCCTGCTTTGGCCATCCATTGTAATTTTGCTTCCAGAGTAACGGAATTCACTTACTTCTCCCATTGCATCCGATCCTATTTTTATATCTAATCTACTAGTATTGGAGTCATGTCTGTTGCATTTAATCACTTTTGTCTTGCTTTGATTTATATCCAATCCAAAATGTTCCTTCAGTATTTTGTTCATTCAGTAACTTCTCAATATCCTCAGCCCTTTCTGCTAACAAGACAATGTCATCAGCAAATTGTAATATACTGATTTTTTCTCCCTGAACACTTATGCCACATTGAGCTGCGCTCAGCTCGTATTGTGTGTTTTTCTTCTCTTCCGCTCGCAACTGTCTTCTGTCTCGAGTTCTTGCTGAGCCCGCGTGCTCGTTTCTCCGTTAGAGAACGCTGTGGCTCCTTGCTGCCCTCTATCGGCCGATAGTGTGTATATAATTGGGGACACAGAACCGGGAAGGCAGTCGGTCGGCGGCAGCGGTTTCGTTGGTTGCGCCTAGTACTTCCCTGAGTGGCCGTGATGCTGGAGGCCCGCTGGGGCAGCGAGGTCTGGTGGTTTGACCGGGCGGCCAGGAAGTGCTACATCTGGTGGATTTGTGTGTCCACCGCGACCGTTCCTCGTTCGCTTGAATCGAGGGAATTTCTCCAATACGCTCTTGTCCGAGAGCAGTGTCCCGTAGACTCGGGAGCACTGTGGCGACCGACGCTGGTGGTGACTTCGATTTGATACTTGCCATTTTCTTGCCCTGTTGGGTATTGGAGGTAGTGTGCCTGACAACTCCAACTACAAAGTGTGTTGCCTACTGCTTCTTCGTTAGTTGTGTTTGGGGAATGGACAAATTCCCCGGTCTGTGGTGTTAATCATTACCGCCCCCTTATCAGTCGGTGTGGATGGTAAGGACTTATGCGCTGGCATGCACACACTATAGTGTGTCAAGACCTTTGGTAAGAACTTCATTCTTAAGGTTAATTTGATGGACGCTGAGGTACTCTGATTCCTCTTCGTTTGAAATGATTGCCATAAATTGGCTCATCTGTACAAATTGTGTTTGGTATTACTTGCAGATTTGTTACATGCTGGTAAATTAGTGAGAGCCAGTCTTGTTATTTTCTGTTATTTGATATAAGTGGAATTATTTGTGATTACAGGATTTATTCAAATCATAATCTGCAAGATCAAAGTTTCTTGTGTATTATATTGTATCATATTATTTGTGATTACGGGATTTATTAAGATCTTAATCTGCAAGATCGAAGCTTTGTGTTATTTGGTATTATATTTGTGATATTCTCTGTAAGTTTAATCATTGTCCTTGATTATTGTAATAAAATGCTTAAACAAGGCTTGGACTTTATAACCATGCTCCCACATGCTTCCCACTGAGTCCTTTGTGGCTAATAACAACTACTACCACTTCACACATGGAAATTTTTCTTTGAGTTTCTTTATTGCTTCTTCTACATACAAGTTGAATATTAATAGGGATAGACTACAAACTCGTCTCACACCATTTTTAACTGATGCATGTCTCTCGTGATTCTCTACTTTTATTATAGCCACTTGATTCTTATATAGTTTATAGAGCATTCTTCTATCTCGATACTTTAGGCCATGACTTCTTTAAAATTTGGAACAACTTGTCCCACCTAACATTATCAAAAGCTTTTTCTAAATCAACAAATGCCATAAAAGTATCTTTGTTTTTCTTGATCCGCCATTCAAGTATTAAACTTAAAGACAGAATTTCTTCCCTTGTGCTGCAATTTTCCCTAAACCCAAACTGATCTTCACCTACTATCTCTTCTACTACCATTTCCATCCTTCTGTATATTATTCTGGTCAGTAATTTTGAAGTTTGTGATGTTAGACTAATGGTGTGGTAATTCTCACATTTGTCGGCTTCTGTTTTCTTCGGAAGAGTGAAGATGATATTTTTATTAAAATCAGTTGGAATTTCTCCCGTTTCATAACTTTTTGATATCGACTTAAATAATATCTTTCGGTATATTTAGCATAATATAAATATTGAACAAAGCCTAATTTACAGTTTAGTAAATAAAAATTGTTAACTTTTTTCATTGATTTTTCGCAAAGATGTGACATCGATAAGTTTATTTAAAGCAATGAAGAGAGAATCAATTACGTTAGCCTGACCCTCGATGCAGCGTTGAAGTTCGTGAATATTGGAAAAAGCAAGGTATTGATAAACAAACATACTTAAAATGGTACAGAAAACAGCACACAAAACACAAGCTGCTATCGTACTCTTACAATTTCACATGAAACAGCAGACTGCACAGTTGACTGAACCGCAACTGGATTACAAAGCAGCAATGCAGGTGACTGGCCACTTGTTGAGCCACTACATTCTTGGAACCAATAATGGTTGGGAAGGATCGGTCACAAACTCTGGATAATGACATTAACGATTACAGTAAAACAGAATTCTTAGAAGATAGCATTCAAAAAAGAAACATTTCAACAAATATTAACTTACATAAGAATTACGTGTTCTTTTCCTAAATATGAACAGGTTTTCTTCAAATTAACAAAATAATAATAATTGGAATTATTATTTTTACACTAGTTTAACAATATTCAAAGAACCGGAAGAAAATTTTGAATTGTCAAGAAACTCGAATTAATAAAGTTCAAATTAGAGAAGTTCCACTGTATCTGTATATGTGGTATTAGTACTGCTTTTTGTTTGAATATGGCAATTAAAATTATTGCTTCAATTATGTTGTTTATGATCTTTCAACTTCTTATCTGGTACCACTGCAAAGATGGGACGGGTTAATGTCTATTAACAGTATATATTGGTTTTGTTTGGTATCTGGACATATTTATTAAACAAATTCTCTCTGTAAATGCGTCGTCCTGTGAAAATCGTTTGGTACATCAACACAGCCTGTTTAATCAAATTCCCAATTACAATGAAAACGGTATGATCAAGCTTTAAATACCAACAATGAACTACTGCCATGTTGTTCATTTTGATTATTATACAGCAAAGATTGTCGTAATTTTCTAATTATTACTTGACTTGCTTCATTTCATGTTTTGTGTTGTTTTGATTCAGTAGCATGTGACTGTGACATATGTGATATTTTGTTTTTTCCAGTGCACTTTGTTTCTACTGGTCAGATTGAGAATTTCAATTGCATTAAACCTTCACTGGACTACGAAAATAATTCAGCAGGATGTGACATATGTAATTTATTCGATTGCTTCATACTGTTTTCTTTCTATATGTCAGATGGAGCCTAAATCCTATTCCGGACAATGCAGATCATTTTACAAAAATCTGTGAAAAATCAGTCCAGTAGTTTTTTTGTTTAAATATAAGGATCATTTGATAAGTTCTGTAAATTTCTAGGAGATCTTTCTAAATATATCATTTTATTTATTTCAATGAATTGCTGTGTTACAAGTCCCACTAAGAAACCATGGTCAGTAAAGTAAAGCCAAAAGCACTATGCATCAAGAAAGCGCATAAAAATTCCTGATGCTATGGCTGAGCACACCAAACGAAAATTGACCAAACTCTTCAAGAGTTGAAATTCCATCTTCAGAAAAAAGTGGACCTAAAAAAAAAAACTTATGAAACTTGCCAGGAATTTATATCAAACGCCAATTCAGCTGTTCAAGCATGTTAATCCTATAACAAGAAGGCGAAACTTCTATCAATTTTCACAGCGTCATTTTCAAAAGGTACAAATTTTCATCACATTCCATCTTTGACAAAACATTGAAGGCTGAAAAAGAAGTGTTTGGAAGAGTGGATTGCTATTATGGTCACCCTATGAATGATGTTCATATCACACAGTCATTTTATCTGGAAGATAAATGGAGCATAGGCAAAAAAAAGACACTATCACTACAAGAGATGCAGGAGAAAAAGTGGTGAAAGTGAAGAGATACATGACCTGCAGCATTAAGGAAGCGTATGCCATTTATAAGAAAGAACATCCTGTATTTCACATTGGAAGATCAACATTTTGCGCACTACAATTTAAGTGGGTGGTTCTGCACCCACAAAGAGATGTCTACTTTCATTGTATTGTGCCAATTTTGAACTCTGCTTGTTAACTTTGAATAACTTATTAGCTGGCGTGACATATGACACCTTAATATGTAAATGAAGACTTTTCCGGCGTATTGATTCAATGAATTCTTCACGGATGTCCAGCCGGATGGAGTCAAAGAATGACGACGTTTCAACAACCTCCTCGGTTGTCTTCATCAGGTCTATTTAAGATAATTACTTCTCGAAATCACCAACAGTCTGGCTTAGCTGCTGCCGAAAATTCTAAGGTCGTGTATCGATGTTGCAGACTGCGTATGGAGCCATAACTGGTCACCCATCCAGGTACTCACCACGCTCAACGTTGCTAACTTGAAGCCGTAAGTGCTGGCGAACTTAATCCACGTCGTCAGTTTGCTTCCATTTGGCCTTGTTGAGAAGATTTCTGTTTTGCAAGACGGAGATCCCTAATAATCGGCCTCCAGGCTTCACTCAAGTACAGTCCCCTATCCCTATTGATGTTATTATCATTAAGCTGTATTTCCATGCTTCCCGAATTACTGAGTCCCAGAACGAAGAGACCCTGGCCAGCACCACCGTTTCATCAAACACTATCTTATGCCCTTCAATAGCCGAGCACATTCATTGCTGGCAATATGTAAAATTCACAACAGCCGCAATAACAGCCACAAAAAAAAAATCAATATTTTTGATAGTGCCTCTAGTCACTTAAAAAATTGTTACCAACTGTTTGAAATAAATAAATCACTTGTGCCAGTGGAATGAGTATACATTGCTACTGGGCATGGGAAGAGGCCTTGTGATGGTACAAGAGGCCTGTTGAAACACCATGTTACAAAACAATCTTTCCAAGCCAAGTACGAAGGCAATCCAAAATGCCAAGGATTTTAGAAGAGTGATGAAGTCAAACACATCAAAGCTGTCATCCTGTTACCAAAAGAGGAAGTTGAAGAATTCTGCCAACAGAAAATAGAAGAATGATCCAACAAAACTGTGCCTGTGAAAAGAATTCAGAAGGCAGATATTTTAAGATAACCTAAATTTTGTAATTTCATGACAAAATTTGTTTATAGAGCATCGAGTTCAACCCAATAACATTACAGATCATGTTCAAAGTAGTTTTCTTGAGTAATTCAAGGTATATATTAAAGTGAACAGTCTCATAAAGTCATAACGTAATGTAAACTTAACTGGTATATGGGGTTCAGAATATTTTGTAAAGGAAAACATCACATTAATTTTAAGAGCTACTTCAGACACTAACTAGCAAAATGAAATTTGTACCTTTGTAAGTAGGAATTTTTCCTGAAGAGTTATGAGACTTTGAAAAATCAAATCAACACATTTAAAGCTCCTGAAGCTACAGTTTTAAAGATAGGAAAATGATTCATAGCTCAAAAGAAGCAGAAATTTTTACTACACCTCGTATAAAATGTTGAGGGATATAACTAAAATTTAGGGATTAGTTTTTGGAAGATTTTGAAAATTGGGTACATCATAGGTTAAACTTTCAAAGTTAAATGAAAGGAGAATTTCTTCTGAGTATAACACATCAATCGGTTTTTGAATATAGGCATTATTTTGGCAGATATTTGAAAAAGAAAGTAATTACAAACTCTTAGGTAGAACGACTTCTGGAAGAATTTTTATAAGAATTAAATTATAAAGAGGCGGGTATGTTTATTTGTAAAACGACGAAAAAGCTATTATAGAACTGTTATTACAATTAGATAGTGATGATACCTTATCAAAAAGCTAATGCAGAATCATTTAAAAGTTTTCAGAGCCATAACTTCAATGCTTTAGGAAAATATCAATGATTTAAACTTTATTTCATACTGATAGAAAAAGTGGATTAAGGAATCAAATAAATAATTTCAAAACCTATTTCAGCTTTGCAGATCTAAAACTTTAGGTGTTGTAAACATTTTTGGAATTTTTAGGAAAATAATTTTTATGGCAAAAGTATGAAAGATATAGGAATTTTGACTAGGATTAATTTTAACATTTAAAATCTCAGCTACCTGTTGTAAAATTTTCCGATCAACTGTGTAAGGAACTAGACCGATACCGGGGTTGTAGTATCGCCTAAGTGCCTTAACTTAAACTCTTGATAGCACTTCACTGTTCGATGTAAACTTACTGAAAATGTTAATTTGCTTTGACCATGTTGCCAGGATATTCAACTAGAACGCTACAGGTCGCCACAATATTTGAAGACCCCAAATATTGAAAAGGTATGATAGTAGCTACAGAAATGAAACAGTTCACTTTTCCAAATTCTTCAAGTTTATTTAGAATGAAATTCAAAGTTCAAACAGCATTCTTAAGTTGCTTAGGCCAATCGGACAATCGTTCCAAAAATTACAGATTGTGGAGAGAAGTAAAGACCGACCAACACCCCGATGAAAATTAAAAGTTCATATTAAGAAAACAAGTGACACGCCCCAGAAGCCAACATTCCATCATGGCTGAACCGGTAGTACCAACTCAAAGACGGAGCTTGCCAACCTACCAGCGCACACGCTTAAAACATCTTATTAGTACAACTTCAAACCCGGAAAAGACGCCGTCACCACCGCGTCCTATGATTTATAACCACGCTGACGTCAGAGCCAAAATACAACTTTCTGCTGACACCTAAACGATTTAGATCGGAAATATCTCAGCAACTAACCAATTATGCGAAACTTTAGGTGTGACAGTGTTTATACTTATTTAATTGTGAAATAATGGATATTTAGTGATTAATTTTAAGTGTTTGGTTTAAAAGATCTTAGTGCAGGAGTGAACTACTTTCCTACCCTGGGGAATTACTATTGTTCGAGAGGCTTCTTTATTTCGTCATTTTATTAACGCCACAACTTATGCAAATAATATTACTATCACCGTGTTTTACTGAAATTCCTGAGTTTATTGGTGTAATTTTTATTAAGATTGGTGCAGGGAAAGTTTAACTACGACGTAACCAAAGTGCAATTTCAGTTTTAATTTTATAACTTTATTTCTATTACTTTTATCACAAATATAAAATTACCACGAGATTCTCTGAATTAAACTACGTATTCTGAAAGTTATCTCGTCTCTGTATCTACTTTAGATCGGTTGAAAAATATTTCTAAGTTGCCCACATGGCTGCAATGAAAAATAAATTTTAAGATCTCTATAAAATCGGCTCTATTACGTGGAATTACTTGAAATTATTATATGTGATATTAGATTTTTAGGTCTTCCCGGAAATCTACTTTTTATTTCAAATGTTCTTTAGGATTTTGAGATAAAAATTACCAAAAGTGAAGTGCATCCAACGAAGTATTAAAAAATTGATTTAAGTTATTTAAACGTTCAGAAACTACGAAATTTTAGTGAATTTATATTTTAATTGAGTTATTACTTCCTTAAAATTACTTTATTCTGTTCTAAAGTGTATAAAACAGTGAAATACCAAATATTAGGAATTTCTTGTGTGTTGAACTGGATTATTTTGGATTATCACATTTAAGGTTAGTAAAAGGTGTTCATATTATTACAGAAAATTAGTGTAGTTGGTTTACTAAGTATGGAGTTACTTTCTTGCTCGTAAATTGGTTTAAAAATGACAAAATGCTCCCCAGTTAGAAGCTCATAATTACAAAGTTGGATTACTGATGATTATTTAATTTTCAGTTGATTTAAAGTTTATTTATTATTATTCAAAGTTTATATTCGGCATTTAGCAACTACTAAAAGTCTTTACTGCATTCAAATTGGTTTAGAAACTGTAAAGTTAACCTATATCAAAATCTATTATTTGAAACTGAACTTGGGGGATTTAACCTATTTCCTCCCAAACTGATGTTTTCTTTTTGTTATCAAAGGTTTATTTAGAGCATTTATTTAATTTTGAATACTTTTATCATTCCTAAAGGGTTTTTATTTAGTGTGTTTGGTTACTGTATCTTCATTCTATATAAAGCTTCACTCCCATAACCTATACATGAAATGAAAACTATCTTTTACTTCAGAGTAAGCTTTCCCTCCAATGCCTAAATGTGAGAGGCTAGAATTTACTAAAATTCTAAGATGCTTACAACTGGAATGAATTTGATCCTCAAGCTTTTTGGGTAAACCCGTGAAAATCGGGAATTTTCCTGGTTCACAGACCACCTCTATAAATAGACCGACAGCGGAGCCCCTCATGGTCAGTTGGTAACAGTAGTTTGCAGAGGGAACACATCCGTTGTTTGGTGGTTTTGGTGCGAGATGGAGGCAGAAGGCAGCACACACTATCATGTAGGAGCACTCCGGCAACCATTTTGGGCAAAGGATTTTGGGCACGTATGTTGTGGTTACGTAATCCACATGTGACTGAATTCAGTTAGGAGTTTATGTAGGTTGACCTGGCTGCGGTTCACCTATCAGTAATCATTAGATGTTTCGGCTTTTGAGGGTCATCATGCACATCTCCTCCAAGTCTGGGGGTCTTTCCAAAGTTTTTCCTCCATCACTTTCCTCCAAATGACTCCATTAGCCTCTACATCTTTCTTCCTTGGTCCATCCATCTTGCCCGAGGTCTTCCAACTGGTCACCTATCAGTACCAAATCATTTATTTTGGAAACGAAGTTTGATGCCAACTGTTTGTGGCTGTAAAAGTTTGAGAACAATACAGTGATGGTGAAATTCATTTGAAACAGCAGTGACTTTGATTTTAACATACCTTTCCCGCCTGAGGCAATCCAATCCAGTGGAGACTGATTTTCAAAAACAAACAATTTAATTGTCCCAAGGCAAAACATCACAGAGTTCAGACTAAGCATTTACACATAACTCCAGTGAATGTTTTGCCATGACAATGTATGTTCCCACAGTGATGGGAAAACCCATATTGCATGAACTTGGCAAGAAAGAAGAAATTTCATTTGACGCTGAATTCCAACCAAGATCTCCGAAACGAAAAGAGAATATTCAAATTCACAATTTACAAAGAGTGATGTTTGTGGCCTGTATGTATGACTGACTGGTGGGTTCCAGAGGTCATATATATCAGTTGTGAGTTAAATGAAGTCATTAATTTTATGTTGGAACGGCTGCTGGATATAGATTTTCAGCTGTAAGACAACAACTTCCAATTCACAATGTTTTAAAGATAGTTAATATTCCAGTTGCTATTGGTTTAACAGGAAGGCATTGCTCATTACCAAAGGATGATACTGATGCAATTCAACAAATTTTTAGTCCACTGACTTTCCAATTTCAGGTCTAAGCAGAATACCCAGGAAGTTTTGGAACTTACAAAATAGATGTGGAAGTTTTTTAAGCGGTCCATTTCTTATAATAATTAAGAATTAAAATGCCACGTCGAAGAATGATTTCACGAGACCAATATGAGACTATGATGTAATGGAAATTGTTAAAATAAATGGCAAAGTTTTAAGTTGTTTCTAAAGCCTGTCAAACTCAAAAGTGGAATATACCCTTTTCAGGGAATGCAGTGCACAATAGTAAAGAAAAATTGAGATCTGCATTTTTTAATTTTGTTTTTAAAATTCAGAAGACTGTAGCGAAAAAAAGTTGAACACACATCTCAAAACTGAGTGCATCATTGTAAAGAGAAAAATATTATCTTTTACAAAAAATCACAATATCTGCACTGTTCAAATTTTTTTTTATCGAAAATCACAATGAGAAATGGCGCCCGGCATGCCATCTTTGATGGCCTGTATCTCGGACCAGGATTTTTTACTGGAGCAAAACAAAAATATACAGTTATCTCAAGTTTACCTTAATCTTAACATATGCTAAATTTCTATGAACTTATTCACCATTTTTTTAAAAATGTTCGGAATAGTCCAAATTACGTTTTTAAGGAAGGAAAATTTGGAGAAGTAACCCAGAAAATTCGCCAAAAACTGAAATTGTTATTTTCTAGGTTCCGATTTGGTTTAACTTATGGCTTCACGCCTCATCAACGTCGAGTCATTAGAGACGGGATGGGGCTGGGAGACAAGGAATGGGAAGGAATTCAGCCAGGGCCTTTCGAAGGAATCGTTCTGACATTTGCCTGGAGTGAATTGGGGAAACATGGAAAACCGAAATTTGGATGCTTGGACGGGGTTCGAACTGACGTCCTCCAAATGCGAGGCCAGAGTGTTAATTGCTCATCCGCGTTTTTTTATATTGTTATAATAGTCTCAATAAGTTTTTTTAGAGGAATAAAAATTGTAAAAGTTGCCAAGAAATTTTGGGAAAAACTACATCCAAATTTGACTATTTTTTTTAGAATGTTTGTAATTGTCTGAATAAGGTTTTAAGAGAAAGAAAAATTGGAAAAGGTGCAGGAAACTAAAATTTGTGAAAAATTAAATTGATTTTTCTCTATTGACCAATTTGGCTATTTTTTTTACATATTCTTAATAGTCCAAATAAGATTATTAGAAAAAGAAAAATTGGAAAAGTTTCTGGGAAAATTTGAGAAAAAGTAAAGTCCTTTCTTCTATGGGATTTTCTGATGAACTCAAGACCATATGTCATGATTCAAATGATGCATATGCATATGCCTATTTTTTTTGTTTCATCTCTTATGCTCCCAGGATGGAAATAATTCAATTGAATGTTTTCTATTGAAAAAAGAAAAGGTAGATCTGGAGAAAAATCTGGAAAAACACATTTCAGCTTAAATTAAAATACCTTTGCTTTTATTTTTGTGTTGTTTCACAACGTGTCCCACAAATACAGTTATTTTGTTTCTATTCCATTGTTATCGTGGACAGGAACTTGATGACATTGAACAAGATATTACCTCAATTAGGCATGACATTGCCCAATCGTCTGATGCATTTAATCAAGAGTTTAAATGAAAAATAAAGAAATAAATAAAAAAAATGATTGTGATGCAATGAAACAATCAGTTCGAAAGAACGTTTCACTGTTGAATCAGCAACAAAAATATGCATTACAACACTTTCATGAAAGTTGTGAATATTGGAACCAAAGGAATTTTCATCTTGGTCGCTCCTGGTGGAACTGGAAAACTTTTTTGATCTCATCGATTTTGGCAACGATTTGCTCACAGAATGAAACTGGAGTTGTACTTACTTTATCAGGAATTGCAGTGACGCTGTTGAAAGGTGGTCATACAGCTCACTCAGCATTAAAGTTGACGTTGAATATGCAAATAAATAAAACTTCAAAGTGCAACTTTTCGAAGAACTGTGTGATGGCCAAAGTTTTTTTTTTTTTTTTTTTTTTTTTTGCAATAATGCAAATTAAGCATTTGGGATGAATGTGTGATGGCACATAAAAAGTTTTTGCAGGTATTAGACAATACGATCTTTGAAATAATCAAGACCAGTTTGGTGGTGCGAAATATAAATTAAACACCTTGAGATTCGTTGAGATTTCAAATTTAATGGAATAAAATAAATCATTTGGTTAACATGAAATTCAGACTTTTGGAACAAAACTGCATGGTTCCAAGTCAATCACATTCCAGGCACATCACACATTTCTAACAATTCAGTTGTGTACTGCCAATAGAATTCATTTCAAATTTAAAATTTCCCATTTGCATACAAAATGTACACTTTCAGAAATTAAATATGCAGTTATTTAACTGTTGTGCTTACCTTATACTGCACTTGCATTTTTTTCATAAATATCTCCTAAAACAACTAACTTAATATTAAATTTTAGTCATTCTTATGAAAGATTTCAGTTAAGCTATAACTTCCAGTTTAAATATAAATGATTCTCAAATTGAAGTTATTACATTTTCAAGCTCTGCATAATAAAAGTCAGCTAGCCCGACAAACAAGGCTGTTATGTTCGGTATTTTTCTGCTGTAGGCTTTTACTAATTGTTCATTTTATATTCAAAACAAAATCTCATCATTAACAAGAGATAACCAATAACAAATAATAAAAATAGTAGAAAACTTGGATAATAGGAAACACTCCATATGCAGCCGCAGTGCCTACAGGCAAGTGACGTCACTAAAGTGATCGCCAATCCCAGAGCGTTTTCTGTCACGCGACAAGAAAAATCCTATTTTTATTTCGATTTTTTAAATTAAAAACAATCCACCTTTCTTTTCAAATTTAACAAAAACAGCTTCCTTAAGCATTAATCTATGCAAATAACTAAAATTTGTAATATATTTTCAATACTGTCAAATAGCCTATTAAGGAACCAGTGAAATTAAAAATAAATTAGGAATCCCTAAATCTTATACTGTAGTGCGCGATTGTGGAATTATTCCTGGTCCAGGTCTCCCTCGGCATGATAAATACAGAACTACTTCCATCTGTATAAAATAACTTCAGTAACTCTGTGCTTTATGAAAGCAGCTTAAATCATTTATGAAACTAAATTCATTGTGAATTATTCTGTAAAAAATTGTGCAAGTTGCCATTCTGGATCTTTCTATAAAACAACTTTCGGTAATAGCCCAATCACTGGGACTCATCAAGGAATTGTAATTTTCATCTGAAAACTGTTGCACACGTTCGTTGGGTGATATTATTTAACACATGTTGCTCTTAGAGCTGTAAAATATATCCATCCTCACAAACTTCACGTGAAAAGTACCATAATGTAAGGCGGCTGGGAGATCGCATATAGCCATGTATATTGATAACGCTATCGTTCCTTCGACTATATTATTTATTAATTTCGGCAATAGCACAATCACTGGGACTCGTCAAAGAATTGTCGTTTTGGTCTGAAAACTGTTGCACATGTCCTTTTGGTGATACTATTTAATATATGTTGCTCTTACAGGTGTAAAATGTATAGATACCTCACAAACTTTACTCAAAAAGTACCGTAACGCAACTGGGAGAAGCCTTATAGCGAAGTATAATGACCATGCACACGTTCTTTGAATGATATTATTTGGGAATATGTTGCTATAAAGGTATAAATACGGAAAAGATTACACGCTAAATAAAAAACTGAACTGTAAGCGAACGTTGGTTGCCTCATTTACGTACACATATGCAACGTCCAACGATAACAGGTATTACATCGTCAAGAAACATATCCGCATGTTATGCCCAAGATGTTAATATTCTACGGCATTTACCAAAGTAGGTTGTGGCAATATTAATGTAGCTTATGTTTAAGTTGAAAGTGCGGCAATATGCTTGTTTCAGCATTAGGACGAAGGAATTTAGTTTTTATAGTTGAAATGCAGCCTGTACCAAAATGGCATTTGGTTGTTGTTGTTAAAGCATAATTCGCTAGAAATTTGGATTTATTAAACATTCATCATGATTTTCAAGCAGAATCATTAGCGGCGCCTGTGGATAGGTTGGAAAACAGCATGGACCAAAATGGGCATAGACTCTTCAAACGGACAGTAACTTTTGTTTTAATAATAAATTTGGTTTGATTTGGTTTTTTGGTTGTTGATACATTTTGTTGCATGTAATAATATTATCACTGGAAATTGCATATGATAACAAATGGCGTCCTCTCATCACTTAGCGTGTATTGTTACAGCAGTTTATTTTTATTTAGCGTGAAGTTTTTGCATTATAAACTGTCTTGATGGATGTAATAGAAACAAATTAAGACTCTAGCACAATCACCGGGACTCGTTAAGGAATTGTCGTTTTGGTCTGAACATGTTGCATATGTTCATTTGGTGATACTATTAAATATATGTTGCTCTTAGAGCTGTAAAATATATAGCCTACAT
This sequence comes from Vandiemenella viatica, assembly GCA_031002005.1. NCBI lineage: Eukaryota > Metazoa > Arthropoda > Insecta > Orthoptera > Morabidae > Vandiemenella > Vandiemenella viatica. The sequence goes on from JARYHS010011408.1 coordinate 178,307,622, forward strand.
ACCTCAAAAACTTCACTCAAAAAGTGTCATAGCGCTCTAGAGCAAGCGACTGGGAGAAGCCTTATAGCGAAGTATAATGATCATGCACACGTTATTTGAACAATATTATTTGGGAGTATGTTGCTATCAAAAGTATACACATGACTCACTCTCTCTTAAGACTTACTGTCAGTTTTTGATAGCTGAAGGGCTTCCTTGCTTTCTTGAAGGCTTCCACCGGTTATAATAATCTTCTCCAAACCATTATCCCAAGCCCGTTCTAGCACACTCTGAATGTCCTTTTCATGCCTATTTCTGGAATGATATATTCCTCTAAACATCGGATCAGTGAGATTAGCACCAATATCTAGAATAAAAAAAGGACATCATAATAATGATAATATTGTATTCTACAATAATTCCGTTTTGGTTACAAAACAGTAACATCCACTGTAATACAGTAGTAACTTTTTAAATGGAATAAAGTTCTGTCGTCGATAATGCCGATTAGGGTCGTACTCACCGATAACCTTTCTTTTAACGGTGTGTACTGCCATGTTCAGTTTTAAACTCAGAAGTCACACAGTTACTAGCACATGAAAAAAAATTCCAAATTATTACCACTCAGCAGTAGATACCCTTTTAAGTTTCAATTTATTCAAACTTAAAATTTCTTCTTACCAGAGACCACCCTATATTTACATTTAGCACAGATAATGAATATTACATTATAACATTATCTCTGCTCAATCTGCCGGGAGCTTCTCATATAGACGAGCGTCTGTGGATCAGTGGAGAATGTCACTTGAGACCCCTAGCTCCCCCCTCCCCTTTACAAAAAAAAAAAAAGTATTAGGTTTACCCCCTAGATCGTGATTTTCTATACTTTCTTTTTTAATTATTATTTTTTAGGTCTAATGATCTCCTAAGAGGGCAGCAACCCGAGGAGACTATAAAGACTACCCTTGCCCGACTCAAGTCCTCTCGGCGCAAAACCAAAATCCACTCAAGCCCCCTCTCGCAAACTAAAGTCCGCTCAAGCCGCTCCCAAACCAAAATCCTAAATCGTGGATCCCCCACTCGATGCCGTGCGCAAATCTCCTCACCACCCCGGCACAGCACGGAAGATGGAAGAATGCATGCATATCTGCACACACTGTGACAAGGTTTTTACCTCAAATTCAAATTTTTTAAGACACTGTCGTGACATCAATCAAGTTCAGACTGAAAGTAGAGACAAAGTGCTTGCGTGTGAGAAATATGGTAAAGTAGTTGTTAGCCAAGGAGACTACATATTGGAGTTAGTTTCACAGAAGATTACCACTTATATTTAACAAAATAGCATGTAAATAATTATATTAGTTACCATGAGATTACTATCATATGAATTTCCTTTAATAACTGTATTTACATGTCCCGCTCTTGTTCAAGGGGCTAAAAAACGAGTTTTCCGAACAGAACAAATTCTGCAAATTACCGTGACACACTAAAATTTGTTTCAAATAAAAATATGCAAAATATGGGGTTTTCTGCTAGAACTAACAAAACTGCCACAGAAGGTGTCCTCTCGCAGCACCAGACAATGGGAGCACGATATTCTGTGACGTCATACTTCACACACATATCACGTTTTGTGTATTTCAGTTTTCTTAATTTTAAAAAGCTACGCTATTCCACAATATAAAACACGTTTAGCTGCAAAGACAACGCTTCTTTCCAGTGCACAACAGTGTTAGAAGTAAGAATATAATTAATTCTATCAAATATCATTGCAACTAAGAACCCATGTGCGTTAAACATAATAACGTAATTGTAGTAATTCCATCAAACAACTTGTTAAAATAAACCACAGAAATAACGAAATTAAGACAGTTATTCACTTCTGGGCTCTTTCTCACAGAATACGAATATCCCATGAATTCTAATTTGTTGAGAAGTTCATATATCTCTTTGACGGTATTACAAAAGCCACAGAATTGGCCATATCCTTCAAAACTGAAATCTTTCACGTTTCGCGCATTTAATTCTCACATACACGTCTCGTCATTTTTACGTCACTTCAGCGTGCCTGGTGGTGGGGAGATTTGTGCACGGCATCGAGTGTACCCACAGACGCTCGTCCCATATAGAGATATCGCCATTGTTGCCACTCGGGCAAGGAGGGACAATAGGGTGAGTTATAGAAAGCATCTTCGCTTTGCATGCAAATTTTTCATGTTAACTTTTAGTGCCAATGACATCATGCTCGATTTTCACATTAACTTTTCATAACCTTTTTCTATTATTAATGTTTTCTAGCTCAGTTGTAATATTCGGTGTATTTTTGCCAAATCATTGATTATTAACATATTAAAGTAATCGTAAATACACCGACGCTTGTAGGCATCCAAATTTAATTGAATAAAAGGGTCAGGTTATGACTTTCTTAGTGGTAAATGATAGTAGTATATTATTTCGCACCCACTTCAAGTGATCAAAATATTAAATTTCTTAAATCAATAAAAACATTAATTATTAAAATTAGTTAAAATGTAAGAGGGAAAAGGTAATAATTAAAGCACATTCAATTACCAACCTCAAAACCCCACTATTCAACAGATCCCATCTCAGTTTCTCACGGAAACAGATCGACGTTTGTGAGGTAATTTATCAGCAAAATCTATAATATTTTCTGAAGATAAATATAATGTTACTTTTAATTTAGTTTCATGACATGTATTATATTTTATGGAACCACTGACTTCATCCGCACTTTTTCCTCTTGTCACCAATAGTCATCGTCATCATCATTCTCCAACTCAAGTTTCCTGGGTGTTGGTCACGATCACTCTCCAATTCTTCCTGTCCATGAATAGCTGATACTCATGAATAGACCTCCAATCATGCACAAAGTCTTCATATCCTTCTTCATTTGGTCTACCTATTTATTTTAAGGCCTTTCCACACGCCTTTTCCCTTGGATTTTAATATTAAAGTAGGCCTTTGCTCTTCTTTCTTCCTCCATTCTTTGAAAATGTCAATGCCATTTCAGGCGAGAACTCTGTAAGGATTTCGCCACACTGATGTTTATACCGGCCTCTTCACGATTGATTTCATTCTTTTCTTCGTCCCTTCATGTTCTGAAAAACCGTTTTGTGCACAAACTTCATTTCAGAGGCTTGAAGTCTACTATAGTCTCTTCTGGATAGAGTAAATATTTCTAGTGTATAAGTCAGTATGGGGATGTAACAGGTTTTGAATAGTGTATGTTTACACTTTCTGGGAACTTTGTTGTCCCACAACAGAGTTCTAACCTGGATATAAAAGACTGCTGCATTATTATTTCCGTTTGTGATATCAAATTTACTGGTGTTGTCTTTACTCAGAGTACTGCCAAGTTATTTGAATTGGTTAACATTTTGTAGTTGTTGATTGTTTAGGTAAATATTCACACTGGAAGTCCATGTACCAGTTACATTAACTAACGTCTTAGTCTGGTCGATTTTCAGCCCATACTCCTCAAACAGCTTGTTCCAAGCCTCCAGCTTCTTTTGTACCTCTTTTACACTTTCACCCCACATCATGACATCCTCAGCAAAGACTAAGGCTTTTGTTTCTTTTCCATGCACTTCTTTGAATTCCTTCAAGATGATATCCATCACAGCAGTGAAGAGTAGGGGTCACAGAACACTGCCCTGTTGTATTCCTCTTGTTGCTTTAACCACTTGCTCTCTCCAATGCTCCATTGAAAACAGGACTTTTCATTTTAATATAGCATTTTAATCTTGTTGATTAAGGATCCTGAGACCTTTATTCTTTCTAGGCAATCCCAAATTTTTGATCTTGCAATGCTATTATAGGCCTTTAATAGTCTATAGCTTTTCTTCCTGGTCTGTAACCCTGTTGCTCATCCTCTAATAGGATTTCCTTTTATCAATCCATTTTTTCCATGGACAGAAGTGTGATTCCATGAAAATTTCCACACTGTTTTCTGTTGCCCTTTTTAAATATGGGTATTATTACACCTTTAGACCAATCCTCTGGGATCTTATTGTCCTTCCAGATGGCATTTAACACCCTATACAACCACTAGATCCCATGCACCCCAGCTCTTTTATCATGTCTGAGTTAACTTCGTCGTAACCACTTGATTTACCATTCGTCACGGTTTTCAAGGTAACTTTCACTTCAGACCAGGTTATATGGGGTCCTGCATGTTGCGTGGCTTTGTCTCAGTAAGCCCTTTCAAATATCTGGAATATGTATTCACTACATCACCATTTAACAGTTTATCAAAACTCTGTCTCATTTCTTCTCTGATATTTCCTATGTTCTTTAACACTACTCCATTATTATCCTCTAATGCTTTAACTGATTCTTGGTGTTCTCTCCTATTTTTAACTGTTTTATCTAACAGCTTTTTATTTCCTTTAGCATCTTCTTCAAGTTTCAGGAGAAATTCCTCTCACTTCATGTTTTTCTCATTCTCAATTATTTATTTAACGAAGTTTGTATTCTCTATCTACACAAGCCATTGATTTAATTTTTTCATCATCTCTGAGGGCATTAGTCTTCTGCTTTTCCAAGTCTAATAATCTCTTTACCTTATTCTTCAGTTGAATAGCTGTCTTGGCTTATTACACCATGCAGTTTACTTATCCCGAAACTTATTACCTGCCATACCACATATTTCCTTTGCCTCTTGAACAAAAGCGTTCTCGAATTCCTCCCGCTCTTTATCCCCTTTTCGGAACTTTTTCCTTGATTGTTCTTTGATATTCGTCCCGCTTCCCAGTTTTCTCTAGCTGCAATACCTTAGTTTTAGATTTTTTCTGTCTTTGTATTGCACAATTTAATACCTGTTAGCACTGTTATAACTAATTTACTATCAATACCTAAACTCTCACTAGGAATGACTTTGACAGTCATAACGCGCCTTCCTATCTCCTCAGTTGTTATAACCAGATCAATCTTTGTTTCATATTTTGCATCCCAACTGTATCAGTTTACTTTGTGGATGTCTCACTTCTTAAAACAGGTGTTCCGTATTTGTAGATTTTTTGACAGCTTAGATCAATCTGGTCTTCTCCCTCTAAGTTACTGTTATGGTATCCAAGCGGTCGTATCACCTTTTCCACGCCATTCCTATTCCAGTCACCTGGGCCATTCAAGTCACCTATCATTAAGATGTTCTCCTTATACAGCTGATTTTCCAGTTGTTCCAGAAATCTATGCATTTTCTCATTTGTACATCCTGTTTGAGGTGCATAAACCTCTAGCTGTTAGTATTGTACCATTTGAAGGTATCATTACATTGATGATTCAATCATTAATACAGGAAATATCTGAAATATATTTTACTTTCTTACTCAGCAGAATACCAACACCATTTAGTGATTCTTTCCTTTTTTTGACTCCAGTATAGTGTGTATCCATGTCTAAAGTATTTTTCCTGTTCTTTTCCATTTTGTTTCATTTAAACCCATTGCATGCAATTGTCTTCTTTCCTTCACATAAACCAGTTTTTCATAATTTACAGTTAATTACAATCGTTTAATATACCTACTCTCATTTTTTGGAGTTCTTTTTCTCATTTTAGGCTTTCAATCACTCTACCATTGCATAGCATTAGGCCGTGCACCATCATTTGTGTCCGTGGCAAGAAGTGTACCCTGTCTTGTCTGGCTCGTTTTGACATTGAAAACAAGTTGTATGATAACTTTCTACTGGCATGCTAGGCCCAAAGTATCACATGATTTTTGATCGGGGTTAACTCCCTTAGCCTTTGGTAGTCGCCTACCAAATCTGTAAGGCAGCAGTTTCTTCTTATATTTTACTATTGAGTACTGTCTTGCCTCTTCTGCCATCTTACCCGTACCTTTTCTACGATAATTTTCTCCTTTTCTTCCATGCGGCGATCCACGAAAACACATCTTGCTCCACACCTTTGTTAATTTCATTATTCTCAGCTTTTTTTCTGTCTCCTTTTCCACCTTCAAAATTCTTTCAGACATCCTTACGATCATTTCTTCTGTCCTTTTTATATTCTGGTTAATCCTTTCGGTAATCCTTATCCCTACTTCCTGACTCCTTATAGTATTTGCGAGATTTTTTCATTAATTTCTTGCCTATTTTTTTTGGCTCTGTTTCATTTCTTGCCTGGTTATTTCTTGACTCTGTTCAATTCCTCGGATCTCTTGTTTCTTTCCACCGATGTCTTGTCTGATTTTTATCTTCGTTTTGTTTAATTCTTTGTATGTCTTTCCTGGTTTGGTTTATGGCAGTTAATATCAACTCCAGGTCCATATTCCATTCTCAAAAATCTTTAGTTCGATCTGATTCTGCTGAAATTGCATTTTCTACCAAATTTTGCTTCCCCCCAAATTAGCATTATTCACTTCATTAACTTACTCATTATTTTCATTAATAGGACTACCGCCGGATTCCATTTGCATAAGATTGTCGTCACCACAGACATCCATTAAATTTACATAACTACCATCAAAACTTACAATTCATGAACTTTCTATCTTCCTTTCTGAACTACTACCATCCAATTCTCCCATATTACTTTCGGCATTCATTCTGAATAATTTCCCAAAATTAATTTACATAATATCTACAATTTTAAAAGCAACAATGGAAGCAACTATAAAGTTAATACTACTCAAGAAAAATAGTCCCACCCTCTCCAACAACAATCACTGTTTCAGAATTACAGCTTGAAATAACAACGGTTCAACGCTGCCTCAACCACGCGGCTAAACAAAATTTCCGTGGACACATATAACAGAAACCAATTCACTTACAACCGTAAACTTCTCGTAGCTGCTGTAATACACATATAAAATACAAGAAGGAACAAAAAGTAATCTCCACTCGCCTCAGGCCTTGAAATAAGCAATGCTTAAAATACTTAATTCTCTATTCATAGCTAATTTGATTAAGTAATTTCCCCCTTTTCTTTTCGGAATAACACATTATTATTCTTTGCTTCTCTACGAAATTTCACAAATCTACGCTAAGTATGCTACTCCAATTCACAATATGTTGAATTTTTGCTGTTAATTGCTGACATTAATTTCTCTTTACAATTTCAGATTACAAATTCTTAATTTTTTTTTTTTTTTTTTTTGACTTTTTGACTTTTGGAAATGAAAACTAATTTTCTCTTTCAAATGTTGTTTATAAAATTTTACTCTGTTTACTGCTTCTATTTTAAGTTCTTTTTTTTTATATACAAAACTAGCTCGTACCCGCGACTTCGTTAGCGTGGATTAAGAATTTTTTGCCAGAATTGAATATAGAAAGTTTTTGGTAACGAGGGATTGGACCCAAACAACACCGAGTCGGCATAATATGACAGGAAAGCTATCACTATATCATTCTACCGTCGAACCAGTCACTTGAAGAGAATCAGTTTCCAACATATTTCTGTCACCATTTAATAAGGTCTCAAAATTTCGTGACCACAACTATTAAACATACCGGAGAAAATGTCCCGTGACCTTCATACAGATTAACTTGTCAAATTCCATCAACATCGATATAGCCATTTGGTCGTCAAAACGTAACAAAAAGACAGAGACTTACTTCCGTATTTATAGTATTATTACTGCGGTTCACACACACAATCCGAATAACTTACGGCCCAGGCGTGACACTTACGATCAAAAACAATTTTTAAAAATCTTAGCCTCAAGGGAAATTTGAACCGGAGACCACTACCCAGATATCTGTCAGCAAGCGCTTTAACCACTGAGCTGTCTGGGCGATACACAGAAAAGCAGTATACAGACGTCCATATCCAACGCGTCTGTCTATCGCCATTCAGTAGTATTTCGAAATTATGAGACAACATGTTTTATTTATACATATAATTTTTCAACCAAATGTAAACAGTATTTTTCTCCTTGTTTCAAAGGATAAGTGTGCAAAGTTTCATCGAGATAGGATGAAAACTGTGGATTTGTATGAAGAACAAACAAACAAACATACATTCATCTTTATATATATATATATATAGATAGATTACTGCCTGTCACAAACACAATGACAGCGAATCACCCCTGAGGGATCAATATAACGTAAAAAAGTGTACACCTACAACATTGCAAGACTACCTACGATTTGCCTAGCATTGCACCCCTAACTTTGTGATATCTACAGTTTAACATTCAATCAGAATAACCTACGGCCCAGGCGCGACTCTTATGATCAAAAACACTTTTTAAAAATCTTAGCCTCCACGGAGGCTTGAACCGGAGACCACTACCCAAATATCTGTAAGCAAGCGCTTTAACCACCGAGCTGTCAGACCGCTGCACGGAGAAAGCAGTATACAGACGTCCATATCCAACGCGTCTGTCTATCGCCATTCAGTAGTATTTCGAAATTGTGAGACAACATGTATTATTTATACAGATAATTTTTCAACCAAATGTAGACAGTATTTTTCTCCTTTTTCAAAGGATAAGTGTGCAAAGTTTCATCGAGATAGGATGAAAACTGTGGATTTGTATGAAGAACAAACAAACAAACATACATACATTCATCGTTATATATATAGATTTACTGGCTGTCAAATTTTAACTACTTCTCTTCTTTTTGCATTGTGAAAGTTGATTACTATTTACTAAAGCCCCAAACGTAGTTGGAATTTTTTCTACTTGCCGCTCTGCGTTGATTGTGGATCTGCTCTCCGCCGCTGCCGTTGCATATCAGGAGGAATCGAGATGTTTAGGGTGCTATGTTAATTGGCGTAAGTAGCACCTGTAGATCCTGGCAGGGTCACGAAACGTTATTAACCTGGCAGTACCCGCCAGATGTAACCTCCCATTAAACATTAATTAACTGCTTCAGCAGAAAGTCGCCTGGTATGAACTTCTCAATTACCGGCGACTTCCTACTACAAGTCTTTGGACGGTATTTTGGCCCCTTATACACCGTATCTCAACCGCGCGCGTAGTATGGAGATTGTAATATCGTAATAAACCGTCAACTTTATCATGAAGTCAGGTTAATACTTCTAATTAATGATTAATGCACTGATGAAAATTTACAACGATTGGTTTTTAATGTCAAACAGTACCATTAAACATACACTCCAAAACATGAATAATTAATGATCAAGAATAACCAATGCTGCAGTATTCATCATTTACCGTGTGCGCTTTGTATATAGTCGGCGATATACAGAACGCGACTTAAACTCCCTCTTTGGTAAAGCTAGCGAGCCAAAGATATTAATATAACTTTTTTACATATCTAACTTAACAATAACCCATGACATAAAGATTATCAGTCTGTGAAATATTACATTATACATATAATTAAATTTTCATTTACATAATAAATTGACCATAGCTCAAAATAAGAAATAACAAGTATAGGATTACTAGCAGTACAAATGGGATGGTAGCATTTATGCTAGAAGTAACTCGCCAATGTTGTTTCTTATTTTAATAACATCAAGTATGTTCTGTATGCTTCTGGCAGTTGTTTTTATGAGTGCTGAGTGACAATAAGTTTTGTGATTCTGGAGTTGGTCAGTTTCGGATTTTCGCCTGACTATGCCACCAACAGCATATAATAATCACTTCGTAGGTGCGTATAATTGGTTGAATAAGCTGCAGAAGGAAATTCAGCGGTGAGCGATTCAGGTCGTTTGGATACATATCAGCATGGTAGTACATTCCTCATCATCCTTCCAGAAAATTCAGGGATTTAAAAGCTTCCTTCTACCAACCGCTAAATGTGTTCTGACCATTTTAGTTTATTATCAGAACATTCGCCATGATATTTATTTTCAATCAATTTCTCCTCGACCTTACAATCATACAAATCTTTTTTATTATTATTATTTGTGTATTTATGGCGTTTATCTTGATTCCACGCTGACTTATCCACTTAGATAGCATCCTGGTTCCATATACTTCATAGTCTTGCAACTTCCTTTCGTGAAATGTTCCTTCTATACCTGAAACAATGCATATGCTGTTTTATCTGGTTGTTACTTGTTGAAACAAAACGGACCATACAAAATAACGACGACTTGCCGCACAAGCCAGTTCCTTCCTGTTTGGTGGTGCATCCTCACATCATAAGTTTCCTTCTGTAGTCTTGCCACTCTTCAATAAATTACTTATATTCTTCAATATATACTTATTGGTCGCGAACTTTTTGACTATATAAAACAGGATATACTGAATGAGGCAGTGGCAGTGGGGGGGGGGGCTTGACTCGGGCAAGGAGAGAAATCTCATATTTTTCCAGAATGCCGCCCTTATCAAAACATTAAAAAAAAAAGCTCCCTAGCCCCCCCCCCCCCCCTGGATCCGCCACTACAATGAGGCTGCAACAGAACATACATTATAAGGTGAATAGATAAATTTTACTGTCATAGAGGCTATTACGCTTTTCCGTTAGCTGCCGATCAGTGTGTCGTTGCAGGATCCCAAGTGGCTGTGCGTTGCGCGTGCGCGCGGTCGCTCTGCTCGGCACGCCACCAACCTGTCAGCCCTGTCGGGCAGTACAGTCGCGATGCTGGCGCGGCGTCGACCGTCAGATGGGGCCCTGCGTCTGCTGCTGCTGCTGCTGTCAGCGGCTGCTGCCGCCAAAGTCGACTATAACGTCGGCGTACTCATGGCCTCACACCTCGACTCGCCTTTCGATCTGGAGCGCTGCGGGCCCGCTGTCGACCTGGCGCTCGAAGAGATCAACGAGAAGTACCTAGGGCCTCATGGCATCAGGCTCAACAAGGTCCAGGCCAGGTACTAGCAATGCAATTCAACCACATTTGGTTAACAAGGAGGGTGTAGTCCCTCATTTCTGACAATCATAACTTGAAGGTTTAAAAAAAAAAAAAATAGCACCATTCCCCAGGTCAGTTCCAGTAATGGTTCGGGTGCTCCAACGTGATAAAGCAATATGCTGTTTATCCAAGAACTGTCACTCATTATTCGTAGGACAGTCTACACAAGTGTAGGCACTTAGTTCCTTCCCTAATACCGAGTGTGGTAGGTAACGGTATTCTCCGATATTCGGAAGGGCATGAGTTCGATTACCCGTTCGGTTTTTCATGGTTTCCCGAAATCACTAGTGGCAAAAGCCGGGATGGTTCATTTAAGACTTCATGACTGAATTCCTTTCCTTTCTTTGTCCCTAGTGCATTCTCGTTTCTAATAGTCTCGACGCTAACGAAGAGCAAAGTCATAAGCGAAGAATAAAAAACAAAACAGAAAAAGATCTTCCACATATCCAAGGCATCTTGACGAGGCATTGGCGTTGTCAAACACACACGCCTATTTTGGAAGTTCCGCTTTTTTCGTTCGGACGACATATGTTTCACTAAAATCATCGACATATACGGCAACCTGTTGCATTATTACGTATGGTGGAGAAGTGCAACCATTATGTTAATACACTCTCTCATTCCTTTCCAACCGAACGGTAATTCGAAAACTCTTGAAACAGGACTCAAAACGGGAGTGTTTAAGTAAAACGGCATTATGCTCTTCATATGCCGAATTTTTAAGTAATGCGATGAAGATTTAAGAAGATAGTACGCTGCTCTAAGACCGCAGTTTAAATGTTGTGGAATTGGATGACCCAGGTATCGAGAAATATATTCTACGGTTGCATACTTTGGTGATGGATACTGTAGGCGCTGCGAAGGAATGCGCATGTGTCAGATCATTTGAAGGCAGATTCCGATTTTCAGTACCGAAATCGATAAGGGAGTGAGGAAAGTGGGAGATGCTTCCGCTGTTCACTTCTTTCATATTGTTATTTCGTTTTATTCACCTTCCTCATTGAAATGAAGTGACTTTTGAGGAGTAACTGAAGTTGTCTACATGCCTCTAACAACTGTGGCTGTACAACTGATCTTTAACGCAAATGTGACTGTGCAGTGAATATATTATTGAAAAATAAATAAATGATTTGAACTATTTGGATATCCCTGAAACCAAATAAAGTTTCGTTTCCGTTTTTTTTTTTCTGCAACACCCCAAAATTACTGAGCAGATTCTGGACGAATTTTCACAGTTTGGAATCTGAATTTAAGTCTGTGGTAGGTATCTCCTACGTAATAAGGTTCTCATTACGCTATGTTAGATTAGCTTGGAAGCCTATAACCTGAGGTGTATATATCGTCACGCTACCTCACCCGGGGTAGAATGGAGAATTGATGTCTGGCCATTAACAGAGAAATACATATTCAATTTTTGTAGCATAAATTTTCTAAAATAATAAGAGTGTAAGGTCTATATCAAAGTAAAACCAGTTTACATGCTATCGGAAAAAACTTTATTATTTTAAGTTGACTCACTGCGTAGTTAATAAGGCGGTATAGTTTCATTGATCTAGAATTTCTGAAAATAACGGGGCTTTGAGATAGTTATATAACTGAATAAACCTTAAATACACCCACGATGTCAGCAGATTTTAATTTTGCATTTTACTTGTGATTATTTTAATTGCACACCAATTAATTAGGATAAAGACGCGACAAAATCTAGAGCCTTAAATCCCTAAGATAAACCCAGTGGCCAATTAGAAAACAAGCGGAGATATACCACTTTTTGCGCCGCGAAATAACTCAAGGGGAGTGCCAGGTAAGTTTCTTCAAAAGCCTATGGCCAAATTCCTTCCCATTTCCATTCTTTGGCCCCCAGTCTTTTTCCTCTAATGACGTGCATCGACGGGGGGTAACGACTAAAAAAATAAAATAAAATGAAATACAATTACGATTTAACTTTATACAGAGTGCATGAAATTCTTAGAACTTTCACAATAAAAGTACCGTTTGTTGTATTATTCTGCCGATATTCGTATTCGAGATTTTACATTTTGAAATCAGAGAATCCTTTCATGGATAGCCTGTATCATGGCTGGAATGAGACTTCCATTTCTAAAATTTTGTTTCCTCTGTCTTCATGCAAAATATGTCCCTCCCGAATAATAATTCATACCATTAGCAACTGTAAACATCGAGATATAAAGTATACCCCCAATCTTTCTTACGAGTATTAGCGTAACTATAGCAGGATATTCGCTTTCTAGACCTCGGCGATAGAAATTGAGTTATCACAAAAAAGTTTCCTCCGCGTTGCTCATTGGATAATAAACTGACTGTGCTTTAGGAATTGTTCCGGAATGTTCAGCTTCAAAGAGAAATCTTTCCCTACGTTGAATATTGATCCCCAGTCGTTTGAAACGGTACCTGGCAAAAATTACCTAAATGATTTAGATGGGGTTTCACAGTGTGAAAGCTTCTGGTCTACCTTCAAATCTCTGGTATATCTAATGTCTCTACGCGAAACCATACGCTGTTGGTAACTTGATCAGTTATGCGCCAAATATTCCCGGCCAGAGATTGTTAACACCATAAAAATAACAACCTCCAAAATGTATAGAATGATTAGGATTTTACTTAAAATCTACTCAGTGACATTCGAATATTAGTTTATAGTGGTCTATTCGCGGGATCAACTTTACGAAATTTTGACAAACCTGAGCCGAGATTGTACATTCCTTTCTCTTTTGGCTGTGTGTTATTTCAAATAAGAAAATGTTTCGTTATGCCATCTAGATTTAATCTAAATTAGTAACAATATAAAGCAAATTATTTTTTGTAGTGCTATTCGTTGTTTCCGCCTTTAGGAAAACAAAACTGTAATTTCTCTTTATGCTTGCAAATTGTGAGCACACCTTCACGAAATTATAAAATGCGAGGCTGAAAAATTTACTCTTACAGTATAAATTCCTTTTTTTCCCTTTAAAGCAGATACTGTCTTTGGTTTGAATCATTTAGACGAAATGTTCACTGTTTAAAAGTTTAGAATTTAACTTAAAGTATGCTGTGGTAATTTCTTATGTTACTATTTGTTCAACTCTGGTCGTGGAAAAAATTATCCTCAAACAACTCTGGCTTCATGCGGCCAAAGCTGCAGACAAATGCTGGCCATAGATAAAATTGTGATCATGGCTACAATTCAATGCGACGGTCCTTATTTCGGATACATAAGTTCAAATACAGCTGCTGTAGTTCTATTTTGTAAACCGTATGATACGTAACATGTTATATGAAGAATTATACCAATTACAGGTGATCACTACATATACATCTCACTTCAACTTTCTTTTTCCACAAACAAATAATACCTCAATGCCTCCAATTGTAATAAAAAGGAGTTGAGTGCAGTTATTTTTAATTATCAAAAATCAATTGTATATTTAATTAATTAATTGTGAAAATGGTGTGAATTTATAACACATAGCCGTATGAGCTAGACCTAGGTCACTACCTGACCGTTTGTTTCATAAAAATTGTATGGCCAGCAGACAAAGCTGTATTTAACGTTAGACATAGGGCCTATTAATGAAACATAAAATACTAAAATGATCTATAATGCAAGTAGACACGCAGGGTTCTTGGGTTCGCCGTACATTACTTAATTAAAATGCGTGATCACTAAAATTTATTATTGCAAGTTAAAGCTTTTCTTTTATTACTAGCTGGTACCCACGACTTCGTTCGTGTTTGTAAAGAATTTGGATTGACAGCTACCGACATCTAACCACCATAGTGCACGATGGGAGACTCCATGCTGTTACCTCACACAAATGCCAGTCATCTGCGCTATGTAGTTCAGGCAGCAAAGTAAAATATACGGACACACATACCTTTGGTCGAAATACTAAAATATCCTTGATCGACCAATTTCAACCACCATATCTCCCACACTCTCACGGTTACCGAAATTCAGGCCAACGTCTTTATCGACGGGTGACTCTGTGCTACTACCACACATAAACACCAGTGATCTGCGCTAGATAGTTTTGGCTGAAAAGTGATACACCATGGCACATGCGTTTTTGGTAGAAATATGAATGTGCCGCAGGTTGTCCACTTTCAACCGCCGTATCTCCCATACCCCCATAGCTACCGACATCTAACCACCATAGTACACGATAGGAGACATGATACCACTACCACACACAAACACCAATCGTCTATGATATGTAGTTGTGGCAGCAGAGTGACATATACTGAGACACATATCTTTGGTTGAAATACGAAAATGCCATGCATCGACCAGTTTTAACCATCATATCTCCCACATCCCCACAGCTATCGACATTCAGCCAACGTTGTGCACGACAGGAAACTCCATACTACTTCCACACACAAAGACCAGTGATCTGTGCTATGTAGTGGTGGCTGAAAAGTGAAATGTAGGAAAACACACGTCTATTTTTATATATATATATAAGATTTTTCGTTTTTTTGTTTCTTACAAGTTGATTGAGATGGAACCCTTGACCATGTAAATTTCTCTATTCAAAGCGTGAAACACTCATGAACACGAATGAGCCACATGTACGAACAGTGACTTGTGCAAAACACTGCACGGCAAAACGACTGAGCACTTTACCGTTTTAATTGCAGCAATAGCCGTCCGAACATAACAAACAACTTAGTAGACGTCGCCAGGTCACACAACCTTATGTAGTTCAGCAAGTAGCTTACTCTGATATCAGACTGATTACTAGAGATCGGATTATATACAACATAAAAAGCTAGAAATATGCATGAAATAGTTGAATAACATATTGATAAATTCAATAATTAACAATTATTTAACATTTTTTAAAATTATTTTTGTAAACGTAAACAATCAGGTACTGTTTCAAATATTCAATAGTGAGAATGTTTCGAGAATGTTTCTTCGACCCTTTAAAATATTTTTATAAGTGGAAAAGAACCTTCCACATCCATTGATGTAACTGGGCAGTATTTGAATGTGTGAGCTATGTTAGCAGTCACTGTTTCTGGAAAAAGCTCACCCGTCTCATTAATAAAACTATTAATTTGACTCAAAGGTTCAAAACCTGGGTTATTGTTCAAAATATTTTCAGACTCATTATACGTTTATGCAGGAATACCTAAAGCAATGCGGAGTTCATTTGGCAGATTTTATTCTTTAACTGAATAGATTTAGTCAATGCTAACCCTTGAGTTTGAATCTTTTTAGTGTTCGCAGGTATGTGGGAAAAAAGAGTGTCAATCACAGGTAGGTTTTTTTAAAAAAAAAAATCGTTAAATGCTTGCATGGACTGACAAACTGTAATAACATTGCACCATCTAAGTCGTCTACTACACCTTTAATGACCTCGAAGGGTTCATTAAAAAACAGTTTAGTTTCAACCACCGTTGCCCAACGAGTTACAACAGATTCCGGAGGTAAAGGCATATTTGGCAATTTTTCTTTATAGGCATTATTATGAGAAGGTGCCTTAAGAAACCCTTTCTTTGTTATGAAATCAGTTTATTTACATTCCCAAACGTGGATTCTATTTCTTCAGCTCGTCGATGTATTCCGTAAGTAAAGCACTTCCTATGAATCTAATTGGGATAAAATACTTGGAGGGCTTTGGTTGCCTTGATCATACAGGGAGCGCCATCTGAGAAAAATATAAACACTCCTTTATCTGTAGAAGATTTGCGAAATACTTTTTTAATATCCCCATTCACAAATCTGGCGATCGTAGAATGGTCTGCCTTTTCAAGTTCTTTGCAAACCTGCCAAGCCACCAAAAAGTAAGAATGTAGCTTTAATGCACCGTCATCAGTTCAATTTTCAATTCAACGACCACAACTGTCAGTAGTTTCATCAGCTAAAATCCAAATAATGCAATCTTTGAGTTCTTTGCGTATTTCTTCAAGAAAATTTAGGTAAATTTTTGCTACGTAATTTTTATGAAATGATGATTCATCTATTTTATTTTGTTCCAAGGTATATTTTTTAAGGTAGGATTTGTAAGTTTGTGAAGAGGGATATTACTTGTTTCTTGTAAACTCGGCAATATAAAACATTTCCGTCGTATGTAAATGTTCCAGTATAGTCAGCTATCCAAGAAAAGACACTTTTTCTGGAGGCATGGTATATATTAAGCTTTATACAAGCAAATAAAAACTAAACTGATGCAATGAGCATCCGAACAATAAGATGTCTAATAGGTAGAGTAATGCAGTAGTCGAGCGCGACGCAGAACGGCATCGTCCGTCTATATCCTCTCTTGAGTCTGTTATATTGGGCTACGTAACAATATTATCCATGAAAACAATAGACGCAAGACTACTATGAGCCGTGTTGTTAGTAGGTTTTGCCGGCCACAACATAAGATTTAATTTATTAACTAGGTACCCTACTGAAAAATATTGTAAATACAGAGAAAATATGCAATATCGCTAGGTTTTAGGTAAATTGTGCAATAACCGCAGAGAATGGGCTTAATATGCAAATTAATACGCAAACATGCAAATGATTACAATCGCTCAGAACTTCAATATACAAAATACTATAAGCTTATGATCCCGACCACACTCTATGATGGCTCAGATCAGAAGACCCCGTCCACGCGCCTTAGTGGTTCAGGTCACCACGATCCTGGCGATACATTCTCATCTACCTCCCCTTCCGGTCCTCTTGTCCCACCAATAACAGCTTCTCCAGGCTCCTCGAGTGAACAGAAATTCATAAAAGTCACATGTTTCAAAATAAGATTTTTATTGGGTATCACATTCTCTCACTATCCACATTACCAGAATTTTCAGGATTGCTTCACGGAGATCGGCAAAACTTGTTTGGGTTAGATTGAGAGTCGATCGTCAATTTTCGTCTATGTCCTGCCTTTACCTAAAATTTTACTGTCTCTCTCTCCTCGCTAGCAGAAAGTTCGCGTTGTTTCCTCTGGTCGATGAATATATCTACCCCATCGTAAATTCACGTAAATTGGCACGTCCGTTCAAGCCTAGCAAATAGTAGATAAACGTCACACCGTAATAAGTCGTGGACCTATGGTAGGGAACCTACGTATGATTCATTTAAATAGGAACACCACTTTCCGTTTCCTTGAAATCATTCTTGTGGAGGAACTTTAAGAGGGCTTGATTGCAGTTTTGAGTTAAGATTATATCAGTATTTTGTTTTTATCTGTTGTTCTGGAATTACTCTACCTAATTGTTAATACGTACGATCGTTGAACTAGGTTTTTTTGTTGATTTTATAATGAATATCTGACTTACAACTAGAGAACAAGTGAAAAAAAATCCTTATTGACTGTACAAAAAACATTTTTAAATAGCATCGACAGTATCAGATTTGATATACGATATCAGATTTAATAAAAGAAACTGACACAGATTTTGTAGATTTAAAATTTTGGTGATATTGAATAATAATTGTGACATTATCGAAAGTTTTAATTAAACTGAAATTTAGCCTGGGCCGGAATGACAATTGGCACTCGTGGTTACAGCAGAGACCATGAGTAATGTAAGTTTTTATAAAGGATTTTTTTATGTTGTATTCATTAACAACATGTTACTGTAAAGAAGTTCCACGTTTTTTCAGCCGTAAAGTTTATCGATATTTTTTTTAACTATGAAATATTACGAAAAGCAAAGTTAATGAATATATTATTGCAACTAATTTGGTAGCAATTGCTTTATCTTATTACGTTAAACGAGCAATTCTTGTATGTATATATTTTGGATCTCGGAAACCACTATGACGATTTGGATGAAATTTGATATTTAGATAACGTTTTGACTTTTAAGATTACCTAAATAGTTGTCTCCCCTACAAAAAAGCGAGTTTACAAAATACGAATGATTTTTTCATTCGGTATCTCGATAACGGCACTAGCGACAATTCAGGTACCAGAAAGCCTACAAATAGTTTCTTTGATTTCAAAGAATATTTAAACGAACAGTACTTGTATACTGGCTGACCCGTGGAAATATTAGCACTGCAAGTTTAATTGTAAAACATTTACAAAGGCAAATACTTAAAAATTTATCATTGGTTTTGTGAGAGGTGATACTTTACAGAAACTTCTTTGAAAATAATATTACCGGTACCAGTTATAAAGTAATCAACGATAACTTTTTAACCGTAAAAAGTGGTTGTTAGTTTGTCATTAAATACTACCACGCGAGGTATGAGCATAGTTTTATCGGAGTGAATGAATTTAGGACTGATGATGTTATATCATTACCGTGACGTCACAATCTGATGAAGAATTCTACATATCATAAATAAAGAATAAAGGTTCTTAACATCTAGCTTGGTTTTCAAGATATAGCATGTCAAAAATCGGTTATAGGTATAGTTCCTTGTGCTTTTGGCGACGTTTCTTCTGGTCCAGGCCTAGTGTTGCAAATTAAAAAAAATGTTTTTTTTTTCAGATTTGTGAAAAAAACATAAAAAACCTAGCAACCTTGGTTTTTTTTTCTAATTTTTTTTTTTTTCAGAAAACAATATATTTGATAAATTATAGTTTTATTTAAGGAATTTACATTTTACAAGTGTGTTTTAAATCTTACTGAATCATATGTCTTACATAATGATTCATAAATGCATCTACATAGGTAACATGATTTTTTTCCATCGTCTATGTCAGTACCACATTCACTAGTATCCAGGGGCGTAGGCTACTATGGGGCTAGGCGGTGCAGTGCACCGGGGTCCCTACGCTCAGGGGGTCCCCAAATGCACCTCTGGGGCCCCCAAGCGCAGTTCAGAGGGTCCACGGGCCTTCACGGCAAACTAGCGACCTTTTTTTTTTAGCTCTACCGTCGCCTAAGGGGGCCCCTGAGACATAGGGAACCCCTCACCAAGGGCCCTCACTGCTCAGGGGACCCCCAATTACTGCTCAGGGGTCCCCAAGCACAACTCAGGAGCCCCCAGTCTCAGCTCAGAGGGCCCCTACCAGCAAAAAAAGAAAAAAAAGAAAAAAGAAAAAAGAAGAAGAAGAAGAAGAAAAAGAAGGTCGCCCATCTGGCTTGAGGGCCCAAAATATTTTATTTTTTTTGCATTGGGGCCCTTGTTGACCTAACTACGCTAAGCCACTGCTAGTATCAGCACCACCAACGCTAGTTCGGTCTGTGTTGGACTTTTCTGTTTCTTCTTCTGTCTCCTCTAGATCCATAACTTAAGAAGCAGTTACATTTTCTTTTACTGGTTGTTCTTGTATTGTACGCAAAAGATTTTGGGATTGCAATTTTAAATTGTAAGCAAAGTACACACTGTGCATAAAGACTGCACTGCTAGGTCTATATTACAGTATTTTAAGTTTGAATTTAAATCTATTATCATAAAAAATAGGAGTTTTACTTCTTTTCAATAGTTGGTTTACACCAACGGTTGCAAGGAAATGATTCATAATTACTGACAATTTAATGAGTCAGTATCACTATACTCTGAGAGTTTAACGAGTATACGAATATAAGGAAAGCACAATAAGTAATAAAAAGAGGCAAAAAACTGTAGATAAATTTTAAATTCCTAATTTTTTTAAAAGATCCGTAGGTCTACAGATAAATTTGTAGGGCTGGCAGCACTAGTACAAATAGCGAGTATCAATCCAAACAATGGGGAACGGGGATTCCTTCTCGCACAACCTTAGCCTCTTCGGGAAATTCCCATTCATAAAAGAAAATTTCAGTCTATGTTGCCAATATTTTCGTAATTTTTTTTCTACTGAACAAAAAAATGTAGTAGATTTAAAAATTAACATAAGTACTTAGAATAAACTCTAAAACAGTCATATTAAACGATAACTGCCTTACAAATTTGAGATTTAGTAGTTGTGAAAAAAAACGTGTCCCTGAAAAAAAACACGTTTTTTTTTCTGGTTTTTTTTTTCAAGTAAGAAAAAAAACAATTTTTGTTTACATCACTGTCCGGGCCGTATTTCAACCTTAACAACAACCATTAGGAACGAAATAAAACATTGTAAGTACATTTCTACCGTAGTGGTTTTGGTGGATTTTTTTTCTTGTCCAGGCCGGATCTAATCCTAACTTCTTCTCTTGAGATAACAGAAAAATAAATTCTTTATTTTCAATTTGTCTCGATGAGTTTCATACGAATTCATCATCAAACTTGGCTATGGCGAAATTTATCTACTGGTACAGGTCGCATTTCTACCAACCACGTCAATTTTGAGATACGATATCTCGAGAACTAAGCGAGATATATAAAAACATATTTTTTACTTTCAATTTTTCTCGTCGGGTTACATGAGAATCCATCATCAATGGTTATCGTAGAATCCCCTGAATTACCACAAATCTCGCTCCATTAATTAATCCATGACTGGCATTAAGATTTCTATTTAACATAATAATGGCATATTTCTTTGTAAGCAATTTATGATGCGGTCTCGTAATGGATCTAGCGATTTTGATGAAATTTCATATGTAGATAACGTTTTGCTTTTCAAGTTTTTAACATGATTTTTAAAAAAAGAGCAATTTTTGTATTTGTTTTCTCGAAAACGGCTCTAACCTCATTACGTAGAATCTTCAGGTACCAGTAAGCCTACTGATGTTAGTTAAGCTTCTGTTTGGTTAACTGTGCACCTCATAACGTCTAGGAAGCCTTCAAGCCTTTTACTTTAATCAAACTTTACTCGAAATCTTGGATATTGAACAGAAATCGAAAGATGCCGAACAAAGTTCGGTCACCCAGGTACTAGCTATTAAATTGTGAGAATAATCTCGAATTTCTTCTAATGCTGGTTTGCGAGCGAAGGCTGACACATATATTGTTCGATAATTACTATATAATGTTTGCTGAGTATTATAAATATCATGTAGTATCATACGCTAAACAAATAAATAAAATAACTAAAAAAAGCAACTGAAGCGTATCAGCGTGCAGAAATTTCGTCAGTAACCAGCTTTTAAGCCAGTCAAAAATGACGGGTTCAACGCAGGTTTCTGGCTTATAACTTAAAGGCGAATGCTAATATTTCTGCATTAAAAAGAAAGCTTTTATCGTAACAGTGATAAGAGAATATCATGAAACTATCGACATTGAAGGAAGTAAATAAAAAACAACTAATAAGCAAAAGTAGCATTAAAAATATTGGTGCATGTTTCACCGTTTAATAATGCTGACTCCTCTGGATGTAAATATCGGGTCTGACGTCGTCACGTGATTATCACAGATGCGCAGAACGTTGCAGCGCATGCGCAGTGATCTTGTAATGCGTAACTCGTAAAGCGTAGCGCTCACAAATGTCTTATTACCGCAGCCAAAGAAGTTTCAGTTCCGTAATTAATTCTAACTATGGCTTATGAAATTTTTTGCATAATCTTTTGTTGAGAGACAGTGCTATACCAATTTGATGTGCCGATGATCCCTGGAAACGGTTAGTACAAGCGCGTTCATTGTTTTCCTGTCTCTCGATCTGCGAAACAAGAGACCGCGCGGTTCTCATTAAAGTTGAAGGATCAGCACACCGTCCAGATGCTGTTCACAGGTATCGTGTGCTCCTGTAATTAGTCTTCTTTGTGTTTTGTACATCGCAAGGGAATGTAGTCAATACTGGAAACAGTAGCTCTACAAAACAGGAGCAGTTGGGGTGAATTTAATTATGGTAATATGACTTTTAATACAGTTAAAGGTACCGACAGGGTTGGACAGTCTCACAGGTAGAAGCCAAAGTTTTATAACCATTTTTTATTAATAAGTAATTGATAACTGTTCATGTATCTTACGAAGGTGGTATTAAACGTTTCTACATTGACTCTATATCATCACATACGTAAGTGATAAATTTACTAAGCATAAGACTGCGTGAAACTGATTGTGCTTAAAGAGAGATTTACAGTAAATTGTTGCGAAATTACAAGCTGTGGTCTGTGGTTGAGTATTAGAAATTTTTAAATTAGCTAGTAAAGTTTAAACAAATGACTCACTGACATCTGTAAAGATTTTATCCTACTCTCAGTATTCATTTACACATGTAATGAGCAGAAGTGGCACTAATCGATACTATTACAAATTTATAACGGACCTTGTTTCTAAATGCAGCGCCCAGACAGGAATGGTGAAATTTTAGGAAACTTTGAAGACATATGCAGGTTCATACCCAAAAGAAATGATAACAAATTGAAATGGATCAGGCTAAGTTTATTACCTTTAGATTCAGTTGTCAGTAAGAAGTGCTCCCACCTTGGGCACCTATACATTCGTGGACCCTTGCCGACATTGAATTAATAAGTGTTCGGATGTCTTCTTGGGATATGTCTCTCTACGCCTGCATATCTTGTGCAGTCAGTCGTTGCGTAGTTAATGCTACGTGACCATGTGATCTAATATTTCTACTCTTTACATCCCAGGCATGATCTATTTGGCACAAATCTGTGGGCCTTGCACTCCAAATTATGGTCGGAACCTCCTGCAAGGCTCGTGTTGTGATGGCCGTAGTAGGATGACGAGCACCTGTTGGTAGATATGATTTGGTTGGTGGACATGAAGTGCATCACAGTAGGGTGCAGCACCCCGTCCAAATAGTGGTGGACTGTCATTGTGCCTTCAACAACAACCAACTCAGTCCTGCTGTCGAAACTGATTGCCCCAAACCATGACACCAGTGGCTGGACCTGTGTAACGTTCTGAAATCAGAGCAGGGTAAGCCGTTTCTCCACGACGTCTGCGTACTTGTTGTCGGTTATCACTTTGCCACGGACAGAATCCATGCTCATCTTTAAACACAAATCTACGCCATTCAGGTATCCATTTGCATTTTGCATTACACCAGGTAAGACGATGATGGCAATGAAATCAGGTTAATGGAATACATTTCATAGGGGCCAGAGTGTACACACCAGCTTCAAGCAGTTGGTTTATTACAATCATCCAGGGAGGCGACACTCTCTGTAACCGCTGCTTGGATCCTGACCTGCAGTCACCGTCCTGCCAACAAAACCACCCATACAATTTGCTTTTCACGTGCTGTTGGCCTTTTGTATAAAGCTGTGCCTGCCTTTCTTTCATCCAACCCTGTATACTGACATTTCACTACGGCCAATCCCAATCCCTCAGGAGATTTCACGATCTGATGCCACCCAATTTCAAGCACGCCAATTTCATCCGTCTCATCACACGCATTTGAATGTATAGGGGTCACCACTCTTCGCCTTGGCATACATTGTAATAAGAACATGTGCCACAAAAATCCCAAAGTGGTTTCATGCTTGACACCACCACTATTCACCAACGGTACGCAAAAAAACATAGCACTTTCTGCATTATAAAACTGCTTCGTAATTCTGATACAACATTTAAATTTCTAATAATTTAATGCTCTTCATATGTGGAATCCTTGGGGACAAATTCACATTCAATTTTATTTCCCTCAATTCCGTCTGGGAGTTGCAATTTTATTTTTCCGCCAGTGCATCTTTGGATATCTTTATTATAGTATCACGCAAAAGCTACTGAACGATTCTTTAGGTGTTTTCATATTTGGAAAGCAAGGGATCTATATTAAAATCTTTTAATATAGACTGGGCACGGGAGCAACAACTTATAATATGTTCTTAGCCTCAAAAGATATGCATCATGGGTTCTTAATACTACTGATAGGTTGCATATAACATCATAGATTCTTAAGATAACTCACAGGCCAAAACTTGCATCAATGATTAAAATTCCAAATAACGTTTAAATTTGTGAAAAACGTATGCAAGTTTGTTCACAGCTATAATTCATATGCATATTTAAACGAACGCCGCGTTATAATTTTTTATATATGTCCCTCATATTTTTCTGTAGTTACTTACACAACTAACAATTGCCTTTTAACTGGCATCGCAGCTACTCTTCCTTTTGACAGAATAAGGGCAAATAAAATCAAATTCAGTTATTTATTTCATCTAAACTTTCCCTTAACTTCAATAGACTTAACTTTATATTATCGTCTGTCAAGAAAAAATCATAGGTTATGTTGTAACTTGGTTTTAGTAATTGATACATATAATATAGCGTAAACATCGAATGTTCTTCTCCTTTCATGAATTTCTGCATCTAGTGATCGTTAATAAACAAAAAGCGTTATAATTTTTTTAAGTCCCTGCTACACATGATATTTTTTTTCTCTGCTACATAACATACAATGCTCTTTCTTTTAACACGGTAAGTGAAAACAAAATCAATAAAAAAAAAAAATCGCATCGTGTTAACATTGTAAGCGCAATTAAAAGCGATGTAGCTATTCATCTGAAGTTTTCTGGTTAACCAAGCTGTGCTGGGGTGGCGGTCAACGTAACATTTCGGGCCTTTCGGAGACTCGCCGAGCTATTGAGGTGAGCGCAGATTCCAAACAACGAAATTTACTAAAGCATATTAGTTATATCAAGGTACATTCATGTCATTAGTCGGAAAAGAAAAGTGCTACGAAATAACAATGCCATCATACATCGTGAACCGTACGATACATTAAAAACGTGCCAAAGTTTACTTTCTTATAGTAATTAATGGCGTAACTTTTCTACCCTCAACTAAAACTAATTTGACTGTAACAGTACCTTAAATCACAGTGCCCAAGAAAAAAACCTTTCATAAATTATTACGAATTCAAAACAAAAATAAGAGCTATTTACATCCATCCATTTTCTTTCATCAAAATATGTATGAATGCCTTGAAATCAATGTTAGCTGCTCAATAAATGAATGCGTGGAGTTTTCGTTTATTTTACCAGTTTATTATACCTACGGGATATATTAAATTTGACTTGGTAGTTACATGAAAGTGTAAGTAAGATTTGATGTACGAATAGGTTAATTCTTTTTATTTTATTTTTTTATTTTTTAATGATTGTGCTTCCCATCTATTGGCCGGCAATAGACTGGCTGTCGAAGTTGGCGGGTTATACCAAAACTTAGTATTATATTTATCAACTTAACATTCAACAACAGTATTTACTTTCGTATCTTAGTCTTAGTACTTAATACATTTATCGGCCCTCCAATCATAATAACAACGATATTTCCTTTCTTCTCTTGGCTTCTCTCTTCCACTAACTCCACAACAAAACTCTCTGGTCACGTGCCTACTAACGTCAAAGTACACAAACCTTACAATGATTATTAGTCCTAAAAATTTGTAAAATAAATACATGTTATATACTATTGTTACCTAACTCGTCGTTACAAGCAGTGAACGGTCCAGCATTATACTCTTGAGAAGGGCCCGCTCTAGCGGTATTGCCGCCCCGGACAAATAGACAAATTGCCGCCCCTTAAGATCGTGTAGAGTTATATATTTAAAAAAAATTATTCGAATAAAATATTTAATTTTAAATTTTAATAAAATCATATATTCATAAATAAACTTATTGAATTTTGATCTAGCGGCACAAAATAGAGAAATTAATTATGCAATATCTTTACATAGTCACAAATTAACCATATTTTTACGTTTGTAAATGCTATTACAGATGGATATTATCACACAAACAATCTAAATGCCATTATTTTGAAAATAAAACGAGATTACATCAAATACGCTTAAAATCACAAAAAAAACTTTTTTTTCTTACTTCAGGTTGCGAATTTTTTATTACATCTTAAAATTTACTTCATCAGTCAATTTTATACTCAATTGCCAAAATGGCTAAATCATTAAATTATCAATTTCTTGGTTTTCGTAAATGCTTAGCAAGGCGTCGTATACATCTCCCAAATGAAATTTTTAAGGTTTAATGCCTCTATCCTTCTCTATCCTACTCTCCCATCTAGTGTCACTCCATGTTGTGATGAGACAGTAATTTGGTACTAAAAGAGTAGAGTGGAAAGGCTAATACATAAGAATTTAATTGGTCATCAAACTGCCAGAGCGTAATTGTAACAATAAGACTTAGTCTAGCGACAATGCGGCATAGTCGACCAGAATTCAGTCGGCTTATCTCCTCAGACACTGATGCAACTTTTGAATCAAACTCTGGTATGGGTAATGAAGCAAGGGACACCGCACTGGCACCGGAAGATAAACGGTCGCCTTGCAGCACAAGAATGTGACCACAGTACGACTGTAAATGTTGATGAAGGCTTTATCCATCCGCGTCGTACTGCCAAAGCTCCAGCAAATTCTAGCTCAGGACCTACCAATAACATTAACAAACCAGTTCCAAGCCTGCAATGTACAACTCAACCATCCAAAAGGAACTCCAACATCCCACCTATTGTGGTTCAATTCGAAGAGAGCTACAAAAGATTCATGACTGGGTAGCTAATGTAGCCAAAGACCCCTTTCTGGCCAAAACTGCAGGAGGTGACAAAATTAAATTTTCCTTCACAACTACTGAGCATTACATTAACGTGACAAATCTGCCTCACTAAAAATGGTATCCCCTATTTTACCTTCCCCTCAGGGGCAGTCAAGTTACTAAAGGTCGTCCTGAAAGGATTACCACGCACCTTTCCAACCCAGGACCTCAAGGACGAACTCCTCGACATGGGCTATGACGTGCAAACTGTGGCCCAACTAAAGAGACCGGGAACAAATATAGCAATGCCACTGTTTCTGGTAGTCACTCCTGATACTCCAGATAACAGAAGACTGTTCGAGGTGGAGTACCTATGTCATATAAGAATTAAAACTGAGACACTCAAGGCGACTTCCGGCCCCCTCAATGCTTCAATTGCCAATTGTATGGCCATGTCACCAAAAACTGTAAAATGAACCCTGTATGTGTTAAATGCGCCGGAGCCCACGACTCCAACGAATGTACAACACAGAAAAATCGTGATGCAGCTAAATGTGGTAACTGCGGAGGTAATCATGTCGCCAGTTATAAAGGCTGCATCGCTTATAAGCTAGCTCGTGTTCGACTCAGAGGCACCAAAGCAACTCAGCAGAATCTAGAGAATAAAGAACTAAAGTCCAACAGTCTAACTGCTGTGGAAAAATCAAGGAAATCAAATCAACAGCAACTGCTACACAGCAAAGAGAAAATGATGGATAAAGCCGACAAGAAAAAGAACTTGCGTGAGGTAAATCCAACAACTGCCACCAGAGGAGCTGGAAAAAGCAACTCCTCCAACATACTACCACCAAACCAACAGAGGAATTTGCAGGTGCAGCCATCCCTGCACCTCCAGTCGAAACTGAAAACTCATCAGCTCCGGCATTATGTCCAGCAGCACCTAGGAAGCGCACTCGCCGCCGCAACCGTCCCCCTGGCGAACACGCACAGAATGCAGGCCCCTGTGAACATACGCAATATGCTGGTCTCGACAGGCTCTACAATCGCATTGACAATATCCTCAACACCCTAATGTGCCTCATCGAAAAGATGAACCGCCTGCCTGCAGAAATACAGGCAGCAGTTACGTCAGCCTCAGCTATCAACTCAAGTGCTAACCTACCTAACAATGGATAGAAGCATCACATACACTGCGTCTCCATATGCGTATGGAATGCAAACGGGCTTTATCCCCAACTTACAGAATTTAGACAATTCATTGCAGAGCACAATATTGACTTATGCCTCGTCTGTGAGACCCACCTTAAACCAGGACTACGTGCGTCGATTGCTAACTATGACTGCTATAGAACAGACCGACTCACAGCTGGAGGCGGCGTCGCAATCTACATAAAAAAGGGCCTACCTCACCACGAAACTCCTCTTCCGGCGCTGCAAAACATAGAAGCAGTCGCCATAGAATTAAACCTTAACAATCAGACCTTCAATGTCATTTCTGCCTACCGACCTCCCAGACGAATGCCTCTGGATGCAGACTTAGAAGCACTGGCAGCATTGCGAGGCAAACTACTCCTAGGAGGAGACTTTAACGCAAAACATACTGACTGGCTCTGCCATAACACTAACCAGGCGGGACTTGTCATCAGAAGAATTATAAATCGACATAACATGTGTGTATGGTCTCCCGACGAGCCCACGCACCATCCTTACAATGGTGGTTGGCCTGACATCCTTGATGTGCTCATTACTAAGAACTTCAACGGGTTCATATCAGCATCCACTGTGGATGAACTATCATCAGACCACTTACCAGTTATATTTCAAGTCAGCATAGGCCAGTGGCAACCAGATGATAGGCTAAATCCCATAATTGATCACAAGTTCACCAATTGGAGGATGTACAAGAATCTTATAACTGAAGCACTAGCGGACCATCCTGCAGACAACAATCCGGAAACAGCGCTGGAGGCTTTTGAAAGTGCAGTCTTAAACGCCATCACAGCCTCCACTTTGAAGCACAAGATAAACGACAAATCGCTCCAGCTCCCACCTCACCTGATAGCAGCGATCCGACATAAAAATCGAGTCGCAAAGGAGTGGAGGATCACTAGGAACCCCAATACCAGGAAATTACTCAATCGTCTCCAAAGAGAATTGAAAGTGTCTTTAACTGAACATCGAAATCGTGAATGGGAGGCCAGACTTTCAATGCTGCGAATAGACGACGGCTCGCTGTGGTCACAGACCAGATGGTTTACTAAAAAGAGAAGTCGAATTCCACCTTTACTTGGAGAACAGGGATACATATATCGCCCTGAAGATAAAGCCAACGCTCTAGCTAAAGCTTTCGAACAAAACTTTCAACCAGCACCCGGCGACCCCGATCTTATCGACGAAGTCAACAATCGACTGAGGGTTTTCCTCGAAGCTGATGACGAAGACGAACACAACATTGAGCACTTTACCCCTCAAGAAGTCTTCACCTGTGTGACCAGCCTAAACCCAAGAAAAGCCCCAGGCCACGACAGAATCAGTAACATCTGTTTGAGAAACCTTCCTCCAGGGACAATTAACCACCTTACTATGCTGTTCACTATAATTGTAGACAGGAAGAACTTTCCCACCCGGTGGAAACAGGCCGTAGTCGTAGCTATCCACAAGAGTGGGAAAAACCCCTCTCTACCTCAAAACTACCGGCCCATAAGTCTGTTACCATCTATCAGCAAGGTGTTTGAGCGTCTGCTCCTCAAACGCCTAAACCTGTATATCGAGCGACAGAGTATTCTCCCAGACCATCAATTTGGGTTCCGTCAGGGACACTCAACCACCCAGCAACTGATGAGGGTGGTTGAGACCGCCACGACGGCCTTCAACCATAAAGAATACTGTGGACTTGTGCTACTAGATATTTCCCGGGCATTTGACTCGGTATGGCACGCCGGACTGCTACTACGACTCTACGAATTGGGACTCCCGGGACAGCTTGTCAAATTGATAAAATCATACCTGGAAAACCGCTCTTTCAAAGTCAAAATTGGTAACGTCTATTCCACAAGGCGTAGCATTCAGGCAGGAGTACCACAAGGCTCGACCCTAGGACCTCTGCTATACTCCCTATATACAGCTAATGTACCTTCTCAAAACGGAATTCACACCGCCACATAAGCTGATGATACAGCTTACTTCACTCGCTGCCGCAGTAAAGCTATCGTCACCCGTCGTCTGCAGGAGGTACTGCAGAAGACTGAGGCCTGGGCGAGGAGGTGGCGTATCGGAATCAACCCAACGAAGACCCAAGCCATCTTAATAACTAAAAGGACAGGACCTCGACAGAGACCTCAATTGGATCAAGAACTCACAATTCATAACAACTTAATCCCATGGTCAAACACAGTTCGCTACCTTGGAGTCCTGCTTGACTCCAGGTAGACCTGGAGGGCCCACATAAATGACCTCCGCAGAAGAGCTAGCGCGAGACTTCAAGCGTTGTACCCAGTGCTAAACAGGGACAGTAAGCTCTCCGCACCCTTAGGAGTACGGATCTACTGCACCTTAGTAAGACCAATACTGGAATATGCCTGTCCTGTGTGGGGATACACAGCAAAAACAAATCTCGACCGACTCCAAATTATTCAAAATCGAGCGTTGAAGAGAGCACTTCATCTCGACTGCAGATTTCCCGCAATTGCCCTTCATGAAGCTACAGGGCTACCAACTTTAAAACAACGTTTCAAGGATCTTGCCACCAAATTTTATAATACAGCCCATAAATCCAACAACCCACTAATCAAGAATCTGGGAAATTATCCGGTAGGAATAGGTCCACACATAGGACCTATCTCACTTGTACAATAAATCCCCAAATCATCTGAAAAAAAAGCTACGCCAAACGTTAAGACAATTCTAACCTGAAGCAAGTATCCATCTATAAGACTAGGAGTAAATGTCGCAAGACAAACACTCCACCCTACTCTGCCCAAGGAGGAAATGGGCAGTTAATGGCGTTGCTGCTGGTTCGGTAGAAGGAGGCCCGGAAGTGAGCATATAGAGTCAGTGGAGACCGATCGGCGCATGATATAGTAAGCATGCGAATTTGTGTGTAGCGTAATGCACGTGAGACGGCAATTTAAGCTCCTCAAAGACGAGTGGAGTAACGTTACTGTTATAGTTGATGAGTATTGAAGGTTTTAAGCAGTTTGGAGAACTATACATGAAGTTGAACTGTTTAAGTGAAGCGCTGACTTAGATCGGGAAAACATATTGCTCAAGCCTGGGTCTATGTTACCGTAGTCGGATCTGTATCTTTGGCGACCAGTCTGTATTAGCCTTATCCACGGTCAAATTAAGTGATGTGTGTACTTCAGTAAGCGGTCATATCAGTTGAAGTTGGTGGTTGATTATGTACAATCAGCAGAAATAAACTTATGCATTCCAGTTTAACAAGAAACTAAAACTTTCATTAAACGCATTTCCCGACAATGTTTTCAAAGTTGAACCCTGAACATATTTTAAAAGTATTGCCCATCGAAAAGTAGATGCCAGAAAGAATTAATATATTTTTTGGACCTTGTTGAAGAAATTAGCGGCTTCCAAGGATGCTTTTGCCATTAATAACAAGATTGAGAGTATGGTTACTACACGGAACATTGAATGCTCGCGAATTATATTGTTTAATTCTAAACTGCACTCCTGCTTTATTGCGCCTCATATTGAACCCGTTGTCAGTCCCTGTCCTCTTATATCCTGCAAATATAAACACAAGTCATTAAGTTCTCCAACTATAATGTCAGACATTTGTTTTCCTGTGAATCTTTCGACTGGTAAGAAGCCTTAAAAGCTTTCATTAATTTTAATCTCAACATCAGGATTAAATTTATTGGTTGAAACATATCTGATTACAAGAGTAATTTGCTGTATCTTACTAAAGTCAGGAGTACAGTTTAAAATTATGGAAAAATAGTTGAATTTTTTTATTTAATTAATAACATGAGACTTTACACTTTGATGCAGCACATCTACTATCCCGGTTTGTATATTTTCCACAAGATATTGAGCTTTAGTCTCTACTTTTTAGAGCACTCAACGGACGTGCTCTTCCATAATGGGATCGTATTCAGACAGTAACTAAACTATTTTTAAGAATTTACCGTTATTATGCTCAAACAACTTGTCGCTTGTACCTTGAAAAACCAGTCAACTTTTACCAAGCATTTTGGTAATTGCAACGATTCTTAGAAGCACCTCATTCCAATGATTAATTTGGGCATTAATAACTCTTTGAGTGGCAGCATCTACAATTTTACAACAATTTAATCTTTTTTGCCTGAATATGATTTTTCGAAATTTCATGCTCTTTTAAAGTTTCGTCGAGGTGCTTCCAATTTTTAAAACCCTCATTTGAGAGAGAACTAACTAAACAACTGAAAATTTTGCAACAGAAGCAGTAAACGCAGTAGCTAATCTTGCAATATTTGCTCTGCGTTGCTGAAAATTCGCGCATAATATTTTGCGATAAAACGTCGATCTGTGTCATTGGAAGGAAATGTGTAATTATGCAATAGTTTAGGTGGACCTTGCCTTACTAAAAAGCTTCTTACGGCATCTCATAAAATTCTTGGCCACAAAGTTTTAGAACGCCTTCTGTGAGTCTCACGTTGGTGTCCGTTCCAGTTGGTTTACAAACTTCGTTCATTTGTTCGCTATTATTCTCTGACGATTCTATACTTCATTTGTATCCCGACCTGATATTGGATTCTAAAGGGGGGTTTAGACGACCGGACCGAACCTGATAAAACGGGTGCTCCGCCCCTCCGACCTGAGAATACGTGACTTTGGTAAAATCCTGAATACAGTAAAATTTTTTAACGCGCCAGATTTATTCTGCCTTTACGCTTCCTTTCCCAACCTTCTTTTTTTGTACTGGTAACCAGATAGTTTTCTTTGACCGTCAGACATTTTGAAAGAGGCATGCACGTAACTCAAACAATGTACACTGTAAAATAATATAAAAAGTAAATATTTATCCTTGCTCTAAATAAGCTAAAACCGTAACTAAGATAAATTATTCTCAGTCGATATAAAAAAAAATATTTATGCACAACACAAAATATTTTCCATACCCTGTGAACATAAAGAAAGTCTAGTGTTACTACACATTCAAAGCTTATTCGCGGATGATACTATCCGTAAATTTGCTGCAAATACAGAAATCGTGTATACAGAATGGCAATTTCTAAGGCTTGAACGGATTAGGTTCCAAGTTCACAAACAAAAAAATGATGTTGTGGAGTGATTGTCGCGCAATTCACTTATTAAACCAACTGACAAAGTTATTCACATTCACTAAAATAATTAATGAATTTCTTTTGTTGAGACGATTTACAAATGCAGCAATTAGAGTATCTGTAAACCGCATTCGTATATATAATAAACATCATGGATTATTATATGTTAGCAGTTAGCATTCGAAATTAAATATACTAATGGTATGTGAAGTAACTAATCGGTAATCAGCAGCTGGTAATATTATTTATTTATTAATGATTGTAACTACTGTCCCACACCCACTAAACTACAGTATTTTCACAAGCGATCAAAGCTAGCGTATGGTTCAAGTTTACGTCGTGATACACGACGATGATAACTTAAGATAAAATTGATTGTATCAATGCGCGTGTGATTGAGGCTTTGAATTTGTAGCGCCAATATTAGCGGAAATTGTGGTTAGATTGCGATTCAGCCTGGACCAATATGAAAACTGAACCTTTTTGTCACAGCCAATGGCACGAGGAATTTAGTTATTTAAACAAAATTAATGAGCACTATGTCACGTTGTGATGTCATGTATCGCGACGTAAACTACTCCCGCGTATGAAATTTAACCCAACCAAAACACTTACAATGCCTGTATCTAATTTGTACAACAAATCTGTGAGGCTCGGATTACAAGAAGAAATTATTATGCAAATTATTCCACTTCGATTTCCAATAACTAAGATCCATATTGATTTGGTTCATCAATTCAATAAAATAAATGCTCAGCATCTCCCGCCAAGCACTATCGATTCCATGTATTAGAGCCTAGCTGCAATTACGAAAAATACTCCTTTTCACCGCGTCTGGTAACTTGTGGGCAGCATAACGTCGGAATCTATGCAGGTAGCCGAGGGCAGGTGTAATAGCCCCCACCTACTGGGCTTCTGTTGTGTGCTTTTGTCGTTGTGCGGCTATGTCGTATATCCAACTAAATAACAGTTTAATCATAGATGTACTTACCTTTAGAAATTATGAAATCCTGAAGTAAATTATATGAACTACCACTTATCACTAATACCATAAGAGTAAGACAAATGCTGTTGTGTAATGAAACCACTTTTGTAATTAGCAATAATAAGCAAATTGAGACAACAACGCGTTCTACTCGCGTGCTAAGGCCCAATTCACACAGAAGAGCGGACTTCGGGCTGAGACGTGGCGCGGACGCGGCGCATTTTGAAGTTGCTTCTATGGCGGAATTCACACACAGGCGGCGAGGCAACGACGCGCCCCTTTGAGGTCCGCGCCCCGTCTCTTCGAAGTCTCTAGGGGCGCACCCAAATGGCTAAGAACTGTAAGTTTTTAAGGAACGAAAAAGTCGGTATGTGGATTTTTTTTATTAATTGGGTATTTAACCCATTAATATTTTTCTCACACTTACAGCCGAAATGGCGCCCCTAAATTTTTGCGCCCAGGGCAAATGCCCGGTTTGCCCCCCCCCCCCCCCTAGAGCGGGCCCTGCTCTTGAGTCTAAAAAGTTAGTGGTTAAAGTCCTGACTCGGGAATAGGTGATTTTAATTGTTTTGTGTCCATCATGTGGGGTTTATAAAATCTTCGATAAATGAAAAATAACACATGCTTGATACTAGAAATAGTTTTAGTTAGAACTAAGGAGAAATCTAGACATTTTCTATTGCCTAGGAAAAGTCTGCAATGGGGATGGATGGTCATGTATTACCCCCTTTCCACTAAATATTCTGCGCCGTAATGTTGGCAATGCGTGACACCACGAATTTTTCACTAGTGAGCGCTACAAACTAGTACTCCTTTATGTTGAAGTTTGGTTTGGCGTCACGTGAGTCGTCCTCAAGACGTTGCCTGGAGATTTCCCAGAGGGCCCAAGTGTTCGTGCGTCAGGGATGAGCTGGTACAGCCACTCTCCAGATGACGCGCCACCTGCGTCCAAACTCAACTCTGGCGAGACAGCGACATCTGATCTGTCATGGTAGATGAAATAAGAGCAGTCACGAAACAGCTTTAAGGTACTTGAAAGGAAATTTCTTGCAGTTTGAGAAACTTTGTTTTGAGAATTATTCTACTACAGGGTATCCCAACCTGAGGTCCACGGACCCACGGGGGTACGCTAACCTGTCCTAAGAGCAAATCTGGTTGTAGACCATCTTCCGCAGTTGTTGGTTAATAGATTATAAAT
Organism: Vandiemenella viatica; assembly: GCA_031002005.1. NCBI lineage: Eukaryota > Metazoa > Arthropoda > Insecta > Orthoptera > Morabidae > Vandiemenella > Vandiemenella viatica. Next base: position 178,343,120 of record JARYHS010011408.1, read on the forward strand.
CAAAATTCCGTCTGAAAACAACTGTTGATGTTAATGTTACTTTATTCCCATACGCGTTTCGCCCTTATGGTGTGAGGCATCGTCAGTGGCTGTGAATTAGTTTTACACGTGTTTCATTACATTTGAGAAAAGTATTACAAATTATTATATATATATATATATTTACGTTGTATTTGCAGCTAGGGTGATGATATTTTACATGGCGGTCTGAAACAGCACTTTATGCATTTTACAGATCTTCTTTTTCACAAGTAGAAAACTGTTTTACTCTTATACATATTTCTGACTAAACACTTGGCATTACATCTATTGAAATATTGACTGTAAGCTTCTTGTTGCATTTGTCTGCTACATAACATACATGTTGTTTTGATGAAATGCAGTGCTACCAACTTGGTTTCATTTTTTGTTTGTTATTATATCTGTGTTGCTCAATTAAATTATTTCTCTGTTTTCATCAGCTGTTGTGTGTTATTTTGTTTTTGTTTATCGATTTGAACAGTTTGTATTAGTTTTCTTATGTAGTTTTAGTGAGTTAAACAGTGTTTTATTGGTTAAATTGGTGAATTCATTCTATAGTGATTTTAGTATAGAGTAATAATTTAATAGAGCAACACAGATACAATAACAAACAAAAAATGAAACCAGGTAGCACTGCATTTCATCAAAACAACATGTATGTTATGTAGCAGACAAATGCAACAAGAAGCTTACAGTGAATATTTCAATGGATGTAATGCCAAGTGTTTAGTCAGAAATATGTATAAGAGTAAAACAGTTTTCTACCTGTGAAAAAGAAGATCTGTAAAATGCATAAAGTGCTGTTTCAGACCGCCATGTAAAATATCATCACCCTAGCTGTAAGTACAATGTAAATATGTATATAATAATTTGTAATACTTTTGTCAAATGTAATGAAACACATGTAAAACAAATTCACAGCCACTGACGATGCCCTACACCATAAGGGCGAAACGCGTATGGTAATAAAGTAACATTAACTACAACAGTTGTTTCCAAACTGAATTTTGATTTATAATCTGTCATAAGAGGTCCACGGAAAAAATAAAATTAATAACTACGAATGCTTAAATGGATACATGAGAACAAGTGAACTCTGGCCACAATGAGTCAGATACGAGTCAAGCCAATATCCAATTGTTATTATTATTTTATTGTTAAGGGGTCCGTGGATATCATAGTCTAAACTCTAAGGAGTCCGCCGTTGGAAAAGGCTGTTCTGGTAAGAATGCACTAACAAGGCAGCGCTGCAAATCGGGTAACCTGCATATTAATTATTTTCTTTTTCTTCATAAGCTACCTGCTTTGTTCCAAAGAGAAGATATGATATTCCTAGAAACGCACCGAAGTGTTTAATTTATTGATGGATAGGAGAGTGGTAGGAGGAAAAACAGCAGCCTTCAGCCTCTCTTCAAAGAGAATTGGGCGTAATAGCACCGCCATATGTTACACTGTAAAGATTTCCTAGAATTTTATAAGGTTTTTGTCGCTTTCTGTTAGCGAATCTCGTCATACTTTTCTCATAGCCAGGATGACAGAACGCAGCAGTTAATTGAGGTTTTAGTGGCAGAAAATGACATTACGATATTTACATCCTTCTCTTTGGAGATAGCTGGACTGACTTCTTGCATTGCACAAACATAAAACGCCCATGGAGGAAGGAAATATATGGAGGAGAAGTGACGTTAAATTGGTGAAGCAGCCTCGCGCATGCGCAGTGGCGGCAGCGGCGATATTGCGCTTCCAAACAATTGCGATGTTCCCAGTATATGCCGAAAACTAAGCAAGATATCGAAAAATTTTATTCTTTATTTTCGATTTGTCTCGTCGCGTTACATAAGAATCGATCATTAAATTTGACTTTTGCGAAAGTTTTCTTCTCCATTTCAACTCAAGACACCTCACTTTTGATACAGTATATCTCTAGAACTAGGTGAGATATCGAAAAATTTTATTCTTTATTTTTCATTTGTCTCGTCTTTTTAAATAAGAATCCATCATCAAATTTGACTTTAACCAATTTTTTCTTCTGAATTTCAACCAAAACCATTTCACATTTGGGACAGAATATCTCGAAAACTAAGCAGGATATCAAAAATTTTATTCTTCATTTTTTATTTGTCATATCGAGTTACATAATAATCCATCACCAGATATCGGCGTCACCTTTATCCTAGAGTCCCCTTGAGGTTTTTGTACATACTCCCCGTGTCTGTATGGAAGCGGCCATGCCCCCTCCACTCCGGCCATGCCCCCCCACTCCTCCACCGCCCTGTTTCACTTCAATGCGTGGTGAAGGTCTCTAGCGTCGTCTCCATATATTTCCTTCCTCCATGAAAACGCCGTTACTGAACATAACACACAAACCTCCGATATAGTTTATAACGTCTCAGAAAACTGTCAACCAACGTTATTCCTAGTTAAGAAACTACTCGTATTGGGACAATGGCATTTCTTCTTTAATTAATCTTTCAGATAATTGGTTTAGCGTGCAGTATGAACAGTAGAGTTTATAATGATTTTAGTATTAAATTATTAAGAAACAACATGGACTAGTAAAGCGAAACTGTAAGCTAGCCTCTTCCAACCAAATGGTAACCTCTCCTTCAAGTGGTGCACCCACTGCTTGCCAACAGCCTCCTAAAGAAAAACGGAGGCACCTTCTTGCCCTTAGGGTTGGAAACAGCCCCTAAAGGCGGTTGAATCAGAAATGATCAACGGCGCGGGGATACAGAAGGTAACGGGAAGCCACTGCATTTAAGACCCTAAGGGTGTCCCTAGGTCATAGTTAGATATACTATGAGGGCTTCTTCCTGGGTAAAATATTTCGGAGGTAAAAAGTTCCCCAATCGGATCTCCGGAGAAGGTTGCTACGAGTTGGAGCGTGGATTAGAAGGCTGAATCGGGCAGGTAGATTAGAAAATCTAAAAAGAGAGATGGAAATAATTAAGTTAGATTTCGTTGGGATTAGTGAGGTTAAGTGAAAGGATGTACAGGGTTTCTGGTCTGGAGAACACAGAATAATTAACACAAAAGCTGTCTTAGATTTTTGGTTTAATGTTCTCTTACTGCTCTCTTATCGTATTTAGCTTTGTTCTCCAATGTTTGGCTCTAATTTTTGTGAGTGTGTAGTAGTTATACTCCTAAGACTCGCATTGTTTCGCTTTGTTGCATCCATTGAGGCTGTTGATACAGAATGCCATTACCTAGCTTCAGCAGCCTACATTTATATAAATTTATTTTTGCCCCTGTTGCTTGACAGTATTTTAAGATTGTTTCCATAGCGTTTTTTAAAAAATTTATTTATTCATTTATTTATTTGTTCAGACTTCCTGGCCAAAATACATACGTCATCGACGTAAGATCTACGCGTGATTTTTTGTTTGCATAGTTTATTCCAGACGCTGCGCAGTTTGTGTGTCTCAACAGGAGTCCAAAGCAATGGAGAATAACGACAATGATATGGGGTCACACTGTCTTATTGACACTGCTTTTTTTTTCTGGTGTCATTGATTAGAACTTTTGATGGATTAATTTCTTTATAGTTTTTACAAAAGAGTCCCTCTAAGTATATAGTTACAAGGGCACGAAGTTATTCTCTTGGCGATTGGAGTTGGAATTGGGAATATGTTGCGTAATTATAGTAGTTTAGAAACTATAAACTAGATCCACCTTGTGGTACTTGTTTAGATTCCTGGTATAATGTTCTCTTACTGCTGCTCTTATCGCTTTTCGCTTTGTTCTCCAATTTTTGGGTATAATTTTTTTGTAGGGATGTGTGTAGTTCCACTCCTAAGACTCGCATTGTTTTTCTTCGTTACAACCATTCTGGCTGTTGTTATATAACACCGTTACCTAGCTTCAGCAGCCTGCATTTAGATAAATTTATTTTTGCCCCTGTTGTTTACAGTATTTTAAGATTGTTTCCCTACTGTACTTTTTTGTTTTTAATTTTCTTCATCTTTCCTGGCAAAAATACATATGTCATCGACGTAAGATCTATATGTGATTTTTTTGTTTGCATAGTTTATTCCAGACACTGCGGGGTTTGTGTGTCTCAACAGGGGATTTAAAGCAACGGAGAATAACGGCAATGATGTGGGCTCACCCTATCTTGCAGACCTTTTATTTGCACTGCAATTTTTTCCCCCTGACCGAACGTGGCGAGTGAGTGGTTAACGCTCTGGCCTCGCATTCGGGAAGACGCCGGTTCGAATCCCCGTCCTGGCATCCTTATTTGGGTTTTCTCTGGTTTCCCAAAATCACTCCAGGCGAATGCCGGGATGCTTCCTTCAAAAGGCCATGGTCGAATTCCTTCCCGTTCCTTGTTCCCAGTCCCATCCCGACTCTAATGATCTCGACGTCGACGAGGCGTAAAGCCATAACTAAAAAAAAATAAAAAATATTGTGATGTCATTGACTAGAACTTTTGATTCTGCTTCATGAATTAATTTCTTTATAGTTTTGACATCTGCTGCAGTGTATTTGGCTTCCGATCTTATCATCATTTGCTCCAGTTCCTCACGTTTTATTGCTACTAGTTTCGAATTTATTATTTTTATTTTTGAAATGTCCTCAATTAATCTGCCAGTGTTCCGGTTAGACAGGCGTAATAAAACTCCGCTGTTCATGCTTCTTTATTTTCCCGTATTCTATCAGCATGCACATTGTAAGCACGATTCTAATTTATTACTGTATCGCTATAATTACATCTTACTTGTTTCTTGGAATAATTAATTAAGTTCATGATCTTTTAGAATAATATTATTAAATTTCCAGTAGCCTCTTCCTCGGAGTATTTATTGTCTGCTCATATTTATGTGGATTATGCAGGCGCAGTGGTCTGGAAAGCTTACTGGCTACACCTCTGTACTGGCAATATATGAATTAATTTCTTCACTTACGTATCTTTATATATAAAGATGAATGTATGTTTGTTTGTTTTGTTTGTTTGTTCTTCATACAAATCCACAGTTTTCATCCGATCTCGATGAAACTTTGCACGCTTATCCTTTGAAACAAGGAGAAAAATACTGTCTACATTTGGTTGAAAAATTATCTGTATAAATAACACATGTTGTCTCATAACTTCGAAATACGGCGATAGACAGACAAGTTGGATATGGACGTCTCCGTACCGTGTTTCCGTGTAGTGAACTGGCAGCTAAGTGGTTAAAGCGCTTGCTTACGAACGTCGTGGTCTCCGGTTCAAATCTCCGTGGATGCTAAGATTTTTAAAAACTGTTTTTCATCGTAAGAGTCAGGCCTGGGCCGTAGGTTATTCGGATTGAATGTTAAACTGTAGATATTAGAAAGTTAGGGGTGCAATGCGAGGCAAATCGTAGGTAGTCTTGCAATGTTGTAGGTGTACACATTTTTACGTTATCATGATCCCTCAGGTGTTGTTCGCAGTCAGTGTGTGAGTGTGAACCACAGTAATATTATTATAAATACGGAAGTAAGTCTCTGTCTTTTTGTTACGTTTTGACGACTAAATGGCTATATCGTTGTGATGGAATTTTATAACGAAATCTGTATGAAGGGCACAGGATATTTTTTTCCAGTAAGATTAACAGTTGTAGTCACGAAATTTTGAGACCTTATCGAACGGTGACAAAAATATGTTGGAAATTGATTCTCTTCAAGAAACAGGTTCGACTGTACAATGATATAGTGATAGCTTTCCTGTCATATTATTCCGACTCGATATTGTTTGGGACCAATCCTTCGTTACCAACAACTTTCCATATTTAATTCTGCCAAAAAAATTCTTAATCCACGCGTACGAAGTCGCGGGTACGAGGCTAGTATTCTATAAATTCTGCTTGCTGCATCCTTGTGACGTATGTATAGCATTTGTGAATTCCGCTTTTTGTTTCCCAAGTGTCTTTTAATTTGAATCCTTGGACTATTCATTTTAGATCGTTGCAGGTGTTAAAGTTTGAGGATTGATCTTTTGGCTGTAGCACACAGGTTAAGTCGTATACTATTATCAAACTATTAGTATTAGGGGTAGCATATCTTCTTTGAAATAAATTAGAACTTTCGTTTCTTTGTATCTGTTTCATTCGTGACCGATATTCCTCTCTCATTTTCTGTAGTGATAAGATTTTTCTAATCTACCCCATCTTTTATTCGTTGCCTTGTTTATATACGTATTCATATCCTGGCAGATCAAGAACGTTGGTATAGTAACCTTCTTGAAGTAGGGCTATATCTGAATCAGTGGCATGTAGTATGTCGTTTAGACATTATGTTTTTGTTTTGCTTGTTTCACTGTTCAGATTTTTCGTTGCCATGCAATATGTCTGTATCTCTATAAGGACTTGCAGCATTTCCTTTTTATCGTATTGTAAGTTTCTTGATATGGTTTTCTTCTTAGCTTCTATTATTATTATGACTGTATCTTCGCCCTTAGGTGTCAGACTATTTGCGTACGCTCTGTTGGCTTCACTTCTGGACGGTCATCCTCGCAGCTTGGATAGGAGTTTACATTTTCTGTGCCTCCTTCTGATACACTTAGGTATCCGAAGGTAGTTATTTTTTATCGTTTTCCTGTGTTCCTACTTTATTCCCTTTTGCTCTGGTGTTTTCATTATTTTCCATGTCTTTTGACTTTTTCCCTCGTTTGTATGGTGTATTGCTCGTATTTTTCTGCCAGCCTTATCGAGTGTCTGTCGCGTGCACTCCATTTAATCATCCGTTGATTGAGGGTCAATCTACATAATGGGATTCCAATGTATCATCAATTTCATTTGGATGTTTAAGTGTTTTCTTAGGTCCTCTCGTTATGTCGTTTGTATTGATACCGGATTTCCTTGTTCTTTACAGTTGTGGTTCTCCGTCCCCTTCGTCTGGATTTTATCTTCCTCTTTTGGTTTGCTTTTACGAATTTCCGTGCTTTGTCTTTTTCCTCTAGTGTTATTGCTGGCGATTTCGCTATACTGTAAACTTCAGTGGAGCGAATTGCTATGTGTATTCCGGTCAATGGTTTTCTCTTTTGTTTTCCTGAACAGTTGTCGCTTCATATATCTACCTATACAACCATACACTGTAATTCACAAGTATTGTGGTTGGTTGAGGGTGCTTTGCTCAAAAACTATCTCTGGGCCTTCCAATCTCGAATTGGCCGAGGAAAGAAAGAATACTAAAAGCATCAGTACAGCATCTTATTTCTCTAAACTTATCTCTCCTGCGACCCAAACAGGCTGGTGGACGAAATATTTCACTATACTCGCAAATGAAAGAATAATTTCGCATATTCGCCACTAAATTCAGACGAAACTGACGTCGCCTGTCTGACAGACAAACCGAGCCCAATATATGTGTCATTTCTGTGACCCTTTCGTAAGGGCTGTAGCAAGCAATCAAGAATCGAGCGGCTCTTCTCTGTACTTTCTCTAACGTATCAATCAATCCCTTGCGATAAAGATCCCAAACCCCACAACAGAAATCAAAATGTGGACGCACTAGAATTTTATAAGCTATTTTCTTTGTATAAGGGTTGCAGTTCTTCAAAATACGACCTTTGAAACTTAACCTACTATACGCTGTACCCACAACTGAAGTTATGTGCATGTCCAATTTCATGTTGCTTTGTACTATTACACCCAAATACTTTACAGAATCAACCATGTTAACAACTGAGCTGTTTAATTTGTACTCATGAGCAAACGGATTCATTTATAGCACCGTTGCTAAGTAACATCCGGATCGAGCTGAATTTCTAAACAATCGTCAGAGCACCTTACTTCTCTATTATATCATCAGCAAACAATCACAACTTGCTATTAACGTTGTCACCGAGATCGTTTATAAAATTAAGAAAAGAAGTGGTCCTATTACACTGCCTAGAGATACGCCTAAAAGTAACATCTAGATCAGGGGTGGCCAACCCGCGGCCCGCGGGCAGCATTCGGCCCGCCTTGAACATATTTGCGGCCCGCGAGATACATCACACTTTTACAAAATATATTTATTTTATAGTGGACAAAGTAGTGAAAACCAATGCGTTAAAAAAATTATTTGTGCAGCCATATATTCAAAAATTAACTGTTGAAATTATGAGAAAAAAATTAACTTTGATTTTAAAATAATTATCTTGCGAATATATGACAGATATTCCATGTTTTATTTATGTGTTTACAGTTATGAGTTCGCAGAACAACTAAATTATGTTCACTCCAAAAAAAAAAAATCGATAGTGTGTCTAAATCTAATATAGGGATATATCTTTATATATAAAGATGAATGTATGTTTGTTTGTTTGTTTGTTGGTTTGTTTGTTTGTTTGTTGGTTTGTTTGTTCTTCATACAAATCCACAGTTTTCATCCGATCTCGATGAAACTTTGCACACTTATCCTTTGAAACAAGGAGAAAAATACTGTTCACATTTGGTTGAAAAATTATCTGTATAAATAACTCATGTTGTCTCATAACTTCGAAATACGGCGATAGACAGACACGTTGGATGTGGACGTCTCCAGACCGCGTTTCCGTGTAGTGAACTGGCCGCTCAGTGGCTAAAGAGCTTGCTTACGAACGTCGTGGTCTCCGGTTCAAATCTCCGTAAAGGCTAAGATTTTTAAAAATTGTTTTTCATCGTAAGAGTCAGGCCTGGGCCGTAGGTTATTTGGATTGAATGTTAAACTGTAGATATTATAAAGTTAGGGGTGCAATGCGAGGAAACTCGTAGGTAGTCTTGCAATTTTGTAGGTGTACACATTTTTACGTTATAATGATCCCTCAGGTGTTGTACGCAGTCAGTGTGTGAGTGTGAACCACAGTAATACTAATATAAATACGGAAGTAAGTCTCTGCCTTTTTGTTACGTTTTGACGACTATATGGCTATATCGTTGTGATGGAATTTTATAAGGAAAGCTGTATGAAGGGCACAGGATATTTTTTCCAGTATGATTAACAGTTGTAGTCACGAAATTTTGAAATCTTATCTAATAGTGACAGAAATATGTTGGAAATTGATTCTCTTCAAGAGGCAGGTTCGACGGTAGAATGATATAGTGATAGCTTTCCTGTCATATTATGCCCACTCTATATTTTTTGGGACCAATCCTTCGTTACCAACAACTTTTCATATTTAATTCTGGCAAAAAAATTCTTAATCCACGCGTACGAATTCGCGGGTACGAGGCTAGTAATTTTATATGCGGCCCGCGGAGTTATGACGCATTTCCAAGATAGCCCGCAAGATCATTTGGGTTGGCCACCCCTGGTCTAGATTAAAAGAGGCTTCCCCATCAACAATAACATGCTGTGACCGACCAATTAGAAAATCTCGCACACAGTCACAAATCTTATCCAATATATAGTACACGCGAATTTTCGCTAAAAGGAGTAAAAAACTTTCCGAAAATTTAAGAACAGTTGCATCAACTTGTGAACCTGCATCAGCAACTTTTATTACGTCATGAGAAAAAGGGTCAATTGTGTTTCACACCATCTGTTCTTCAGAAATTCACGTTAGTTCGTTATAAGTAACTCGTTTTCATCTAGAAACTTCATAATGATAGACCATATAACATGCTCCAGAATTCTGCTGCAAACATATGTTAAAGATATTGGTCGATATTTCCTAGGTACACTCCGATATCTTTTCTCGAAAATAGGAATTACCTGGGCCATTTTCCAGTAGGAAGTACTTTTTTCTCTTCTGAAGATTTAAAGAATATAGTAGACAAAAATGATCCTATTTCCTCCGAGTAGTGGTATACCATCGTGACCCGGCGCTTTCCCCAACTTCAGGACTTTGCTTTGCAATACCTACTTTATCAGTTCGTACCGAATACATCTCTAGTTCCACACGATATGGTGAAATTGGTATGCTTTCCACGTTTCCGTCTGTGAATGAATGTTTAAATTCGTTGTTAAATATGGTAGCCTTCTCTCGGCTGTCGCATACTTAGCGACCGTCTTGTATTTGTACTGGCATACTGTTGTCGCTACAACTGACTTTTTTTTAGTAGAACCAAAATTTCTTTGAGTTTTCGGTGAGGCTCTTGGAACGTGAATTGAAACGGAAGCTATTAAAGGGCTCACACATCGCATTTTTAACATGTCCTCTTATCTCACTTTCCTAAATCAATACGGTACCTAGTCCTTTTTGAGCGTGCGTGTATCCTACTCTGACTTTTAAGTAACCATTTAACTTCACGTGTATGCCACGGGGGGATAATTCCCTTCCAGGATTGTCCGTATTGGTATATGTATTTCCATACCTGCCCTGACTATACACACAAATCGTGGCCATATCTCTTCAACGGTCGCCCTTTGTACACTGAAGGTAAGCCCTAAAACACTTCATTGAAGCCTTTTCCAATCTGTAAACGATTCTTTCCTTTTTAGTTTTGCTTATTATTACCGCTTTGTAATCACTTATTCCTGTGATGGTAGAAATGTCCGTGAATAATTGATATAAATGTGTTTTGTTCAGTTTAGTTGTTTTCCTGTGAGGACTGTGTCACTTCGGATTCCGCGAAGAAATAACATCGGGTGTTTACGTCGAAGTAAAGGGCTCCATGATAGAATAAATCAGTTGTAATCAGAATATAGCTACAAATGCGCAGGTTCCTCTTTCAACCTATTATAAACCACCAATCTCGCTATTCCTCGTATTTTATTCGCAGGGGTCAATTGCTGTATGAACATTTTTTCGCGAAATTTTCCACGAGTCATCCAGTAAAACTTATTTTGAATTGATAACTGGGATCCATCAATAACTAACCCATATATTTATGTAAATCCGTGTAGTGAAATATGATTTGTGAGTGCTTTGAACATTATTATGGCATGTAGGCCTACATAAGAAAATTTAGTACATCCTTGGGCAAATTGGAGGGAACCTTATTTAAGAAGTAAGCAATAAAAACACTTTTTTACAGACAGACGTTAATTGAGCTCAACACATCTCGTATTCTATGGCCAATGACTTGCTTGAAATCTATGTTGCAAAGAGATTGGTGAGAGGAAGATGAAATGATCTTTATGACTGATGGTGTTGACGAAAACAGAAAGTATCAATGGAGAATTTTAAGGCTGCCTTAAGAGGTACACTGTTTTCTGAGTGGAAATTAATCAGATGTGGAGTACCTCTGGGTTCTATATTAGGGCCACTATTGTTTTTAATCTATATAAATGATCTACCCTGTGTTTCATGTAAAAATTCAAAAATTTTCCAATTTGCAGATGACACAAACATAGGAATTAAAAATACTCCAGATTTATCTACAGAATATATTTCAAATTATGTCTTTGAACTGATTAATAAATGGTTTACAGCTAATGGCTTGTCTTTAAACTTTGATAAAACACAGTATATGCAATTCAGCACATCACACAGATTAACACCAGATATAGACATAAAATTTTCAGGGCAGTCTATTCAAGAGGTAGAGAGTGTGAAATTTCTAGGTCTGTATATTGATCACAATTTAAATTGGAAAGTAAATGTTTCTGACTTATTAAAGCGATTGGATGCAGCCACATTTGCAATTCGTACAATTTCAGCTATAGGTGATCTCCGTATGAGGCAGCTAGTTTATTTTGCTTATTTTCATTCCGTATTTTCATATGGAATAATATTCTGTGGCAATTCTACCCATAGAGACAAAGTGTTCAGAGCCCAAAAGCGTGTAATAAGAATTATGTGTGAGGTTAGCAATAGAACTTCATGTAGAGAGCTGTTCAAGAAGTTAGGGATTTTAACATTAGCGTCTGAGTATATATACACATTAATGTCCTTTGTAATCACAAATTATACTTTGTTTGAATCAAATAGTAAAATACACAATTATGGCACTAGAAGGATTACAAGTCATTGTCATTTGTTCAAAAAGGGGTCCGATATTCAGGGATACATATCTTCAATATGCTCCCAACACATATTAAATGTCTAGCAGATGATAAGAATAAATTCAGGGAAAAATTGAAAGAATTTTTAATTGACAACTCCTTCTACTCTGTCGAAGAATTTATTTCTAAGATATCTAAAAAATAACTTGCCAGTAGCTTGTGTAAATGTAGTTTACATAATTAATTTACCATGTATGCTATGACTGTACATCTCCTGTTGTATGTATTTATTTTGTTACGCAATTGTTTACGGTATCTTGTATGCTATGACTGCACATCTTGTGGTGTATGTATTATTTTTTAATGGAATTGTTTAATATACCATGTATACTATGACTGTACATCTACTGGTGTACTTATTATTTTGTTATGCAACTGTTTATCTGTAAATTGACAACTTTCCACATCCCACAGAGCCAATCTCTTAAATTGGAATCAATGTAAAATGAATGTATTGTATTGTATTGAGTCATAACGATTGGAATCCTTGTATTGATGCACTGACACGTCCAATCTGGACTGGTAGTGGGAAGTCCTTTGAGTGTGTCTGCTGCAATGGACGCTGGAGCCGACTGGTCGCCTGCATAATTCATAGCGTCGCAGCGTGGCGCCTGTTAAGGGCGTCGTAGACGAGCAGCAGCCAGAAGAAGAGACGCTGAATTCGACTTTAGCAACAAACTAGTTGGCAGTGCGCGTGATTTGCCCGACTTCACGTGGTCTTGGGTTTTCAGGGTTAACGAAAAACGTCATTTATGAAACCTATCCTGATGTTAGATTGCTAACACCCAATGTCGCGTAAAATACTGCTGGTATTTATTCGAAATAAATTAATTTTGATTATAATCTTGGGCAATTTCTTTCTTTCGTTTGTTCGCTTAAAAGTTATCTCATACCAACAACGACCGTGATTGTGACAATCTTGATATCCAAAGATTCGCAGGTTAGTTTGTACTCAAGATTTAATCCATTTATGTTTTACGCTAATATGATGTTCAAAATTTCTCATTATACAACTCTTATTATTTCCAAACTCTAGAGCAATCTTGTCTTAGTCGTTCGCTCTACTCAACAATTCTCTCACAACTAACTTCTTCTTTTTTCAGAGATCCTATCTTTTCAAACATCTCGGAGTAAATAATATTTATTAGACTTGCTATTCTTTTTTTTTATAAATTCTTTAAAATTTAGTTTGTTGTTTAATGAATTTATTATCCGTTCAGCAAGTATTGCTATACAGGACGATGTTGAATTTTACAAAAAGCATAACTTACATATTGTCATGGTTGAGGTCAACCCACAGGGCCCCTCAGTGACTACAATAAATCTTTATAACAATGTTAGCAACATGAATGTCAGTATTAAAAACAGTTATCAGAATTAGAACAGTAATCCAAACAGTTAAAATGAAATTGGTTTAAAATAATTAAACTTTTTATATATATACATGTTATATCGAGCACTGACAAAAATCTTATCTATGTCAAATAGAAGGTGACAGGCCACACGGTATTTAATTTATTAGCTGGTTCACTTCTTCTTCGGAATCACTGCCTGATAGAAAAATATCTTGAGGAAGGCGTTTTTTTAGCCCAGTTTGGCCGGTTCTTTTCCTTAGTTTGTAAAATTGTGCACCAGGAACTGTACTCATTCGTTTGATGAAATGTATTGTTTGTTGTTTTATAAATTCGTAAATGTAAGCAATATTTAACTCTCTGTGTAGCTGACTATTTCTTATGTACCATGGTGCGTTCACTGCTAATCTGAGTAGTTTGTTTTGAAATGTTTGTATTCTATGTAATTTGCTACGGCCATCACATCCCCATATAGGACATGCATATGTTATTAGTGGCCGTAATATCATTTTGTAAATTAGCAGGCAGCATTCTGTTTTTAATGATGATTTTTTGTTTAACACAGGATACAATTTGTGTAATCTGGTATAGGCTTGGTTTAGTTTGTTGTTAATGTGTATGTTCCATGTTAAGCGCCTGTCAAGATCGACTCCTAGGTATTTAGTAGATTGATCATTTGGATTCCATGCTATGTTACTTCCCATGATGTTTATCTCCGGGGGGTTTGGTGGGCGTCTGAGAGTGAAGATTTTGGTTTGACATTTTCCGGGATTTAAAGATATACGCCACTGATTGAGCCATTAGTTAATTGCGTTATTGTTTCCTGAAGGTTATTGCGTGCAATATGAATGTCATTGTACGAAGAGTATATGATTGTGTCATCAGCGTACTGTGCAGTCGAGGTGTTTTGAGGAGTCGGTATATCTGAGGTGTAATTTTAATTTACCAATATTATGAACTACTATGTTACGCCAAGAATACTAAAATGTGCAATATTAAAGTTCATTTCGGATGAAATATGTTATTGCTGAGTAAATCTGGGATTACCTGTGTTCGGTCAGGTATTTGGGATGGGTTTCGCATGCGGTGTTATAATTTGAATTGTCACCCCTTGTACTTACCTTAAGCGTTCCAATCTAATGGCACATCATTTTTGTAATATTAACGAATGTCGTCACTTGTTTGTAATATTTCATATATTTATTACTCCTACCATACTGATCACGAATTTTACTATGTCATGCTGGTATTTACAAACGCAAATGTTACGCAATTTAAGAACCAAGATTACATATTTCTCAAAAGGTTTCTAAAAAACGTACACATGTCATCACCAGTACCGTCACTTCCGGAAAGATTTCGGTTTTCGCAACAGCTGCGAATGCCAGTGACATGTGATAATGTCACATGACAAATAAATACATAAAATGTCTTGGAAAACATATATCTCTGTAGACAGAAATTTAGGTGAAATTCCACGTTTCGTAGTTATCTACTAGCGTCCACGATCGTCAGTGACAATCTTCCGGGCATGGGTGTGACATGAATACATCGTCGCAACAATCTTACAAGCGAGAAAATATTTAAAAAAAACTGTTAAAATGTATTAAACGCTTTTCTTATGGATGTAATACGTAGTAGACCCATATTATTTTAAGTTTACAATAAAAACACTATGTACAGATTGAAAGAGATACGTTTTTAATAGCAAGTTTCTGGGAGAAAAATTACACTTGCATTAGTTTCTTTGTTATGACTGGATATTTGTAGTAAAATATCTTGAAAATGTTTCACTGATATAGAGGGCGAAAAAATCAGTTTTGTGTTATAGACTAATCTCGTCAAGAATAAATACCTCAAACGGAGAAGCATTACAGGTAAAAATGTATAAAGCTAATACAGATGCATGTACTGTACATGGACATGGTCTGTTCCTGATAAAAAGCAACGATAAAGGAATGAAACTTGGAAAGGCAGATAACACAAATCGGCAATGGTAAAGCGCTATCGACGTTTCGTTACCTTGGCAGGAACGGTAACAATAAACTGATTAAATGAAACACCCAGCCAGTACTCGGTGGACTGCGGCTAATTTACAGAAGTTGGAGG
The DNA here is from genome assembly GCA_031002005.1 of Vandiemenella viatica. Lineage (NCBI taxonomy): Eukaryota > Metazoa > Arthropoda > Insecta > Orthoptera > Morabidae > Vandiemenella > Vandiemenella viatica. Next base: position 178,358,473 of record JARYHS010011408.1, read on the forward strand.
ATAAAAGCGTTATGTCCTCGCTGTGAACGCTTGTAAAAGGAGTGAACCTTCTATCAGCGAGTCTTTCTGTATTGATAAGAAAGTTATTTCAGAGTGTATAAAAACTTCTCATTGAGATGAATTATAGAATAAAAATTCACAAATGATAGCTCGCAGCAACTACTTCATGAATAAAAACGCACTTCAACACACCATTTTCACGAACAAGCTATTATCGTCTCAATTCTAAGGAATAGTTGATACATTTTTAATTATTATTTAATTGTGAATGGAGAACATGTTCCACTGGTAGTTTTCTTCACACTCATTTTCCGTTTCTTATTGATTTTTTTTTTTATATATATTGAATTCTTTGAGTGTAATTTTCTCTCTGACGTACTTTTGCCTAAAACGAATTTTAATTTCTTTCAGTGATTTTGATAAACTATTCAGAAAGTCTATTGTTAATTTATTAACACCCCTTTATCATGTCATGATCATCTATTCTCTTCCTTTGTAATATAACGATATTACATAGAAGCGGATAGCTGGAAAAGCTTACAGATCGTCGAATAATTAAGTTAGGCACTCTAAGATTTAATATAAGTAGAAACTAATTAAAGCTCCCGATAAAGCGAACATGAGTAGAGAATTCGAAATCGATACAAGATAGCGGCCATTTGTAGACTCCTTCTGGGTGACGATCTCATGCCACGAGGTTCTATTTATTTATTTTATTTATATTAATCTAGTTTCATAGATCTTTGCTCAGGAAATACATCCGAGATGTGAAACAAGTTTGTAGTGAAAAAACTATTATGTGTTACAATGACAAAAAATAAACATTAATTTTTACAACCGAATTTTGCAAAAGTCATATTAGATATAATCAATTCCATTGTTGAAATTCTTGAATGGAGTATAAGGAATTTCCAATAAGATAATCTCTCAGTTTTTGATTAAATGCACCTTTATCGTCTACAAACTATTTTATACTTTTAGAATATTTACTAAACGGATGTGTCCTAGAATAATGACAGGTTATTTTGTGTTTTGTACAAGTTATTTTTGTTTCGTGTGTTGAATTTGTGTACTTGTGACATAGATGTAAACAAGTTAAAATATTCTATTACAAATCAGAAGAGAGAATATACGCATTGAGAAGTCATTTCTATGAATATTAAAATTTTTGAAGCCAGCAAGAATTTCATGGTTTTACCCTTCACAACATCAAAATAGTTCCTTTCTGTGCTATCAAATCTTTTTTATATTTTGAAGAGTTTCTCCAAAAAATTATACCATACAACATGACTGAACGAAAATCAAAGGAGTTCACATGTTTTATTAATTTTAGGTAAGTTGTTACAGAAAGTGTTCCTATCACGAAGGTGGCAATACTTAACTTCTTCAGTAGCAATTCAATATGTTCTTGCTAACTGAGTTTCTCATCTATTTGAACGCCAAACAATTTTCACCCATTATTTCCAAGATACTGCTATTTTTAAAGTTTAGATTTAAATCCTGCTGACCATAATTTTTTGTTTTAAACCTACTATAATGACTTTTTTTTTTCAAAATTTAACATTAATGGTTCTGCCGTAAACCAGTTTGCTACTTCACTAAGTACTTCATTTTCATTAAATTCTTGATTAATGTTTTTCTCACAATCAGGTGTCGGATAAGCTTCTAGGAAAGTCATTGATGTACAATAAAAACAGAATGGGTACCAGGGCAGAGCCTTGTGGAATGCCATATTGTTTTTTCTCCCAGTCTGATGAACATCTTTACTGATTTTAGAATCATGAATAAATTAAACATATACCTGCTGTACTATAAATACCATAGAATGCCATTGTTTTCAAAATTCATATTTTTACACAGTCAAATTCTTTTGCAGAATCACAAAAAATTCCTACAGGGCATATTTTATTATTCAGCTCCTAATATGTGTTATTATAAACGAATATATTGCTATTTTTCTGGTTGACCTTTTTTGGAATCCAGAAGTGAAGTAGTCCTTGTCGGATCTCCGGGTGGGGACTGTTCAGTAATGAGTCATCAAAATTGGCAGAAACATTCTACAAATCAGAGCGTGGAATGTTAGAAGTCTGAATAGGGCAGGTAGATCAGAAAAATTTAAAATCGGAGATGTTGATGTCATTGGGATTATTGAGATTAAGTGGAAGGACGCTCAGGATTTCTGGTCTGGAGAACACAGGATAATTAACACAAAAGCTGTAAGTGATGTAGGATTTATAGTGAATAAGAGAGTAGTGAAAAGGGTGAGTTAATATGAATAGATTAGTGACACGGTTATTTTTAAGGTAGCAGAAACTAAAACTGCTCCAACCACGTTAGTACAATAATATACACCAACATCACAAAAATATGATGGAGCTATAGAACAAATATATAACGAAATTGAAGAATTGATCCAATACTAGAAGACCAAGTGAAAATTTCACGAATACGATGAATAGTAATGTTGGAAGAACCGCTTCATTTATAGCAATTGTTTATTTGTTTAGTGCAATAGTTATGCAACAAAATAATTTCAACCTGACATTAAGGGAATACAGCTAACATGAACAAAATATAAACAGAATATACATATTTCTGTGAGACGTTCTACTGTGATCGTAGCCCGTGACAAAATTTCGCGAGTAAAATGTTTACATAGAAATCGTACAGAAAAACATAAGTGTTTTGTAACAGAAAAAATACCCAAAAAGATATTTATTGTACAAAAAAAAAAAAAAAAAAAAAAAAAAAAAAACAGTTTATTGATATCACTGTGATACATGGTGTTGCTATCTACCGGTAACGCGCTCAATCCTTGTCGACGCCAGTAAAGCAGTTAATATCTCTGTGATAGGTGCTGCTGCTATCTAGCGGCTTGGCTCTGAACTGTCTCATACGCGCGACTTTCACGGTTATTGCTTTTGTCCTTCAAGGATAAAATTCCGAAAACATTCGTTCTTAATTCATAATGTTGCATAAGTGGAGACCGTAATCTTTAAAATTATACCTCATTCATCGATTTCGTTTAGGTATCAAGGGAAATAAATGGCTCGTAACAAATAACTCGTTATGGAATAATGATACGTTTGCCCTTTAAGGGTAAAATTTCGAAAAATTTCATTCTTAAAATATGATGTGACCAAACTGGAGACATTAATCTCTATAATATTACCTTATTTCTCGATTTCGGTTAGATACCAAGGGAGATAAACGACTTGTGACACAAAAAACAAAATGTTAGAAATATTGACATTTTTGCCCTTTAAGGGTCGAATTTGAAAGTTACTTTTTTAAAATATGATGCGACCAAAGCGGATGTCCTTATCCTTAAAATGATACTCCATTTATTGATTTCGACAAGGCGTGAAGGGAGATAAAGGCTTGTGACAAAAAAAACCATCTTTTAGAAATAATATATACAGCCAGAACGTTATGACTCCTATCGATATAAACACGTCCAGGCGTCACCTGACTAGAAATGACTGCTAGTCAGACGCACGCACGGTGCATGTAGTATCAGTGATTATGATAACCGTGTTTACAATGGGGAAGGCGAGCGATCTATCTGAGTCTGATCGAGGGCAGATTGTGATGGCCAGGATGCTCAGCACGAGCATTTCGGAAACTGTACTTGTCGAATATTCGAGGAGTGCTGTGGTGAGTACTTCAACATGTGGCGAAACCACGATCAAATGTCGAGGGGTTGGGCGGCCACCCCTCATTACAGATGTCAGACGTCGTAGGCTGGTAAAACAGGACAGGAGGCGAACTATGGCGGTTAACATCAGACTTTAATGCTGGGCAGAGTTAACTATCTCTGAAGGCACAGTACACCGAACACTCCTAACGATGGGCCTCCGCAGCCGACGTTAACACCACGACATCGGCAACTACGACTGAAATGGGCACGTGACCATGGTCAGTGAACGTTGGCACAGTGGCAGAGCGTTGCATGATCTGATGAATCCCGATACCTTCTTCATCATGCCAATGTGAGGGTGCGAATCCTTCGTTTTCCACGGGAACAACTTCTTGACACATTTACTGCGGGACGGAGACAAGTTGGCCGCGGCTCAATTATGCTCTGTGGAACATTCACGTGGGTATCCATGAGTCTATTGGAGCTCGTGCAAGGCACCATGACGGCCAATAAGTATCGTACACTGGCTGCAGACCACGTACACCCCTTCAAGACGACCATGTTTCCCAAAGGCAGTAGTATTTTTCAATAAGATTTGCGCCATGTCACAAGGCCAGGAGTGTGATGGAGTGGTTCGAGGAACTCAGCGATGAGCTGAAATTGATGTGCTGGCCACACAATTAGTTTGATCTGCACCCGATCGAACACATCTGGGATGTATTGAACGTGGCCTCATAGTTCCTCGCCCAGTCCAATCCCTGACACCCTTACCCACAAAAGAAAATCTTCCCACTCCTTTCTGCACAAAATGTAGTACCAGCTTGCTGTCATGGTCAGCTTTTCCCTTCAATGCACTACTACAAATTCTTTAAGTACTCTGTCCAAGATCCATCACTAAGAACACTACCAGCACCCTCATCCTGTCTTCCAACGATTCCAAATCCAGCTCCTTTATCTCCTCAGTCACCGAGTAGGTCCTGTGGCATTTTCCACTAACAAATCTAGCTGCTCTCCTTTCCACACCCTTCAAATACTGTATTTGATAATCAATCTATGGGTCCCAATCTACATCACCATATCCAAGCAATGGTATGACCAAAGTTTTGTAATCTAACTCCTAAGCTTCTCTGGTACATCTTCTCATCACTCACTCCAGTAAATGAAGGATTTTGTAAACTTTTCCTGTCGCCTCCCCAATGTGTCATCCCTAGTGAATTTATCATTAAACGTTATATCAAGCTATTTACACTTCAAGCCTTCAACAAGTAATTCTGTCCCCACCCTATAATTATAAACAACCTTCAGTTTTTTTTATCTGTGTACCTAATAAGCTGCCTTTTCTTGTTTCCTGAACAACCAACACTCTCAAAGTAAGTTAAAACAATGCACAGTAGCATAGTGTAGGGAAAACATATTGGTATTTCTATTCTAGTCAACGTATGAGGCGTATCTATTTAAAGATAAACTGAGATAATTAAGCCGTGAATATTCGCTGGCTCTAATAAACAAGCCATCAATTACAGCGGAAGAACAAGTACACTTAATTTCGCTGTACTGTCTGCAAATTTGTATTGTTTCTGTGGACGAGGCTTATTAAGTTCTGTCCGCAGTCGACGGAATTGGCCAGCAATTGTGCACGCATTGTGTTGACCGCTGGCAGGGAGAAGGGAGGGGAGCTTCCTAGTTGGTTCACAAAATAACAATCATCGCTAGGAGTGATGTAGCTGAAACTAATGTGGTTTGGTTTCGAGTTATTGCATCCGAGGGCAATTGAAATAATATTTAGTGCTGTACAGGCATTGGTGAATAGATCGCAGTGCTTGTGTTGGACAAATATTTCAAAACTATTGAATACGTTGAACGCTTTAACGTAATGTTTATAGTGATAATACGTATAAATGTTCGTTATTATACCAAATGTTTATTAATGTATCATGGGCCACGTTAAAACAACATGAACACAGTTTTACAGCTCCTCTTTGTTGGCAGGTAAAGGAATTACCAGAATTACAAGAGAATGAACTGCAAAGATGATTGAATCATATTTTTATCATAATTACAATTATTTATGAAAAACGGTTGTTCTTTTTTAACTGACTTTAAAATTGCGAGCTAATCGCTCAATTAGTGTGGTTAATTAGTTGTCGAAATTACCAAACAGCTTCTGATGGAACACGTGTGTTAATATTTTCCACACCAATCGGAGGAACAGCGTGTTTTTCAACGAGATAGGACCATTCTCATCACTCAACAGATGCCAGCTGCACGCTCATTATCGGTTAATTGAAGATAGTTAATGACTAATTGTCCCAAACAATTGAAAGGTATTACAGTTAATTAAAAAAATGATATAAGTGGTTCCAAATGAAATACCACTAAATTAACTAATAGTTATTTGCATAAATTCACGAGATATACTGCAAGAGGCTAGTACACACTTCTTATCAAAATAATACAAGTATCACATATTATCACTCTAACTCGCGCCCAGACAAAGCGTATAGTACAGGGCTCAATACACACTTGATCATTGCTCGCCCGGCTATGTTGGCCAGCACTAAAGATTGTTACACTACTTGTTAAAGATAATAATACTGTGCTACTCCTTTTAGTAAACAAACCCAATAATAATACTAATAGAAATATTCGGGAAGGTTTTATCCATCCATTGAGCCTTTTATTCCTCTCATTAGCCTTCTTGTTCATTATACTTTTATCCTTTATTAAAGCAAAAAATTCAGTATTAATTATAAAGGTGAAATTAATAATTAAAAAAAGGTTGTGTGGTTGTGAGGGTGACACATCTGCCCCCACATTATATCATAATTAATAAGATGTTGCAAATATCTAATTCAACTGTTGGAATGTTCATTCACATTATTCTTTTTTTTTTTTTCAAATCATCATCGAACGTAACACCGATGTCCAAATGAAATTAGTAAGTACACATTAACAATGTCCAACTCACTTGCTGCATTTACAGCATAACATAAATAATACCAAATATGAAATGATAGTCCAAATAACATTACTAAGCGCACTTTTGCAGTGTCCAATTCACTGTATATTACATAAACGCACTAAATAACCTTATAAGGTCCATGATAAGGGTTTTTTGTTTTTAAAATAAATAAAAACCTTCTCAATTTCTGAGTTTATTTCACATTCTCATTAGAACCACATCTCCCACATTAAATTCTGGTTTTATCCATCTATTGAGCCTTTTCTTCCTCTCATTAGCCTTCTTCTTCATTATATTTTTATCCTTTATCAATAAATATTCTCTAGTGATTCTGGCAAAGGATTAAATTTAATATTTTCCCTTCTTACGTTAGGAGCGTCCTTATCAAGTATTCTCCGATAAGGGGTATATCCAGTGCTTTCTTTTGGGATACTATTTATCACATCTTCGAAGTCCTGCACGTATTCGATACATTTGATGTTGTGTGGCTGCAATAGGTGCGCGCGATTTCTAGCAGTTTATATATCCTTATGTATCGTATGCTATTATCATTCATACATATAACCCATCCTCTTGACACAAATTGACTTCCATTATCCGAAAAAATAGACTTTCGTCAATCCAAATTTTCAAGTAATCTCTTTCTCCCATGCTCTACAAGTAACCTTCTTTATTGCAAACAGTCTCGCAAAGTTCGAAAATATATCGATGGCTATAAAAATACACATAAACCTACCTCTGGTATAGAAGGGCGGAAATTGTTGGTGTCACGCCATGGAAACTTAAATTGAAATAAAATATTAAATCCCATAAGTTTAAAGCATGATTTTAATAAAATATGCTGAAATAAAAAATTATTGTTATTTACAAATAGTATCTAATTGTTTAATAAAATTATAATATTCAAAACATTTAAGAAGATGGATAAATGAGAAACAGTTGCTTTCACAATCTTATATTTCTAGCTTAAACAGCAGAAAACTCTGAAATCACAAATTCAAAATTAACATTTTAAGTTACATCATTTTTAATAGTCTACATGTCAAGACAAGCCTCGTGTTGCTTAATATTAACCGAAAGTAAACTTACTAAAACTCCTCTCACTAGTAGCAACTGATAAGAAAACTGTCATACATAACATTCAACCATGAATTTAGAAAAAAAAAAAAAAAAAAAAAAAATGCTCAAAATAGCTATCCAATCATTTGTTACTGAAACAGTAACACAGGCTGCTTTTAAATGTCTTCCCAACCTTGTTATTTGCAAAAGTCATCATAAAAACCAGTTAATTTGGATACAGTTATTTTTAATTCCTTCATGTTCCCCGAAAGCAAATTATTTTTCTGCACAACTCCAAACCATGAAACTGTATCTTGAACCGATTTTGTTCTAATTCGCAGTTTGGTGTTGAATAGATCAAGACGTTGCAGTATATTCTTTTTATTTTCAACTCTCATTGTGAGTCCTGCATCAGTGGCTACTTCAACTGCCATTCAATTTTGTAAGAAGAACTCTTGGTACTGTTAGAATATCGTATTCCCTTCATTTTTCGTAGCTCTCTCTGTTGCCTATTTTACAATATGACATCGCTTTTCATGAAAATGAAGACGAAGTGCCTTTATTTTTATCATTGATTGTTCAAGGCTCACGCTTTGCCTTTTCTATCCTGTCTGAAAATTTACTTCCCATAGTATATCGTTCCAAAAGAAAATATAACAAAGAAAAGTAAAATTATATACTGCAAGGATAAGGTTATGAGCAGCACCTTAAGTGTCTACATTTTCTATTTGATTAATTGTAGCCACAATATTAATAAAAAAAAATTGTTAGTACTTTTAATGCAACATAATGAGAAGATTTGGTGTGTTCAGTAAAAAGCTCCCAGTGTTTGGTGGACATGGAGAAAAATGTAAAAATAAAATCAACAGTTCCAAAAAATGTTACATAACATAAATTTTGTGAAAATGAATGTTGGCCACATGAATTAATTAAATGATCAGTATATCCAATGAAAACGTCTTTATGCATTTTTCCTTTAATAATTGCTTGTACTCCTCCACTTGCGCCACTGATAGCAGATGATTGCCATAACCTTGAGAACGACACATCTTATAAACCATCACTATCAAGCTTCCTAAAAACTTAATTCCTTAGATCAAAGGCTTTCTTTCCCTTCAAAGGAAACATCAAAGGATTACTTCTTTGACTTCCACTTTCCTGCTCTCAGTTCAGACATCTGATCAATCTGTGAAACGTCGGATGTGTTATCAAAAATAATAGCGAATATTTTACAGGTTTAATTTTATTAACAAGCTTAGATTATACATGGTTTGATAGGACACTAATTTTGTGTATCTGCTGGCAGATATCTACTATTTTCCAAGCCCGAGATGTGCCATTTCAGCACTACATCATAATTTGAAAGCTGTTTGACAAGTTCTAGAAACTTTCAGTTGTTTGTGGAACCATATCCATTGTGCTCATGAAGTGCTTGGTTTTGTTTAGCCAGAAATATAGTTATATCCAACTAGCTGATACCTGCGACTTCGTACGCGTGAACTTAGAATTTCATTCCAAGAAATGGGTATAGAAAGCTATTAGTAAAGTAGGATTGGTCCCAAACAACACCGAGTCGGCATAACATGACAGGAAAGCCATCACTATATCATTCTACCCTCGAACCTGTCTCATGAAGAGAATCAATTTCCAACATATTTAAAAACAGAAAAACAAACGAAGATGCGGGGATGTGGGGGGGGGGGGGGGGTTTAACTAAGGGCAGCTTTATTTCAGCTTGGTCTTTTCTTCTTTCTTCAGCAATGAGTATCCGATTCTTGGGTTCTAATAACTTTAGCTGCTCGTTCTCTGCTTAAACTACTCCTTAGGCCAGGTTTATGCCCGCAAAGCATGTCAAAAAAGAAGGCAAAATAAACTTGGGCCAGAAACATTTAGTCAGACATAAAGTAATAGTACAGTGCAGAGCAAATTTACATCTATACTAAATAATACGTTTTGTCTCTAAACGAAATTTATTAACAAATCAAACACTTACAGATTGCGCGAGAAGCACAGCTTGAGAAATAGACTTAAAATTACGGACTAACACACGCATCCGCTTGTCTGTCACCATTCGACAAGTTCTCAAAATTTTGTGACTACAACTGTTATTCATACTGAAAAAAATGTCCTGAGTCCTTCGTTCAGTGGTTAAATTCTATCCACGTCGGTATAGACATTGAGTCGTCAAAACGTAACAAAAAGACAGAGCATTTATAATACTATTAGTGCCGTTCACACACACACACTGACTACGAGATTAACAAACCATCAGGGATCAATGTAGCATACATAAGACCGCCTGTAATTTGCCACGCAATGCACCCCTGAATTTGTGTTATCTACAGTTTCACATGGAATCCGAACAACCGACCGTCCAGCCGTGGATCATACGAGTAAGAACTATATTTAAAAATCTATGCTTCCACCGGGATTTGAACCGGAGATCTCTCTCCAAACATCTGTAAGCAAGCACATTAACTACTTTTTTTTGTGCTACCAGACCATTATCTGGGAAGGCACTACACTTTCTACACGTCTGTCTATGGCCATTCAGTAATTTTTCAAAATTATATGTCAACATGTATTGCTATGTCCAGCCTAATGCCAAATAGCATCTCCTTTTCAAATTTCATCACGATCGGATTAGCCGTTTAGCCCAAGAAACGTAACAAGCAGAGAGAGAGACAGATTGACAGGGTAATATCTAGATATCGATAGCGCTATCACTACTTTCCGCCTCGCGAACAACAACGATTTAAATACAAATTGCTGCTGTTGCGAATGACGTCACTGTTTTCGGGTGTGACGTACTCAATACTCCGGCAGCTACAAATGATGTTCCTTGAGTGTGCGGTTTTTATCGGGCAGGAACAAACCAGATGTAACATATCCATAATTTATGGTTGGTAATAATAATTTTGAATATTAGTAGTATTTTTATTTAGAGTAAGACGAAAGGCGAAAGGTTTTCTGGCGTATAGATCGTGATAGTTTAATGAAAGTGTCGGTGCAGGGATTTTAACAACCTAAACTGTTTTGTTTTCTTTCTGACGGTTATGGTTAGGTTAAAATATGGCCTGGACCAAGAGGAAAATTATGTAAAATCCATTGAAATGCGGTATTTGTATACAGCTTAATCACCCGATCACTATTGATTCAACATGGCGATACTTATCCATCATTACATCGAGGAAAATATTTTACTAACGCTTATACGTCATATTCAGCAACATAGTAATGTCGTACTCTCTCCATCCGGAAGCGTTTACATCGCGAGGCGGTAAGTGGTTGTAGCGGTATCGCGATATAGATATTACCTGAGATAGGCCCTACTCTTCCAGTTACCTATCAAACAATTTAAGAACAATAATTACAATGAGACTTAACTTATGAATCGTTACTCCAGTTTGTTTCCTATCTGGTCTGATTGTGCAACCGTATGCAACACAAGATGGCATCATAAAAAAACTTTGGAATATTAGATAATGTAACATTCACAGCAGCAAACACAAAGCAAATAGCGCAATGTTTGGGGTTTCTATTATGGCCGCCGCGCATGCGCAGTAGGAGCCGAGTGTTTACAGAAGGCTTCACATATTTAGCTGTATTTCGCCTCCACTCTATCCCTTCCTCTATGAGCACATGAGTAGAGTTTTTAATGGCGTGTCCACAGATATTACGTCGAAAAAAACTGTATGCTACTTATAGTGGTTAAAAGATAAAAGTTAAAAAATAAGCAATAATTGAATAACGAAAATAGCTGTTTGCCCGTCCCCATTATGAATGGAGCCCCACATCTTTGTTCCCCGTTACCTGGGAACCGAAGGGTCTGTTCCCCTCCCCTCCCACCTCCCGGGCGCGTCTTGTTTACCTTGCTGGGGAGGTAGCTTTTGCATATTCACGTTCCTTACCGCCTGTTTATCATGTTGAGTAGATGGCGGACCTTGGCGATCTGCTCCACTCACTCCATACCGTGCACTTGGACTCTATTCCTCACGAAACTCGTCCAATTCAGTCAATACTCTTAAGGCTTAACATGAGCTGTAATTAGCTGCCGCATGGTCCATTCGTGTAGTTGGCGGAAAACAGCATACATTAATTTCTACAGGATCAACAGGGGATTCAAGGTACTGAACTTGTGTAATTCCCTTTAAAAATTTTTTTCTTAAAGTTCTGTCTTTTGCCTGAATTTGGGGACCAGTCATTAACAACCTCTTACACCGCCGCTGGGACGATACTGACCAGTATTGGGCAAGGTAATCCTTCCCAGCCTTCTCGTATGTGCTGAAAGTTTTCCTCACCGAATCATACCACTCTTTGCATTCCGCGGCTAAATGTTTACCAAAGAGGAAGTTTTTATGTCCGCTGACTTGGGTGTGTTTCGAAAAATTGATCGAATTTCTCACAAAACTCCATCGAATGGATTCTAGACTCCTTTCCACTAAATTTATTCCACAGAATTTGATTGTCCGCCTTTTCTTTGCCATGAAATTGCACTCGCTCGTCGCAGAAGTAAATCACAATGTGTGTTCTGTAGGACTTACATGCTCCTCAGCTAACTGTAGTTTGAATAGTTCTGTGTCTTCGTTGTTGTTAGCAACCCCAACTTCACGAATTTCTTTACTGTTTTCCAACCCCTCTACCTCATGAAAAATTATACAAGTTTCCACAGATAGTACACCTCTCCAGAGATGACTTTTGCGTCCGAGGGTTGGCGATTGGGGCACTCTCCTCTCCGCGCCACAAGGATTGGCGGGAAGGGGGTGATTGGCCTTTGAGTGTGGCCTTCTTGCCATTATGGCTGATCTACAACAGAATGCTTAATCTCCTAACAAATGATTCTTATTTATATTTGTTATTACTTATTTAATACTACCTTTCAGTCCCTAATTATAATTATTTACACTTTCATTACGTCTATATATCTCGTTGCACTGCAGTAGACACAAAAGAAAATGATGTTCTTTTCTTTTCCCCTTCACTTTAATTAAGGCTGCATATTTAAATTCGTATTTTCGTTTACATCATAGGTCACCCCGAGTAAAATACATCGAAAAAAAAACCCATCCTGATGAGTGAGTGGTTAAAGTTCGAGCCTCGCATGGGAGAGGACGTCAGTTGCAACCCCTGTTCGCCTAACTACATTTGGATTTTCAAAAGGTACCCAGAATAGTTCCAGGTCATTACCGGGTTGATTACATCAAAAATTGTAGTTTAAAAAACTAAAATCACGCTTTCGTAGTAATGTGAACTAAAAGATTAAAAATAATATTTAAATATAAACATTTTGTTTAACAGTGATAGGAAGTTCCACAATTCAGGATAAATTAATTTTTTTGAGTAAGCTTAAAGTATAAAGTCACTGATTACAAAATTAACTTTAATGTAAAAAAGCATGGCGTGCTATTTCAGTTGTCTTATATTTTTTGTCGTTGGCTGTTTGTAAAGACAGAGTAATTGTCAAAAGTTATGTAGAGTGCACCCCACGCTTTTTTAACATTAATTTTGTAATCAGTGACTTCATACTTTAAGCTTACTCAAAAAAATTAATTTATCCTGAATTGTGGGACTTCCTATCACTGTTAAACAAAATGTTTATATTTAAATATTATTTTTAACCTTTTAGTTCACATTACTACGAAAGCGTGATTTTAGTTTTTTAAACTACAATTTTATTTTTAACTTTTTAGTTCAGATAGTTTCAAAAGTATGTTTCTTACTGTTGGCTTTTCTTCGCCAATCTCTCTTTTTCTTTGAGTTGTAGTTTCATTATTAATTATTATTCCCACGAGTAAAATACAATTAAATGGTCAACTCAACAATAGAGGCTACTTTTCTATAATAGTACGAAGTAATATTTCGAATACTTACTATTCAACATCACGTTAAGCGACTTCAGACAGAGAAACCTTTCTGGATAGGAGACAGCAGAAGACGATCGTCTACAGCAACCAAGGCTTGTAAATCACACCCGGGAAACTGGAGAACGATGATGATGATGGCTATATTGGGTGGGAAATCTCCGAAGGGTGTGGCCGCCAAATGACGAAGATTTCTCGAATCGCACCTGTGCACTAATGTCGCGGCTGCATTTGCCTAACTCAGTAATCCCATCAAGTATAGGATACACTGACAACGTGGCGAGAGTGAAATTGTTGAATTTTTATCGGTTCTTAAGAAGTGTGAAAAATTAAAAACGATTCGGAAGTCAGGAAGCGGGTAAACACTGAAATGAAAGATTCCATTACATGACAACCATTTTTCTATTGTTACCGTCAGAGTAACGAGAATAGCAGGACGTTGCTAAGAGACTACTGTATTGTCAACGGTTCTTAAAACGTGTGCAAAATTTTTATGTTTTTACTGTCAACGTAATCAGAATATCAAGACATAGCTATGAAATTATTGTATTGTAATCAGTGATCAATACATGAGCAAAATTTCAAACAACTCGGACATCTGGAATTGGGTTAAAATTATATTGCAAAATTCCACGACATTCAACCATTTTTCTGTTGTTACTGTCAAAGTATTGAGCATAGCAGGATATAGCTATGAAATTATTGTATTGTCACCGGTTCTTAATATGTGTGCCAAATTTCAAACAGCTCGGACATCGGGAAGCGGGTAAAAATGGAGTTGTAAAATTCCGTTACATTCATACATACATACATACAAGTCAAGCTAATATAAAGCGTGTAAAAATCATGACTGTTACTGAATTTATTCCTTAGAAGTAAAGAAAACCATTGCTGACGTAGCACTTACTAGAGATCTACCGGGCATGTTTCTTTACGGAATAAATGAAAAGAATCATTTAACTAGTGCTTCCAACCAAGAAGAAGGGGTACGACGTGTAGATAACCTCCTCGTGGTGTACCCTGGACAACGGACTGCTGGTGCAGGACGGCTGATAATCTACACAATAGGCGACCGAACTAGATCCCGAATCCCTCACGGTCAGACAAAGCAACATCAGAGGATGAAACATCTGAAGATGAAACTGAACAACCATATATGTCAAAGCCGACCAACCAGAACGTTTGGACCCACCGCTCACATTCTCCAAATAAATGCAGAAGGACTAACAAATGCTAAATGTGTGGTATTTTCAACATCAAACTTTGTCTTTCCAGAAGTATGCAATTCCATTATTATATCAATAGCTTCAACTGTTTCTTTACCATTTGTGTTTTTTTTCATATATCCCTTTGATTACTTATTTTTATCCCCTTACCAGCGGCCCCTAACCTAAAAAACCGCACAGTCCTGACGCCATCATAATAGGGGCTCATTACAGCTTCAGCTAACAACTTCCCACTTCTATTTCGATATAGGCCCCACCTACCAATGGAGTTCAGAACCCCGAAACCAGAACTAATGCCTCTTCAAAGTAGCATCTCTGTTTCCACGTCTAGCCGCCTCACAGCGTCGTTCAACTGTGCCCGATCATGTTTTTTTTTTTTACTGCTTTACGTCTCTCAACAGCGAGGTCATTAGAGACGGGAAAGGATGGGAGCAAGGAATGGGAAGGAATTCGGCCATGGCCTTTTTAAAGAATCATCCCGGCATTTGCCTGGAGTGATTTGGGAAACCATGGAAAACCCAAAGCTGGATGCCCGGACTGGGATTCGAACCGCCGTCCTCCCGAATGCGAGGCCAGAACGCTAGCCGTTACACCACCACGCTCGGTCCGATCATGATTACCTAGAACCTACATGAGTTCCACCCTGGTATGATGCGCCTCCTTCACTACCTCCCTCAGGTCGCTCTCTATGCTATAATTCGCGATTGTAACACTATTATTCACAGCACCTCCCACTGTCACTACCCTATCGTCCTTAGTGAAACTCCTACAAAGTGAACGTATATTCTTTATTACCTGACCTAGTGTTGCATTGGGTTTGAAAAAGCTTGTGACCTGGTAGCCTGTGCCTAATTAATCCTGCAGAAGAGGGCCTACACCTCTCCCATGGCTACTACCTAGCAGCAGAACCATTTTCTTCCTATTTTTTACTTCTACGCCTATATTCCTACATGCCTGTTACAGCTTACCTACTCCTACATCTACACGAGGCTCTGACTCTGGTAACAGATCAATCGTATTTCTCCCCAAAATTTCTGGACTTTCCAGCTTCTTCATCCTGTTAACGATATTTCCCCTAAGACCCTGTTCCTATTAATCATTCTCACTCTCCTCAGTAAACCCAACATCTCTACTTTCTGCCTCTAAGGCAGAGCCTCCACAGGCACTGCCTCCTCAGGCATAGCCTCCAAAAGCACAGCCTCCACATGCTGAGCCTCAAGGACCCTGACCCTTTCATGCAATTCCCTGACGATTTCGCCCAACCCCCTGATCGTTTCGTTCTGCTCTGAAATTTTCCTATTCTGCTCTGAAAGTTTCTCATCCTTAAAACAGAGCGGACAATACCACTGAAGATCCTCATTTAGTTTCCTATTTCCCATTGCCCTACATTCCCAGTGAAACCACTTTTTACACCCACTGCTATCCAAACTACACGTCTGCGACAGGCGCCACACTTTCCAGGTATGATTTTTTCCTAAACAATACCTACTGGTATCTTTTAAATGATCCTTAAGGATTAAATGACGAAATTCTATATATCTTAAATTTAATTGATACCCTAACAAAAGAAAAATTAATACGCACTTAACTGATTTTTTTTACTTTTCAATCACTTTGTTGTAAATAATAACTAGGTAAAATGTACTTAAAAGCCAATAAAATAAAACTTATGGTTATAATGTTTCTTAAATAAATATCCAACAGTAAAACAACTAAACTCTTAAGCTTCCCCGGCGGTCATTGTTAATAACAACTGGATATTTGCGGGAATACCGCGTTATTTATTTGACAATACAAGCTTTCGGTGTATCTCTGGCGAAGACAGAAAATGACAACTGGAAGTCAAGCATTCCCTCAAAATTCAGTTGCTATTACCGGTGGGGATCCAGGATTTTGGTTTGGGGGGGTGGGGTCTTGAGTCGGGCATGAATTGAGTGAAATAAATAACACACACAATAAATCAACACAAAAGTATCTTATATTAATAAAAGTATTTTGAAATACCTATTTTGCATTTTGTAATTAAATAGCAACATTTAAAACCATTTTGTATTTTGTAATGTAAATTGTAAAACAATAAGCTATTTGTATTTAAATGCTCTAAAAACATCTCTGCAGGGAAATAGCTTCGTAACTAAACTGTGAATTTTAATTTCTCTATATTACTGTTCATGATGTTGGACAGTAAGAAAACGGCAATTGAGAAATCTTTTTTTTCTGCAGTGTGGTTATTGTCTTAAAAATGTGTTACATCATATTGAAGAACTATTTTCTGGCATAGTATGTGACGTTCATGGCACATGTGCTTCATATTCTTTAAAAACATGCCTTTTTTTAAAAAAAAATCGTTGTATGCTGCCAAGGGGTGTAAGGGTTTGGGAGATACTATACTAACTTTTTCGAACCAAATGTCAACCTCTCCTTCACGTGGTGCACCCTGTTTGCACGGACCAGGCTCTGGTGACTGAAAGAGACCCGATATAAGGAGTCACCAACAGCTTGCTAACGGGCTCCAAAAGGAGGGCGGAAGAGCGGGGAGAGGTCCAAGGCACCCTCTTGCCCTTGGGGTTTGGAACAGGCCCTAAAGGAGGATGAATCAGAAATTATCAACGGAATGTGGAGCAGAAGGCAACGGGAAACCACTGCATTAAAGACACAAAGGGTATTCCGAGGACATGTAATCCTCTCAAATCATGATGGCTTCCTCCTGGGTAAAATATTCCGGATGTAAAATAGTCCCCCAATCGGATCTCCGGGTGGGAACTGCTCATGGAGGAGTCATCAGAATGGATAGAAACATTCTACGAGTCGGAGCGTGGAATGTTAGAAGTCTGAATAGGGTAGGTAGGTTAGAAAACTTAAAAAGGGAGATGGAACAACTAAAGTTAGATGTTGTTGGGATTAGTGAGATTAAATGGAAGGACGCACAGGATTTCTGATATGGGGAACACAGGATAATTTGCACACAAGCTGTCAATGGGGTCACTCGTGTAGGATTTGTGATGAATAAGAAAGTAGAAAAGTAGGGAAACGGGTTAGTTATTATGAATGTTTTGATGAGGTTAGAAACTAAGTCCGTCCCAACCACATTAGTACAAGTGTATATGCCAACGTCACAGGAAGATGAAGAAGAAATAGAGAAAATATACGCTGAAATTGAAGAAGTAATCCAATATGTGAAGGGGGAGGAAAATCTAATAATCATGGATAATTGGAATGCAGTAGAGAAGGAAAAGAGGGGAATACTGTAGGTCTGTTGGTCTAAGAGAAAGAAATGAGGGAGGAAGCAGGTTTTTAGAATTTTGTGAAATATATAAGCTAGTTGTGACAAACACACTGTTTAAGAACCATGCAAGAAGGATATACACCAGGAAACATCCTGGTCATACAGGCAGATAACAGCTAGATTATATCATGGTCAAACAGAGATTCAGGAATCAAGTTCTAGACTGTAAAGTGTACCCAGGAGCAGACATAGACTCTGGCCACAATTTAATAGTAATGAAGTGCAGGCTGAAATTCAAGCGAATAAGGAAGTAGCATAAGCACGACAGACTAGAAGTTAATAAACTTTAACAATCTAACACAAGAGAAAAATTTTCAGAAATGGTAGACTTAGGTCTAAGAAGTAACTCTGAAAGGAACATTAAATGAAATGCATTAAAGACCGAAATAATGAAAGCTGGTAAAGAACCATTAGGCTTTAGGGAACAAACTGCCCGAAAACCTTGGATCAAAGAAGAAATTTTGGAGCTGATGGGTCAGAGGAGAAGGTACAAAAATGCTCAGGATGAAGCAGGAAGAGAGCAATACAGGCAATTTAGAAATTAAATAAACAGGAAATGTAAAAAAAGCAAAAGAAAAATGGCTAGAAGAAAAGTGTGAGGAAGTAGAATAGGAAATGGTCGTAGGTAAAGTAGATGTTGCATATAGAAAGATCAAACAGAATTTTGGAGAAATGAAGAAAAGAGGTGTGTGAACATTAAAGCTGCCGATGGGAAACCTCTTGTAAGCTCAGACGATAGAGCTAACCGATGGAAGGAATACATTGAAAAACTGTGTGATGGGGACGACTTGAACAATAGCGTAATTGAAAAGGAAGGCGATGTCGACATTGATGACTTAGGACATCCTGTTTTGAGGACAGAATTTAATAAAGCTCTGAATGACTTGCAAGCAAATAAGGCGGATGGAATTGTTGAGATTCCTGCAGAATTTCTTAAATCCCTAGGAGAAGAAGCTTAAAAGATTATTCACGCTGATATCAAAAAGTTTTGAAACAGGAGTAATTCCAACAGATTTTAATAAAAATATCATCTTCACACATCCAAAGAAAGCACAAGCCGACAAATGTGAGAATTAGTCTAACATCACATATTTCAAAATTACTGACCAGAATAATATAAAGAAGGATGGAAAGGATAGTAGAAGAGATAGTTGGTGAAGATCAGTTTGGGTTTATAAAAAATCGCTGTACAAGGGAAGCAATTCTGTCTTTAAGATTAATACTTGAAGGGCGGATCAAGAAAAACAAAGATACTTGTATGGCGTTTGTTTATTTAGAAAAAGCTTTTGATAATGTTAGGTGGGACAAAATGTTCTACATTTTAAAGAAGTCAAGTCTAAAGTATCAAGATAGAAGGATATTCTATAAACTGTATAAGAATCAAGTGGCTATCATAAAAGTAGAAAATCAAGGGAGACATGCATCAGTTAAAAAGGGTGTGAGACAAGGTTGTAGTTTATCCCTGTTAATTTTCGACTTGTATGTAGAAGAAGCAATGAAGAAAGTCAAAGAAAAATTTCCATGTCGCATAAGTGTTCATAGAGAAGAAAATTAGTATGCTATGATTTGCTGATGACATTGTCTTGTTAGCAGAAAGAGCTTAGGATATTGAGAAATTACTGACTGGCATGAACAAAATACTGAAGGAAGATTTTGGACTGAATATATATCAAAGTAAGACAAAAGTGATTAAATGTAACAGAAATTATACCAATATTAGTAGATTAAATATAAAAATAGGATCGGATGCAATAGGAGAAGTAAGTGCATTATGTTACTTGGGAAGAAAAATTACAAGCGATGACCGAAGCAGGAATGATGTTAAAAGCAGAATAGCACTAGCAAAAAGAGCCTTCATGAAAAAGATAAATCTTTCAGTTTCACATATTGATTTAGGAATTAGAGTGAACTTTTTAAAACTTTATGTGAGGAGGACAGCACTTTATGGTAGCGAAACGTGGAATATCAGAAAGAAAGAAAATTTAAGCATTTGAAATGTGGTGCTACAGAAGAATGCTGAAAAGTATGTGGACTGACAAAGTAAGAAATGAACGAGTTTTGGAAATGATGGGTAAGGAAAGAAGTTTGTGGAAGAAGTTTACAGAAAGAAGAAACAGGCTGGTAGGTCATACTTTGAGACATGCTGAATTGGTTAATTTGCTGGTGGAGGGAACAGTCGAAGGTAAGAACTGTAGAGGAAAACAGAGATTAGAACATAATGAAGCAGATAATTGAGGACGTGGGATGCAAGGGTTATGTAGAGATGAAGAGGTTAGCACCGGATAGGAAGGGATGGAGGATTGCATGAAACCAGTCGAAAGACTGACGACAGCAAAAAACAAAAAAGATACTGCCAACGTCAGTTTGTGTCACCACTATCACATGTGTTTTTGACGCAATAAGAATTCAATCACCAGTCACTGGAATTTTCAGTGATTCCTATAATCAAATTTTCCAATGTATTAATTGACGTAATATTTATATATAAATCAAAGAATAAACAGGTTTAAGTTTCAAAGAAATTAATTAACATATTTCAGGGATTTTATTCTCATCTTTAAACACATCAAGTATCACTTTTTTAAATTATGTTAAAAATGAAAAAAAAGTGGCAGATCGTTAATCAAATTTATTTTATAGAAACTTTAGCTTACCCGCTTCATCGCTCCGGCGGATCTAGTTGTATGGACTATTCCGTTTACTGTAGCTTTTTTTCATTTTTAAGTTGTAATCAGTAATGCAGAGAAGGAAATAATACTAAATGCTATGTAAGAAGTTTCGTTTCTTCCAGCTTTTTTGTTTCTATCTGAGTTGTGCCATGTAGTATTTTTGTTACGTAAACTGTAAAGAAAAGAAATCACAATTTCTTGCAGTTGAAGCTCACAGATCAAACCTATTTAAAGATGGAGTAGTATAACACTGTAACTTACTCAGTAAAGGAGCAAACAGATAATCAACTCTGTATCGACGTAGAGCAGAAAATTAGGTAAATATTTTGTGTGATGAGCAATATAATGCAATTAACGTAAATAAAAAAAAATATATATTCGCGGATAAGGAAACCGTTTAAATTCTATCAATAAAATTAATGATAGAGCAAAACAAATCACGTATACCTTAGCCGGACAACTATAAACTAATACTAATGTTCGAACCTAGTTGAGCAGATTGAAAGCCAGTTCCTTAACTTTCTAGTCATATTAGAGGTTTTTATCTTAGACGGTGTGTACAATCACTGCCCGGTATTGTATTAATAATCTTTGACACATACCTGTTCAAGTTACAAACAGCTTACCACTTCTTTTCTTTTTTTATGTGATCTGCTAAGCAGGGTCATAAGATATATAACAAATTTTAGGCCATACCGTCAAGCTTGAAACTTATAATACACCATCGAAATCAGTTCGGTAGTTTTTGCAAAATGCCTAAACAAAAAAAGATAGATGCACTCTGAAACATATTTGTCTATGCAGAGATGAGACTATTTTAACGTTATCAGTAAAAGCTAATAGGTGTGAATTAAGGATTATTTCTCGTTCCGTATAGAGGACAACATTGTGATGACGACTTATTATCATCACGGAGAACGGTAGGCGGTGGCAAGACGAGGATCAGTGTTGACTGTCAGGCAGCAGCCCTCTTGCTGACTCGAAGGACGCACTTCAGCAGTGTCTGGAGAATCGTGCAGTGCAACTGAAATTAGAATCACTCCAGTAACCAGAGTTAACTGTCCGCTCTCAAGGCCCAGATGAGAATGCGCTCCTGCCCCAGGTCCCGAATTGTTCTGATAGTTGCGGAACAGTGCTGCATGGCTCGCTGGTCTCTCGCGATGAGTTGCATGAAATTAGAAACAGCATATAGAAGTTTCTTGTTTTAAAAATCTCCTCTTATGATTGGCTTACACTATGACACATCATCCCCACACACAAGAACCTCAAGTCTGACTGGCTTGTAGTACACGTTCAATGGTTCTCCAGAAGAGAGAGAGAGGGGGAAAAAAATCATGTTCTTGAAAACCCTGACTTTTAGTGGTTTTAAGTACTTAATTTTCCTCGAAAATGTTCTCAAGTCTCCGGAGTATTTGATTTCAACTGGCTTTGGTAAAATGTCCAATAATAAAATCTTTCACACTGCCCAAATTCTCTATCTGAGTTAAATGCCTTAAAGTAAACACTCTTAATGTCTGTTTGCTTTAAGGGCACACTGTTTGTGAACGGGTGTACCGAAACCCGAAGTATTTTGTTTCTCAATCGCCCACGACCTAGGGCGGTATGCTCTCCCTCTTGCCAAGTGTTTCCTTTGTCCACACTGTCCCTGTCACTGCGTTAAAATGTTCTAAAAATCTTGTTAACTGTGCAGAGTGGTACAAGACATATTACAAGCTGACTCTGACTACGACATAAATGTTGCTACAATACAGTAATATAATTCCCCGCTACCAGGGAGATTTTCATCCACTGTCAAGATAATAAAAATTAAGTTGGTAAGTTGGGGCTGAACTGCTTGTGGTTCTACGGATTGTTTGCAAGTGATAGAAACAAGTTCACCTTGGTGTTTTGCGAGAAATAGTCATTTGAAAAAGCCTATGCTAATCTATACATCAATATATAGAAATGTTAAGGAAGAGAGAGAAAAACTGTTTAAAATATTTTGAACTCGAATAACAAAGTCAGTAGACATTTATAGTGATTGGTTGTTTCTTGGTGAAAGTGGAGACAATGTTAAATTCAAGAAAAATACCGCTTAAAGTCTTCGAAACTAGATCCCCAGGATGTTGAAGTCATGCTTTTGACACCAAACACTGCCTCACCTGTACAGTCATTAAATCAAATGGTGATTCCAGTTTCTAAGTAATACTGCGTGCGAAGAACTATCATAGTTATATCGAAAAAGATAGATGATTAATCACGGCCGAGACCTACAAAAAGATAAAAAAATTATGATACTGTGAAATTTGTCATCAACATTTAGGAGTCTATTAATGGAATCAGTCATTCTCCTTAGATTTTTTAGTATTTACTTTAAACTGGAATTTTTCTTCAGCAGAGTGACTACATCCTCCAAAAGTATATTCATAAGATTCATTCAACTGACTTGGATTAACATTACTTATTACAGTAAAGTTTTTTCTTAATTTTTATTGCTGTTGTTTCAAGTAATCTACTTCGAGACTGTTAGTACACCATACTGACTATTCCGTGTGAATTCCTAGCCTCGTTGTCGGCTCAGGAACGTAGCCCCGTGGATATCGAGGGAGCCTGGTTCGAATGTGTTCACAGCAGCCGTGCGCATTGCTGTTTGAGCTGGATCTGTGTCTGTTTGTTCTTCTGCTCGGGACGTGCGAAATCTCCGATCAGCTACCACACTTCCCGTGGAAGTAAAAGAAAACATAAACATTATTACTTTTGACATTAAGAGTCAGTAATGTACACAGTATGATGATAACAATACTTCAATCTATTTAAAGCTATTATAATTTAACCGACAAACAGTATATGGGGTGATAGGGTATTACTTTCTCTCTGATCATTTTACGGCCGTATAAAAAGATAAATGCGTCTGCCAGGGTTGTGCGCCTGCCAAGTAAAAGAGTTTGGATATACCACGCAATTCTTCTCCGTCCTGTTTACATAGAATACAAACCACATAGCGTCTGGGCGGGGTATCATATGTTCATGTCCGAAGAGTCGATTGGTTGAGCTCGGCCTTGGGTGTAGGCTGTTTTATCAAATAATTCCGCTTTTACACCAACATACATTGCGTTAACATCGAATAAAGAAAAGAGAATTACAAAACATGGAAAAATTAAAATAAACATGAAATAATTATTTGAAAACGGAGTCGCACTGTGACGTGTTAGAAATTTCGTAATGCTAATACAGAAGTGCGAATCAATTACATTTATAATCATAGACTCGGGATTTTTTAAATCCCGGATCAGAATCAGCATAATAATCTCAATTGGACATAATTTTCTGAATAATTCTCCAAATTATTAGCCAACATTAATGGTCAGTTCAAATAAGAATCGCGCCTTCTTTGTTCTCAAGGTAGCACCACTGTTGCAGGCAGCCTTCATGCCTTTCTTCCAAATTTATCTTCCTTTGCTATTACGACGTTGAGTCCTATTTGTTCGTCGCACTTTTGTAATATATGGAGGATTTAAATTAAGCTACGATGGAGGCTGTGGCTTGAATTGAACCTTTCAATGTACAGTTGTAGAGGTTGCTGAAAACAAACTCATCGCGGGATGTGCGAGTTATCCTGTTGAAGCGGGTCTTACGTTTGTCGGCTTACGGCACTGTTCGACCAATTGTGTGAATCTTTTTTAAAAAAAAAAAATAGACCTATATGTGTAGATTCAATATTTTGTTCGTTAATTAACCCAACTAAGATAATAGGATGCACAATGTTGAGTTCGCTTACCAAATATGACGCCTCCCAAATTCTTCCCTGCAGGTGACGTCAAAACATTTATTTATGAGAAATTAGTGGCTAAACTGGAAATTCTTCTCGCTAAAGTCCTTACATCAGCTTTATCTAGCCCATCAAAAGCCATAATTTAGTTCCAGGAAGAATTTTCGCTTTCGATATGGAGAAATCTTTTTTTTTTTTGCTACACTAATTTTTTATAATAATCGTGTATCTAGTTCCAACTCATATAAACAGTAAAATTATTTAATTCATATGACCACCAAATTCAAAGGAATATAACGATTCATTTTCCACTGATGAATCCTCCTTATATATTACAAATTTCACAAAGTTAAATGCATTTGTTATATAAGAGGCCGAGTGTTTTGATTGCTGATTGGCTATGTCTGCGGGCGTTTAGTGGCCGACGCTTCTTCGTACTTCTTGTCTTCAGTGCTATCTAAGATTATTATAAGACAGGCTGATCCCATCCATATTTCCGGTACGAAACCGTTGATTGTAATTATAGTTTGCAAGATAATAGAATGTACAAGTGGAGATGACAACTAATTCGAGCAGTCAAACGAAGACATCTACCTGGTAGACTTTTGTTTAATAGGTCACTAACAGCTGCATGATACATACAATACGTGACTGCTACAAGGACGAGTTCCGAGCTAGCGTCGCTTCTGCCGAAGTTTCCATAGTGATAAGCTGGATAAAATCTATAAAATGATATGCTGGCAGGATAAGCTAACCGGTTAGGAAGGTTGAAGAAATTACTTAGCCCATGACTATCGCTATAATGGTCGCGAGTATTGGTCATGAAGCTCTGAGGAAAACTTGTAATGGCGTACTCAGCATATCAACGCGTTGATGAACAACAAACTCTGCCAACACTGCAATACGTGCCTACCAAGTTGTCCCAATGTATAACTTAATGTCCTAGAGCATGAATAATCATTCATAATCCCAACATTTCTAATAAGAATATTAACGCCGTTCCGATATTGATACTCCCACGGGGTTCAAAGCGACGTTTCTCCCGGGACGTCATGTTAACAATCATATGACCATATGACTACTTCTCAAACTACGATCGTCGGATCTCATCCTTACAGTTTAAACTAGAAAAAAAGAATAAATAATAAAAAAAAGAATTAATGAAGTTGTCAAACATGTAAAATCCACTAAAACAATATTTTGATCCTGATAAATATCAAAATCAAACATTAAATACGGAAAATTGTCAGACCCTAAAAATCATTTCAGTTATTACAAACTAAAAATCAATATCCATCAAAATATTACAGAAAAACACAACTCACTGTTAAACCTTATACAGGAAACAATTAAAATGCTTGGTAAACAAATAAATTTAAAGATGAAATAATAACTGGAAATAGCAGTTTCTCTTGGTTGTTCTGCTTTCGCTATAAAGTTTTAAACGGAAGTTAAAATCAATGGTTTACTTTTGTTACTATGTTTGAGCCACCCAATTTTGCTTTAAGTACATCCACAGCGACTTTTAAAAATATACGAGGCTGTATTTGGAGCAATATACTGCTATCAAGCATATTTTACCTATCTGTTCTAGTTTTCGGATAATAGCGGTTAATGGGCAACTGTAACACCAATTATTGTAATTGCCTGCCACATACAGGCGTAATGAAACGTAATAACAAATTAACTCAAAGAATTATATTTCGGCAATTAGTATAACATAAACAAGCCTTTTTTCATATTTTCATACTATTTAAATTTCATATCAGAAGGCGAATAAATGAAAATGAATATATTATGTATAAAAAAGTTGCTATAACGTGATCACTGTAAGCAGAAATTGTTTGAATAAGTTACGTTCAAATATTTTCCACTTTATCAACGAGTTTTTGTTTTAATTCTATTTAATGATCAGCACTAGTTTACAGTACAACATAAACGAAGTTGTTAAATCCCTGAAAGTTATAAGGGCATGGTCTGTTCTGCGCAGAATAATAATCTTAAAATGCTTTTAGATTAGCGCAGATACAAGCCATCACATTTTAATTCAGTGTTACAGTATACAAATAGAGTGGTTCATTAGCTAACGTGGACAGAGGCGGGCAATAAGAAATTTAATTAGCTGAGTGCAGCGACACATTTAAGTTGATTGCGTCTTCTCGGCTGATCGGACGATATTTAGAGAGTATTTCTACATTCTCTTCCCAGTAAAGTGGGGAAAATACCTATTATGTTGAAAGAGAATTAGCTTAAAGTCAGTTTGATAAACAGAACTTTTTTTTAATTTAGTATACTTTACATATATAAGTAATAATTTGTGTAGGAAGAACAATTAACAAGTATCTAAAGGCAGTTGTGCAACTATAAATCGTTTAAACAATTGTTAATTCGAGTTAAATGGTTGGGTTTTTTATTTTGATTCTAGAGTTTTTTGTTTACTTCGTATTTTGATTTGCAATGGAGGAAGAATTGTGAAAGTAAACTGTCGTAAAGTATGTAACATGTACCGGATAATTATGGAGGTTTCAGCGGCAGGTATAATACGTGAGAGCTATAAAAATGAATCTAAAATTTGTTGTTTTGTATGTTGTAAGGGGGAAAAAATATTATTGAATAAATTAGGAGAAACAGAATTCAGAGTATTTATCTCTTAATTTTAGACGCTAATGGGTCTGAATGGAGTATCTATTAGCACACCAGTTCAGTTGAAGAGACAGAAGAGAGAATTCTGATGATGTGGTGTCTGCGAAATAGTGTACACGGCGTAGTTAATCAGTTGTTTACTATAATTAGTGCTAATTATTTCAATATTTTGAATATACAAGGTTGGTTGAAAATGTACCAAACCTTTCACTGAAAAAAATAATCATTCAACATGAAGTTTGAAATTGTGATTCATTTAAAACTACTAGTTTTTCTGTATAAGCCACATTATTCTTAACTCACAGTACTGTACAACAGTGCTGCTCCTATGTGTTTTTAGGTTTACATTTATATAGAAAAAAATCTAAAAGTCAAGTCACTGTAACATTGTTATCCTATTTCGGCTTGTGAAATTTATGTCAGCGAATCAAAAACAGATATGTAAAATTAGGTCTGTGCTCTTCCACCTAACCAGTAAGGGATTGTGCACGAACTACGTGGCTCGGTCTAGGGGGGGGGGGGAGGGGTTGGCTGGAAGGCTACGCTGGGCTACGTGAGGGGAGGGGGGGTTCCGAGCCAGGGCACTTAGCTTTCCTTTCATAACATTTTTCACAGTTAAAATGAGGAACAGAACACACAACAGCATGTGAATAATTATTTCCCTCAGTTAATTATCTCCGTATATAATTTATGATAGTCTGACGAGAGAAAACAATACAAAATGTGTTCTGGAATCAAAATGGAAAAAAGATACGTGCTACGTAGGGGGAGGGGGGGGGGGTAAATAAGTATTATTCGGCGGTATTTAAAAGTTATTGTTGTATATATTTTAAAGTTGCTACATACGACTTGATTTGGTTGGCATGACCATATCATCCATAACATCGAGTCTCACATCTACACGGGGCCTGAACTTCTGTCTTCTTTAGTCCATGGGTAAGGAAGTACGGTGATCATGCCACCTGTTTAATCGAAAGAACAAACAATTGCACTTCCTTTTCCATTAAGTATTATTTTAAACAACAAAAGAGGAGAGAGAAGAATATTGGCTAAGGATAGAATTGCTTAAGAAAAAGAATGAATTAGCCATATGAAATTAATTGGAGAACCTGACAGTGATGATTATATCACTTATCCGAGAATAGAAACGAAAGCATAGACAAGCTGTTAAATTTAATAAACCCCTAACCACAAAGCAAGATACTATCATGAGAGAATCTGTATCTGGGGAAGAACGATTAATCGCAACTTTTAAGTATCTAACAACAGGTAGAGAGTTTTGTGATTTCTAGTTCAGAGCCGAAAAATCTTTACAATTGTTATCACAAATAGTCGAAACTTGTGAAACCAGTTGTAATGGTTCTTTCTTTTCTCTCTGATGTAAATTTCTTTTTTAAAAAAAATAAATAAAATAAATAAAAACAAACAAACAAAGGAAACCCCCATTTTTTTAATTGCAAACTTTTAATGAAACAGTTAAATATGAAAAGAACATTTATTTTTAATTTTCACAAGAAATATTTTTAATTTTATTAATAACAATATTAAGCTGAATCATTCTTCATAATTCTTTAAAAATGTTCCTTCACCTTTAAATACAGCATTTGCCTGTTAGTAAAACTTTACCGGAAAATTATTACGTTCTTTGATAAATGTGGTGCCAACTGTGATAAAACTGTATAAGTATTTAATTATAGCATAAGTTATTTAACGGTTCTAATTTCTTATATACGGTATCTAATTCAAATCAGTAGTTTGAACTGCGATTATTAAAGTTATTGTATCAGCCCATATTTTTCCCTCTGTTCGGTTTAAAATATTACAGGTTGTTATTTAATTACTCTTGATACAGTAACATAACAACTTGCTGATAAAAATAATCATTCATAAATAACTTGGCGTTGTTTACATTACGTTTATACAATATCGATATTTAATTTCCAGAGTTAGTTAAATTTAGAAATAAAAAAGTTAAAGAAATTGGCCTGTTTTGTCTGAAATAAAAAAATACTTGTTTAATTATTTTCTCATACATTTAAACAATAATTATCTAATATTTAAAAAATTATGTAAATAACTAACAAGTTTTTTATTAACATTAGCACTAAATAGTATCGACCTTGAGAAATTCAATCTTAAGGTTATTTTTGAAGTTTACAAACATGCTTTTTATTTTACTGGCTTTTAAGTACTTTTCACTTAGTTATTACTTACAGCAAGATGATTGAAGAGTAAATCTTCAATCAAAAAATCAGGCGCAGAGTAAATTTTTTTCTTTTACTAGACTATCAATTAAATTTAAGTTATATAGAATTCGTATAATAATAGTTACCAGTAGGTATTGTCTTGAGGGAAAATAATGCCCGGGAAGTGTGGTGCCTGTCACAGACGTGTGGGTGAGCGGATAACGCCATGGCCTCGCGGTCGGGAGGTCGACGGTTCGAATCCCCGTCCGGGCATCCAGATTTTGGTTATCCGTGGTTTCTCCAAATAACTCCAGGCGAATGCCGGGATGCTTCCTTCAAAAGGCCATGGCCGAATTCCTTCCCGTTCCTAGTCCCCAGTCCAATCCCGCCTCTAATGACGTAGACGTCAACGAGGAGTAAAGCCACACAAGTATAATGTACAAAGTGATAAAATTTGAAAATTTAATAGAGATACATGAACCACAAGTCATTAAAGGGGGAGAGTCTTGGTTAAAACAAGGAGTACTAGACAAGGAGGATTTTGCTGATGGTTACAGAGAGAACCGCAGAGATACAGGAGCAATTGGTGGAGGGGTATTCATACTGATTAGCAAAGATTACTGCACTTCTCTAGTGTTCGTGGATCATAACCAGGAGTTACTAGGGGTAAATTTTTGGGGCAATAAAAAAGATCAGGGTCTTGGCTGCTTACCGTGGTGAATGAATTATAATGATGAGGATCTTGGAGAGAAACTAAATTCATATTCTTATTTCAGAGGTGAGCATAGAATGGTCATTGTTGGTACAGTTTTAAATTTACTAGGTGTTGATTGGGCAGGATATAAGATTAATAAGACAAGGGAACAGAGATTTGCAAATACCTTAGTAAGGGAAGGAGGTTTCGCACAGTTGATAGAGCAGAACACGAGGGGACTAAATATGTCGGATATCTTCCTAATCAAGCTTGATGAAAATCCTGTGGTGTGTCAGGTAACTGAAGGAATAAGTGATCACAATGCAGTACTTACGTATATCAGGGGAATCGGTAAATTAATGCCCAAAATAGAAGAGAGAAGCGGGTTTAATTATAAGAGGGTACAGACTTTAGAACTGAAGGGGTATTTTAGGGAAAGGGTCAGCAAATAGAAGGTTGATGCAATTACGGTGGAGGCCAAATGTGAAGAGTTTAAGGAGATATTAAGAAAGGACGAAGAAATGCTTATTCCAAAACAGAAAATGAAGATAAGAACAGAACCTGCATATTACAATAGGGAAATGAGAAAGTTAAAGAGGTTAGTGAGACGGGAACACAACAGAGTTAAGAGACAGGAAGGCAATAGGGAATACTTTAAACATCTAAACAAGCAATTAATAAGAGCAAGGGGGCCACTGAACATTGCATCTAGAAATATCTATGGTTATGTTAGAAAACTGATGGCGAGAGAAGGTATTAAGACAATTGTAGAATGGATTGGAAGTCACTGAGGATTTTAAAATTTCAGAGATGACGAGTGACTGCCTTAATGAGATCACTAGGGACTATGATCCTGTGATGAGAAGGAATAAATCAGAGGAGAGTCTTCCTATAAGTATAAACGAGGAAACTACATAATTTGAAATAGATTCTCAGGAAATTATGAAGGAATTCAGAAAGATATATATATATATATATAAAAGACACACACACATTCAAAGGGGTTGGTGTACATAATATTACTACAGATGTATTAAATAAAATTTTATTTGAAATGAGTCTTGAGACCTGAGAAATATTATCATGCCAAAAAACGAAAGTGCACCGCGGTGAATAATAGAATTTCACAGTAACATCACTTGAAGAAATTTCACGCCATTCTTGCAACAGTTCCGGGACGCTTTGAATCCCTTTTGATGGAATTTTTACGTGACGCTACAACTGCATATAACCTTTCTGACATAAATGCGTCTATTTACTTCTAATGAGCAAGTAATTTTTAGTTTCCAAAAACAACAACAAACCTTTTCGGTGTGAAAGTAACTTTCAGTTTTGAAGTCTTTGGTTGTGTTTTAACTGTTTGTAATAAGCTTGTTATTAAAAAAAATGTTAAGCAAGCCTTCAAAAAAATTATTGTAAAGTTCTGGTGGATTTTAGAAAAAAAATGAATATGCGATGCAACAAACAGCAACTAGTATCCAAAGAAAAACGCCTGCAGAAAACAAATAAAACATATTCCGAAGCCAGGATCGAACCTAAGGACTTACTGATACTCGCCTTAAACAACTACTACACTTAACTCATTGAAATTATAGTGTAAATGATCTTCACAGGATATGTGACTTAAGTTAATAGCAATATCGCCTGCATTTCTTGAGCAAGTTGCAGCGACTATTTTTCGTATTTCAGGTATTGTGGGTAAACTTACGGTTTCTCGAGGAGTTTTATTGTTGTAGTTGTAGATTGGTGTACTACACACTATTTACAAACCATATGTCCAACAATTTATACATAGTATTAAGAGAAACGGGCCAGACGTTACTTATCTAGATAGAGCGCTTGTTGGCTCATGACGCCAAGAGCATCGTTGGCCTCCACCAGGCAGCAAACTAGCGTTTTGGCGGGCTTTTAAATACTTTAAATTTTAATGTTTAATTTTACGTAAAATAAGAACATTCTTCAAAAATAAATAGTACCAGGTGAATAACGTGTATCAATAATCAATTAAAACCATTTTCAAAAAATAGTCAAGTGGCCCATAAGCAATTGACAAATATTGTTGCAGTATTCGATTCAGAATTCTTTGATATTAGCTGAAGTACCGCGTAAAATTAATTAAATGAAAGTAACATTTTGTTTTCGAGTTCTCAATGTACTCAAACTTTGCTAAAATATTCATAACGTAATTGCTGCATAAGAAGCACGTTACAGTGTTTCGATAATTTAGACCGTTAAGTCTTCCATGTGCTTTGTTAGTTCAGAAGGTAAGGATTTGTTGTATTCGTTGTTCGAAGGCATTTAATCATTATGTTCCATTGTTTCTTTGGCTCTCTTAAGATCATCATTGACACCTGTGGTTCTGTGTGTTGGTCGACAGCTACCCCTCGTGCTCAGGAGAGAAGGCGCCCGGCCTGGCGGCAGACATGCACTTCAGGAACAACGTGATCGCCTTCATCGGACCCGCGTGTGCCTTCGCGCTGGAACCTGTAGCTAGGCTGGCAGCTTACTGGAACAGACCCATCATCACTGGCATGGGGGACCAGGTAAGACTGCCGCTACACTTGTACCAAATATTTCTAAATGACTAACGTGTCTTCAGTAACCCAGTTTGTGTCGTTTGTGCAATTAGTCTATATTCCTTGATTAAGTCGCGCAGTCTAATTGTAAGTGTAATCTTCGGCCATCATTTTGTGGCCTTCTTCAGAGTAAAGTACTCTGAAGAAGGCCACAAAATGATGGCCGAAACGTTAGGATTCGAAAAATTGACGCGGTTCAACCCGGAAAACCAAGATTGCATTGACAACGACCGCGGAAGTCTGTGCACCCACTTAATTGTAAGTCTTCCATCTGGTTCTTCTTACTATGTTCTTTACCGCATCTTCATCTCATCGAATTATTGTATGTAATCGTGACACCTTAGTTTTAAATCTGTTATTCAAACAGCTATACGAGGATACTGATTCAGCCTTTCTAATTCTCTATTTCTCCTTTTACTCCATACATTACCATTTTCAACTAGACAAAATGTTTGTCTCAGTGTCTCTTTCTTCAGTATCAATATTTTTTTCCGTTTCTGTTTAAAATTATAGCTATACGCTTCGCTGACTTCAAGATCATTAGAGGCGATAAGAGACTGGCGTCTATGAGCGAGAAAGAATTCGGACATGGCCTTTTAATGGGATCATATCGACCAAGAGTAATTCCGCGAAACTATGGTAAACACAAATCTGAATGGCCGTACAGGGATTCGATCCGAGTCCTATCGTCTTTGAGGCCAGAACGTTACCGCTCAGCCTTAAATTCATCATTAATATTTTCTCCTTCTTTTTATTAATGTCCATTAGCTCAGCACCATACAGTATTATCGACTAGTAGTTATGAATTGCTTTTCAGAGCCAGTCCTGGGAACTTCTCTCAAAAATATCATTAATGATGTCAACCATATGACCACACCCCATTCTGTTATGCAAATCAGATATACTCAATTAGTTGGACAATTGGGACTCCCCGTCTAGCTGATGATAACATTGATAGATGCATCTTCGCTAACCTATGTTTGTGTGGCTTTTTGTGTATCAAGTAAAAACAAGTCCTCCTTCTATTGTCACTTATCTAAATTAATGTCTGGGTGACAGGCTTTGCGGTTGGCCAGCACAATAGGATATTAATTGCTATGTTGACAGCAGACAAGTGCCACCTATCCTCAGTTAGGCATTCTTTCTGTTGGCAAATACAAAGGAGGTCGCCTTCTATTGTTAGTAAGCTATATTACTAGCCTGTTGACAGCACCTGCTTTCCGTCCCCTCCAACAAGTTAAATCACTTGGAATTACCGGCAGCCCGCGAGATGTCGACAGCTTGATGGACGTGGCCCTGCTACGCTCCCACCCCCCTAACATCGGAGACAGGCAACACAGTTGGCAGAATTTGCTTGAAATGTGATATTCTTGCTGACAACATATCATTCTCTTTTTTATATAATCTGGCTGTTAATAATCAGTTTTAATGTAATATTTAATTAAAATTTGGATTAAAGGGCGTAATTTCGATTAAACTATACTAATTACACCAGAACTGTTGTCTGGGTTTGTAATTCTATTGTTGTTTAATCGAACTCTGGGGTTATTTAATCTAAAAACGGTTTTTAATTAAATTAATATAGTTAATGTCGAATGGTAATCAATTGATTTGACTGAATTACCTGCTGATTAAACCGCCTAAATGTTTTAATTGTGTAATTGCTCTTAAAAAGTAGATATATTAAAAATAATTTTTTTTATGCTTCTCAATCCGGATAACGCGAGTTTATGTCCCCATTGGTATATAAAAACTTCTTTTCACGGCAGCTGTATCGTGTTGCTTTTTCTTGTAGGTAGGAAATTGACGACACGACGTATGCGAACAAACCACATATTGACTGAATAAAGAGTTCACGAAATAATGGATTGTATATAATTTGTCAAAAACAAAACCGTTCTGTCAGCGCGCGACTTTGGCTGGCCAAAAAGTACACAATCTGGTACCTAAACTCCACAGTTGGACTCGCCGGCAACACAAACAGAAAACTGCAGCTCGCTGTTCAAAGTCGGAGGCGCCTTACAGAAATAAATTGCAGCATCTCTCTGCCACTTAGGCATACGAAGTGCAAACAGTAATATGTGTAATAAACAGCATGGTGTGTGCTGTCTTGGCTTTAGTTATCACGCTGCAAGAGTATAATATAAAATTTGCAGTATATTTCAGGTGACTAGAAACTAAACTAAAATATCACTAGTCTATTAATTTAAGTGTAGAAAATTAAATGCCAAAGTATTTTTCAGAGAAGAAAGATGGAGATATGTACATCCCAGAGTCATGTAGGGCTAAAGAAGAGAAATTCGAAAGAGGAGTGTAAATTAAGTAAGGAAGAAATCCTTGAAGATGCAGATGACAATTCTGAAAAGGCTCTATGAATTTAAAGTTTATAGAGTTATACAAGGTGACAAGTCGATACATGTGTCTAGAAAAACGTATGCTGCGTAAATTCTGGAAGACAAAACCCGGTAATAGATATAAAAAGTTCCTTCTAGTTTAAAATCATTATTGATGAAGCGTACATGTCGGCATTTTTGTGTCTGACGGCAATAGAAAACTGTGTTTCTAAATTCCTATTGACTTCCTGTTTCTTGAACAAAATAGCAAATCTAACTGTGACATTGGTGGTGAAAATGGGAAAGAAGGTTATACTTACTTTTTTTTCATCTCCGGACACCGTAATTGTTTAACCCAATGTTGGCCAAAGTTTTTGATACCTCTTCCTGTCCAGATTTCTACTAGTGTTGTTGAAAACTGACACTGCTTGCAAGCATAGATATGATCCGTGGTCTGCTGTTCTCCACATTCACATCTATCATCTGTTGTCAGACCTCATCTATACATGCTAGAAGAGAGTTAAACTTAGGATTACCAGGACAGTATAAGCGGCTAGCACAGAGGCGGACTGCGCAGCCGGTGTGTCACCAGGTCATGAAGATCATATGAAATAACAGTTACTATCATGTATTATTCCACTGTCGGAACACAGTTACCAGGAATCAGCTGCATCCTGTACTGATGCCTCTAATGCGGCTGGTTTAACCCAGATAGGAAAAAAGTACCTAAATGTACCGGAGGTTGAAGTATTCCAAGAGCCAGACGAAGCGGCATCGAAATCCTTTCGTTCCTATCATACTCTGATTGTCAGGAGAATATTGAAATTATTTTATCAATCTGAAGTTTCGTTTGTGGACTACAATGTAAACA
Organism: Vandiemenella viatica; assembly: GCA_031002005.1. NCBI lineage: Eukaryota > Metazoa > Arthropoda > Insecta > Orthoptera > Morabidae > Vandiemenella > Vandiemenella viatica. The sequence goes on from JARYHS010011408.1 coordinate 178,394,227, forward strand.
GTGATTTTCTACATGTAAACTGTTGTAAGTGGAGTGCCTACACCAAAGTATCGGTATGCTTTATGGCCATAGCGACTTGGCTTGGGTGAACTCTTCACAATGACTAGTGGTATTCTGTTTTTGAGAGGGTTATGGAGCGGGATAAGCGGTGTTTTTTCCTCTCTGGTTTTAATGTGCGCGAGTGTTTCGAACTGATACCAACAATCACTTTTAATATTAAATAACGTGTTGAAATTTTTTTGGGTGTTTTTTCAATTTTAATTGACTGTACTAACACTGCGTAATGAAAGTATCATAGTATTAAATAGTTCCAAAATGTATTGGTTCAGTGTTTATATACATTTTAAAAATAAAGATTTAAATGAATTAATGTTTTATCAGTGAGGAAACAAGTTAGTAACAAGTTTAACGTTGAAACGGCTTTGTTTATCTGGCAAACCGCAGGATAGCGTACCGTACTTAGTGTAAATTATCTTACACAATAAAGAAAGGTATTTATAGGTTAAGTTACAACTCTCTTCAGGGACACATGACGCGGCGCCACCCGGACAGCCAAGAATCAACTGACTCTGGCCGCGGAAGCCTACGATTACACACATATTCTTTTTTGTACATATAATACCTCAATGAGCATGAAGTGTGGTGTCTGTCGAAGAGTTGTGAAGCAGAGAAAAAGCTGCGATGACTGGTGTTCGTTTTCATTGGAAATGTGGCTCAATCGCAGCTGGAAATGACGTTCGCTCTCCTTGGAGTTTTTTACCTTGCAAAAGTAGATGGAAAAGAGGAAATTACTTTCAGAACGTAGGAACACATGTCGAATCCACAGTGACTGAATTGACTAAAGAACTCAAGCTGAAAAATTAGTATTAAATGTTAAAGAATTCCAGTGGACTGTAGCCAAAAGTGGAGGGAGACAACAGGACCTGCGTTATAAAAATATCAGTTGGACGTTACAATTAAATTGTTAATATTCTGCGTGCAGACGACTAGTTCCATCTTCGCGGACCACCGATTGATGATCATTGTTCTAGAGCTTCCCTCAATGACTATGGCATTAATTTCACGGAATGTCGTTTACTTGCTGCCACGTTCATCCGTCGCAGATCTCCATCATTCAGCCAACGTGACTGGCAATTGCGATATTACGTGTGGGATACGTTCACTCGGTACACGATTGATAGTCAGGAACGTTAAATCTACAATATTCTTAATCCGCTTCTAAACTGCTACGCCCCATGTGTCGGTCTCCCATTATTATTGGGCTTTAAGAATAGGTTTATTATCGTTGGATAGCTGTTGTGATCCAATTAATAGTACTGACAGACTTCTCAATCAACAGCCTGTTTATATTATTTGACGAGATGGATCATATGGGATTAACGAAGGAATTATTCCACAGCGATAATCTGGCAATGATTTGAACAAATATAGGTACGGAAGAATCGACATTCAAGGAAATGCTGATTATAAGAGAGCAGTACCATATTTTGCAGCGTGATGGGTGAGTGGTAACGCTCTGGGCTCGCACTAGGTATAACGCGGGTTGGAATCCCCGTCGGCCATCCAGATTTCGTTATTCCATTGTTTTCAAAATTAACTACAATTGAATGCCGGGATGGTTCCTACAGGAGGTCATGGCCAAATTCTTTCTCGTCCCTTGCCCCGAGTACTATCTGTCCTCCTATGACCTCGACGAAGGCGAGCCGCAAAAGCATAAGGTTTGTGGCCATTGATTGCGTCATACACCACTCAATAATCCAGCTGTTGATAGCTAATACGGTATTTTTTCAAATCACTGACTGAACCCATAAAATTGTGTTGTGGGCTGGTGCTGAAGACACACGCATCAGATACGTCCTTCGTTATGCGCTTGTCTGTTTGCAGCCACCGTCGGAGGGAGAGCTGTCGGTATCTTCCGGCATCCTGGGACGTCTACACAGGTGGAACAGGTGGAGAACGAGTCATCGGTGAGTATTACGGATGCCTGTACCTAAAACAACTTCAAACAGATATTTTTCAGTGTTGAAAATGTGAATTAAATGTGTTTTGGCTTGAGGGCCAGCAAGTCTGAAACCAGTGATCTTGTTTATGGACACAAATAACTTCCAGCTCTCAGGAACAAATTTACAGAATTCCCCATAGGCTGTTTTCCAACTGCATATCCACACATATGCTATAAATGTCTCATATTTGTTGCTGGATACCCCTTGAAACGATACGCCAAAATATTTACCTCATTATTGATCTAAATGTCTGCAGTAAAAGGAAATAATGATGGACAAACATTTCTAATCATAAGAAGCTGTTTACTTTCTGAGGTTTCATCTTAGCGAGAAACATTATCCTCCTTTTTAGAGGATTTTATAAATCTGGTTCATGATCGGTAACTGATTAAGACAAGTTTTTATATTCAGTACTAGCTGTTACCCGCGACTTCGTACGCGTGGACTTGGAGTTTCATTGCCAGAATTGGATATAGAAAACTGTTAGTAACGTAAGATTTGTCCCAAACAACACCGAGTCGACATAATATGATGGAAAGCCATCATTATATCATCCTATCGTCTAATCTGTCTCATGAAGAGAATCAATTTACAACATATTTAAAAACAGAAAAGTAAGCGAAGGTGCGGGGATGTGTGTGTGGGAAGGGGGGGGGGGTTAACTGAGGCAGCTTTATTTCAGCTTGGTTTTTTCTTCTTTCTTCAACATGAGCATCTGAATCTTATAATCTAATAGCAGCACATTGTCTTCTGGACCTGCACCTTAGGCCAGGTTTACGTCCGTAAGGCATGTCAAAAAGGAAGACAAATTGGTGCCAGAAACTTTTATACAGACACAAATGAATAGTACAGTGCAGAGCAAATTGACTTCTATACTAAATAATAAGTTTTGTTTCTTATCGAAATTTATTAACAAATCAAACACTAACAGACTGCGCGACTGAGCAACCAACGTAACATTACAGACTAACACACGAATCTGTCTGTCTTTCATCATTCGATAAGTTCTTAAAATTTCGTGACTGAAACTGTTATTCATACCGAAAAATGTCCTGTGTCCTTCCTACACTATTTCTTTGTTAAATTCCATCAATATTGATATAGCCATTTAGTCGTCAAAACGTAACAAAAAGACAGAGACTTACTTCCACATTTATAATATAATAGCTGGTACCCACAACTTCGTTCGTGATTGTAAAGTATTCATATTGACAGCTGTAGACATCTAACCACCATAGTGCACGATGGGAGACTCGATACTATTACCACACACAAATACCAGTCTTCTGCGCTATGTAGTTCCGGCAGCAAAGTAAAATTTACGGATACACACAAGTCTTTGGATGAAATACGAAAATATTCATGATCGACCAATTTCAAACACCATATCTCACACACTCCCACAGTTACCGAATTTCGGCCAACGTTGTGATCGATGGGAGACTCTGTGTTACTACCACACACAAACGCCGGTAATCTGCGATTGATAGTTTTCACTTAATAGTGATACACCGTGACACATGCGTCTTTGGCAGAAATATGAAATTGCCACAGGACAACCACTTTCAACCCCCATTTCTACCACACCGCCATAGCTACCGACATCTAACAACCATAGTGCACTACATGAGATACGATTCTACTACCAAACACAAACACCAATGCTCAATGCTATGTAGTTGTGGCAGAAAAGTGACATATGCGGAGACAGTCGAAATACGAAAATATCCTTGGTCGGCCACTTACAACCACCATATCTACCACAGTACCACAGTTTCTGAAATTCGGCCGCTGTTGTGATCGAAAGGTGACTCTGTGCTACTACTACACACAAACGCCAGTTATCTGTGATCTATAGTTTTCGCTGAAAAGTGATACACCATGACACTTTTGTCTTTGGCAGAAGTATGAAATTGCCACAGGTCGACCACTTTCAACCCCCATATCTCCCACACCCCCATAGCTACCGACATCTAACAACCATAGTTAACGACAGGAAAGACGATTCTACTACCACACCCAAACACCAAAGGTCTATGTTATGTATTTGTGGCAGGAAAGAGAAGTATACGGAGATACGAATTTTTGGTCGAAATATGAAAACGCCCTGCACTGACCAACTTTAATCATTATATCTCCCACATCCCCACAGCTATCGGCATTCGGCCAACGTTGTGCACGACAGGAAACTCCATGCTACTTCCACCCACAAACATCAGTGATCTGTGCTAGGTAGTGGTGGCTGAAAAGTGAAATATAGGAAAAAACACGTCTATTTTTATATATATATAAGATTTTAGATGAAATAAACATAAATTTAGATATTTGTTTTTCCAAGAATTACCTTAAATATATGGTCAACACATATTTTGCTTGAGTGAATGCGTGTAAAATGTACTATCTTTTTTTTTTTTAAAAGGGAATACTTTATTACTTCAATGCGTTGCTGTTAATGAACTGAAGCAGCAAATTCAAAGACATTTTTTTTTTACAAATATAGCCTTGACAAGAGTTACATACACGGCGGTACAAAAATCGTGAGAACTGATATGTCTAAAAAATATTTTTCCAAAGTTTGAAGACGTTCTCTGATTACTTTATTGATTTCATACTAGTTTAACTGTAATTTTTTATTTTTATTTTATCAGCGACTTTTTGGTGTAAATTTTTAATTTTTTTTTTTTTTCGTTGGTCAGCTCAATTTGTTATAACAGTAGAAATTACTTACTGAAATACGAGTTTAGTTGTGGAAGGAAAAACAGAAAATCACAAAACTAAAATACATAAACAAATAATAATATATACTATAGATTAGAGATGCCACGAATAGTGATTTTGCCGAATACCGAATATTCGGCCAAACTCTCGGCCGAAGAGCCGAATATTCGGCAGCCGAATGTTCGGCAAAAATGTCTACTGTGTAGCTTTCGCGGGTAACTGGCTACTACCTGTCTCATGGGGCATCCATAAACCATGTGCTCCAGTTTGGCCTCCTGTGAACCCACCCCTCCCACCACGTACTCCGACGTGGCTTTTGCCTCCCTCAGCTTGTAGTGAAGTTCTCATTCTCAATATATTTGGTGTTCTATATGCAGTGATACAATGTTCAGAAGGTTGGTAGCATCATTCCCTTAGTCCATACTAGGCGGGAGTGAATCGTACAAAACAGCCAGGCATTCAATGCAGCATACGAGAGGGCAGAGAATTCGCTTCAGCGTCAGAACAGACACCATGTGGCTGAGCGCCACGCAGTGTGCTGAGTTTACTGCTGTGGATACTGTGTCAGGGGATGCCGTGACGTGGGTCCACTACGCGAGACGGCAATTCGTCTAATGGGGCGCCGGAGAGCCTGCGGTCCACGAGCAGAGTCGGTTCCGATTACACAATATAAACGAATCAACTAACAGTGACCTGCTCTCTACATTAATGCAGTCCGTTGGTTTAATGAAGACTGATCCATCTCTCCACCTGCTCATTACTGTTACCTTCCACTAATTGGGTTCTCTGGCGAACGGCGAGCTTAGCTAGGACACGCGTCGTGTGACTTTGACTCGACAGAGGTCAGTGACTCCTACCTCTTTGGTTCGTCAAGAAAGTGTTTAAGGAAAGGTCCATTTACTGTTACTTTCCTTACGACACACTTCTCTATTCAGTATCAGATTTAATTTCGCTTGTTCTCGTGACCCAATAAAAATTAGTTCTTTACTATACAGAATAATCGGAAATACTGTGGAGTATCGCCAAAAAGAACTTACTTACTAATATTATAATAAGCTATTGTGTCAGCTATGACCTCGTCTGTCGCGACTTTATGAAATCGCGCAATGACGTCACGCTTTACGCCATATTTTTGGTAATGCGCGTTATTTAAGAACATTTCCAAGCATCCGCGAATAAATTAACTGACAGAACATGGAAATAAGAGTAGGCTATGTATTGCGTTAAAATCGACATATCAATCATTAGATGCTTATTTCTTTAATTTTTTTTTTACTTATTGCTTTACGCCTTGTCGACGGCTAAGGTCATTTGAGGTGGGGTGCGATTGGGGAAAAGGAACGGGAAGGAATTCGGCAATGGCCTTCATCAAGGAAGCATTCACCTGGAATGATTTGGGGAAACCATGGTAAACCCAAATCTGGATGCCCGAATGGGGATTCGAACCCGCGTCCTCCGAATGAGAGGCCAGTAGATGCTTATCTTTACATAATATTCTTTTGAGATATAGAAGTATTCCTTAAATTCTTTGTCCATAGATATGTAAGATAAATGATTTGTATTTCGAGCATAAATGTATCGAAAGTTTTGGTTAGATTGTTACTTAGCATGGATCAGAATTACAACTGGCATTTGACGTTACGAGAGAGGGCATGAATAATTTAGTTTTTTAAAAAAAATAATTTAAACTGTCCTATTATTGAAATTATTAATTCGTTTAACGGAAATAGTCGCACGCTGATTGCGATCTGTCCATCTTACACAACACTTAAAACAAATGTTACGTGGCATAATGTAAGTTTATAAGATTTATTTTAATTTCCGTTGCTTTCACTGTGTAATATTACTGAGCCTATTATTTCAGCAACTGTGTCACCCAATCAAACGTTTTAATATTGGTCTGAATCACGGATAACAAAAAAGAAATGTGTAAAATCCCTTTAGGATTTTTGATAAAATTTATATCGCCTAGTGGTGGCTGGCGTGTGGTGTCTGGACGACGACGGCGCATGCGGGGGCAGTCGTGCAAGCTTGATTCCCAAGAAGGCGAGCTTGTACCTCTGTCCAATCGGTTTGACGCATTGTCTGGATCTGATTCAGTCCTGCAATCGTCGGCCTGTGAGTTGGCAGCCCCACAGCCCGCTAAGTCTGGGCAACTGCAGAAGGGGGTTTTAGTGGTCGGTAGCTCCAACGTTAGGCGCTTTATCGAATCCCTTAGGGAAATGGCGAAGAGGTCGGGGATGAATTCCGGTATCCATTCATTGTGTATTCCGGGGGGTCTGATCCGAGATGTGGAACACGCCATCCCGGATGCCATTGAACGGACTGGGTGCAGCCAGCTGCGGATTGTAGCTCATGTCGGCACCAATGATGCTTGCCGCCTAGGGTCGGAGGTTATCCTCTCGTCCTTTGGGCGACTTGCGGAAAGGGTGAACTCTGTGGCCATTGGCCGCAAGATTTCGGCTGAGCTATCCATCTGCAGCATTGTCGATAGGACTGACTGTGGACCTCTGGTTCAGAGCCATGTTGAGGGGCTGAACCAGAGATTACGGCGCTTCTGTGATAGTCATGGCTGCAGATTCCTTGATCTTCGTCCTGGGGTTGAGTCTTGTAGGAATCCCTTGGATAGATCAGGGGTGCACTACACACGGGAATCGGCTACACGGGTGGCAGGGGCCGTGTGGAGTGCATTGGGGGGTTTTTTAGGCCGAGGGAGGATGACCCTGAGGAGGAAATTCAGTTGCGGACAGCCAAGATAAATTCAGCACCGCGTGTTAGGGGTAGCTTAAAAGAATCCCGAACATTAAAAGTTCTAGTAGTTAACTGCAGAAGTGTTTGTAATAAACAGCCTGAACTCGAAAACGTTATTCGTAGTACAGATGCTGATATCGTAATAGGCACAGAAAGTTGGTTAAAACCGGATACAAGTTCCGGCGAAATTTTTAATAGTAACATGAACATTTTCCGTAAGGATAGGTTGCATTCCCAAGGAGGTGGTGTATTTATAGCTGTTAGTAAGTACCTCCCATGTAGCGAAATAGATGGCCATACTGTCTGCGAAATAATATGGATCAAGCTCAACGTAGCTAGGACAAAACTTGTGATAGGCTCGTTCTATCGTCCACCCGATGCAAGCGTAAATATTGCCGAGGCCTTGAGAAATAATGTAAATAATATAGCACGGCAATTTCCGGACCATACAATAATGCTAGGAGGTGACTTTAACTTGCCAGATATAGACTGGACTAATTACGTTCACGTTACTGGGGGCAGGGATAAAGCAGCTTGCGAAATCATTCTAGACCTATTCTCAGATCACCATCTTGAACAGCTCGTAACTGAACCAACGCGATGCCTCAACGGTAACGAAAATATTTTAGATATAGTTGTTACAAATAGGCCCGAACTATTCACGGATATTTCTACCACCGCAGGAATAAGTGATCACAAAGCTGTAATTGCTACAGTAAAACTAACAACCACGCGCAGAAAGAGAAAAGAGAGGATCGTTTACAGATTCGAAAAGGCTTGAAAAGAGTGTTTTAGAGCGTATTTGAAGCATAATTACTACACCTTCTCAGTAGCAGGAGGCACCGTTGAAGAGAGGTGGCATCGATTCCTACATATACTCGGGGAAGGTATGAACTTGCATATACCGAAACGGACAATCAGGGAAGAGAACGATCCCCCATGGTACACACGGGAGGTTAAAAGGTTACTCAAGAAGCAAAGGAAGATACATGCACGATCAAAAAGGACGATGCATCGGACTGATTTAGATAAGTTAGAGGAGATAAGGGGACGTGTTAAGAATGCGATGCGTGAGGCATTTAATAACTTTCGTGAAAATTCTCTCTCTAAGAGCCTCACTGAAAACCCTAAGAAATTTTGGTCGTATGTAAAAAAAGTTAGTTGTAGTGGGAACAATAAGCCAGTTCTAATAAAAGACGGACGGGAGGTTGAAGACAGCCGCGGCAAGGCTACCTTATTTAACACCGAATTCAAAAATTCATTCACGCAAGAAAACATGGAGAACATCCCCACTTTACCACATCGTGTGGAATTAGGGATGGATCCGATAGAAATTGATAGCGTAGGAATTGTAAAGCAATTAAAACTCCTGAAGTGGGGTAAAGCGCCGGGTCCCGATGGTATACCGGTAAGAGTATTTTCTGAATACGCGGAGGATATTGAACCATTTCTGTCAGATATATTCCGTAAATCACTAGAAGAGAGAAAAGTACCTTCTAGCTGGAAAATAGCCCAGGTAATTCCCGTTTTTAAGAAAGGAGATCGGTGTGATCCTAGGAATATCGACCCATATCTCTAACATCGGTCTGCAGCAGAATTCTGGAACATGTCATGTGCTCGAACATAATGAAGTTTCTAGATGAGAACGAGTTACTTACACCATGTCAACACGGATTTCGGAAGAAGAGATCGTGTGAAACACAATTGGCCCTATTTTCCCACGACATAATGAAAGTTATCGATGCAGGTTCGCAAGTTGATGCGGTTTTTTTGGATTTTCAGAAAGCTTTTGATTCTGTGCCACACAACCGACTTTTAGCGAAGATTCGAGCTTACGGTATTTCGGCTCAGATTTGCGAGTGGATACGTGATTTTCTAACTGGTCGATCACAATATGTCGTTGTTGACGGGGAAGCCTCTTCTAAGATAAATGTTACTTCGGGCGTTCCTCAAGGAAGTGTAATAGGTCCACTTCTTTTCTTAATATTTATAAACGATCTAGGTGACAACGTCAAATGCTGGTTGCGATTGTTTGCCGACGATGCGGTTATCTATAGGGAAATAAGGTGCTCCGACGATTGCTTAGAAATTCAGCGTGATTTTGATGCTATTTTCGATTGGTGCCGTAAATGGCAGCTTACACTTAATTGCAAAAAGTGCAAGGCAATGCGGATAAGTAACAAGAAGAATCAGGTTGTTCACGAGTACAAAATAAACAATTCACCTGTTGACACGGTTGATTCCGTGAAGTATCTGGGGGTGATAGTACAAAGCAACATGAAATGGGACATGCACATAACTTCCGTCGTAGGCAAGGCAAATTCTAAATTATGATTCATAGGTCGTATTTTGAGAAATTGTAATGCTCAAACAAAGGAGATAGCGTATAAAACACTAGTGCGTCCGCATCTGGATTACTGTTGTGGGGTTTGGGATCCGTATCGCAAGGTTCTGATTGACTCAGTTGAGAAGTGTGCAGAGGAGAGCCGCTAGATTCGTGACTTGTTGTTACAGCCCTTATGAAAGCGTCACAGAATTGATACATAGATTGGGCTGGGATAGTTTGGAAGACAGACGACGTAGCTTGCGTTCGAATTTATTGGAGAATATGCGAAAAAATTTAAAATTCGAGTGCAATGAAATACTTCTTCCGCCAACCTATTTAGGTCGCAATGACCGGAGGGATAAGATTAGAGAAATAAGATGCCGTACTGATACTTATATGTATTCCTTCTTTCCTCGCACTATTCGGGATTGGAATGGGCGGGTTTAGGATTGGTGCTTAGCACCCTCTGCCACCCACAATGTTTGTGATTTGCAGAGTATGGATGTAGATGTAGATGTAGATTATAACCACTAAAACGCGATACAGTTCATGTATTAATATGTGTGAGGCTGAAGTATTCTTCTTTGGTTAGGTTGAAATTCAACCGGGACGCGGATGGAAACGGAAACCTCTTGCTACAGCGCAAGGCACAAGGAGTTACATTGAATTTTATAACAATTCTATTTAGTTAAGCAATTGCTAAGACATGAATTGTCAGAACTAGCACTGAAAGAAAAGTATGTATTTCGTTTAAATTGGCATAGTAATTATCAGTTTTTTTTTTTTACGAAATAAGTTCCAAATTGATCGTGATATATTTGGCCTAAACCACAATTAAATATTACGTGGCACAGCGTAAGGTTGTTAAGATGTATTATTAGCATCTTTCGTTTTAACTGGGGTCAGCCGATGTAAGCTGTCTCAGTCGTTAAAACATCAATTTTCATCACAGGTATTATGAAAGAAAAAGTGTAAAAACCTGTGAATATTTGGGATCAAGTTTATATCGAGACGCATGATGACACTGACATGCGATACAGGGAATGTATTAATTCGCGCGTGATTGAAACTTTGGCTTTTCTAGTAGCAATATTAGTGGAGATTGTAGCCAGGATGAAATGCAACCTGGACCAAGTTCACTACTGAAGCTTTTTGCTATAGCACAAGGCACGATAAATTACAATGAGCTTTATTTTATAACAATCCTATTTAGTTGAGCAACAACAGAGAAATAAATTACTATAACATTCCGCTAACCCGTCATTTTTGACGGGCTCTGGGGTTAGTTAACAATATTTTATCCATAATTTCATCCACGTGGACCAAACAAGCTTTCGGCAGTTTTATCGTCGACTTGTAAATTATCAGCATTTTTTACTAATTATATATGAATCAAAAGCTTAAGTGTTATTTTTCAAAATTTAATTTCCTTATTACAGAACTCGCCAATGTCCGTACCCTGTGCTGTGTACTACCACAAACTTGCACTTTACAATTTGCGTCGTGTTAAATCGTTATTAATATCACTAACTCGACCGCTTCACAGAGCGGTAACGTTCATGCTTGGCATTTGGGTTCATACCCTCGTCCGGCCATCCAACATTCCGTTTCCCGAAATCACTTCAGGCTAATACCTGGATGATTCTTTCAATAGGCCATCGTCACATTCCTTCCCGTTACTTGCCTCTGTCCCATTCCAGCTTTAATGATATCCACGTCTACAAATCGTAAAGCCCTAAAAATTTCATTATTTTAAGCCACCTAGTATTTGGCCCCTTAACTATTATCCTTGATTTTAATATATTTGAGGCTGGCTTAGATTTTAATAGGTTTGTGCAGTATAAATTTTACTGTTTGCATGTAGAAGCGCTGATCCTGCGTCGCTTAAATGTTCGCTTCATTTGTTGGTAAGCTGGTTTCCGATGTGTATAGATCCTCCAACATCCTGGAAGAACGTTGACATTGGCCTTTGCAGGAGAATGTCATGTGATTTGTATCTCTGTCACTAATTCCATTGCATCCGCACAAGGGGTGCATCTATAATGAAGACTGAGAAAGTTTCCATAATTAAATTTTAGTAATACTGTATTCTGTAGCGGTGTTCTGGTAATATTGATTAATTGGGATGAAGTTTAGCTCTGATAACGTGTTCTTGTATTTTAGAGTTAATCATTTGATAGTAATGATGATGAATTATTAACATTTAGGGTTGCACTTCAGTAATGAGATATTTCTTTCTGAAACCTATCGATAAATTCGAAACTGCTTTGACGCAATGTTATAAGGATTTCTATTGGCGGATACGAATTCAAAATAGTCTGAGTGCGAAGCAATAATAAGTTTGTATATTATTTGGTTAATTAAAACTATAACTTGGTGTGTGGTAATATTATGAGTAAGTCTAGTATCAATAGAAGACTGACGAGCAGTTTAGTAATTAAAGAAATTGTATATTTCAATAGTCAAGAAAAATAAGTATGCAGGCTGATAGAACAGCGGAGAGACAGCGTTCCTTCAGTAGTTTAGCGTCAGGTCGTGCATATGATATTCGCAGACGGTTTTGAGAGTGTGTACAAATCAATAAATGAATCCTATAACGTGTTAAATTGGCAATGAACTGCTTTATATTGTATCTGCTTTTACGAGAACACGCTATACGGATGTAATGAACTCTGATATCAAAAGTTTCTAACGGCCTTGGTGTGTTGGATGCGGTTTGAAAGTATGCAAATCATTTCCTAGAAGTACGCTTGTATCAATCCAAATAATATATTCAGTTAAAAACAGTATTATCCTTGTAAAAACCGATGATTTCAGTTTTAAAACAACTTGCATTTTTATAATTTTAAACTTACGTAACTACATAATTATAAATAGTGTTCGGATCTTTAGGACAAGTCATATTTTTTCCTGCCTTCTTATTGAGCTGAAATGCTGAATTAAACACTGATTCAACATTTCTGATTGTATTCAAGCATATAAATGCATATTCAGACCATTTTCCTACTCTTGGTCATATTTCGATAATATTTACGGTCATATGGTCATATTTCGAAGAAAATAGTACCGGGAAGTCACTATATGTAAATGAGAAGAAATTAAGGTTATTATTCACAGAACTGTACTTCTGCTATACAGGTGGGAGTAAAAAACAAAACTAATTTTCACTGTGGTCAGAATTCACCAATCAAAAATTAATGTATTATTGTCACTCTCTAAACGTAATGTTCCGCCCGCCTTTTAATCTCACAATGCAGCAGAAGCAATACTGGCTCAATCCTCTTCAATCAATATTTCAATGAAATATCCTCAGTTATCGTTAAATCAGTGAGTAGACCTACCGCCATATCGAAAATAAAATTTTCTGAAAGTGCGAAGTTACGTAAGGGAATTTAGAGAGGATTATTTTAGTACAGATGAAAGAGTTCTAGTCTGTAAATCATCTGAAATTAAAATGACTTCAACAAAAATATTTAAAATTTAATTTCTCAGCGAGTGCACGAAAGCAAATTATGCTGTCTACATGAAAGCGACACTACTAAATAAAATAAATGATGTATAATTGCTCATGTTTTGATGTATGGTAAATTTAAATATTTGGTCATATTTTGTCATTTTAGGTCATATTTACCAATGTTTAAGGTCACATTTGCCTGCATATTTCTCTTCTTCTTTTTTTTTTTTTTTTAGTCATAAAGATCCGACCCTAATCAAAACATTTCAACAAATACTCTAACTTATAGCAAACATAACAAAAGGCCATAAATCATAATCAACACCAATTGTATTGCAACAAATAGCCATTGATTTTCTTTTTAAAAAAATCACTACTGCTGTTATCGGTTTCTAAAGATTACTCTTTGATAAATATTTTGGAAAACAAATTTTTATTCAATTTGTTTGTCGATGTCTTCCACCACAAATAAGAGGTAATTAAAAACAAAAATAATTGCCTGCATGAAATATTTGGTATTATATTTTGAGGATAATAAGTTTAAAAGAGCAGGGGACAGAGTTTTGGTAAAGAATCAGAAATCATGTCATGAACAGATGGACATCATATAGCAGTTGTGGTTTGTGTTGCAGGGCATCTTCAGGGAGAAGACAGCTTATTCTACGCTGACTCGTATGTCGTACTGCCAGTGCCGACTCAAGCTGGTATTCGCCAGCATCTTCCGCCAGTTCGGCTGGAAACATGTGGCGCTAATCATCGATAGATCTGACCTCTTCTCGCTCACTGTAGGTACGGTATCACACAGCTCAACGGCCGAACAATCTGCAAGAAGTAAGGCGATGCTTAATGTTACTGTTTTAATTATGATTAATTAGTTGTAAGCTGGGACTCGGTCCTCAGCAATAGAATGTTTGAAAAATTGTTCAGAAAAGGTTAGGGTTTTCGAAATGATCATACAGAAGCAGTTTCCAGGTAACACCTTTAATTGCCTTGAAATTCAACATGACCAACCACCTTTTACAATTCTGATCGTGAATTATCTATCGGAACTTTCGTTTTTTAGCCGGCCTCGGTAGCGTAGGGGCTAGAGTGTTAGCTCCACGTGCCGAAGGTCGCCGGTTCGAGTCCGGCCGAGGGCATGGGTGTTTAGTGTATGTGTTGTTTCTATGTCATGTCCATCGTGTTGTGTCTAGAACCACTTGGAAAAATAATACACTGTGAAGCAATGAAGTGCACTGGATGATTCAAAATACACTTGAGTTGGCTGTATGGCCTAGAAGCCAAAAGCCATTAAAAAAAAAAAAAAAAACAAACAACTTTCGTTTTCGAGGAAGCAGGCTCCTGCGTTGTTGACATCACCACGAGCACGTGCGTATATCCGCGAAATCACACGCACAATGCTCTACAATATAGAAACGGTCCTTTCTAGTTTACACTGTCTACTTTAACAAGAACACAGCAACTGTTCTGAATTGTTTTGACGACACTATACCATGCCAAATATTCATTTCCCTACACAAAAAAAACTTCTCTTTGCTATCGGAGCCGTACATATCACACCTTACCTACCGGAAATCTCGGCCGCTACCCCCAAACTGCCCCCAATTCGCCGAAGCTCGTCAGGTGATTACACAGGCAAAGATATACTACCTGTTTGCCCCTGTGGAGTAACAAATGTTTGCCTTATAGCCGTCCTGTTCACACTATCGAAAACTCATGTTAAACGCAAACATAAGCAATGACTATTTAAAAGCAACATTTCATTTTTCCTGATTTTATACGTTGAATTAGCTTTTTACCTTAGTTTTCAGAATTTGTTAAAAAAAAGTATCCATATCTATATTACCAGTAGATCTAGTTTTTGTTTTCATAGGATTTTAAAGCTCTAAAGAATGCTTCCATTTTTTATTTGTGTAATTAAAATCGGCTATCTACATCCTCACGCCAGATTGTGAAAAATCTACTGTATAAGATTATCTAAATATCACAGACAAGTAATCACTGCTGAATTCAACAACATATGCTGACTGATGCTGCAGGGTTACCGTTGACTTGATAATCTGTCAGCATCCAGTTGCATTTTTCTAAATGGCATTCGGCAACTGAGGCTATACAGCCAGCTCAATATGATTATCATAGCTTCCAGTGAATCAGTCATCCAGTATATATATTGTAGTGCCTAAGTATGGACAACACAGGACTGACAGGACATTCACACAGACACACAACGCTTAAACACCCATGCCCTCGGCCGGAATTCTCATGCAATGTAACTAGTTAGTAGCTTTATCTATGAATAATATTGGTATGTCATTATATTCGTCTGTCTCTTGTAGGAAGATGATAAATACTTATATCGTCGTGGCATTGATGGCTGCAAGACTCCGAGTGACGTCATTCCGATATGACAGCCATTCCACCTGTATTGTGTCTGCACCTACATTTTAGCTTGATCATAACCACGAAGCATTCACAGCGTACTTCTCAAACGTAAAGCAGCATTTTATAGTACAGTTTACTAAGTTATTTCCATTATCAATTAAAATGAAGTATGGTAGTAAATCTCGATCAACTTCCTACACTACCTACGACCTTCAATGTCTTCATGCTGATGGCAGATTTCAAGGCTAGGCATCAGTATCTATCTACATCAGGAATATCTGAGAGAAAAGGGAATTATTTACAGATCAGAAAAACGGGGGATTAGGAGATGATTTTCGGGCATGAGAGTCAGGAAATTAAAAATATTATCAAGTGAGGTGGAGCTACTGGCTTTACGGCTTCTACGAATTCGAGGTTATTAAATGCGAAAAAGGATGTGGAACAAGAGACGTATAGGAATGCGTCTATAGCCTCGGGCAGCACAAGATGAAAACTCATCACATCAACTTGCCGACGAGGCCAATCTTCAACAGTCTGTCCCAGGACACGGAGGTACTCAGGAGTCTGAGTGATACAGCGTGTGAGATAAATGTTTAGCTTAGAGTCAAACCGAAATCTGTAGCTCGAGCCCCAGCCTGCAGAATGTCAAGAGTAACTAAATCTATCGGTAAACATGTGAAAAACGTCTTTCATTTAAGAGTGCGATTAAATACTTCGCCCACCAAGCTATTTGCTTGATTATCGTACTGATGCTCACGTGTATTCTTTATTCGCTTGTGCAATTCGGGTTTGCAATGCTCAGAGTTAGTTTTGATGCAAAGCACCGTCTGCCATTCTCAACGATGTGAACTACATAGGTGTGAATATGGGCTGTGCCACTGCATTCGGTGGTACAGATTCCATGTTAAAGTCCTTATCAAATTTAAAATAAATAATTTAAGCTTGCGAATCGTCTATATCTCAATCTTTATTCAACTACCATGCCTCAAGTTGCTTTTCTGTTCTGTCAGCGTCGAAACAAAAATACATATTTTCATTTTGAACATACGCAATGTATTGTGTGGATGATGAGGCAATAGACTTCATTTTGAGAATTTTAGTTCTTAGTTCTAAGCCACTAAAAATGGCATATAATATCTACGTTCACATCGTAATAAGTTCTTCTTTTCCTTTTTTTTATTATTATTCCAGCGGAGGCTGACAACGGACAAATTAAGATAAAGAGCAAAGTACTCTACCATTTCTGAGTGTTTTAGAAACCGAAATCTGTTTAGCTGAAGAGATATTCGATCATTGCTCGTTCATAAAATGTCATTTATTTATACCTCAGTTACACTCCTGTTAACCCAAAGGTAAAATACTGAAGAGCCAAAGAAACTGGTATAGGCATTCGTATGCAAATACAAAGATATGTAAACATTCAGTGTAGGGCGCGCGGTCGGCAACGCCTATATAAGATAACAGGTGTCTTGCGCAGGCGTTAGATCGGTTGATGCTGCTACAATAGCATGTTATCACGATTTAAGTGAGTTTGAACGTGGTGTTATAGTCAGCGCACGATAGATAGGACACAGCATCTCCGAGGTAGCGATGACGTGGGAATTTTCCCGTACGACCATTTCACGAGTGCGCCGTGAATATCGGGGAGCCAGTAACACATCAAATCTCCGACATCACTGCAGCCGGAAAAAGATCCTGCATAAACGGAACCAACGACGACTGAAGAGAATCGTTCAACGTGAAAGAAGTGCAACCCTTCCGCAAATTGTTGCGTATTGAAATGTTGCGCCATCAACAAGTGTCAGCGTGCAAACCATTCACCGAAACATCATCGGTATGGACTTTAGGAGCCGAAAGCCCACTCGTGTACTCTTGCTGAGTGCACAGCACACAGCTTTACGCCTCGCCTGGGCCCTTCAACACCGACATTGGACTGTTGATCATTGGAAACATGTTGCCTGGTCTGACGAGTCCCGTTTCCAAATGTGTCGAGCGGATGGACGTGTACGGGTATGGAGACAACCTCATGAATTCATGGACCCTGCATGTCAGCAGGGGACTGTTCAAGCTGGTGGAGGCTCTGTAATGGTGTGGGGCGTGTGCAGTTGGGATGACATGGTACCCCTGATACGTCTAGATACGACTCTGATAGGTGACACGTACTTACGCATCCTGGTTGATCACCTACATGCATTCATTGTGCATTCCGATGGACTTGGGCCATTCCAACAGGACGATGCGACACCCCCTCCCCTCCCCCCACGTCAAGAATTGCTACAGTGTGGTTCCAGGAACACTCTTCTGAGTTTAAACACCTCCGCTGGCCACCAAACTCCGCAGACATAAACATTATTGAGCACATTTGGGACGCCTTGCAACGTGCCGTTCAGAAGAGATCTCCACCCCCTCGTACTCTTACGGATTTATGGATAGCCCTGCAGGAGGCATGGTGTCAATTCCCTCCAGCACTACTTCAGACATTAGTCGAGTCCATCTCACGTCGTGTTGCGGCATTTCTACGTGCTCGCGGGGGCCCCACACGATATTAGGACCAGTTTCTTTGACTTTTCAGTGTACTCTAGCAATATTTTTACTGTGCTTGATTTGGAACTGAAATATTTGTGTGTACTTGCTCTTTTACAACATCATGGTGGTGGCGCGCGTCGGAGTTGTTTGCTCAGCGCATTCCGCACCTGTTCAAACACGTCAGGCGCTTTCACAATGGTGCGCACTGCTGCAAACCCGTCTTTGCGCCTGAAGACTGGGAAAAACCGGGGAAGACAAGAGGTAAGGAAGATGCGGTCTCTTTCACACTCCCATCTCCGCAATTTGCTTCCCCACCATCGGCCTGGCCCACCATTGAGCCAATCGCCCGCTAGTGACGTCATAAGAGCTTCGCTTCTGTTTGGCTGAATTTAAAGGCCGCCAACGCTTCCCATTGGCTGAGAATGAGTTTTTCCATAAAATATACAGAGTTGATGTCTACTGACCTGACCTGACAAACTAAAAATTTGTTTTCAGAACACTGTAAGGTTGACGTGACACATTCCACTTACGTAATAGTGCTCGGTGTAACTTTCGGTGCTTAAGGTTTCATCGATAGCGTTAACTAACGCGTTGTACTAAACTGTGCGCATGTAGTGAATGTACTTTTCTACCAAGATATTTTTTTTTTTTTTTTGTCTGAAACCATTTAGTCAAAAAGATATTTTTGTCTGGGTATTGTTACAGGAAAAAACTTGGAGCAGGGTATGAAGCAGGAAAGCGTGCTGAGGTTCGTGAGGGAGTTGGATGGAAACGAAGACGAGAACCTGGAAAATTACCTCCGCGACGCCAGCATGTACGCAAGAGGTGAGACAAGACTCACTCTTTGAATGAGGACGTTTGGCATGTAAATAAATACTTCAAACAGATTGTATTTCACTCTGAAATGATCGATGAAATTTGCTTATTTGGATGTAAGGTAGCTGATTGAACAAAGTGTTTACACACAATATTTCGGTCATCAGACTCTCCATCGCCAGTTGAAACTTCTCAAGAGACGGCTACGGAGGTTTTGATCGCCGAAATATTTGTTTATAAACACCTTGTTCACAATTACCGCAGAATTTTACACTAATTCTCGTCGAAGAAACCAGCTTTGTTCTTATGTAATCCTAAACCACGTACATAGGACCTTCCAACGAAACTTCTTTGAAGTTAATTGTGCGAGCTATATGTATACTCAGATTTCAGTTTAATAAAAATTAAAGAAATTAATCATAAAAATAAGAAAAATCTGGACAGAAAATGTTAGTCAAAAAATTTATGTATTGATTAAAAATATTATTTACTATTCTAGTTTTCACATAGGTTTTAACCCTTTTGCAACAGTTATGGTAGGATACAGGTACCTAACGTAGCACATCGACACTTGTAATCTATTGTAAGTTCAGAATGTATTTTCTTAATACGATTATTTTTTTAACTAGACATCATTAAACATTTGTTACTCCTCACACTTTAAACAATAAAGTAAAATGGAACATAGCACCAATTGTGAGTTTGGTTCACAAATACTAAAGAATAATCTCAATAAGACGAAACACAGTAATTAACTAAGATATTTACTAAGGAATAGATGGAATAAATATTGTTCATTTCATCTCTTCCGCCGTAAACTTGTTTTTTTTTTCTATGATAAAATGTGGAAATTTTGACACGCCAGCATAGTCAGGAGTTTCCAAACTGTATAAAGCTTGTCAATAATGTTTTGCGTATGGGAGACAAGTGAATTGGTTACATGCATTTGGTTCAGATTGAGATCTAATAAGTATAAGAGAGAAGAATCGCTTAGGGCTATTATTATAAGTTACATATTTAACGGTCATCAGAATCTTACAAGTATTCGTTATATGAAACAATCTTAACTTACACAATAAATTACAGAGAGTTGCGTATGAAATTTCCCACAGTATTATAAGAATTTTCTAGTGGGTTTGTATTCATGACTGGTAGAAAACGTGACATATGGTTACGTGGTGATAGAGATTTAAAGCCTTTATCTTCAGTAAGTACAAAAATCAAATTGCTTCAAGTATCGGACATGTATCTTGTACCATTAAAAGTAACAAATAAGAGAGTATAAACTAGATTAATCTGTAAAATTTCAGACCTGTCTGAGCTATTATTTTTACTCAGAAATTTCCAATAAATTATCGCGATTCTAGGTGAAGGTTTAAAGAAATGATGAACAGAGATTGATTATCAGTTTTCGAAATAAGTTCGTAGATTCTATTTTTTTTTTTTTTCTTTACGCCTCGTGGACAGCTAAGGTCATTATAGGCGGGATGGAACTGAGGACAAGCAACGGGAAAGAATTCGACCATGGCATTTTTGAAGGGAGCGAGGTCTTTAGAGACGGGAAAGGATGGGGGGCAAGGAATGGGAAGTAATTCGGCCATGGCCTTTTGAAGGAAGCATCCCGGCATTTGCCTGGAGTGATTTGGGAAAACCATGGAAAACCCAAATCTGGATGTCCAGATGGGGATTCGAACCCACATCCTGCCGAATGCAAGGCCAGAACGTTAACCGTTCACCCATCATGCTCGGTAATTTATTACAAGTTTTGTAGTTTCCTCATTTATACTTTTAGGGATACTCTCCTCTGATTCATTCCTTCCCATCACAGGATGATAGTCCCTAGTTGTCCCACTAAACCAGTCACTCAGTATCTCTGCAATTTTAAAATCCTCAATGACTTAAACTCTGTTCTTATCTACAATAGTCTTCCCCTCAGTTTCATAATATACGTAGCCATACAAATTTCTAGATGCATTGTTCAGTGGTCCTCCTGCACCAATAATATTCTTTATAAACCCATCCTTTGCTTGTCTCTTTGCTCTTATTAATTCCTTTTTTAGTTGATTAAAAAATTCCCAACTGCCTTCCTGTCTCGTAACTCTGTTTTGTTCCCGTCTCACTACCCTCTTTAACCTAGCACATAATGAGAATGAAACTAAGCTCAAATTACAAAGATGATAAATGTAGTACCAGCATTTCGTTTCGATTTTTTCCTTTGCTGCTTAATACGTATTATAAGTTATTGCTAAATTGTACCATGTTTTAGATGTGAGGTGTATCTCTTGCAACTGAACTGGTGGGTTTGACTTCCAGTGGTGATCCTGAGCGTTCGTGGCGAGCTCGTACGCAAGTTCATGCTGGCAGCCCACGCCCTAGACATGACGACGGGGGACTGGACATTCTTGGACGTCGAAATATTCCAGGTAACTGTCAACTCGAATCCGAGCATAGTAGCAAGGAACATGCTCACTTATAATATTAACAAAACACAGTAAGTCCATCACGATTGGATCATCATTTCTCAGATACAATTGTTGATAAATTATTAACCGCTAGCCATTAGTTAATTTTCTTATTTTTACGTCCCAGACCCGCTTACCCAAAACATTTTTGTCTTTTGTCTCAGTTATTCCCCACTTTGCTCTATATACTGATTTAACCAGTACTAAAAGTTATAAGATTTCTGTTTCGTCCGATTTCATTGTAAGCCCCTTGTAAGACTGTGTTTGTTTAATTTTTGAGTTTTAGGCGACTTTGGACTCGTAATGTGAGCGTTCCACCTTACATCTGAATCTAAACAACAATCACGCGAGTAGCGACATCTCTTTCGACAAATACTGGTATTGATTTGAGTGATGTTATTATACTGAAGTAATTCTAAACAAAAAGTAACGCCGAAATTTAATGCTCTATTAAGTGATAAGCATTTAATCGTTATAAGTAACAAATCGCAATGCTGTAAAACTCATGAAGTAGTTGTGCACAGTATCTTCTAACTGCAATATAGAAACGGCAAAAAAACTGTAATTTAAGAACTTTCTGCTTCTAACCGCGATTCTCAATGAACTTTCTTTCTTATGCCAGTTATATAGGAATTTTCCTACTACAGTATTCTGTTTGTAAATTTTTGAATGTTAATGGTCGTTTTATTTGTTACAGCACTAATATTTTGTTCTTTGTGATTTCCTTTCATGGTTTTACGTAATGTTTTTTTTTTTTTTTGTTTTCCTTGTATAGTCCAGCTACAGAAATAATGATCGACTTGGTTCCAAATTAGTGAATACCACCAATAAATTACTTGATTCTAACACGTGAAGTTGGTTCAAGTTTAAAGTAATTACTAATTATTTTCTAACCATGGGTTCAGTTTAAAAAAGAAAAGAAAATTTCTTCTGGAACGTCGACAGGCGAAGTGATGTCGATGCGGACAGAAACCCGCAGCTTGCAGATGATTAAGAAACATTGGATACTTTCATCTATTAGATATTCTTAAGTTTGTTATTCCCTGGAACAATTAGGTTAGAATCGAAGAAATAATATACGCACTGTGTAGGCTCGAAGCGTTTAAAAAAGGAAATATAATTTATTTATATTTTTTTTTATACGAAATACTAAGACTTGAAAGATTAGAATATATGAAGCAGATAATTGAGGACGTGGGTTGTAAGGGGTATGTAGAAATGAAGAGGTTAGCACAGGATAGGAAGGGATGGAGGATTGCATCAAACCAGTCGAAAGACTGACGACAGCAGAAAAAAGAGAAGACTTGAAAAAAGAACCAAACTAGTGAAATATGCGACTGGGTTGCAGAAATTCTGAAGGGCAGAACACAGTGTGTAGTTCTCTACGGTTAGCGTTCGTCACTTACCGATGGGAGGTCCGGGGTTCAATAGGGTAGTATGCTCTGTTGTTTCTCATATACATTAATGACTTGTGGGACGTAATAAGTGGGAAGAAAAGACTTTTTGGCGATGATTCTATTATTTATCGTGAAATCAAAACACAGGACGACTGCGCTTTGTTAGAAGACGATATTATGAAAATAATTGCGTGGTATAATGACTGGCAGTTGGAGTTAACGCTAAAAAGTTGTCAGGTCATGCATATAAGTAAAAAGATAACACCACTTAACTCTGAATATACAATTAATGGTACTTTGCTTACCTAGAGGTACCAATTCGTCATAATTTCTCGTGGAATGAGCATGTTGAAAAGGTTATTGGCAAAAAATCTAATGCTCCGATTTGAGGGTAGTAATTTAAAACAGTGCAGATGTGAAGTTATATTAATTGCATACAAGTCACTAGTGCGTCCTCACTTTATTGTTATTCTATATGGGGTCCCCATCAAAAGGGGATAATGGAGGCATTCGAGAAGGTTCAAAGAAGAACCGCCCGATTCGTGACAGGTATATATAGTTGGAGGGAAAGCATAAGTGCGGTGTTGAAGGAGTTACGTTGGGAAGATCTGGAAAACCGAAGGCGATGCTCTAGACAGAAGCTAATTGAAAAATTCACGATTGACTTGTTTCCGAATGACAATAAACAAATATTACTATCAGCAACATTCATATCTAGGAATGGCCGTGAAAATAAAATAAGAGAAATTAGAGTCAAAACTGATTCATTTTTCCATGAGCGATTACGGAATAGAATAGGAAGGATTTACCGGGCGAGTAAAATTAAAATCCGACAGATTCAGTTCTCAATTAATCACTTCGGCTTGGTTTCTCCATGGTTTTCCTATAACGCTCCAGGCGAATGCCGGGATGATTCTTCAAAATAGCCCATGGGGGCCTCCTGCCGTATCCCGTATATCCCGTCCACACTATTACCCTTTCGAGTAGGAGTAATGCACCCTCCGCCACACACTTTTAGTGAATCGCGGAGAAATAATAATAATAACCGCACGTGAACAAGCCCAGAACGTAAACCACATAACCAAGCCACTCACAGTCCTCCTCAACACGCCAGTGAGTTAACAACGCTGTCTAGGAAGACAGTTTCATTCTGTCTTTGTTGGAGGCACAGTTTTCAGAAATAATCACTTTGTGATTGTTTCTGTAGTTTCGTAGTAGTAAAAATTCTGCATCCTGGAACATGGTCATCCACTGGTTTGTCCACAGACCACATTATGGGTGCAGTATTATCGATAGAATTAGCAAAGCCTGTGTAGAAATAATAAACATTATAATTTTTCGTTAATCAACTGGAGTAAAATGTAGCACTGAGCCGCTTTTTTGCCTCGTTTTAACGCAATCCCGTTAATTACAACTTTTGCGATAGGTTTCACTATCTGAATATAGGAATATTATTACTGAAATATAGGCGGAAGGTTGAGAACTACCCCGCCAGTAAGAATCATCAGTGGGAAGAACTTAAAATCTTCCTGTTAGTCAGTCTTGCTGTATTGTTTCACGCATTGTCTTATCATCTAAAATACAGACGTGCCTGAATGAATTATCCGCCAATGGGATGGTACTATGGATAGAGTTAGCAGAGACACTACAGTTTCTTCCGATGGGCTACTGACGTGTGTTACCAGGTTGTAAAAAATTAGGGTGACAGAATTTGACGCAATTTGCAATTTCCCCCCCAAAGAGTGTACACTCTTTACCATTAATTGTGGCCGCAGCCGTCAGATTCTATCACCCTAATTTTACATAATTTGACAACGATGTCATCCCAGCAAACAGTAACCTAATGCCCCACCTCTTGGCAATCAATTTGGATATTTCATTCATAGCCATTTATATTTCAGATTATTGATTTCCTTAATTCAATGCATGAAACAAAACAGGAATTAAGCTCCACCCACTGACGATTCTTACTGGTGGGGCAGTTCATCAAACTTCCCCTACATTTCACTAATAATTTACCAGATCGTGAAACTTATCGTAAAAGTTGTAATTAACTGGACTGCATTAAAGCGAGACAGAAAGAATGCTCAGAAGTACATTTTATTCCAATTGATTATCGTAAAACTATAACTATAATTATTTAAATACTAGTTTTGCTAACTCCTTTTGATAATGTTTCATTCAAAATGTGGTTTATAGACAAACCAGCTGATAACCATGTCTCAGGAGATAGAATTATTAGTATTACGAAACTACAGAAACAAGAGATTATTTTGGAAAAGTGTCTCTCCAAGTCAGATTGAATGAAACTATCTTCACAGGAAAATTTTGTTTACACAGTGAACGGCATGGTCCTGTGGTTAGCGTTCTGGATTTCTGAACGTCCGGTACTCTGTTCAATTCTAAGTACTTAATTTTTATTTTATTTTTTTATTTCCTTTTTGAACGTTCCGAACTAATACAATGCTTGTGCGTCTAATATATCTTTGATTCTTTCCTAACTGCGTTAGGGAATAACAGACAAACTGCCGACATAAATATGAACGCTTTTGCGGTGGCAACACTGAAAGAAAGCTACTCAGGTTTCTAGCCGCGCTAAATCACATCGTCTGCCCTTTTCCAAACTGCACACAAGTTTCGAAAATAATTATTTCACAGCAGAACGAACTTCACGTTTCAGAAATAATTAATTTGAGCCATGTTGGTCATTACTTCTGTTGGTGGGCTATAATCATTATACAACGTCGTCAAGGAAAACAAAAACTTTATGTAAAAACATGAGAGGAAATTTCATGGATCTAAATATTAGTACCATAACAAATTAAACGACCATTGTCACTCAAAATTTATAACCAGATTATTATCATAGGACAAACATAAATTCTTATATATCGGATCGGGAGTATGGAGCTAGCTACGAGATGGCGCCACACACGCAGCGAGCAGGATGCCAGCGCCACAGTGACAGCAGTCACAAATACGAGAGGCTACTTAAAGGGCAGCGCACAGCACACGGGGTCTCTTCCTGCCTGACCGCAGAGGAGACATAACTCCGCTATCTGTCATTGTGTATTGTGAGACTGAGTCTAATAAACCGGATCCTTGTATCCGCTGTGTTCTCATAGTTACTTTCCACTGTCCGAGGGATATCTACAGCCTACCTTCGCTGACGAGCCATCTGCCTCTAACCGGGTACTCCATTCAACCCGCCAGATTCCTGATCTTTCCCGAATGGATTCGACATATATAACTGGAATAAGTAAAGAAAGTTAATTGAGAGTTCTTAAATTACCATTTTTCCCCAGTTTTCCACAACGCTGTCAGTAATTTCTGTACACAATTACTTTATGTGCTTACAGCATTGCGCTTTGATAACTACTGGGATTAGATACTCATTACTTAATAAAGCATGCAATTTTCTGCGTTATTCTTTGTTTGGAATTACTTCACTATAATAACATAAATAAACAGCTACATTTGGCGAAAACGGATGTTCACTCGCGTCATTGTTCTTCAGTCTCAGGTGTAAAGTGTAACGCTGACGTTTCGTCACCCGCGATAATCGACTGCAAAAAATCATAAGCCGCAAGAATTCAAACAAACACAGCCTACCGATAAAGAAAGGTCGAGAGTGTTTTAGGATCGGAAGACCGAGCGTGGTGGGGTGAGCCGTAACGCTCTGGCCTCGCATTCGAAAGTAGGTGGGTTCGAATACCCGTCCGGCCATCCAGATTTGGGTTTTCTATGGTTTCCCCAAATAACTCAAGGAAAATGATGGGAGGGTCTTTTAAAAAGCCATGGCCGAATTTCTTCCAGTAGCCGAGTTCATTGCTTGCTCAAAGATATGGTGGCGAACTGGTGTGATAAGAGCAACAAAAAAATCCTTATAGTTTTTCGCCTTGCCGACATCAAGGTCATTAGAGGTGGGAGAGGACTGGTGGCAACAATTTCGGCCATGGTATTTTAAAGGTACAATCCCGGCATTCACTTGGAATGATTTACTGAAACCAAAGAAAACCCAAATCTAGATAGCCGCCGGGAAATAGAACCTGTGGTCTCCTGAATGCGGGGCTAGAGCGTCACCGCTTATCTTACCAAGCTTGGTCATTCATAAAGTATCACACCGTCTATAAAATTGGGTATGCCGCAATGGTGATTATCTTATTATTCAAGTTGGATAATTGTAGTCAAAATCAATAAAATTTAAAATTGAATGGGTTGTTCGTTACAAATGATTTTCTTTACTTGTTTTAAGGGCCGCATGAGGAAAGATAAGACATCCTTCGCGATATTATATTGACAAATTAACTTCCTGCAGCGTGATCACATGTTCTGTATGCAAGCAATCATGTCTCATAGCTAGATATTATCAAGAGTTCAGAGATATTGATGATGTTGAAATTTGTGTTCTTATTTCCTTATCCCAACGGCACGTTTGACATGTAGGCAATCTTCCCAAGATTAATGTCTGAAAGGTCTTAACGTATGAACAAGAGTCTTAAAGAAATTCTTCCTATTTAGAGGGCTACTTCATTATTTCCTACAGGGATGGTTTTCGATTATTTTCTTTCTGGTAAGTTGGTAACCTCACTTCTGTCAGCAAATAAATCGGATTTCTGCAGAGTTAATGGCCTATGGCTCCAAGAGTCTAACAGCTCGTCTGCTTTGTTAAAATTTCCATACTCACCTATAGATACTGAAAAATTATCCTAATATTAGCTAATATTAAAATAAAGTAATATTACACTCAATAGCTACCTTTAACATAAAATATCCAGCTTAAATTCAGAAAGTAACTGACGAGACACTAGCTGATGTCTACGCTGTTATATAAACCGATACTTCACAAATTTAAACCTTTTTTTTTTAACTGCTTAACGTCTCCTATAACAACTAGGTCTTTAGAGACGGGAAAGGAGGGGGGGCAAGGAATGGGAAGGAATTCGGCCATGGCCTTTTGAAGGAAGCATCCCGGCATTCACCTGGAGTGATTTGGGAAAACCATGGAAAACCCAAATCTGGATGCCCGGACGGGGATTCGAACAGCCGTCCTGCCGAATGCGAGGCCAGAACGCTAGCCGTTACACCACCACGCTCGGTAAATTTAAACCTTTATGTCATATTATGAACTCTATGTAACATTCTAGATTTGGCCCGATGTTATAGCTGCTGCTCCCACAATACTTGACGGGTGCGACAGACAAAGCTGATCTGACACCTCCATTGTCCACCAGGGCTCTTACTGGGGCGACCACGATTGGGCAGTGGGCGATTCGCAGGACTCGACGGCCCGTAAGGCTTACGAGGCGCTGTTGAGGGTGTCGCTACTGCAGCCCACCACCGACCCCTTCAAGGACTTCGCCGAAAAGGTCCGCCTGAGAGCGCTCAAGGACTACAACTACACTTTCTCCGATGGAGAAGAGGTTTGCTCACTTTTATACTATTTATGCTTTTTTGATAAATCACCCTATGCCAAACTTACCAAATTGTACATTTGGTACCTATTTGAAGAATCATTGCGCTAATTAATGGATTTATAGCACAACCCAATATCAGCGGATCATTGTGTTCGTGCTGTCTCACGTCTACTCGTGTATGCTCGCGCGACAATGTAACCACGGCATTAAACTTATAAAGGGAAAATATGCCTACTAAGTCAGTAAATTTTGAAGAAATTTAAAATATAGATATGATTGAAATCTTTTTATGGCGATAAATATTAGTTGATTCTGCAAAGTCATATTAAAAATGGAAATCGATAATTAGCTGCAGAAAAAATACAAAATAATACCAGCGTCCAAGACTACACAATTGAACCAGAGAAAATACCACATGTTTGTTAAAGCAACCTTTGAATTTGCCGCTGAAAATTTACCCAATAGAAAAATTTTCATATACATTCTAAGAACCAAAACTATGTTTCCAAGTTTCCTAAAAGAGTCACTTTGGGATGAAATACTCACAAAAGGCCAAAATGCATTAATAGAAATTTGCAATATCAATTTAATTTTCCTTTGTCACAATACAAAATACATCAATCACCAACCAAATTTAAAAGAAAAATATACAAGCATATGAAATATTACTTGATATAGTTAATAGGTATTTAAATCAGGATAATCGTGGGCCATGTAACACTGCATTGTTTCTCTAAGACTACGAATTCACTACCTACTGCAAAAGATGTTTCTTATTTATGCTTATTATTTAAGATCATGACTTACATTCTCAGCCTTAGTGATACTGCATAGCTCTCCCCCCCCTTTTCTCTCTCAATGAGAGATACAGGAACTACAATTGAGATGATATGAAGTCTTCACGGGTTCTCCGCCGTGTAGTGTTGAAGAAAGACAACAACGAGCTTCCACCTACACCATACGGCGGAGAACCCGTGATGACTGCATATCATCGACACGCCGTGAAAGCCTTCGTTCCCACATAAAATTTATATGTTTGTCTGTGAGGAATGGTGTTTTGCGTCAGGTGAACTTCTTCGTGGGAGCCTTCTATGACGGCGTGCTGCTGCTGGGCATGGCGCTGCACGAGACGCTGTCTGAGGGAGGCGACATCTGGGACGGACGAGCCATCACCAGGCGCATGTGGAACAGGCACTTCACCGGTACGTACTGCACAGCAGCAACAAATTAAAACTACCTGGAGTCATCTCAATGTCTCGCTCAGTGCGAGGGTGGTATCATCATCATCATCATCATTAGACGTTTCCGTCTTTGCGGATCGTCCTGCATAGGGATGCAAGTTAATATCAATATCGATAAATATATCCATATTTATATCGCTGCCAGGCAGATATCGATAATATCGGCCGCATCAAACCGATAGTATCGATATTTTCCGATATTTGTATATATTATGTTAGAAAAAAGTATGTAAATCAAAATCAAGTAATACATTTGAGGTAGTTTATCAAAAAAAATTAGGTCTGAAATATCAAACGTCAAAAGATCCTGGGAACATTAGTTTGTTTAACCTTTTCCCCTGATGTCCATTCCTAGTTTGCTCCTGCCTTTTTCAAAAGGTACCGACAAGGCTACTTTGAGTAAATCACAAATTGCAATTTTGATCATATCTTAAACCAACCTGTATACCAATCAAGATGAGCGGTCTGGTAGCTCAGTGGTTAAGTGTCTGACTGGAGATCGATAGGTCCCCGGTTCGAATCCCTGTGTCTGTGGGGATTTTCAAAGTTGTCCCCACGTGCCGAAGGTCCCCGGTTCGAGTCCGGCCGCGGACATGGGTGTTTAAGTGGTGTATGTGAGTGTGCTTGTCATGTCCGTCCTGTGGAGTGTCTAGAATTACTTGAAAAACAACATACACATGGAGAGAATGGAAAAAAAAATGGTTAAGCGTCTGACTGGAGATCGATAGGTCCCCGGTTCGAATCCCTGTCTCTGCGGGGATTTTCAAAGACGCTACCTTCACCTCTGCTACAGCTTGGTGTGTAAAGTGAAGTACACCAGAATGCTTCCTTGGTTCGGATTCCAGGTTAAACTGTAGGTCCCCTGTACCCGGTGGGATTGTCGGTTTAGGTAAAGGCGGCTACGGTAGGGGCGGAATGCGCAGCCAATAAAAACCCTATCTCCAGGTCATTACGACCACACGGAATTATTAGTATTACCAATCATGATTGATTTTAATTCATTTTTCCAGTTTGTAATAAAAGAAAAATGCTTCACACTTCACAACTTTCGTAAGTTTTTCGTATTTTTATCTTTGTTTTCATATTTCCGTGAGAATGGACTTTGTATAATGGTGCTAAGTGCTTCATTAAATACTTAGATCCTTTGCCTTCGACTGCATTAAAAGGTCTATTATCAACACTGATAAAATAATCAGTTGCATCAGTTAGGCGGTCATAATTTTACCCCCT
Source organism: Vandiemenella viatica (assembly GCA_031002005.1). Lineage (NCBI taxonomy): Eukaryota > Metazoa > Arthropoda > Insecta > Orthoptera > Morabidae > Vandiemenella > Vandiemenella viatica. Next base: position 178,424,950 of record JARYHS010011408.1, read on the forward strand.
TTAGAATGTTGCAATACGTCCCAAAAAGAAACAAGAACCAACGAATGCGAACGTAACACAGCAGATAACATAATAAAACGGTGAACGTAAATGAATGAGGAACGAAAACGCCCAAGAAACGGAGTGTAGCCACAGAGTAGCAAAGGACGTTATCGATTTTGTTATCGAGTTAAATCAGTGTTCAGCGTATTCAAATTTGATTCTTAGGATTTTTTTAGTGCCCAACTTTTTGTAGTTTTCGATATTTTCACTGCATAATATCTATATTATCGTATCGACCACGTAAAAATATCGATATAACTATCGATATTTTTGTTCTGATAATATCGACGTTTTCAGTTGAGCGATATATTCTTGCATGCCTAGTCCTGCACATCCTTTTCCAAGTCTTGTGGTCATTCCAAGAGTTTTATTCCACCACTTCTCCCTAACGACTCCCATAGCCTCTGCGTCTTTCTTCAGCCGCATTCCCACGATCTCTTGTAACGAAGGCGAGGCGGGACGGGACCAATACTCAACAACACGCCATGGGAACAGGGCCGCCTCTGCTAGCGGGGACGAGACGCAGCTACCCGCTCTGTGTCGGTAAACATCACAGGCGTGCGTAGTGGAGCGCTGTTGTCATCGGTTTGCAGCAGCGGTGCGCACCTCTTCTGTTGCCGTAAAGTGCTCTGTGCCAAACGACACTAGACAACATGGTGGGGAGGTGGTGGCGAGGTAAGCTAGGGCTAACCTGCGGCCCGCGCTCGTCCCTACACTTCGGCTAATGAGGTCCCTTCCCGTCCCGCCTCCGTTACAAGAGATCGTGGGAACGCTGCTTCACTTTGACCATCCATCTTGCCCGAGGTCTTTCAGCTGGTCTCCTTCCCTTCCCGCTGTTCAGCAGTACTACCTTCGGCATCCTCCCATCCTCCATCCTCATAACATGCCCAAACCGTTGCAGTCTTGTTAAAATCTCTTCTAATGCTTCAACTTGTAGTCTCTCCTTGATGTTTGCATTTCTGATTTCATCTTTCCTCGTGAAATTCTCTATCCCTTTCAGAAACATCATCTCTGCCACTTGCAAACTGGTAATATCTTTCTTTGTCCAAGTAACATGCCATCTCAAATCTAACTTAGAGGCACGGAGCGTTATCGCACTGCGTACGAATTAGCAATAACGTTGATGCGTTAGCCTCTGTACCGGTATCAACCGAAGGTCCAGCAGTTTCATCAGTCCCATTTTTGAATATTTCAGCCTAACCTGCCTTGAGATTGAGAAAAAAATAAATGATAATTTTAGACTATCAAGCATAGAACTGGCAAACTACTTCCATTGGAGCTAACGATTGAGTGGCCTGGTATTCGAGAGGACGTAGATTCAGAACACTGTCCGGCAGCCAAAATTCCGATTATCCGTGCTTTTCCGAAATCACTCCAGGCGAATTTCACGATGGTTCCTTAAAATGTTATGGCGAAATTCCTTCCAGTTCCTTGCCCCCAGCCCTTTCCTGCTCCTAATGACATTGACGTCGACGAGATGTAAAGCCCTACGCAAAACAAAAAATCCATTAGAGGTGTATTCAACTAGTGTATACACCTTGGCCACTATACAGCACTGTCCCTTCTACCTGAAACTATGGTTCACACCTTCTTTTAGGCTTTATTCTCCAAGAAAAAGTTTGCGCTAGACCCACAAAGTCGATAGGGGAGAACATACACTAATGTCCAGCATTGAATAGTCTGCAGCAGATTCTAACGAAGTTCCACCTGGCGACATACTTCTTCACTGTTAGTGATTCTTCACACGAAGTTACTGTAATAATTGATTAATAAATTTATAAAACATTTCGGAGTATTAGAGGGAAAGTAGCGGATTTTCACGCCTCAGTTGCGACTAATGATGTCGATATAATACTTGGAACCGAGAGCTGGTTGACGCCTGAAGTTGAATCTAGCGAAGTATTTGGCCCTCATTTCAATGTTTTTCGGAAGGACAGAACTGTCTCAATGGGCGGGGGTGTGTTCGTGGCCGTAAGTAAAACCGTTAATTGCTCTGTCGTAACTGAAACGGGAAAATTTTTGCGAGTTAATATGGGTCAAGGTAAAAATTGGCAAAAATTTAAAGTTCATACTCGGGTCATTTTATCGACCTCCGGATTCTGATTTAGCTAACGCGGAATACTTCAGGGAGTCGCTTAATAACATTTACAAAAAATTTCAAGGACATATATTGATCGTGGGTGGTGACTTTAACCTACCGTCGGTTAGGTGGGACACATACACGTTCAGGTTGGGTGGAAGAGATAGGTTAATAACCGAAACGTTCCTAGAATCATTTGCAGAAAGATCTCTTGAACAGATGGTCGAAGAGCCAACACGGTGCCACAAAGATTCCTCGTCCATTCTGGATCTTTTTCTAATTAGCAATCCTGATATTGTAGATAAAGTTTGTATAGAAGACGGTATAAGTGATCACAAGGCGGTTGTGGTAACGTTAAACTCCAGTCTGAGTCTGAAGCATGACAAAGAGAAACTCGTGTTTTGCTTCGATAAGGCAAACGATGCGGGTATGGTTGACCATTTTGCGAAGAATTTTGAAACGTACACGCTAAATACAAATGTTGAGGAACTTTGGTTTAATTTAAAAGAACTAATATGGACCGGTTTAAACAAGTTTGTTCCTAAGAAGTGTATTAAGGTCAGTAATAACTTCCCTTGGTTCAATAGGGAAGTGAAACGTTTGCTCAGGAGGCAAAGGCGTTTACATGCCGCGGTGAAAAAATCGGGGGACTCATCTAATCGTGCTAAATTAGTCCAGTTGCGTGCGGAAGTGCGTAAGGCAATGCGCGATGCGTTTAAAGAATTCCAAGCCAGGAATTTATCCGAAGATCTGATTACTAATCCAAAAAAGTTCTGGTCGTATATCAAAGTAATAAGAGGCTCTCGTAAGGTTATGCCGTCGCTGATTAAAGAAAATGGTGAATTATCAGAAACAAGCGTAGAGAAAGCAGAAATTTTGAATGATATATTTAAAAAGGCTTTCACGATAGAAAACTCAGAGGAGATACCGATATTTAACAATCGTACCGACAAAATTATGAATGATCTCGTTCTTGATGTCGAGGGAATAACTAAACTGCTTATGAATGTAAAAACCAATAAGGCTCCCGGACCAGACGGTATTCCTACAAGATTCTACTCAAGATACGCAAAGGAAATTGCACCGTATTTGATGAAATTGTATACCGTCTCTCTGGATCAAGGAAAAATACCAGCCGAATGGAAGACCGCTATCGTAACTCCAGTGTTTAAAAATGGGAATGTTAATGATCCTCAGAATTATAGGCCGATCTCGTTAACTTCAATATTTTGCAGGATTTTAGAACATATCATCTATTCGAATGTCATGCGGTTCTTGGATGAAGGTGAGCTTTTAAATCCAAATCAACATGGATTCAGAAAAGGCCGATGCTGCGAAACACAACTTGCACTTCTAATTCACGACTTGTGCCGAATTATAGATGAGCAATCCCAGGTTGATTTGGTTCTATTAGACTTTAAAAAAGCTTTCGACACTGTGCCTCACACTAGGTTACTTAGGAAACTTCGCGGTTACGGCATATCTAGACAAATATGCGACTGGGTTGCAGACTTCCTGAAGGGCAGAACACAGTGTGTAGTTCTCGACGGTGAGCGTTCATCACTTACTGAAGTGGGGTCTGGAGTTCCCCAGGGAAGCGTGTTAGGGCCTCTGTTGTTTCTCATATACATCAATGATCTATGCGACATAATAGGGGGAATGAAAAGATTATTTGCCGATGATGCTATAATTTATCGCGAAATCAAAACCCTGGACGACTGCGCTTTGTTACAAGACGATATTACGAAAATAATTGCGTGGTGTAAAGATTGGCAGTTGGAGTTAAACGCTAAAAAGTGCCAAGTCATGCGTGTAAGTAAAAAGGTGACACCATTTAACTATGAATATACGATTAATGACACTGTCCTTAGAACGGTAGATTCCGCTAAATACCTAGGGGTAACAATTCGTAATAATTTGTCGTGGAATGAGCATATTGAGAATGTAATGGGGAAAGCAAATCGTATACTCCGATTTCTAGGTCGTAATTTAAATCAATGCACTCAGGAAGTTAAATCGATTGTATACAAGTCACTAGTACGTCCTCACTTAGAGTATTGTTGTTCTGTATGGGGTCCCCATCAAAAGGGGTTAATGGAGGCTTTAGAGAAGGTCCAAAGAAGAGCCGCCCGATTCGTGACAGGTATATATAGTTGGAGGGAAAGCGTAAGTGCGATGTTGAAGGAGTTAGGTTGGGAAGACCTGGAACACCGAAGGCGTTGCTCTCGACGGAAGCTAATTGAAAAATTCACGACACATGTATTTCGGAATGACAGTCAGCAAATATTGCTACCAGCAACATTCATATCTCGAAATGACCGTGAAAATAAGATAAGAGAAATCAGGGCCAGAACCGATTCATTTCTGTACTCATTTTTCCCACGAGCGATTAGGGAATGGAATAGAAAGGATTTACCGGGCGAGTAAACTTAAAATCCGACAGGAGTAGCTTTCGATAAAGCACTGCAGCCATCCTGATCTGGGTTTTCCATGGTTTTCCCAGATCACTCCACGCGAATGCGGGGATGGTTCCTCACAATAGCCCATGGGCGCCTCCTGCCATATCCCTTATAACCCTTCCAAACCATAACCCTTCTCGATAGGTGCTATGCACCCTCCGCCACACACTTTTAGTGAATCGCGGAGTAATAATAATAATAATAATAACTGTAGTGGACATATGTTATTACTTCGGGTATTTAAGGTTTTATTCAGTTTCACAAAATGTTTGCTTCAGTGACGTACACACTTTGACAATATATTTGGCCGCCGCTGAAAAATTCTATCACTCTTATTTTGCAAAATCTGACATCATTGTCATCCCAGGAAACATTAATGGTATACTGGCAAGCCAGTATTGCGTTACTGTTTCTTAGGATGACATTGATCTCAGACTGTGCAAAATAAGAGTGATAGAATTTTTCAGCGGTGGACAAATTTATTGTCAAAGTGTGTACATGACAACCAAGCGAAAAACTCCATCCTTTATCTCAGCATTTGGCAAGTATTGCATGCTCAGCAGAACTCACCTGTGGCAAACAACAGGTGATCCTGTAAACTTGATTCTGATTTACGAAAGAGAGTACTCCCACTCTAGGGCGTACTGATCGATTCGATTTAGTACCCGACAATATTCGCCTTAACTATCTCATTTATCGTAGAAATTTTTTTGTCAGGGAACCAAGCCGCTCGATCGACGTACGATTCCTCAAGTTCACAACGCTATTTCACTTTTAACTGCAGTAATATGTATGTTGCACTAAACAGGGACTTTTAGCAGACGTGATATTTAATTATAGGGGAGAAAAAGCAAAAACCCGTTGACTCATCGATACTATGGAGCCAATTAGTAGTCAAGAGCTGAAGACGCAAGAAAAGGAGAGGCTTCATCGCAAATCTTAGAGAAATTAGCAAGGAAACTCATGGAATGGTATTACAGAACATCCACGACAGCCATCCACGAAATAGAGACATTACACAACCTACTGAACAGAGGATACGTTGATATGATCCATGGACAAATGCAATATTATGAATACGCTATACACATGCCGAATCATTGGAAATACGATGGACTGTTTATATGATAAACTAGCTGATACCCGCGATTTCGTACGGAAGGATTAAGAATTTCTTTGCCAGAATTGAATATAGAAAGTTGGTGGTAGCGAAGGATTGGTCCCAAACAACACCGAGTCGACATAATATGACAGGAAATCTATCTCTATCATTCTACCGTCGAACCTGTCTCTTGAAGAGAATCAGTTTCCAATATATTTCTGTCACCATTGGATAAGTTCTCAAAATTTCGTGACTACAACTGTTAATCATACCGGAAAAAAGGAAGGTCTTGTGCCTTTCCTACAGATTTTCTTGTCAAATTCCATCAATATCGGATAGCCATTTAGTCGTCAAAACGTAACAAAGACTTACTTCCGCATTTATAGTATTATTACTGCAGATCACACACACACATACACACACACACACACACACACACACACACACACACACTGACTGCGAACAATCCCTGAGGGATCATTATAAAGTAAGAAAGTGTGCACCTACAGCATTGCAAGACTACCTACGATTTGCCTCGCATTGAACCCCTAAACTTGTGATATCTACAGTTTAACATTTAATCCGAATAACCGACGGATTACGAACAAAAACAATTTTTTAAAATCTTTGCCTCCACGGTGATTTGAACCGGAGACCACGATCCAAACAGCAGTAAGCAAGTGTTTTAACTACTGAGCTACCCGGCCGCTATATGGAAAGGTAGTACAGAGACCTACACATCCTACGTGTCTGTTTATCGCCGTCAGAAATTTTTCGAAATTTTAAGACAGCGTGTATTATTTATACAGAAAATTTTTCAACCAAATATAGACAGTATTTTTCTTCTTGTTTCAAAGGATAAGTGTGCAAATCGAAATCGGATGAAAACTGTGGATTTGTATGAAGAACAAACAAACAAACATACATACATACTTTCATCTTTATATATATATATATATAGATGCATCAGTACAACTACGACATAGTGAAATCCACGTAAGCGAACGATTACCTATTTTTCATGTCCGGCGTACACAAATAACGGGTAAACGAAATTATTCGAAAAGGACAACTATTTGTGTTAATCGTGGCCCTGCATTTTATTGATTCCAGGCATCACCGGCAGCGTGCGCATCGACGAGAATGGCGACCGTGACGCGGACTACGCGGTGTTGGATTTGGACCCAATAACTGGCCGGTTCGAGGTGGTAGCGCATTATTACGGGCTGCACCGGCAGTACACGGCGGTGAAAGGAAAGAGCATCCACTGGCCGGGGGGCAGGCACGAGCCGCCGCCCGACGTGCCACCATGCGGCTTCCTCGGCAACCACCCGGACTGTGCCGACAGTGGTAAGTGCGCCTTCCCATGCCTTGTCGTCAATCTCGATATCGACGAGGGGTAAGAGCAAAACAAAATAAAACTCTTCCTTCCCTTCTTTCTTCTTACTGTGGGACTATGCATACTACGGTTAGACATTCGCTGTGAAGTGAAATAGATGGGTGTCTGCATGTCTGAAGATGAGGGTGTGTAACAACAAACCTGAAGAAACTGAATGGACCATTTGTATGTGTAAATTTTTCTTATTTAATGTATTTAACTAGTTGGTTGGGAAGGATATGCTTTAGAAGAATTTCATACACATCGTAAGAAGGAATGGTTAGAGATTTAAGTAGACCACGATCTTATCTCAGAGGCTCCGTATGTTGACAAATGGTAACGTACAACTACTTCAGAAACTCTCGAAAAAGTCGGAAGTTTGTCACTATTCATTTGTGGCGTTTATTTGCAATGAACACAAACCAGTTATCAGAACAGATTTTTTTTATAAAAAAATCGCAATAGTTCTGATACAGAATTACACGTATTAAATTACTAACATCATCCGTGTTCTATCCTATGACAGGTTTTTACACGGCTTCCCTCCATATTCTCTTCCACATGAAGTTTCATGCCATGCAGTATTAGGTAAATATTAATGTGATAGCATCCCATTATTTTCCACCTATATTTGAGGAATGTTATCTCCGTAAAGTCTAACATGTTCTGTGTGTGACAAGTGTATTTTTGTTTGTGAAGTGTATAGGTAAAGGGCGCGGTCCCAGCATTGTGGAAACCATCTAATACTCGGCCGGTAAGCGGGACCAGTATTCGATCCTGATCCCATTGTACCTCGCTGATCAAGTGTGGTGGAGCGTTAATACGCGGGTACACATGCACAGATGCGTGTATTGCACCGTCTTGTTGGTAGTAAATGATCCCACCTCGGTCCTCTTCATCGATCTGTGGACTTAAAAAGTTTTCAAGCATATCCAGATACACAATACCAGTGACAGTTTTCTTCATGAAGATGAAAGGGTGGTACACTTTCAGTTTGCTAAGGGCACAAAACACATTAACTTTGAGGCTAAAACGAACTTGTTCCAGGGATGCATGTAGATTTTCGCTGCCCCATATCCTGCAGTTGTGGGTATTCACTATGCCACTGATATGAAATGTTGACTGATCGCTGAAGATTATTGTGTACAAGAATATCTCGTCGTCCTCTATCCTATACATCGTTTCTGCTCAGAATTTCACCTTATCTGCATCACTAACGTGCTGTGCGATTGTGAATATGTATGGTTTCAAGTGCAAACATCTACGCAGTACTCGCCAAACAGTCTTTTGTGGAATGTCAGTCTCGCGAGACGCACTTCGCGTTGATTTTTGTGGACTGCGGGCAATGCCCTCCCAAACCTGTTCGACATAATCATCCACACGCGGGCGACCTGGTGATTTAGTATCATGTCGCAATGAACACCACGTCTCAACAAAGTTATTGTGCCAAGAGTAAATTGTAGGCCTGCTTGGAGGCTCTTTAACGTATTCGGTGCGAAATTTACGCCGAACAGTTGCTGCAGAGTTCGTTTCATGAAACCAAAACACAGCGAGCACGCACCGCACCAGTAGCCATTTTAACTGTGCACTACGCTGGCGCTCCTGGTGGTGGAATGGTGTATTGATGCACTGCGTACATCAAACTTGAGGTTGTTTGGTACAAAATGACACATCTACCGATTCTGTAAGTTATCTCAACAAATTTCTATATCATTCCAAAAGTCATTTTTGACTCACTCTGTTTATGACATCAATCAACGTTACAACATTCATAGACTCCTATATTGGAAAATAGACTAATTGGCTTAATCTTGCAAACAAAAACTTTTATTTTCCTACAGCCGCAGACGGTAGTTTCAAATTGTCTTATCCCTAAGTCTAGACAGTGTCTCAGATGCAAATCTTCTTCAATAGAGTAATCGGTATGAATTGCATGCTTAAACTTGCAGCCGAGTTTGTCGTCATGACAATAGTAACATATGCTTGCGTGATCAAAAATTAGGAAATATTTCCCACACTGATGAAGGATTATTGCAGAATCGTTGTTCCAAGTTGTGAGGAAACTTGTTCCCATGGATTTTTGGGGATATTACATCGCCAAAAGCAACTTACTACAAGAAAGAACACGGACATTTAACTCACTGCGGAAGTCAAGCAATTTCGGTTTCTGATTGATTGAAATAGCCATATACGAAGGAGAGTCAAATTAAAACCTTAAAAGTGCAATATAAAATCGAAAATGCGCGCCAGTGGTATGTCAGTTGGTATGCCTGTTTGAAATAATGTGCCGGATTTACCACCCGAAGCTGACTGGAAAGCCCCTGGCTTTTCAAGAACAGAAGAAGCATAGTGCAGAAAAGAACGCGTAATGCTTTCGCTGCCAAGCCTGGGGCCACAAAGCCAAGGACTGCGCAGCTGATGAACGCTGCGCGGGCAAACACAGTGTAGCCGCCCGAGAGATGCAACACCGATCTGCGCAAATTGTTCGGGTCAGCATGCATCATGTTTCTCTCGGTGCCCGGCGAGACCTACAAGACGCAGTCAACAAGTGCAGAAAACAGGACAAATGCTACGGCTCAAAGAAAAATCCACGCGAAAGAAGAAGAATCCTCGAGCTGAAACGTCGGAGTCAGCTAACTACCGTCGCCAGAGGGAGGGATGGAGTAACACTTCCCTCCACCTGGGACACCCCCACCACGCGGGCACCAGCCAAGCAGCTCAACGAGACAAGGTCAGGAGCAGCTGCTGCCCATCACTGCAAGAGTTCCACCGAAGGAGCAACCATGAAAACAGTTGTGCGCTCTGTTCCAGGGGTACCAACCAAGAAATCAGGGCCAGCAGCCAAGACCAACTAGCCCTGGTGAAAATTATGCAGCTACTGACACAACTAATAGCAAAAATAATCCTGTAAATAGGATAAAATACAAAGCAACATATATAAGGACTTTATGTCCACAGGACCCACTAAATTGTAATCCCTAGTCTCCAAATAACAATATAATGTAATAAAATGAGGCAAATAAACTTATTATTTCAAATAAATGTTTACCCGATGGCTGAAAAGGGTTACCGCTCTACAACAGCCCGCCCCTGGCCCTCAGCCAGGGGATTGAAAAGATAAAAACCTACCTAGCAATGTACACTAGAGAAGAACAGCGTTCATTGATTAGATTTTTGTAAAGTGAAGGTGTAAAGCCGGTAGATATTTTTCGCAGAATAAAGGTGCAGTACGGGGAGGCCTGTTTGTCACAGCAGCCGGTGTATGAATGGGGTAGGAAGTTCGTAAATGGAGTGACGTTTCTAGGTTATGTTACGAGCTCGCGCTAGGCACATCGTGTCGTGACTCCCGAGACCACAGCAGTAGTTGGAGTAATCGTATTGGGAAACTGCCGACTGATATTTGATGACGTAGTGACAGCTGTAAACATTAGTAATGGTTCAGCACATCCCATTATGTATGATAAGCTCAGGTTTAATAAGATGTCTGCACGATGGATGTCCCGGCAGCTGACTCCGGAATTTAAGCAGCGGGGTGTAGATGCGTGTTAAGAACTTCTGCGGCGCCTTAAACGCGACGGTGATACCTTCCTTGCACTAATCGGAAGGTTATGCTGACCCTCCTTTTGGGACGAAAAAAGGCATCGTCTTGGAGCACTACACGCCGCGAGGTACCACTGTTACCAGTAAAACATACACATACCTTCTCAAAAATCATCCTCTGCCTGTCATTAGAACAAAACTACGTGTATTTCTTACGAAAGATGTTCTGCAGCATGACAATGCACCACCCCATACCGCTCGTGGAACGGTTACGTCAATCGCAGAATGTCTGCCTCATCCAACATACTCGTCCGACCTTACCCCAAGTGATTTCCATTTGTTTGGACATCTAAAAGAAGTGCTTTCTGGGACGAAATTTCAATCCGATGATGAGGTGTGCCATGCGGCGAACGAGTGGTTGTGTCGTCTCCCAAAAGAACTTTTTTTATGCCGGAATTCTGGCACTTCGGAAGCGTTGGCTGAAATTAATTGAGTGTGGATAAGCCAATATTGAAAAAAAAGAAGTGACTTGTATGTGTGCACAATACATATTTAAAAAAAAAAAAAAAAAAAAAAAAAAAAAAAAAAAACAATATTAAGTAACTATCACGAAATAGATTTTAGAAGTATTTCCTAACGATAGTTAAAATTTAAAGCCTATTGCGTAAGCGACTTTTCAAGATTTCTTGGCTCGGTCACCATGAATTATTCTATCACGATGACTTCTTCGCCAAAATTTAAATAGTATTCGAGGGGACGCATGTTAAAATCACATAAAGAAATTTATTGTTTTACACAACTGCCAATATTACACACAGAATGAATAGTTTTTTTCTTCTGGTATTGGAAATATCCTACATAGTGCAGCATTGAGATTTGAGTTCAATTTTTAAAATCGAGGTGTTGTGGTAAACCTGATCATTACCACATAAGGCGGACACAACCACGATGGTATAAACCACTCGAGTAAGCTCCGATTGAGGGGATGTATTCAACTCAAGCTATCTAGGTAGGCTACATCCCGACATAAGACTACACAGAATAAATGACTTTTTTTAACTGCTTAACTTCTCTTAACAGTGAGGTCTTTAGAGACGGGAAAGGATGGGGGGCAAGGAATGGGAAGGAATTCGGGCATCGCCTTTTGAAGGAAGCATCCCGGCATTTGCCTGGAGAGATTTGGGAAACCATGGAAAACCCAAATCTGGATGCCCGGACGGGGATTGAAACCGGTGTCCTCCCGAATGCGAGGCGAGAACGCTAACCGTTACACCACCCCCCTCGGTGGATAAATGACATACTTCTTTCTGTGTACCTGATGTTTGACTGTGGTAATCAAACGAACCACTTTTTGCCTCTTGTGGTTAAACATAATTCCAAAAATCACTAAACGCACTATCATCATTACGAAAGACCGATTCTAGGACTTTTTTGGATAAATAAAACATGCTCAGCCTAAAGCGTTGGCGGAAAATTGAATTCATGAAATTTTAGGACACGGACGTATGATGTCACATGCTGGTGGTGAGAAGCCATTGAGTGGAAAACAGGGCGTGACATCACAGGTTGCTGGTGTATTTCCGAAGATTGCAGGTTCGAGTCCTGTCACGGTCGCCATATTGTATTTCCGAAGAGATTTTATGTATATTTATCTTGCTTTTATGCTTCTTAATAACTCCATGATTTTATTGCGAAGTGGAGCTGTTTATTTTATATTTAGAACATGCAGCTAAACTAAATAAATGAACTGATAGTCTTTATACTCAGCACAGTTTAACTTAGTATTATTAAGCTCCAAATACAACACTTCAATTATATAATCGGACTTCTTATTCGCATTTTTTCCTTAGCGCTAACAACCTAGGCAATCTCCTAGTTATGTCTGTATTTCTTGTTACTATGAAAACCTTTTCAGAGAGTAATACTAACAGGCCATAGAACTCTAACATTCAAAGATATAGAATAACATTAAAATACGTATTCTGTGATAACCTGTCTGTTATCCTACAAGGGGGTCGAGACAGAGCGTATTTTACATTTACGTGAACTGCAGTCTGGGTTTGTCAGTAGTCTAGAATGTGGCCTCGCTATATGAAACGCTTTTCACAGTCCACTGTGGGCAAACAAGGCTTCCATTAGCGCTTGACGAAAGCGGAATTCCTAGCCCCAGGCAACCCTCTCTCTAACTAATTGTGATACGTATTTTGCGAAATTCAAAGCTATTTCTATTATCACGCCCTCAAACAGGTGTGTGTTGACAGTAATTTATTTCCCTTAAATCGGAATTCCATCATTTAAAATCAGAGGTCGTTTCTTAATTCTGTCCCACAAGTATGTCAGTTATTTTCATTAGGCGAATTTCCAGCAATTGACAATGGCCTACATCCAGTCTTTAAATATTTTTAAGTATTTAGTGCAAAAACACCCTTCCCAGAGTTAAGTTGCAATCAAGCACAAGTAAATTTTTTTTTTTGTCCGTCGCTGTTTCCGGATTATGTAGGCCTACCTAAAAATAGTTTAAATTTTCCTCAATAAATTCTATGAAATATTAACAAGTGGTCACAAATCGCTTGTCATTAGTATATAGAGTTACAGACGTATTATTTCCAATAACCAAAAGTTTCTTCATCTTAATTTGCTTTCCATAATCCCCTGTGGATTTCTTATTAAATCCATTCGTAATGTTATCTTACAAACATGAAAAAAAAACACAAAAATTTCTTCTTTTCAATTATTTCAGAAATTGTTTTTAAGTAGTTGATAAACATTGTTTAGAATCGCATCATAAAAATTATATTTTAAAAGAAGAATGTTCGGCTAAACAAGTTTATGCCCTGTATACTTACTTATACTGATACTGTATACTGATTTACTTACTTATTTTTTAAAAAGCTTCAACTTTGGTTCATTTTTCGCTGGGGTATATCGACTGAATAAATGACGGTCACCGAGCGTGGTGGGTGAGGGTTAACGCTCTGGCCTCGCATTCGGCGGACGCGAGTTCGAATCCCCGTCCGGGCACCCATATTTGGGTTTTCCATGGTTTCCCCAAATCAGTCTAGGCGAATGCCGAGATTCTTCCTTCAAAAGGCCCTGGTCGAATTCCTTCCCGTTCCTTGTCCCCAGTCCCATCCTGCCTCTAATGACCTCGACGTCGACAAGGCGAAAAGCCATAAATAAAAAAAAGTGACTGACAGTGAAGTTATATTAGGACAGTGGGTATCACACTGCAACCATTGTGTTAATGTGCGTTTCTGTCATTCTTTTCCTGGACTGGTTATTTTACAGGTGAAAATTATTGCACCATTCGTCTAGGTAAATACGGAAAATACCTAAAACAATTACCAGAATGGTGCGTATAGAGTTGGCGGGTTTGTAATACGTCCTGATAAAAATTCTCCTAGTCCAGCGTGGCGGCCAGAACCTCCTAGCAAATCGACTCTCCTGTTCAAGTTTTGCGGTATTAACTTGCAAATCTGATGCGTAATTCTGTTCATGTATGTGGGGAGTAAGGAGAATCCTGTATAACGCTATACAGACTTTAAATCATGGGTCCCATTTATAGTCTGATACAGGGGATAAAGGAAAAAATAAAATTGCGATATTACATTACAGCAACGATGAAATCTTATTAGACATAATTTGGTGCATAACGTAACCATAGCAGAAACACGCAGCTATTAGATGTACAGTATATACTGTAGTTTAGTGGGAAATAAGAGAAAATAGAATTAACAATTTGCATGGATCTTTACGATATTGTACTACCAGAATTTCAATTTAACCGAGGAATACATCTGAAGGCTGACAAACTGCCACGTCCTCTGAGAAATCTAGATATTCACCAACAAACGTAATTAACGATGTAAATGAATTTAAAAATTATAGGGATATTGTTAATATTGAGGAAAAATCCTAGGTAATTTTTGGAAAAATACAAGAATCATCGCCAATGTAGTCGTCATAGGATCTTCTCCCTATAATGAAATTCATTTATCTTTAGTTTTCTATTTTATTCAAGTAAATAAATGTGATGTTAACACTAGGCCAGTCTATGAGTTATACTTATTCATGCTTAGTTGCTTGTAGTTCGTCTTTTAGTTAATTTGTATTTAGCCACGTATCCGCCTTGACAACGTCAAGTCATCCCATTCTTGGGCTACAGAGCTTTATTGTTTTAATTACAGTTCCTAGCTTCGTTTAATTAATTATGGTGGCTATGGTTTTTTGGGATGCGTCGCCACGTCTTTCACTCTACCTATCATTTCAACAGGCTTGGGATCCTGTGTGAAGGCAACCTTACATGGATGATTATGCAGGTGTGGAGATTATAAACCTCGATCCCCTTAATAGTACTTGTATCGGAAGAGGATAATAGTTTACCAGCGCAGTCAGGTACGAGAGATAGAATGATAGGAAAAACATGAGAAAGAATTTGCGAAGGTCCTGAGGTAAGATAAATTAGAAATATCCGCAAAGAAATAAAGAGAGCCGTCTGTTTGCACTATGGCTAAGAGACGGTATGATATAACGGCATATTTTGTGAACTGATTATAACTATAAAGAATCCAATCCTTTTGTTTTCAACAGTTTTCAGTTTATCGTACAAAATTTGTATTCCTTTAGGAACTCCATCGAACTTCTGTAGTATCCGAAGATGCAAGGTCCTTCAGCAATGAATCTTTTAAAAGTAACCGATCTGTCTCTATGTCGTTAGCCTCTAAGTCTTGATTTATTTCTCATCTCCATAGCAACCTACAGTTCTTTTCTTTAAGAATAAATATATTGATTTTTGTTTACTCTCAAGGAACAAAAATATAATTTTCTTATGAAATATTTTGTTATGTCACATGCCTCCTCAAGTTTACCATGGCTTTGCTTAAAAAGACAGTGGTAAACTCATAAAAGAAACCTTGCATCCAGTGATACCCATTTTTGTTCCTAGTAGGAATTTTACTCACATTTTACATAAAACATTCAAGAAACACAAAAACAAATTAAAAACACTAAAAACATTACAGACACACCCAAGTCCTGTCACGGTTGCCATATGATGTAACCGCATATTTTGTGAACTGATTATAACTATAAAGAATCCAATACTTTTGTTTCCAACAGTTTTCAGTATATTATACAAAATTTGTATTCCTACAGGAACTGCACCGAACTTCTGTAGTATCCGAAGATGCAAGGTGCTTCAGCAATGAATCTTTTAAAAGCAACCGATCTGTCTCTATGTCGTTATCCTCTAAGTCTTGATTTATTTCTAATCTCCATAGCAACCTACACTTCTTTTCTTTAAGAATAAATACATAGATTTTTGTTTACTCTCAAGGAAAAATAATATAATTGTCTTATGAAATATTTTGTTATATCACAACGGAGCAGTTTACCAAGGAATCCCAGTATTCTAACACTTGCGCAAAATCTGCCATTATCAAAGAGCTTTGCCTTATAAATGGTAACATCACTCTCATTTGGCAGTTGTGGAGCTTGTTAAGAGCATTTTACATCGAAACAGTTGTTCCATAAAATCTAACAAAGAGGACCTGCTTCATCTCAATCACGAGCAGGGAATTGCATGTGCTGTTAGTGAGACTTGGCTGAGACTTTACTTTGGCATCGATTACCGTAATACATAAGAACGAAAAAACCCGAACTAACTGATTCAATAATTCTACACTGCGAGGGATAAGGTTTTATTGATTGCTTGTTTTCTCCGTTTTAGAAACTTTAGACCAGGGATGGGCAACCCAAATGATCTTGCGGGCCACTTTGGAAATGCGTCATAACTCCGCGGGCCGCATATAAAATTATATATTGTATATTAGATGTTCCGAGATGCGCGCGTATTATGAGTTCGCAGAATACAACATAATTATTCCGCGAACTGGTAACTGTAAACTCATAAATAAAACAGGCAATATCTGTCATATATTCGCAATAACATTATTTTTAAATCAAAGAAATATTTTTCTCATAATTTCGACAGTTAATTTTGAAATATATTGATGCACAAATAATGTATTTTTAAATACATTGGTTTTCACTTCATTGCCAATTATAAACTAAATATAATTTGAAAAAGTGTGATGAATCACGCGGGGCGAAAAAATCTTCAAGGAGGCCGCGGGTTGGCCAACCATGCTCTAAACCGTGTACGATGCTTATTTTTATTAATTTTCATGATTGAAAAAAAAACTGCTCACATTTATACGTGCTTCCGAATGTTTTAAATTATTTTTCGTGCGAAAACTCTCAGCTTTGGATATTTTTCTTGGGAAAGGTATGTTCTGTACCTGAAATTTCTGAACCTCTCGCGTGCCGGATTGAAGCTTGTGGAGGGCCGGATCCGGCCCGGGGGCCGGGGGTTGCCCATATATGCTTTAGACAAACCTTCTCCGGTTTAAACACACATTTCATAGCAATTAACCTGGTATAGTTTATATACTTAATGGTTCAGTACTTCGGAACATAAGCAGAAGTTTTCTTCGCACAGGTTTTCTTGGCCGATTGACGAAAATTTGAATGAATAGGGTCTTTAATTTCTTTAGCGGTTCTTAACTTCCTAATGTTGTGTATTAAGTGGATTTACTTACAGCTATTTTTTGGAGTATTCATAAAGTTTTAGTCTTATTTAGATTGTTTATCATGAACTACTGGCATTTGGTTCACATTATTATTACTGAATAATTGCTGTAACCAATTTACTGTTTCAACACTGTGTAGATTCTGTTCCGTTTAGCTACGGAAACTCACATCATTCGCAAACTAGTTATGTTACGTCAATATCTGATAATTGTAGGATTTGTAGGTAGGAATGAAGAAAATTAATTAATCTCTATTTAGTTATCTTTCCGTTTTTATTAAGTCGCCAATGTGAAATCCGGCGGTAGTTACTTTTATCAAATTGTTGCAACCGTGAAATAGATGTGGAGCAGGCTGTTACATTGATACACAGCAAATCTAAAGACGCAAGAAAGAAGTCTGGCACGTTATGAGAGGGAAGATTGGTGGGGAGAGGTCACAGCAAATGAAGGGCCCTGGAGCAAGAGGCAGAACTTCTGAAAAAAAGTCTGTAATAAAGGAGAGCTGAGTTGAGGCCATGTCTTTACTTGCAGTGATGTCATTAGTTCTTGTAGATCTGTCCATCTTGCTACTTCATTTTTGCAGTAAGTAGTGAAATTTCCAAGTGTAAAGATTTTTATTTCAGTTGACTCGTGAAGAATAATCAGTAACAGATGCAAGGAAAAGAATTTGAAAGTGAGCTTGTTATTGTATGTGTAAGAAGGTTAGGTAAAGCAAACGTCGTAAGATTCAAGGAAAATCATTTTGTATGTAATTTATTACAAACACGGATAACGGTGAAACTGAAGCACACGCCTTACAGACGTCATTAAGTTAATTGAGGCCAAGGAACGGGGGTGGAGAGCTATGGCTTTCATGAGGGAACAATGATGGAATTCACCTGCAGGGTTTTATAGAAATCATGGACATTTGATATGTAGATGGCCGGACCGCGAATCGAACCGGCGTCATCCCAAATGTCAGGGCTGAACTTTAATCGTTCACAGTAGGGTAGGAATGTTTCTTTGAACCACAATAGGACCAATTGGAAATCCATTACCGCACCCCACCGCACGTGTACATATTAACGGCAATTAGCACATAATTGACCGTTGCCCATGATTCTCGCAACCTCAATTCAGCTGCCTACAACTCATGAAGAAGTGTGAATCACCTCCCCCTCCCCCTCCCTACCCCCTTCCTAAGACCCATGGACAAGTGTAAACAACCCCCTGTCATCCTGCTAAAATTTCAAGGAACGGGAAGTAGGAGTGATTTGGTGGAAAACTGAAATATGTTTGGCCAAAAGGGGTTTGAAACCCGCGTCCTCGTATAAGTATTATGTATTTTTCGCTAATGTCACTAACAACTCGTACAAAAATCACAGATTCTGAAGTAGACTGATCACGTAATATACTACGTGGAGTCCCTCATATAAATATTATATGTTTGTATTATTTTAATTTATAATAATGCTTTTTAGCCACGTTGGGAGTTCGAACCCTCGACATTAGCGCTGTGCAATAACTTGGTTTATGCGAGGAGGTGTTTCTATATACAGTTGAATAAAGCCGAGCCCCCGTCCTCCGCCGGGATGCCCGTAGATGACGTTGCTGGTTGATTTCCAAAGTAATTATTTTTTAATCACATTCATATCTATCCAAAATTTATCTCCTCCATTTCTACATCATTTTAGTCAGATCTTCTTCTGTATTGACGTACGACACTACCTAGCTAGTACTGTAACATGTGTGTAACGAGTTTACTTTTCACTTTGTGTCAAACACTGATTTTACGAAGGGAAGTGATGTTCACTGTATAACAGGTATGCATCACAACTGGACGTTGCTTATTGTGTTAAATTTTGAATTTAAATTGTCACGGGGAATTTTATTAAAACTTCGCCGATCTTTGCTTTGTTTTTGTTGCCGAAATCGTTCCAAGTATTATACTTTATAGTAGTTTGGTCTGATCTAGTGTTTGCAGAATTGCTTCATCGTATATAGTGGCTGCGGAATTAAGCTCTGGAGTCACATCATTCGTATGCATTAAACAGGAGACTAATCAATATCGACAAAGACCTAGATAAATAGTAAAAAATTGTCGACCTGATAGGTCCACGTAAAGCCAAGAAGATTTTGTAAATATACCGCAGACAGTTAACTTCTGGCGAAAGATTAAAAAGTTTAAAACAAATGGACGTAAGGTTTAATAATAAGCTCTTTGTAAAAGGATGTAAGAGGTTTTGAATACAGCAGATAGATTCGTGTGCTTGTGTAAGGCATATTTGTGAATGAAGTCTTGGTGATTAATATAGTCATATGGACTGAGCGACACCAGTTGCGTTATTTTTACTTTGCTCCACTATCGGTAATACTTCATAGTCTGGATAATCGCTTATGTTTAGTAATGCCTGTCCACTATTATGTGTCTCAATCATTTCTCCATGTACTTATGGCTTTACGCCGCATCGACATCGAGGTCATCAGACGTCGGAAGAATAGACCCCTGCATTGGCGTGGAGTATTTTCGGGAAACGATGGAAAACCGGGGATTCGGACCGGCGCGGCGTCTTCCCGAATGCGAGGCCAGATCGTTAACCCCCATGCTATTTCAAACGGAAGACTGGTGTTGTTCCACAAACTGCATCCTTCATATTGGGGCACAGAGTATCTTCCACGTTTACGCAGTGTCTGCTATCGTCATGATCGCTACTTTTCTTTTC
This sequence comes from Vandiemenella viatica, assembly GCA_031002005.1. Taxonomy (NCBI): domain Eukaryota; kingdom Metazoa; phylum Arthropoda; class Insecta; order Orthoptera; family Morabidae; genus Vandiemenella; species Vandiemenella viatica. Next base: position 178,444,843 of record JARYHS010011408.1, read on the forward strand.
TTGTCAGTAGCTATATAAACAGTGAACAATTTCTGTATTTATTAATCTCATTTACCTCCCAGTAGTTAATATTTTAAGTCATTTCATGTCATTTTCTGACTTCAACAATGATTCAAATCATTTGCGTTACTACGTTTAGGCATTATCAGGTAAATTTTTATGCATGAAATAATAGAAATTTTGTGTTATCTTTAATTCGAAGTAAAAAGAATAGTTTAAATCTAATATCTGGTACTATGACATTATTTTGCTTAAGAGTCGTGATATTTTGAATTAGTTTTCATTCTAAATTGGTTTTGGAGCTTTATGGTTTCAAACAAATTAAATATTTTATACGGAGGCCGTATGAGTTCCTCTCACTCTACCGCAACCATAGATAATGCAAACAGAGCATCGCCTCCGATCAATCTACGCGCAGGGCAGGGGTGTTTTGAATTATATTAACAGCCTGTATCGCTCAGCCGCCGGGAAGGGGAACCATGCGGGCTGTTTGCTGCCCAGCCGTAGGACATTTAATAAGTGTGAGACCAAACAGTATCTGCCTGTAGGTGCATACTGACTCCCGAGCATACTCGAGGCGGGTTGCGTGCGGCAGGCGCAGCCATTCCTGGGACGGCACAAAATTTTGGATAGTGAATCACACGCCGGCAGATTTGTGGAGTACATCATCCTGTGTCACCACTCGTGGGAAGCAACACTTTCAATGAACCGTCCGCCGATCAATACATGTCTCAAATCCCGTCGTGGGAAAAATCAAACTGCTAACAGTCAATATACTTCAAGTCCACGCGTGGCATGGGCTAGTATTAGTTAGTAATCCAGCGATCATTGAGGTAGGAAGAGCTATAGGCGCAGTTGATTTCCTAAATTTTTCTGAAGTCCACAGGCAGTTACCATGGATACTACACTGGCCCTTTTATGTTTTTTTCAGCTTTCTTATTTCCTTCACGATTTCCTCGGTTTTTGGTATCTTCATTTCTAAGCTCGTTCTCTGAATTAGACCCTCCCGTTTCTGATTCATTGTTCCTAATGATCATGTGTTGCGTATTTGATTTTCCGAAAATATTCCAGATGTAATATATTAGTTGAATTGGAGTAAAAATCATAGAAATATTTCTGCTAAAATTTATCACGATCACATCACCGAGATGCAAGGATGTTTAAATGTGATACTTTACTGTCAATTAGAATTACCATGCTATCAACGTGGCCAACATTGCGACACATGGTGTGAGATTGGAACTAACTCTGTAGATGAAAATGTATATACGCAAACTTCGATCGGATGTTTCATGTCAGATTTACGAGTAACCAGTTTCAAAATTGAACCGGAATAACGAGAAGGTTGTTAGTATGCATCTGAACCGAACGTGGTGGGTGAACGGTTAACGTTCTTGCCCCTCGCATTCGGGAGGATGCCGGTTCGAATCCCCGTCCGGGCATCCAGATTTGGGTTTTCCATGGTTTCCCCAAATCACTCCAGGCGAATGCCGGGATGCTTCCTTTAAAAGGCCATGGCTGCATTCGTTCCCGTTCCTTGTCCCCAGTCCCATCCCGTCTCTAATAACCTCGATGTCGACGAGGCGTAAAGCCATAAGTAAAAAAAAAAATATATCCATCTGTCGAAGATCAAAGCTACCGTAACTAAGCAAAAGTCAGCGGGCGTTGACCTGACAGCTAATTAAATTTTGGAGTCGTTTGCGTTATTTAAGTACTATATATTAAAACAGCCTCAGACTCAGCACTTTTATGAAATTTATTTTAAGAATTATGTGATTAATTCTGGAATTGTGTATTTTTCGTGTGATTAATTGTGAATTCATGTATACTCGTCATGTAAACGAACATGGTTTTACGGAAAGAAATTGTGTAAATGATATGTAATACGATGAAGGACAGTATTATGTATGAAACATTAGTTAAAAGTTTATAATTGTAAGTGTTGATGTGAGCCATAATGTTCGCAGCACAATTCTCAACTGTTTGGACTGGTTATGTTGATAATTTTGTGTGTAAGTGCATGTAAACTGTATTAACTTCCATTTTAAGGTATTTACTAATTATTTTGAGTGATTTTGTACAATTTGTGATCGCATTAGTATGAACTTGATTGTCAAAGTATTGTTAGAGTTTGAGGAACGTCTGTCGGCGCCCTTTATTGCCTTCTAGATGTTTCTGTAGCGCTTATTTGAACGCGCGGGGATGGCGAGCAGAGTTAGTGGTAAGTCAGTTGTCAGAATTTTTTTTTTTGGTTCGTCAAGTAATTGTTTTTGAGTTTAATCGCCGGAATATTTCTGTTTGGACGAGGCGATTGCCTTATCCGCGTGTAATGTAATACGAAGCTCACAGAGGAATAAATATGAAGTGAAAAGTGGTTCGTCGCTGTTTTCAGTTCATTTAACTACACTCCTGGAAATTGAAATAAGAACACATTGACGCCGGTGTGTAAGACCCACTATACTTGCTCCGGACACTACGAGAGGGCTGTACAAGCAATGATAAAACGCACGGCACAGCGGACACACCAGGAACAGCAATGTTGGCCGTCGAAGGGCGTTAGCTGCGCAGCGGTTGGGCACCGCTGCAGTCAGTGTCAGCCAGTTTGCCGTGGCTTACGGAGCTCCATCTCAGTCTTTAACACTGGTAGCATGCCGTGACAGCGTGTACGTGAACCGTACGTGCAGTTGACGGACTTTGAGCGAGGGCGTATAGTGGGCATGCGGGAGGCCGGGTGGACGTACCGCCGAATTGCTCAACATGTGGGGCGCGAGGTCTCCACAGTACATCGATGTTGTCGCCAGTGGTCGGCGGAAGGTGCACGTGCCCGTCGACCTGGGTCCGGACAGCAGCGACGCACGGACGCACGCCAAGACCGTCGCATCCTACGCAGTGCCGTAGGGGACCGCACCGCCACTTCCCGGCAAATTAGGGACACTGTTGCTCCTGGGGTATCAGAGAGGACCATTCGCAACCGTGTCCATGAAGCTGGGCTACGGTCCCGCGCACCGTTAGGTCGTCTTCCGCTCACGCCCCAACATCGTGCAGCCCGCCTCCAGTGGTGTCGCGACAGGCGTGTATGGAGGGACGAATGGAGACGTGTCGTCTTCAGTGATGAGAGTCGCTTCTGCCTTGGTGCCAATGATGGTCGTATGCGTGTTTGGCGTCGTGCAGGTGAGCGCCACAATCAGGACTGCCTACGACCGAGGCACACAGGGCCAACACCCGGCATCATGGTGTGGGGAGCGATCTCCTACACTGGCCGTACACCTCTAGTGATCGTCGAGGGGACACTGAACAGTGCACGGTACATTCAAACCGTCATCGAACCCATCGTTCTACCATTCCTAGAACGGCAAGGGAACATGCTGTTCCAACAGGACAATGCACGTCCACATGTATCCCGTGCCACCCAACGTGCTCTAGAAGGTGTAAGTCAACTACCCTGGCCAGCGAGATCTCCGGATCTGTCCCCCATTGAGCACGTTTGGGACTGGATGAAACGTCGTCTCACGTGGTCTGCACGTCCAGCACGAACGCTGGTCCAGCTGAGGCGCCAGGTGGAAATGGCTTGGCATGCCGTTCGACAGGACTACATCCAGCACCTCTACGATCGTCTCCATGGGAGAGTTGCAGCCTGCATTGCTGCGAAAGGAGGATATACACGGTACTAGTGCCGACATTGTGCATGCTCTGTTGCCTGTGTCTATGTGCCTATGGTTCTGTCTGTGTGATCATGTGTTGTATCTGACCCCAGGAATGTGTATATAAAGTTTCCCATTCCTGGGACAATGAATTCACGGTGTTCTTATTTCAATTTGCAGGAGTGTATTTAATCCATTCAAAAACAATAGTTACAGGGCCACATTAAAGCATAGGCTACTTAGGCTGTAGCCTAGGGGCCCCGCACCACAAACGGGAGCTCACACCTCAAAAGAGAGGGTCTCGGAGCACAACCAGAGGGACCCCCGATGACCGGTTGGAGAGGTCTCCCTAGGAAAAAAAGGGTTGCTCATAAATTGTTATAACACTGCCGACAGGGGCCATATATAGCCTAGGGGTCCACAAAGCCTAAATGCGGCCCTGATTAGTTATTTAATCTTTGGGCGAAGGTAAAACCCTCTAGCAAACAAAGACAGTGAACTACAAATTGGAAGACGAAATGATTAAAGAAATTCATAAGTAATGGCGACAGGAACAATTAGTGAATTAACGAAGAGCGTATTAATATACCTAAGAATTTGTGCTTTTTTTAAGAGACTAGAAAGAGAAGTATTCCAAGAGTGACATGCATAACTGACTGACATTGTACTCAGCCAACTCTTCCGTTGCTTTTTCTGTTACAGGTGTGTACTCGGTGGTGTTCTATGGAGGCACAGCTGTTTTCCTATTTCTAGCATTCTCCTGCAGCTTCGCATGCGTTGCATACAGGTGAGTACATAAATTAAAATTACTCCAAACTGATTTTTAATGATTTTTTATCAGCCTCGTCAGTCCTTGTCCTGTCACGGACGTATGTGGTTTTAATGACGTGTCGTGTTGTTCGTAGTGAAATGATAATCTGTAACAACGGGGTTTACGTAGGGCATTGATACTAAAACTAGTTTAGTCACTAGCCAACATATTTTATTAAGTTAGCTGAATGACACACAATAAAAGCAGCGGCAGCCACATAACCAGCCTGGTGGGTGAACGCTTGACTTCAGTCTGGAGGACACGGATTCGATTCTCGTTCTTCATAGATCACCAGATTCACTGCACGTGAATACCTGAATCGTTTCTACAAAAGGTCATGGCCTAATTCCTTCACTTTCTTTACTCCTTCCCTAGTCTCTCCCTCGTTCTTCAGTGCTTTGCTCTCACAGATGGCCTAAACATCGTTGAGCCGTGGAGCACTAAAAACAGACGGGCCGCAAATATTGAAAAAGCCCTGTCGGTGTGATCTCGTTGGATTTTACGTAATACACTTCTGATCTACCCTAAAGTTATAAATTGAAGAGGAGTTGGCCAATCGATCTGAACATACATAAATTCTATAAGCGACGATCTTGTTATTGCTGTAGCCAGAGAAGTTGTAAATTATCACCACAAATTGTATTACATGGGGCAATAAGTATTTCATAACGCACGATAGTGTTAAAACGTTGTAGTTGTATATTAATGAACTCGACTTCTATGTTGTAGTATAACTTATTTTGTTGTTTCAATTAGGTATTTAATTAGTGATTCATTAATATTGCAAACTAATTAATAATACGCACCATTGAGCAGCAGTAACAAACTCGATTAAAAATAAATAGAAATAATCGTACGACTAACGAAACATATTAACCAGTTGGGTTAGCGGTGTGATGGCACAGTCGTTAAGACGCTAGCTTTTGTTCTGTTGTTTGGATAATTCCAGCCACGACAGAGGCGGATTGCGCAGCAAATCGGCACATCGTCATCAGGTCGCAAGACCACGCGAATTTGCTTATCAACTTGATTTTGTTTTATGGCTAGTTTGTAACAATCCCGTATGCCAGTGAAAATGTATGAAATGTTTTGAGGCATTTCTTGAAGTCTTGAACATGGTTTGGTATCAACAGGTGGGTTATTTATTTTATTATCAACTTTTTATTTTTTGCTTCTGGATTTACACCTTGTTGACGTCGAAGAGGTTATTAGAGACAGGCGAGAAAGAATTGAGCGCAAAGACTTTTTTTTTCTCATGGCTTTACGCCTCGTAGACGCCGAGGTCATTAGAGGCGGGAAAGGATTGGGGGCAAGTAACGGGAAGGAATTCTGTCATGGCCTTTTGAAAGAAACATCCTGGCACTCGCGTGGAGTAATATGGGGATACCATGGAAAACCCAATCTGGAGAGACGGTTGGCTATTTGGACCCACTTCCTTCTGAATGCCACATCAGAGCGTTAATGTTCGGTCAGAATGCTCGGTCAGTAGGTGGGGTCTGATTATAGTCCGTAAATGTTATTACTGTTAACTAATTCTTTTGTTTTTCTTTATACTCAAATTTTTTAGTTAATACTCTTGCCTTCCCTCTATCAGCCGTAGTGAATATTGTGTACTATGTTCATAGTTTTCTTTTTGGAGAAACCTTGTTTTTTTTTTTGCATGCTGTTGTCCTTTCTTTCATTTAACAGGTTTTACTGCAACTTTGCAAACATTGGAACTGATTGTATTCCTTAAAATTATATGTCAATAACTCAACGAGATCTAAGTAGTTTGAAATTTAATATTGATTAGCTCCCAGATCTGGAATCGAGCCCGCAGCGTGAGCGATAACACTCACGCCAGCCATTCGGACGCACGAGCGTTCAAATTATCTCCGGCCATCCAAATTTCGGCCCAGTCCACATGAATACCGGGCGGGTTCCTTCACACGGCCATGGCTGAATTTCATCCCGCTCTTCGCCGTCCATCCTCCCGACGGACCTTGGCGTCTACGAGCCATGAGACAACAGAAAAAAATATAAATTATTGCACTCTTTGAAACCTCTCACGTTCAAATCGGTGCTCTTAACGAAATACAACAATTTAATTTAATTGCAATGGAGCACACGCTCCGGTGGTAGTATCCCTACACTCCCATCTTCCCCCTTTCCTGCACCCACCTACATTTGCCCTCTACAAATTTTAACTTTAAATTCTTTCATAGTTTTCGGTAAATTATTCATCACTTTCCATGGTAACATATTCCCATCCCTGATACCCTTACCTAAGAAAGAGAATCTTCCCACACCCTTGTGCCTGAAATCGAGTGCCAGCTTGTGGTCATGGTTATCTTTTCCCTTCCATGCACTACTTTTCATACCTACACCAATATATTTCCATGTCTCATCATCAATATACGCCTTGTACACTCCCATGACCCTCATCATCATCCTCCTGTCTTGCAATGAATCCCATTCCAGCTCCTATCATATCTGTTACTGATTGCATTCTGCGATAATATCCAGAAACAAATCTAGCAGCCCTTTTTTGCACCCTCTCCAACTCCTGTATTTGATACGCAAATTGTGGGTCCCATACTACACTGCCATATTCGGGCAATGGTCTGACCAAAGTTTTGTAACCCAATTCCTTTACTTCTCTCGTACATCCCCACATCACTCTCTCCAACAAGTTCAGAATTTTGAAACCTTTTCCTACCACCTGTACAATGTGTCCTGCCCAGTTAAGCTTGTTATCAAATCTAATGCCAAGATATTTACATTTCAAGTATTCAGCAAGAAATTCTTTCCCCACCTTATATTCATAATTAACCTTTTGTTTTTTATTTGTGTATCTAATAAGCCGACTCTTCTTTGCATTTATCTTCATCCCATGTTTACCAACCCAACTAGATACCCTGTCTAGATCACCCTGCAACTGTTTACACTCCTCTATCGTTTTGATTCTTTTATATAGCGTTATATGCAAACAATCTAATTTCAGATAGTAAACAATCAACACAATTATTCATTAGAATAATGAATAGCAAGGGTCCCAATACGCTACCCTGCGGCACTCTCATTTTTACTACCACTTCTTTTGGAAATGACGCAAATAAGGTATGCGACTGTGTCTCCACAGAAGTAACATAATATGTGCGTTTAGTTAAAATGGCTGTTGGAACTTCGATCATGCCTGCAGGACTATATCTGGCCGTAAATCTGGAATGTAGAGTCCATAATAGTGTCGCGCCAATTGCAGTGCGCTGGAATTAGCTTTGTTATTCCCATGACCAGTCAGTCCCGTCCACTGACCGTTCCAGCTTTCCAAGACTCGGTGGACAAACGAAGGCTCGGCATTGCAGACATAGCGTCCGTGTCGTGTTACAACAGAGGAAAAGGGACAAGCTCGTACGGCTAGGTAACTCTAGAAACTACACTGTATCAATGACAACTGTCAACATTTGGTGTCTGAGCCGTCATAGATATGATGTGTAATGTGTATGAGTTCAACAAACATATGTAACAGAAGTATTACAATCCAGCACGCAGTGTAATGGAAACCGCACGAAACCATGAATACACATTTAGTGTATTATGATTTATATGGAGGCTGCAAATACATGTTACAGCTTATAAGGGTTATTATTAATATACAGCATTGATAGCACTTTAATGACATAACTGATATCACTCTTATGCTTGATTGTAAATAACCAAAATCAACCAAATGTTTAGGAGAAAGATTGTTTCGCTTTTCTGAAATGATGAAACCAGTGCTTCTGAAAAGCCGCTGGCTTGCAACGCTTATATTGTAGCAGCTATTCATAACGTGGTCATTTTACAGCTGTTCTTTCCTCCGCAAAGAGCACATTTGGAGCCCGGAACAATCGCCACAGAAATTTGGTTCAATCTATCGATTTTTACTTTGTATTTAACAGCGGTCTTTTAAGTATCCAAATTTCCTTAATCGTATACAGTATTATAATATGATACAACAGCACGTAGAAAATAACAAGAAGAAGAAGAGACATTTTTATTGTTTCAGCTGCTTCAGTCTTCGTTAAAGCGGGGTCTTTAGCGGTTTTAAGATTGCGGTGCAATTCGTGCCTGTTTTGATTGTACCGAGCGAGTACCAGACTTGCTTTTGTCACCATACAACATCCGAAAAATAGACCGAGCCTACTGTACAGCTCGAGCTTACGTCCGGGCTTGATCCTCTGTACTGTATTTATGGCATTTGACCGGCAGAGATCGCGCTGGCAGTGATAAGCCGAGGAGCCTATACAACGTCTGCGCGTCTCTAGTCTATGATCATTGGTCATTCGATGTAAAAAAATTCTGATTGTATAATCATTTACTCTTCTGAGTAGGAAGTAATGAACAGTATCATAATCCTGGGAACCGTGCGTTGTGGATGAGCAATAACACTCCGACCTGGCATTCGGGACGACATAGGTTCGAATCCTCGTGCGGCCATCCAGATTTCGGTTTTCCATCCGAAATCACTCCAGGCGAATGTCAGGATGTTTCCTTCAAAAAGTCGTGACCGAATTCCTTCCCTTTCCTTGCACCTAGTACTTTCTTACCTCTAATGATCTCGAAGACGACGAGGCGTAAAGCAATAAGCAAAAAAAGAAATGCATCCTGGAGGGCCCAAGTTCGGTTCGCGGAAAGGCCATGAAAGATTTGGTTTTACTTGCTTTCCAGCCGAATGCCAGTGGGTTAATGCATTACAGAGCACTTTCAGTACGCATGTTGAATGGCAGTTTTTCTCTAGTCTGCCGTGTTCGACACACGATTGCTGTAAGATCTACCATTAACAAAGGTTACTAACAAATACTGAGCAAAGTCGCGCCCACATTTTTACCTCTCTCGAAAAAGTCAGTAGAACTATGCGTATTACATGACACTTGTTCAAATCGAGAAGAAACCGAAGAATTTCCTCTAAGCTGAACATCCAGTAAGGCCTACTCATATTGCTTCAAATGAGTACTTGAGAGATGATCAGCACGAGCAATGAGGCGACGAGGACTTTGGTGTTAATACAGGAGAAGACTGTGAACAACTGCAGGGTGACCAGGATTGAGTATCTAAATGGGTAAGTCAACATAGGATGAAGACAAATGCCAAGAGAGTCAGCTTATTATATACACAGATTAAAAAAATAAAGGTTTTTTATGATTATAGGGTGAGGTCACAACTGCTTTTTCAAGGCTTGAGCTGTAAATGTCTTGGCATAACGTTTCACAATAAACTCAACTGGGCAGAACACATTGAGCAGGAGATAGGAATTGGTTAAAAAATCCTTCATTTGCTGGAGAGGCTGATGAGAGGATGTACCAGAGAAGTTAGGGAATTGGGTAACAAAACTATTAGTCCGAGAGCTGGTCAAAATTTAGGATAGGTATTTGAGGTACCGTGAAAATTTGTGTAACACTTCTTTTGTAATTTCTGAGTACAAAATCGAAGACCTGGTTGAAGGATAGTGAGACCTAGTCAACCTTTGAATTTTTAACTACAATTAACTTTATTTACAGAAAAAGGCCTCTGAGGCATTTTGAAATTTTAAAACCTTCAAATTTAGTAGGTAATAAAATTAAAGACAAGTTATCAAGATTGTTTAGTAGGGCTTAACATTTTGCCAGGCTGTTTCAAAACTGTATTTCTTAAATTTTGAAAAATGTATTTGAAGCATGCTGAGATTTACACACGATAATATTTACACCTAGAAATAAATAATTCTGAAAGTAGGGGCGATTTGGGTGTGAACTTAATCCTGCCAAGTGATCGGGAATGTTACACGATAGCGCCAGTGAATTGTATATTGGCGGCCGGCTGATTTGAAACGTGTTTCGGTCCGATTGGCTCTCGCCAGAGTACGTGACTCATATCAAGCATACGGTTGTTTAAAAAGATTTTGGCGCAGTTAAAAGATTCTCATTCATAGTGAAACATGTGTAGTTATAAAAGTGCTATTTTGTTTATGCACATATAAATAAAATATTAATATATACATTTATCATGGAAGCTAAACATATAGTTTGTGTTATTTGCTCAAAAAATAATGGATGAATTATTGTTTTTACTGAAAAAACTTTACAAAAAAGTTGTGAAGTGTTGGAAATTCGGCAAAGACATAGGTTAAAATATAAAGATGTTATTTTACCATCCAGTGTTAACATAAAAGAGGGTTATCACTCATCTTGCTACAAAAATTTCTTTGTTATAATGAAGAAATATTATGATGAAAACGCATCACAAAAATCCTATTTACCTGCTTCTTCATTAGGTATACTTCAATTTTACTTTTTACTATCCATAATAAAAAATATAATTACAATATCTTAAGACTAATTATACCGTCTATAGGATATATGTACGTATACTATTGTTTAATTTTTTTCTGTAACATAAATTTTACAGATATTTCATTATCCAAAGAACGTGCTGCCGGTCAGCAAAGTATGGGTGAAGCATCAGCATCTTGAGACAACGTTAGGTTTAGTAATATACAATTTATTGCTGAGTTACCAAGCATACATTTAAAAGAAAATCATTTAGAAGATTTTAAGGATTCGAGAAATCAAGATGTTTGTATTTTTTGTGGCAAGATTTTCAAAAAAATACAAAGGAAGACGCCTATTTCTTAATGCTCTCGATAAGGAGGTTTTGAAAAAAATCTATAATGCAGTACGAAGTTTTTATCAAGGATACTGAATTTTATAAAAATAAAAGGTCATTTTTAAAAATTGAGAAAGTATCAAGAAAACTCGGAAACGAATTACCACAAAAATGTAAACCCACATCAACAAATTTGCTGTTTTGTTAATAAAAACATTCTTCAAAATAAAACATTTTACTATTTCAGTTCATTATGTAATACTTATTTGGATATAATTACAACCATTGCTACAAAGAAAGGTGACAAATACGATAGCACATTCAATAAAGAATAAGAAGAATCCAAAAGAAAAAATATATTTTTGTACCTACATAATTATTTCATCAAAATGAATTTATGAAGGAATTTTAATTTTGTGTTAATTTATTTTTCATTCCTTTATACAGTACACAGAGGATAAATAAAAATATTGTACATTTTATTTGCAGAAGTACGTACATCATATATCAATATATTTCATTTAATGTCGAACATATGAAATTTTTTAAAAAAAGTAAAAAATAGGAATGAGAATCATTTCACTCCTCCAAAAACTTTTTAAACAACTCCATGCTTGCTATGAGTCACATGATTTGGCGAGAAGCAATCGGACCACAGCACGTTTGAAGTCAGCCGGCCGCCAATATACAAATCACTCGCACTATCGTATAACATTGCCGATCACCTGGCAGGTTTAAAGTTCCACCCAAATAGCCTGTCTTTTCTGGGTGTAAATATTATCGTGTGTAAATCTCAGATTCTCAAATTCATTTTTCGAAGTTTAAGAAATACAGTTTTGAAACGGCCTGGCAAAATTTTAAGCCCGAGTAAATAATCTGGCTTATTTATTTTTTATTTTATCACATACTTAATTTAAAGGTTAAAAAATTTCAAAATGCCTCAAGGACGTATTTTGTAAATAAAAATTTTCAAAGTTACAAATTCAATGGTTAACTAGGTTTCACTGTCCTCCAGTCAGGTCTTCGATTTTGTAATTAGAAATTACAAAAAAAATTTTCTACAAATCTTCACGGCGCCTCAAATAACTACCCTAAATTTTTAAAAACTCTCGGACTATGTGGTAAGGGGACATCCATAAATTACGTGAGGTGAAATGGGGGAGGGGGGGGGTCCGGCGAAATCTCACCAGATCTCACCAGGGGGGAGGGGGGGGTCTACGGAAATCTCACGTGAGATTTTGCGAAAAATTTGGGGACAGTAGAGCCAAAAAAAAGGTCTACAATTTGCGCCAAAGTCGATTTTAGGAGGGTATTTCGTCAAAAAAGTTAGGGTGTGACCTAAAAAAAAAAGGTCTACAAACGTTTCCAGGGCGATTTGTGGGGGGGGGGGTTCTCACGGACTAGATCTCACCCCCAGAGGGGGGGGGGGTCCGGCCAGATCTCACGAAATCTCACCAGGGGGGAGGGGGGGTCCAGAAATCCGGAAAAACGCCTCACGTAATTTGTGGATGCCCCCTAAGACCATTACTTGAATATGGTGGTGTAGAGTCGGTGGTTTTGCAAAGAAGCGCAGCTATATTTGTTTGTGGTAATTATCGCAGGACCCAGGGAAGTGATGACCATGACCACAAGGTGGCACTCAAGTCCATGCATAAGGGAGAGGGAAAATTTTCTTTTGTGAGTAATGGAGTCAGGGATTGAAACAACTTATTAAGTGAAGTAATGAATAATTAATCAAAAACGCTGAAAACATCGCATTTGTCCTTTGAGAAAAATTAATGCAAGCTATACCGTCTGACAGCACTGGATATTAAAGCTGTTTTTATTATTGCCAATATGGAAAGCACATCCTTGAAGGAATGTGTTCCATTAATAAAGCAGTCTTCCGTTTATAATTTGGCAACTCTGCCATGACTCATAATAATGACGGGAAGTGCAGCGGTATATTGTGCCGTTGGTTCCTTTCTAACAATAATGTACCGATACAAAGAGCCATTATCTGCACACAAAATGTCCTGAAAACAAGTTTGCGTGCTCGATCATCAGTTATACTGCCAAATCTGTAAAATTGGTCTCTCTATATAATTGGCGGACCCCTTATCACATTGAGCTCAATGGCGGTAAAATGAAAGATCTGAACACATGAAATTGGCCTCGCATTCGGGAGGACGGCGGTTCGAATCCCCGTCCGGGCATCCAGATTTGGGTTTTCCATGGTTTCCCAAATCACTCCAGGCAAATGCCGGGATGCTTCCTTAAAAAATGCCATGGCCGAATTCCTTCCCATTCCTTGCCCCATCCTTTCCCGTCTCTAAAGACCTCGCTGTTGAGAGACGTAAAGCAGTTAAAAAAAATGAAATTCTCATAATTACCTCCACCACTTCGGAAAGATTTCCTCAGGCGCCAGTGCGAAACAATTGAGAACAGTTCTGCATCTAGTATTATTACTTTTACACCGTCTGCCGCGGTGTAGGATAGGATGTAGTATGACAGTGAAACACTGACGAATAACCTAATTGGTAGGAGGTCCTTGAGCTATCGTAGTGCATTATATTAATTTATGTATTTTTTTTAATTCAATAAATATTTTCAAAAAAAAAAAAGACATTTAAAACAAAATGTGTAAAAAAAAAAAAAAAAAACAGTTGGCAGTGATTGGGGACTGCCGACAGAAGCGAATACTTTAAACTGTGAATATAAGTGCAACACGTCATACTTTGCCGTGGAGCCTACTTTCTTCTACAGCCCTTGAGCTGCAGAATTCTTTATTGAAGTTTTTGCCTGTTTGGCATTTCCTTCATTTTCTCGTAGGGTGTTTCGATTAAGGAGTTTCTCTGTATTTATTTGTCATTTGCTGTGGGCTCATTTAAATTTGTCCATAGGATTGATATTATATTTTTGGATTTGTTATTTGTTGCTCTCTATTGAAGTATGTAAAGCGGTCTTTTGTGCGGTCCTAGATTCACGTCATATTGGGCGAGTGTATTTATTGTCGGATTTGTATTTGTTTCTGCATTATTGTAGAAAGTGGTTGCCAACTTCCGGTATCTATCTTTGCAATTTCAGCTACCTGGTGTAGTTGATTAGTCGGGAACATTATTGGAAGGTGAATAGCTCTTTTCAGCGCTTTATTTTGTAATCTCTGAAGAGTGTCCAAATGTGTTGCAGCTGCGTATGCCCAAACTGGGGAAGCGTATTCCATCAGTGGTCTCACAAGCGACTTATATAATTGGATTCCAGTTCTACTGCTGAGGGTGCTGGTGTGGTTGAGGACTGGATATAATTCTCCCAATCTGCGCTGTACCCTTTGTCGAACCTCTTCAACGTGAGCCTTCCATGTCAGCTTGGTATCTAGAGTGACGCCTAGATACCTGGCTGTATTCACCCAAGGGATTCTTTCATCAAAAAGTTCCAGTCTAGGTCTAGGTGGCATTCTTCTTTTTGTTAACCAGATGGCCACGTCATACTTATAGCGTCGTCCAGAGCATTTACTGCTTTATCTTCTTAAGCAGGGTTTGTCTGTTGACACTTCCTTCAAACGTTAAAAGGTCAGTTCCATTACTTTTGATGTGTCTTTTGGTTTGCTTGGATCTATTTTTAGTTTTATGCCAATATAGACAGCGGTCTCTTGTGCTTGTCGTACAATGTGTATTATTGCCCTAAGTTGGCAATTAAGGGATTGTTTGAGTTTCTGGATGCTCGGTAAAAAGATCTTGTAATCTGTGCGATTCTTTCTTCGAACAACGGAATACCTGCGGCTTCGTGCAGGTCAGCTGTGGGAAACCGGGGAGGCACATTTAGTGCTCGCCGAAGCGCACGATTCTGCATGGTCTGCAGCCTTTTTATCGCGGACCTGGAGGCGTAGCCCCATACGGGACACGCGTACTCAATTTCCGGTCTTATCAGGCTGCAATATACGCTCACTCCGGTATTGGCTGCCAGTGCACTGTCCGTATTTAGAATAGGGTACAGCTCCCTCAGCCTCGTAGCAGCTTTGAGTCGGGACTCCTCAATGTGACGCTTCCATGTGAGCCTGGAGTCAAGCGTCACACCAAGGTATTTTACAGTGGTTGACCACTCGATGTCCTCTCCGTGAAGTCGTAGTTTTGTTGTCTGGTTGCGCTGGCGATCACGTTTTCCCAGACGTCTCGTCAGCATTATTGTTTGGGTCTTGGTCGAGTTTATGGTAATCCTCCACCGCCTGGCCCAGGCTTCAGTTTGTTGAAGTACTTGTTGTAGACGGTGAATGACAGCAGCTTTACATCTATGCGCGGTGAAGAAGGCCGTGTCATCCGCGTATAGGGCTGTGCGAACCGTTGCTGGAGCAGGCATGTCAGCAGTATACAGGTTGTACAGTACCGGCCCTAGTACTGACCCTTGCGGCACACCTGCATTGATTGGGCGGCGAGAAGATAGATCATTCCCAACTCTCACTCTGAAGGATCTTCCAGTGATGTAACTCCTTATTAGCTTCACAAGCGGGCCGGGGAGTCCCTGGTTGTAAAGCTTATAAAGTAATCTGCTGTGCCAAACGGAGTCAAATGCTCGTGCCACATCTAGTAGAACTAGCGGACAGTAGCTCCGGTGGTTGAATGCGGTGGTGGCGCGCTCGACTATGCGCATGATCTGCTGAGTGGCGGAGTGACCCCTCTGGAAACCAAACTGGAACTCCGGAATGATGTTCTCTCTGCGGATGTGTTCTTCCATCTTCTTGAGAAGGAGCCACTCAAAGACCTTGCTTAGTGATGGGAGGAGGCTTATGGGCCTGTAGTTTTGGGGGAAAGTGCCGTTCTTCCCTGACTTATGTACTCCGATCACCGTTGCCTGCTTCCAGCATCGGGGGTAGTGTTGAGTGCGTAATATACAGTTGAACAGCTCGATTATGCGTTCTATTGCTGGAGCTGGAAGGTTTTTCAGCAGCCTATTTCCCAGGTTATCATTTCCAGGTGCCTTTTTGATGTTTAATCTGGAGATGATTCGGCGAACTTCTTCTGCAGACACCTCGTCGATCTGGTAGCCGTCGTCATCAGCGGTTAGGAAGCGCCGCAGTCTTCTGCGGATATCCGCAGATTCTTCCTCGTCGTCGTCCTGCGCAGGCCGAAACTGTTTCTCAAAGTGGTCGGCTAGGGCATTGGCCTTGTCTTTGTCGCTGAAGACTAGTCCCCTCTCGCCATGTAGCGGGGGCATTCTTGTGCGCTTCTTGGTGAACCGGCGGGTCTCCACCCACAGATTACCGTCGGTCACGTTCAGCGACGCCAGGCGAGCGGCCCATTCTCTGTTGCGGTGTTCCTGGAGACTCACCTTCAGCTCGCGCTGCAGGCGATTTAGGAGGCGCCTGGTGTTGGGCTGTCTCGTAAGCCTCCACTCCTTAGCCACTCTGTTCTTATGTCTAATCTGAGCCAACAGATTTGGTGGTAATTGACGTGACTGTTGTCTTGTCGCGGGAGGAGGCGTCGCAGAGTTCGCTGCGTCAAGGATGACAGATGAGACCTGTTTTATAGCCGCCTCAATTTGCCTCTCGTCTAGTGGGCGCAGGCGCTGGATGGATTCTGAGACTTCTTCGCGGAACCGTTCCCAGTTTGTACGGTTATAATTAAATTCATTTGGAACAATTTGTCTCCATGATCCAACGTCGATGCTCATCATGACTGGAGAGTGGTCTGATGAGAGCCTGTTCATGGTGGTTGCTGAGACGAATCCAGCGATGCCTCGGGTGATTACTATGTCAAGGACATCAGGGCGGCTGCCACTCCAGGGGTGGTGGGTCGGCTCGTCCGGGCCCCAGACGTGGAGATTGTTCCTGGTACTCATTCCGTATAGCTGGTTTCCCGCTGGATTGCTGACTCTTGACTTCCATGCAGGATGTTTTGCATTGAAGTCGCCTCCAATGATGAGCTTACCCCTAAGGGTGAGCAGCTGGCGGATATCATCTTCAATTGGTGCTCTTCGTGGCGGTCTGTATGCTGAGACGACGGTGACCGGTCCCGATGTGGTTGTCATTTCGATTGCTGTTGCTTCGATTATTTGCAGAGGTGGAGTGTGTACCGTGTGGTGAGGGATGCCTCTTTTAATGTATATGGCCACTCCTCATCCCGCAGTGGGTCTGTCATGACGGTAGCACAGGTAGTTGGCTACCGTTGCTCTAAGATCAGGTTTTAAGTGAGTTTCGGCTACTAGACATATGTCTACGTTCTCTTCCCGTAGGAATTGCCGAAACTCACCGAGTTGTTGGAAAATGCCGTCGGCATTCCATATGCATATTGATATGCCATCTATGTTAACTCTGTCTATGACTGGCGTGGGAATTCTGTGGAAGGTCAGCTCGGTGAGCCGTCGTTATTGCGGATTTAATGTCCGCGGCCAGTTGATCGAACTTTGTCAGTAGTGTCGTTAAAATTGTCAGAAGTGACCCAACAATGTCGAAAAGACGATCCATAGCTGCTCCTCCCTCGTTGCTTAGTGTGGGGAGGTGGATAGTGCTGTTGGTGGTTTTGCCTTGCTTGAGTGGGCAAGCCTTGAGTTTCTGCCGCTTTTGGCAGTGGTTCTGTAGTGTCTCGCGACTGGCTAGTAGATGCCTCCGCGTAGGAGGTCATTGGAGTTATTTCTTTGACGGTTTGGTGTTGTTCTTCTTCTTATTTGGACCTTGTGCCTTTTCCTGCGGGATTTGGTGCTTTGGTGGCATCTGAGATGTCTTGGGTGACTTCTGAGATGTCGTGGAGGTTGCGTTATTGTCGCCTCGTCGTGGGTTGTTCCGTTCTGTGGTGGGTTTGTCAGCCGGTGGCTGGGTGTTCCCGGAATCCTGTCTTTTCTTTTCCTCACGCTGCTTTTGCGCGTTGGCAGCCTGTTCTGCAGCGACCCCGCGCTGCCTGTCCCTTGCCCGTTTGAAGGCCATGCAGCCTTTATAGCTGGCCACATGCTGACCACCGCAATTTGCACATTTGGGACTGCCCTCCCCCTTCTTTAGAGTGCAGTCATTTGAGAAATATGCTCCTGCACACTTTACACACTTTGAGGGCATGTTGCAGTGGCGGGCGACATGTCCTAGGGCCTGGCAATTGAAAAATTGAACTGGGCCATTGGAGGATCTCAGTTTTTCAACAGAGATGCGCAGTGACATAAGAGACCCCAGTTGAAAGATTTTTCTATTTTGGGGCCTGTCTGGCATGACCACCAAAAAGAGTGGCATAATGTCTGAAGTGCCAGGTCTCTTCAGCTGGGCCACTGTACGTATGTCAAGTCCGAGATCTTCAAGCTCTTCCTTGATGTCATTTGTTGGTAATGTTGAGGGCATCCCACGGAGGACGACCTTCAGTATCTTCTCAGCAGCAGAAGGGAAGGTATAATAGGGTATGCCCTTCCTCTGCAACGCTGCGGTCACCTTAAGGTAGTGGTCGGTCGAACTGAAGGTTTGCTTAACCTTGTCGCCTCCGGCCGACTTCGCTTGGAAGGGTTGATTTTCCAGAATGCCTTTGATCATTTGGTACAGTTCCTTATAACTGTTTTGAAATTGTACCACAATAGGAGGAATCAAATGCTTTGATTGTTGCTGTTGTCCCTGCTGCTGTTGTTGTTGTATATGCTGTTGCTGCTGCGGCTGCTGTTGTTGCTGCAGCTGCTGTTGTTGCTGCTGCTGTGGCCATATTTGCTGCTGCTGCAACTGCTGTTGTTGCTGCTGCTGCTGCTCCGGTCCTTCCTGTTACAGCACATCATATCGGTTTCTGAGTTCTATTCTGCTGGGGTCTAGGGTCGGAGGAGGCTTGCTGGTGCGACGCGCCTGCGTGAACCCTTCGCCGTCCGGTTTATCTCCGGCTGAGCTCGTTTTTCGGTTTTTGTTCGTGGATGTTCCACGAAACTGAAGTGTTGCGGATGGTTCTGGGAAACTGAAGGCACCGATGATTTTCTTCTTTACCGCCTTTTTGTCTTTGCTGGTCGTGGCGAGCTGCGACACAGGGATGCTGATTTTAGTATGACTGGCTCTCTTCTCACTCCTCGACATCTTCGCTTTACCACCGAGGAGCGGTGAGGTGCACCGCTTAGTTGCACGGGAGTCGAGTCCGTGGGCAGGCCCGGTTGTGGTTTGCGTTGTGTGAACGGTGTCAGCTGTATCCATATTCGAATCCAAGTTTGGTTGCCAGGTCGTCGTACCATGTTGCGTAGCCGTCCTATTCATATCCGTTGCCAAGTCCGTTTCCGTTCCTTACAAGGTTTTCAAGAATAAATTCCTACTACCATCATAGATGATACCCTTAGTTTTTGATACACGTGTTAGCTATTAAATGAGATTTAATTTTACCTTTTTATGTCGATTTAAATCATAATTGATATGACTACCTATACGCGATGTGAAACTCAGTTTATTAATAGCAATTCAACAACGATATTATTGCCGCGAAATAGCGACCAGAGATATTAGAAATAAAGGTTATGTGCACAGTTTAACACATACGCTACTGCTATGAAATTAATTGCCATAATACAGTCATAAAGTTTGTTTTTCGTAGCATTTTATTCTTACTAAAATGTGGAAAAACATTTCGGTTGAAAAAACGTGGAACTACGAGTACTTTCCATAACCTGTCCCTAACGAAAGTAACATTTAAGAAACTTAAACTTCTCATGGTCTTTGCTGTAACGTAACTGCGTTGTTAGATAAAACGTAATAGTCTGTGGTGGAAGTAACTGCACAAACATACGAAGAGCAGGGATAAAAAAAATTAATGTGAGGCAATCATACAAAGTTTAACTTTACATGTGGCTTCTTGTTTATTTACTACCACTAGATGCAGAAATTCATGTAAGGAGAAGTGTATTCGATGTTTACGTTATATTATCTGTATCAGTTATAAAAACTAGGTTAGAATATAACCTAAGAACTTTTTTTGGCAGAGGATAAGAAACAATGAAGTTTATTAAAAACTAAGAGAAAGTTTACACGAAATGTACGAACCGCGGAATGTATCACTCAAATCAATGACAGTTATCCATTTTTGATATTATAATTTCCGTTATTGAAAGTAAAATGCATTTATTTAAATACATCATAGTCAAATACTCCGATAATCTAACCACAGTATGGTACTCATATCACGAAAATATTATAAAAAATGATCGTTACTCGTTTTTCCTTACAAGATTTTCCAGAATAAATTCCTACTACCATCATAGGTGATGGCCGTCGTGATTCATATGAGGGTAATAGAAGCTATGATTTTCGAACGCAATATTAGTGGAGGTTGTGGTTAAGTTTACCAGAATCGCAACTGACACATTTTGACATAATCCACTCTGAAATCAGTTTTACAAACCATTTAAACTGCTTTCATAAGCGCCATGTTACTGAAGGTATTAATTATGTGGGCGGAAGTAGTTCCATATTTATCGAGTTGAATTGTGCCTAGACCTGGAATAAAACTGATATTACATTGATAACAAATTTTTTTTATTCCTAATTTGCTTTTAATATCACTGTTTGTATACTTCCGTCGTCATTAATTCAGTAGAAGTTACTACTGTATTGCTATGTGAACTGCAAATGAAATATGTAGAACATACAAAATCAAGGCCATTAGCATTATGTAATAACAATTCCGTATAACCAACTGCCAAAAACTGAAATGCCAGAAAAATGCGATAAAACCATCATTTTTGACGGGCTCAAAGCTAGTACTAAATAATAGTAATTCCATGTGGTCGTAACGAAGTGGTGACAGGGTTTCTATTGGCTGCGCATCCCGGCCTTCTCTCAGCCAACTTAAACTAACTCGGTAGCTGTACCATGTGCAGGAGAATTGTAATTTAACGTGGAATGTTAGCCACGGAACTGTTTTAGGGTACTTCACATTATACAGCAAGTTGTGCCAGAGTTGAAAATCGGGTTGAGGGTCTTCGAAAATCCCCACCGAGTCAGGGATTCGAACCGCGGACCTGTCGTTCCCCACTCAGACACCTTAGCCACTGAGCCACCAGACAGGAATTCTCTTAAAATGGTGACGCGAACTCATAACGTTTTTACCCATCCAAAAATCGCCTTAAGAAGTTTTCACCTCAAAAACTAAAACTCTAACTTAGTCCACAACCCATAGGTTGGTCGAATCTTCCCGAAGGAAATGTAGGAAGCTATATTATGGAAGAGGCAGAAAAGCCAATTTCTTTCCTCAGCGGCCTACAGTTTAACGTGGAATTAGAACTACGGAAGGTCCCGGCGTAACTTATATAATGAAATACAACTCCTAAAAATTCCTGCTCACCACGGGATTTAAACGTGCGACCGGAGAGATAAAATTTCGGAACTAAGCGTCTTAACCGCTGAGCTACCAGACCGCCTTGTTTTGAAGTATACGTGTGCTAAGTACTATCAAAATCGGATAAAAACTGTGGGTTTGTACGAACAACGTTATCAGAAATTAAGGTGATGGGGGAAAAGGAGGAGAGGGTTTAGGTTTTTAGAAATAAAACGTAAACAGTACTTTTCTATTTGTTTTACAGTTTACACATGCAAATTTCATTCAAAATCAGATAAAAATTGTGTGTTCAAAAAAGCGTCCAACGCGCATATTATATGCGAAATACGTCATAGCATGTTGGTCATGCGAATTCATAGATTTACCCTCAGTCTTTCACTTCGACAAAAATAACACCATACAGTGTTTTCGATAATTCATTTGTCACCAAAAACGCCGAAAGAATTAAAAATTAAAAATTTATAGACGACAAAAGTAAACGCCGAGTAGTTCCTAAACAAGCACTTTGTATAATGGACTCGGCGGGAATCTGTATACAGAATACTTGTGGGATTTCTGTGTAATAAAACAACTAGGAAGCCATCGCCTACGCTCGCGGACATTAGCCGCTCGGATAAGCAAGGGGCATGGAGTGGCAGGCTTTAGCCGTTAGTCATGGTCTCTCGCACGCCTGATCCTCCGTCGCCCACAAACATGCGGGAATGTTCAAAGACACGGCTGCTCGGTTACCCCGTGACGGACCAGACCGTCGTGTGTGCGAAGGGTGGATCGGAGGGAGGACGGGAACCGCCAATATACCTGTACGCTTTCGGGCTCCCTAAGACTTTCATCCGGTCGAAATTCCTAGAGGCCGTTTGAAGAGTCAGTTGTCTGACATGAGCTCTTAAGGCGCGTTCCCACGATCCCTTGTAACGAAGGCGAGACTGGACGGGACGAATACTCAACCACACGCCATGGGAACAGGGCCGCCTCTGCTAGCGGAGACGAGACGCAGCTACCCACTCTGAGTCGGTAAACATCACAGGCGTGTGTAGTGGTGCGCTGTTGCCATCGGTTTGCAGCAGCTGTGCGCACCTGTTCTGTTGTTGTAAAGTGCTCTGTGCTAAACGACACTAGGAAACGTGGTTTGGAGATGGCGGCGAGGTAAGCTAGGACTAACCTGCGGCCCGCGGTCGTCCCTACACTTCGGCTAATGAGGTCCCGTAGGAACGCGCCTTAAGAGGCAAGTTGTTTTGTGTGCAGCTAGCTATATTTTATGAAAAAGGAAGTTAAAACGTAAAATACATTCAGTTTGGTGTAAAGATTGGTAAACAATTGCAAGAATTAATGGCAAATGAGCCAGGCGATTAGAAGAGTTATCTCCCTATGGATCAGAAACTTCTACCAAATTACTAAGTATAGTTGAACCTCGATTGACGAAACACAACAAGCGAATGAGTGAGTGCTTTCGGCCATATGACCACTGCAACACTGAAATTTTTGGCTGCTGGAAGACCATACCAAGATCTTAAATTTTCAACTTGAATTTCAATTCAATCTTTGGGACATATTATACCTGAAATCTGCAAAATATTTTACAAGAAACTCAGCAATGATTATATGAAGGTAAATATATGTGAACATATATATGGATGTTCGTGTATGTGAGTTTTTTAGATTTCGATATCGTTTGACCAATCACCAAGGAGAAAGTTTCTGACCAAAAAATATTTTAAAAAACCATCCCCTCTCTTTATTTCCCTTATTTTTTATACAAACCAACAGTTTTTATACGATTTCGATGGAACTTTGCACACGTATACTTTAGAACAAAGAAAAAAATATTGTATACATTTGGTTTCCAGAAACCCAGCCGCCCTCCCCCTTTCAACCCTCTTAATTTTTTCCAATTTTTTTTTTACAAATATACTTTCATAGAGATATATATAGTGTATACATATAACTTTAAATTTACTTGTTCAAAAAAATTATTGTATTGTTAGTTCATTTTAAGCACGGAAAAACAGCAAATGGAATTTTACACTGTTAATAGTTATTCCAAAATATACTCTCATGAAAGCAATTTTTAAAACATATTTATCTCCGTAATGGTATATACATTACAAAACATTCCATGTCTTAATGTTATTTCTCGAACCGTTTGATGTAGCCATTATAAGGTGGTACAATTTGCAGGATTATTCTCGTGGTGATTACTTACCGTGACTGTACACTTGTTGATGCATAAGACGTAGACGAGTTGTTTTAAATACTATGTTTTTCTAAAGCT
The DNA here is from genome assembly GCA_031002005.1 of Vandiemenella viatica. Classification (NCBI taxonomy): domain Eukaryota; kingdom Metazoa; phylum Arthropoda; class Insecta; order Orthoptera; family Morabidae; genus Vandiemenella; species Vandiemenella viatica. The sequence goes on from JARYHS010011408.1 coordinate 178,468,408, forward strand.
AAAACGTATTAATTTTTCATACGCCACATTTTTTAAATTTTTGTTTAAGTATTCCCTACAATTTAATTTCCATAAACATGGGAAGGTCTCGTACAATTTTGTGAAGTCAGTTAAGAAACCTTTCTCAACAAACTGAGTGTCCATTCTAGCAGAATACGTGTCATACCAAGACGTATTATAAGACTGCGAGTAAGTGGCGATTGAAAGGTCGCAAGCAATACGCTTGGATTGTTCCGGGGAAACCCTGGTGTATCAGTCGCCCTCTAAGTAGAAGTATTTGCGATTTTGCGACGAACCCGGCCCCCCGCATTCCAGGACTGTCGTTTTTCCCTACAGTGTATGTGCGGCTACCGTATTGTGACACGGCCGAGAGGACATTCGACAGGGAAAGTAGTAGCGGAATGAGGAAGGCTTTCTCGTATGGCACAAGGACATCAGTTGTGTCATGTTTGCAAAGTAGAGATATAATCGATAAGTCCCTTACCAGTGATAGTCACTTCGATGTCAGCAGAGCAACGCGACCTTCCATAATCGATGCTGCCCACGGCCACACTGCTAATCACAAACAACTGACCGCCCCCCGAGTACAACTAGCAGGCACAACAATAGTTCGATTTGACTATCCAAATTTAAATTATGTCGGGGTGGACAATATGACCTAATGACCGTGATACCGAGCATGGTGTATGGGTGGAAGGGTCAGGCCTCGCATTCAGTTGATGCAGCCTTTCATGAAATCGCCATTAATACAGGGCTAATCAAAATGATTGCAGTGATTTCAGAACATTACTACAGATTTATTATTTTACATATACTTACAAGATTACACAGATATATAAACAAACTGTGAAAGTTTTTTTGAGTGTCTACAGATGCTCAATATGTGCACCTTTATTGACTCTGCATACATCAAGTCTATATTCGAGTTCTTCCCATACCCGATGCAGCATGTGTCTGTCAATGAGAGCAAATGAATTGGTGATGCGAACCCGCAGGTCTGGCAGATCAAATGGTACTGGTGGCACGAACACTGTATCTTTTACGAAACCCCAAACAAAGAAGTCTCAGGGGGTTAGGTCAGGGGAACGAGGAGGCCATGACATCAGCTGACGATCAGCATCCCCAGCACGACCAATCCACCTGTTTGGAATCCTGGTGTTTAGGAAATTACGGACAACTAGAGAAAAATGGGGTGGAGCACCGTCCTGCTGCGTTTAATTTTATAGGTATTGCAGGGAATCAAGGTACAAACAACACAAGATAATGACGTACTGGTACACGCTCGAGACCAACGACGTCAATGCATACAGTATATAATATGTCTATGCTCGCAGCAAATCCAACAGAACAAATTCAAATAATGATTATTAATCGTTCACGAAAGAAACTAAATAACTTAATAATTGCGGTCGAATTTCTACCCCTGGGCGATCACTAGTATAACTTAAAAAACACAGGCGCGAGCACCGAACCCTGAGGCAGTCCGTTGTTGTGAACACGTCAGCGAGACTTTTTTCGGCCTCGCAGTGGACCTGAATTTTGCTATTACTCAGCATGTTGTTCAAGAGTTCAGAAAAAAAAAAAAAAAAACACGGTACAGCATTTAAGAATTTGAGGAGGAGCCCCTCACGCCAGACAGTGTCACAGGCTGCTGATAGGTCGACGAATACAGCTCCTGTTTTATGTTCCTTTTGAAATCCAGCCTCAATATGGGTCACGAGTATCAGAACGTGCTCGGCACATCTACGCTTTCGGCTGAATCCAGTCTGCTTTGGGGGAATTACTTTATTAATGGCGTTGTGAATCCGATCCAGTACCATCCTCTCAAGAAGTTATATGTTGTGCCGTGAAGGGAAATTGGTTTAAAGTTTTATGGTGCAGTTCCTTCCTTACCAGGTTTTACAATGACAGTAACCTCAGCTTTTTTAAAGGCAGGGGGCAACTTGAATTCTGAGTACAGGCCATCATGTCCAGCGGCTTTAGTATATTTTAGTGAAGCATCCAATTCAGACAAAGTGAAGGGGCTTGAATATTCTTCTTTTGATTTAATGAGCTTCTTGACATCATGAAGTTCACTTTTCACATATCTAATTGTATCTCTATTGCCAGTAACCTTAGAGGTTCTTAGCAGGTGACTGGCTATGACATTTCCCCCTTTCTTACCCGTTTGGTTGTAGTCGGCACCCAGTTTTCGAATTAAAGACCAATCCTTTCTGCTTGAGTGTGTGAAGTCTAACTTCTCATTTGCTTCTTGCCAGAACTGTTTTCGACGTTGGTTAGGAGACTCCAGTAACTTTGTCGTTGAGGCACGGTCTCCACCCCTTACACCGGTACTTCAGAAGATTGGAGTTCGCATGCGCAAATTTTGTTTTCGGTTTGCATGAGAGCACTTCAGGACTTTCGTTGCTAAAACCGTTTCAGAAACATGTTACTTTCTTTGCACGCAGTTGCATACCATGACGTACACACAACGTGGCAAAGTTGCGTATGATTGTCGAAACGTGGTTATAAACGTTGCTAGAAAACGTTATGACACAGCATAACGTTTAAGCGAACCCTAACAACCAACTTCGTTTGTTTCAGTTGTACTCACGTGCGTATTATGCTTTGGTAAACGATATCACTCTATTCTACAGTACACAAAACTCACGACTTCATCCAAACAGCCCATACATAATATGGGTAATCTTCGAAATGTGGTACAGTAAATTTCATTAGCAAAAACTCTACGTGGTTGACTTTATTATTGCTCTCTGTAATTCATGTTTTAGTGCGCAATAAATAAGACACGACAGTAATAGAATCAATCTGTCCTTTAATCAGACTACTTCTCTGAATAGCATATATGATGGGTATGTGACACATGTCTTCGCTGTCAGACACATGCAGGTGGCAGCAGACTTGAACAACATGTCGTGGCGGATCCGAGCGGTCGACGTACTACCAGAGCCTAGCCGACCCTTCTCCTCAAGGCTCGTGTTGCAGCAAAAGAACGAGGTAAGCATACAAGTGACGCTTCAAAATCATAATTTTTTCGCTATATCTTTCGAAAATAACTTCTCTCAGCCTGTGTTGTATGTAATCCACTTCTTCCTACAATGCACCCGTCTCTTCTTTCACAATAATTATTGCTGTTATTTGCTTCCCATGCACTATCCTCGGTCAGCCTTCACAGTTCTTACGTTGCATTGAATCCTCTATTAATAAATTGCAATGCCTACACTCTAGTAAGCGAGTTAACTTTTGTATGACTCTTCCAAAATATGTTCAATAGTTGCCACAGTGTTTTTTCCGCATTTTTTATAATATAAAGATTTACAGTAATTGCGCAAAATTTCTGCTTTTGGAATTCAGTAAATATTTTCGTTTAAGATATTTTTATTGTAATGATATTGTTGTGAAATTAATAATTAGAGCAAATGTTTTCTTTTTACAAATGCGCAAAATCGCAGTAATTTATGTGAGTGGCAGACAGACTCTTGTAGTGGTGTCAGAGCAAGGAAGGTACCCGTAGACGCAGGTAGCACCAAATTTATTGAACGAAATGAGTATTTGTGTGTAAAATAACAAGTTATAAGCACTGATATCTCTCAACGGCTATATTTCCATATTGGGATGGAGAACTTGGAGTATAAGAGAATTTGGGATTCCACGCCCTCAAGAAACAGGATGAATTAAAATTATTCACGGTTTAGCAGAGTTGATATCTGGATACCTACGGTTTTTTCCCAAGAAGCCACGTCCTCTTAAAACACGAGAGCGATGGGTATTATTTAAGCTTTTGCAACGTTCCCAGAATGGGTGACAAGAGACATATCCATGGAGATGCTAACTCGACGGGGTGACAAAGAGAGAGAGTTTGCGTGGATTATAATAAGGGAACTGACGATGAGAGTGTGCAGTAAACACTGGGTAACGAAGACAGGAGAATGATGATCGACTGACGGAAGAGTTCAAATGTACTATCAGTTGAGTTTGAGTGATAGACGCTAATGTTACAGGTTTCAGTATTCGAATCTCATCTTGGGAGAGTAGAATACCTGCAGACTAAACGGATGCCTGCGTCTTTAGTGCTGTCAGGAGAGAACCACTTTCTATTTCGTAGCCTGGTTACAGAAAGGCAATTGGCTATAGACTTGACTTACATAGTGGCAGTTTGCATCGGCGAGATTATAAATTGAACTTCAGCTAATATAACACACGAAACGTAATACAAGCTCCCGGTGATTAATTCAGTTTCAGGGTCAGAAAACGCCAAGTCATATTTGTTCATGGTATTTATTATATTAGCGTGATCTATCCTATTACATAAAATGCTAATCTGGAGTATGTGTACGTCGTCTATAGCTACTATAGCTATTGGATAGAGAATTGTCACGTGCCAGCCTTCATTCGTCAATCAACAGCCACCAAATTACATTCGTTCCATCATCTAAAAACTGCTCGGGTGTTACAACAAATGACGAACAAAAACAGCTATACAGACACGAGCAACAGGTTCTCGAATTTAGCTACCAAGGACGAAGAACAACAAGAGACGACAGATCCGAATCCAGTATCACATCTGAAAACCATCCTGCCTATAATTATATCATACAATGGGAGCTACAAGGTGCTGCACGACAAGATCAACTCAAAATGCCAGCGGCACATTGCTATGAAGCCTCAAACGGGAAACCGCTATAAGGTGAAGTTATACTGTTTGGATGACTTCAACTCCACCATAGAGGCCCTCAGAGAGAGTAGCATTGACTTCTTCACCTACTCCTCCACCCCTACAAGGCACCTGAAAGTAGTTCTGAGAGGTGCACCCTTGACGTTCGCCGCAGAAGACATCAAGATCGAATTGGAAAACAGCGGTTATGATGCACTATCAGTTACGCAAATGAAGATGCCGGGTACCAACTCTCCAATGCCCCTGTACGCGATTACCGTAGTGGACAGCCCGGAAATTCGCACAATATATCATCTTCGTAGACTAGCTGGATTGACAGTGAGTGTTGAGAAAATGCGATCAAGCAGAGGACCTCCTCAATATCATCGCTGCCAGGCATTTAGACACTTACAGAAGTACTGTCAAATGCCAGAGCGCTGCGTAAAATGCGGAGCACTTCATGGCAGCAAGGCATGTGAAATGCAGAGGGGGCAAGGCAAACCCATATGTGCAAACTGTGGGGGAAACCATGTGGCTTCCTGGAGGGGATGTCCCACTGCCAAATAAGCACTGTCCCGACTGCGAGGACGCGGAGCGACCCACCGCCAGCAAAACCAAACTACAGACAACCCAAAGACTCCTTCACATGCCGCTGAAACTTCAGAGTGGCCAGTTCTGCCCGGCCAGCAGACAACAGCTGACAGCGCTACCACCAGTCAACCATGGCCCCAACCTCCGGCCAATCCACAAAATCTGGACTCAATCAACGCCAACAGGATACCTCAGGAAGACCCAACTGCTCCAGACGATGCTGACGCACATGGCCACCCTTATGGCCCACCTGGAAAGCCTCCCACAGAAGATCATGGAAACAATCACAAATTCAACCGAAAGCAAGACACCCAACCATGAATAGGCGTAGACATGCAAATAGTCTCACGTTCTGTTCATGGAACGCTAATGGAGTCTTCGAACAGCAGGGAGAACTAAGACAGTTCCTTCTAGACGAAGGCATAGACATATGCCTCACTGGCGAGACACACCTTAAACCGCAGATCAGGCTGTCGGCGAGGAACTTTAGGGTGTACCGGTTAGGGATTGCAATCCCGCAGTGTTTTCAATCCCGCGGGATCCGCGCGGGATTTGCGCCAATCCCGCGGGATCCCGCGGGATCCGTGCGGGATTGGTACAAACAGTTTTTTAACGCATATATTTAAAACATAGTTACTTAAAACGTTAATAAATTAAATAATAATTAAATTAATAAATAATTTTTAATGTTAAATGATAAAAATTAACTGTTAACAATATTTTGATTGGTAAAATGACATTAAAACTTTTTAGCCTGTCTTAAGTGTATTTCGAGGTTTTACATTTTTGTTTTTTAATCTAAAACAATTTTTAAATAATTAATAACAATGGAAATTATTGAGTCTTAGGTCATATTATGTGCCTTACAATACATCACAAAAGTTTAAAAATATGGTTTGCTTAATGGCCAAGTTACCAGAGTTTTTTTTTTTAATTCTAAATAAACGTTCCATAACACCGAGAAAAGCATTCCATTTCACAAAGTGAAGTGAATATTATACTCTGTAAAGTGTAGACTTGGCTCAGAACAAGATTTCATAACTTTTTGTCACTGCACAAGCACGAGACTTGGCCTTTTTTTTGGCATGAATCATTATTATATCTCCTTATTCCGTGATTGATATTACAGTTGATTCAATGTTATTATAAGAAACTACTCACCAACACGTAAACTGTCAAGTATTTCAGATTTACTTATGTGGCGTAACGACGTTTTTAGAGTGGAAATTATTATTTTTTTATTAAGAAAGGAGACTTTCTCGGCGAATGATTGCAGTGAAGTCCTCATAGGTTGTATCTCCGGATTTCATTGCAAACACACGAAATTACACACGTGAGGAAGACGGCGGAGGCAGCTGTCGAAGTATGGTGTTCTTACAACACAATTCGTCGATACACCCGTGAAAATTACATTATAACATTTTTTACCTTAAGTCGAAATAATAACAAGGAGAAGAGGGATTAATCGAAAGCCTGAGCGGCACATGTAAGCAGGTGGCTTTCGTCAAAGAAACGCATTGAGGCAGCGGCCAAAACAATTATAAGTCAAAGGATATACAATTTACATTTGATAGCTGTTAAATAAATAGGTACGCGATCGTTAAAATTACGATAACATTAGTTTCATATCAATGAATAATCAAATTTTCAGCCGCAAATTAGGAAATTGTCACAATTACTTTATCTGCAAATACATAAAATGGGAATAATGAAACCGTGAATAAAAAGCTGTAACCGTGTAGTTCAGATAACGTGTGCGACACTTAAAAAATAATTATATAGTTAAAAAATCGTACTAAATAGGCACCATAACTCAAATTACAGAAATGTGTACTCGAAACAAACGTAAGTTTTGATGAAGTGTATTTATTTACTTACGAATGACGAAGGTTGACAAAAAACAAACGCTTGTTCACATGAGTCAGATGCCAACTGCTCTGGTACAGGCAGACAGTGCAATACATCCAATAGAGATCGAGTGGATCAGCGGGTCACGTAGTCTGACACGCGTTTCCGCCGGATTTTGCGGATTGCGGATCCACTTAATTTTGTGCGGGATCCGCCAGAATGTCTAATGATGCGGGATCCCGCGGGATTGCGGGATCCCGCTTTGCTGGATTGCAATCCCTAGTACCGGTACAACCACCCCACAGCCGGAAGAGGAACGGCCGTCTTGATATGCTCTACGCTGCCACACTACCAGTTCCAGATGCCAGCGATGACCTCTATCGAAGCCGGGAGTTGTCGTGGGGACATCCGATGGACCCGTCAACGTGATCTCAGTTTATCATCCACCACGGAATCACATAGACGAAGCGGACCTGGAGGCTCTCCTCTCAATCCCTGGGAGATTACTTATCGCGGGAGATCTGAGCTCAAAGCATCAGATGTGGAACAGCAGAGCCACCAACATTAGCGGGCGCAGGCTGCTACGAGCGGCAAACCGATAGGACTGTGTTGTGTTCGCACCAGACGTGCCAAAACACACCCCAAAAAACCATCGCCACCGCGGAGACGTGTTGGACGTTGCTATCGCAAGGAATATTTCAGGTCTCTTGGAAGCCAGAGTGGTAAACCGCTTATCATCAGACCACAAGCCAGTGATTATAGAGCACCAGATGTAGAAGCAGAACAAAACGCTGAAAAAGAAAAAAATTATCAAAAGGCAGATTTGCAGCAATTCAAAATAAACATGGCAGAACAGCTACACGGGGAGGAGGCTGACGAAGATGTTGATGTCGAGCTTGAGAAAATCACGGACCACATCAAAACAGCAGCCGACTCTGCAACACCACCATCACGGAGTGGTGCGCAGCAGAAGAGCCTTCCAGCTGACATCCTGGAGATGATTACAATTAAGAACAGGGCAGCCCGTCTTTGGCAAGAAACCAGGAGGCCCGAGGACAGACGACATCTAAATCGCCTGATCCGCGAGATCAAAGTCAGGACAACCGAGCACCGAAACCAACAGTGGGCAGACAAGGTGCCACCGTTGCAAGTAGAAGATGGTACAGCTTGGAAGCAGACCAAGCAACTCACTGGACGTCGCAGCCGAATACCACCCCTGTACGGAGCGAATGGACTTGTCTGTAAGCCAACAGACAAAGCCAGCACGCTGACGGATGCATTTGAGGGGAACTTTAGACTCGTCGCGGAGCCAATAGACAGACGCCACTGCCAGAGAGTCAGGCAACACCTCCGTCGGTACCTTCGAGACAACGGCGAAGAAGAAGAGGGTGAAATCGACCCATTCACCATCGAAGACCTACGGGAAGAGATCTCGAAGTTTCCCCCGGACAAGGCACCGGGACACGACTGCATCACCAACAGGGTACTGGAGAATCTACCAGCAGGTGCCATCGTGAGGCTGGTACAATTATTCAACAAGATCGCGAGGAGCAAAGTGTATCCGGCAACGTGGGAAAGAGCGGTGATCATCCCGATTCCTAAGCCTGGCAAAAACGCAGCTGACCCGCAGAACTATAGACCAATCAGCCTCCTACCTAATCTCAGCAAACTGTTTGAGAGGCTGTTACTCAAGCAACTGCAGGTGCACATCCGCGACGGAGGCATGGTACCAGCAGAGCAGCACGGTTTCCGACCTCGCCATTCAACCACGCACCAACTGCTAAGGGTCGTCGAGGACGCAACCGCAGCATTCAATGCACGAGAGCACTGCGGCGTGGTCCTCCTCGACGTGGCGAAGGCCTTTGACTTCGTGTGGCACCGAGGGCTACTCTACAAAATGGCCACACTTGGAGTTACAGGACCATATCTCCTGTTATTGAAGAGCTACCTCCAGCAAAGAACCTTCATGGGGAAAATAGGCAACGCGAAATCAACAACAAGGCCCATCCGCGCCGGGGTACCTCAAGGCAGTATGCTGGGTCCAGTGCTCTACACGCTTTACACAGCGGATATTCCGATGGGGCAACAAACCAAGCAGGCATTATACGCCACGACACGGCGATCTTCACTACGTCCCGCTGCCGGATCCTCGTGGGACGCCGCCTCCGAGCAGTGCTGAAAGACGTCGAGGAGCGGGCCACCATGTGGAGAATTAAGGTAAACGCATCGAAGAGCCAGGCCATCATGTTGACGTGGAGGCGTAAGCCACCACGACCGATGCTGAGGCTCTTCGGGGAGAGAATCCCCTTGGTGGCCACGGCAAAGTATCTTGGGGTGACCCTAGATATGAAACTAACATGGAAGCCGCACTTCGAAGACGTCAGGTGCAGAGTTCTTCAACGACTGGGGCAACTTTATCCAGTGTTGAATTACAGTAGCACACTACCACCCAGATGCGGCCTCCAATTATATCAAGCACTGATGCGCCCAATTATGGAATATGCATCCCCTGTATGAGGATATGCCGCAAAAAAGCATATTGAGAAGCTGCAGAGAATGCAAAATAAGGCGCTGAAGAGAGCACTCCACCTGCCAATGAGATTCTCGACAGACATCCTCCATGAGACAGCGGGGATCCCGAGACTTCGGGATAGGTATAAAAAAAATAGCAAGACACTTTTACCAAAAAACTGAGGAGAGCGACAACCATCTTATTCGCTCTCTAGCACAGTATGACATACACGAGGGTCTACATAGAAGGCCACCCCAGCTGCTGACAGAAGAAAACTGGTGAGAAAACCACAAATACAGTGCGAAACGGGTCCACTTACACTGTTAAATTGAATTAAATTAAATACAAAAAAATACAAAAAATTATCAAAATAAAAAATATATTTAAAAATAAAAAAATATATTTAAAAAATAAATATATTTAAAAAAATAAAAAAATATATAAAAAAGGCTCAATAGAAATGAAAAATATAAAAGTAAAACAAGTACTTACACGGAAACAGCAAATAAAAGAAATCAATGCCAAGAAGGCAAGTACTTCTGACAAGAATCCCTTAACCTAAGGGCTAAGGGAGATTGATAGAGCCTCTACTACATCTTGCTTTTTGTTTATATACAACGAGATGCAGAAATTCATGTAAGGAGAAGGGGATTCAATATTTACGCTATTTTATTTGTATCGGTTATAAGGACTAGGTTAAACCATAACCTAAGAATTTTTTTGGCAGACGATAAGAAACAATAAAGTTTATTAACAACTCGGAGAAACGTAATGCGAAATGTATTAGTCAAATAAATAACAGTTATCCGTTTTCGAAATTATAGTCTCCGTCATCTAAAGTAAAATGCATTTATTTATGTAAAATCCTAACCAAATACTCTGATAATCTAACCAGAGTAACGTATTCATATAACGAAAGATATCATTAAAAATGACTTATTCGTTTCTCCTTATAAGCTCTTCCAGAATAAATTCCTACCACCATTATATATGATAACCTTAGTTTTTGATACATGTGTTAGCTATTAAATGAGATTTAAGATAACTTTCTTACTAGATTTAAATCATCAAGGACATGACTATTTACTGTATAAGCGATGTGTCACTCGCAATTCAACAACGATATTATTACCGCAAAATAGCAGTGAGCAGAGATATTAGAAATATGGAGAGCAGTGAAAAAAAAATTAATGCGAGGCAATTTTTTGTCACAAAGTTACAATTAGTACGTTCGTTTAAATTTACATATTGCTTTTTATTTATCTACTACAACTAGAGGCAAAAATGTATGTAAAGAGAAGGATATTCTATGTTTACGTTATAATTACCTGCATCAATTTTAAGTACTAGGTTAAAACAAAACCTAAGAATTTTTTTGGCAGAAGATAAGAAACAAAGTTTATTAAAAACTCAGAGAAAGTTTACACGAAATGTACGAATCGCGAAATATATCATTCAAATAAATGACAGTTATCCATTTTTAATATTATACTTTCCGTCATTTAAAGTATAATAAAGTAAATAAATCGGGATTATCGGAGATCGCGATTCCGCCAGGACTTGCCGTGGTAAAACGCAAGAATCCTCTAGAACTGTATTATGCCAGTCCAGGATGTATTACAACCTAATTTCTGCTTGAAAATAATGGTAGTCTACAGGCTGTATTACAACGGAATTACCGCTTGAAAAAAATATGTCTTGCGATTGACTTCAGCAGTATAATGGCGTCATTACTGAATGTTATTTTGGCGGAATCGCGATCTCTAGTAGACCCGATCGTTATTCATTTTTCCTTACAAGCTTTTCCTGAATAAATTCCTACGACCACCTCAGGCGATGCCCGTCGTTATTCATATGAGGGTAATGAAAGCTATGATTTTCGAAAGCAATATTAGTGGAGGTTGTGGTTAAGTTGACCAGAATCCCCACTGACACATTTTGTTACAGCATAAATCACTCTGAAATGAGTTTTACAAACCAATTATACTGCTTTCATAAGCGCCATATTACTGAAGGTATTAATTAATGCGGGTGAAAGTAGTTCCATATGTATCGTGCTGAATTGTGCCTGGGCCAGCGATAAAACTGATATTACACGGATAGCAAAAGTTTTCGGGATTCGTAATTTGTTTTTAATTTTATTGGTTCCATACTTCCGTGGTCAAAAATTCTGCAAAAGTTATTACTGTATTGCTATGTGAACAGCAAATCAAATATGTAGAACATTACCAAATCAAGGCCACTAGCATTATGTAATAACAATTCCGTATAATTAGCCAAATGCAAAAAAAACTGCCAGAATATATCGTTCAAACCATCTTTTTTGCCGGGCTCGAAGCTAGTAAAAAATAATAGGTAATATTGTATTTTACGTAAATAAAAATGAATAAAAACTAATAATAGACTATAATTTATTATCTGGTAGATTCATCTCAACTACAGTTTCCTCCCACAGTTTCATTTGAACATTCCTATGGTTGTATTGGGATAACGTTTCATCCCACAAAGGACGTCATTCTTCAAAAAGAGCGAAGTTTGTGTTTTTAGCAATCGGTACGCGCATCCACTGGACTGCCAGTAGCACTTTGTGCTCGCCAGAAAAGCCTGAAGCTGCTTTAGTGTTCCGTAAACTCATAAAGAACAAATGTACTCTGCTTACAGGCAAATGAACTGACGGACAAGATTCACAGTCCACGAGGTTCCATCGTCTCGTGCAACACCATGATGTCTGCTCACGTCTATACTACCGTTGGCATTTATAAGGTAACTTTGATTTATAAGTACATGCTCAATTAATTCAAAATTAGAGCTAATTTATACATGCATAACCGAAAGTAACACTGAACAACAAATTTTCCAGATTTTTCCTGTAAAACTATTTATTCAAACGGCAATGCAGACGCCTGTCATTACCAAACGCATTCTCCAATGATTCTCTTCTCCAAGTACTGAAGTTCGGATCTCACTACACATCTGTTTTCAACATTTCTTGTTCAAGGTCTACGTTATTATTGACCAGTTATTGGATGGTTATTTGATAACGCTGGAATTATTTACAGATGACATAACGTGTCTGTTGTTTTATGTTGTCATTTCGGTCATAGGTGTATTACAAGATAACCACAACCTCTGCTACAATTGCTACTTCAAAATTAGAAAAGTATTTAGCACGAAACGCAAAAACATTTAATATCATCACTGGTTACGCGTTACATCACTTACAGTAAACTCTTGAGAAAACGATAGTAAAATGTGAGTTTGGTAATAGAAATTTCCGAAAATATCGACATCTTAGCTCTAACTAGATGTGGCTGTTTTAATTTCATGCTAAAAAAAATTTAACAACGGGAAGTATATACTAATATGTAACAACAGTTTTCGGATAATATTAGTGCTAGGAAAGAAACAGTTTTCTCTGGAGGATTTTTCATGGAGGAAAGAAATATATGGATGAGAAATGACGTTAAATCTGTGATGCCGCCTCTAAACTCTCGGCTGATATTGCGCATGCGCGGTGGCGGCAGCGGCCTTATTGCGAATCCATACAAATGCAAAGTACACATTGTGTTTGATGATGTGATTATTTCATTTTCTAATGTGTCTAAGTATTTTATAATGCCATCTAGGAATCTTGATCAAGCAAACGACGTTGTTACACCAACTGCAGTTTGCGATTCAAATACGGGTGTGTGGATGTCTCTACATAGTTTGATTCTGTAGCGGCAATTTAGTGGAGATTGTGGTTAGGTCTAAATGCAGTCTGTACCAGAATGGTTTTGTTGTTGCATATATAAGGGACAAAGAATTTATCTATTATTGTTAGTAGTTCCATGAGAACCAAGTTAGTGACAAAACGTGTATCGCGATGGAAACTACTTCCACTTCCAGCTATTCACAATTAAGCTTACGATGTATGGTAGCAAGACAACTATTTTTATTCTGGTCTAGGCCGCATTTAAACCTAACCAAAAGTGGTAGTAAAAAAACTGAAATATCCATTCTGCACGTCCACCATGTAATTCATTGTGGCTTTGGCAGAATTAATTTTTAGTCCAGGCCGCATATCAACCCAATCCCAGTATATCCCGAAAACTAAGCAAGATATCGAAAACTTTTATTCTTTATTTTCGATTTATCTCACCGTGTTACATAAGAATCGATCATTACATTTGACTTTCGCGAAATTTTTCTTCTCCATTTCAACTCAAGACACCTCACTTTTGATACAGTATATCTCGAGAACTAGGCGAGATATCGAAAATTTTTATTCTTTATTTTTTATTTGTCTCGTCTTTTTAAATAAGAATCCGTCATCAAATTTGACTTTGGCCAATTTTATCTTCTGAATTTCAACCAAAAACATTTCACGTTTGAGACAGAATATCTCGAAAACTAAGCAGAATATCAAAAAAAAATTATTCTTCATTTTTTATTTGTCTCATCGAGTTACATATTAATCCATCAGCAGATTGCGCCGTTACGTTTATCCTAGAGTCCCCTTGAGGTTTTTGTACATATACCCCGTGTCCGTATGGATGCGGCCTAGCCCCCCGCCCCCCCCCCCCCCCCCCCCACTCCTCCTCATCACGGCGTCACTTCAATGCGTAATGAAGGTCTCTTGCGTCGTCTCCATATATTTCTTTCTTCCAATGGATTTTTTCACCCGTTTTTGAGTCCTTGACTTCCGGGTATCTCCTAATACTCATGCAAAAAAAATCACGGCTGTATGATGGATTCTTGTTTCTTATGGGATCTCAATTTTGTAAGAAAGAATTGAATTATGTGATGATGTACGCATAATTATTGTTAATACTTTTGTTTAATGTTTTAAAAATACTGTTTACTGTTAAAACAATTCTTTAAAAAGACGGAATGCGTGGCAAAACGAAACTCTGCCTCCACGTTGCAAGACCACGCTGATTTGCTTTGGTAGATAGAGGCATTTTGTGGTACTCTAATGTTATTGAATAATTGCTGAAGTCTTATTACAGTATATCCTTAATATTTGTTTGGTACTATTATCATTAATAGAAGAATGTGTAACCGCGATTTCCAGGAAACAAGCGTATCAATTTTAAAAATAAAAAATTAATATTTTGTTTAATCCAATAGCTATTTTAATATTTCATTTAAAACATCAATTACCATTTACAAAAATAATACAGTTCCATTTACAACAATAATTGAGAGTTACAATTTACAGGAATACACTTTAATAAATAATAATACAGTAGTGTAATGCATTAAATGTTTGCATAAATAAAGTGATTACATTTTCATTTAAATAAACCTTCTATTTCCACTTAAGAAACAGGTTTGTATTCTTGCGGCAAGCTTGCGGAAATCAGAATACGAATCACTACAACCGAAGTGACCCGGTCTCCGTCCAGCGTTGTCTCCGCCTTCTACAACAATACCATACCACACAATCTCCCACAGTAGCACTGGAGATCATCGATAGGTGCGCCCCTCCTACGCCGGTTATACTCGCTCCGTTTCGCAGCACTAGATCATAAGTATTTTGCGAAACCAAATTTCAAAATCTTCTATAAATTGTCGCTTTATCGTCTCAATGGAGCATTTCAGTTCATTAGCCAAATTTTTCTACGATGTAGCAGTTGTTTTTACTGTTGCTCCAGTTAAACCCACTTTATTTTCCTTTTTAGGGTACAAGAGTGGCTATCAAGAAGGTAACAATCAAGAAGAAGCTTGACATTAGCAAGAAGCTTCTTTGGGAAATTAAACAGGTAAGTTTATAGCTAATGACCAACCATACTACATTATTAAAGGCACATAGTGCGAGTAAGAACTTACAGTACCGACAAATTACGTTTTTATGAGTTGGCGGTACTTCATGGGTGCCGGGAGGAAAGAAAATAAACAGAAAAAGATTATGAAACGAAACATTTTTTTATTAAATTCACCCCTTGAATAATAAATTGAGGCGTCTAGGTTGTTGTCTATATTTGTTCAACATCTTGTCAATAAATTCAGTATCCTCCCGCAGTTTTTTTACTTATGGTTTTACGCCTCGTCGGCGTCGCGATCATTAGAGGCGGGATGTTATTGGGGACAAGGAACGGGAAGGAATTCGACCATGGCCCTTTTAAGGAAGAATACCGGCATTGACCCGTTGACAACATACTAAATAATCATTCAATGCTACTTGCTGTCAGTTAGGCCAATCATGATTGCCTCGTATACCGCTGGGTAAAATAGGGTGGCTTCAACAATCAAATTTGCGTATTCAACAAGGGATTCATTTAAGGCCGCATCACTCACTTCCTCTGCCTTGAACATCTCGTACCACATGATCGCCTCGACAGTAAAATTCTGTAGAAAACATCCATAATAGTTCTGCATATTTTCTGCCATGGCTAATAATAAAGATTTGTTCCATCTCCTTACATTTTCTGGGTGTAGCTGCATAAGCGAAAATGCTTTTTTATGTGTAGAAGAAAATCGGATTCTCAGACAAGAAATGATTGAGTCTCAAGAATTTTTTCTGTATTTTCAGACGGTTGATTTGATTTATAGGTTTGCCTTGCCGCTATTCGAAGACGTTTAAATTCAACATCCAGTTTTTCGCAAATTTTTCGAGCTTTCTCGAAAATAAGAGCGAGATCCATTATTAAGGTGAAACTGAAGCAAGTCCGTTATGTGATCATGTATTGTCTTTCTATTCATATTTACCAGTTAACATTTGTTGCATACCGATTCGAGTTTGGGGGAATAGGCAGCATTAGTAGTATCACAATGAATGTTTGAGTCGTTTCAGTCGTGTAGAGCTGATATGCTTTTATTTTCGTTATCGACCTTGATGCCTTGTGCAAATGTTCTTCTAAAATTCGTACAATAGTAATAAAGTTTTCAGAAAATTTTCTTGTACTCTTG